>OV815273.1:36881472-37514024 GCA_929108145.2 Limnephilus rhombicus | reverse complement strand
CTTCTCGCACAGTGAATAAATAGTGCACGGTATGATACACTTTGTACTCGCTACTACTAACTACTGCATCTTCTTAGGTTTCGCTGTGCGGGTTAGCATTGCACGAAAGATATGCAGGGAGATGCATAATTGTGGCTTCAGATACATTTCCGTGCGGGGTGATGTACATACGGATGCATCCAACTTGCATTTCCTTGGCGTGTTCAACATCACTATCGCAATTGTAAATTAGACAATAGGCCACCACTGAGCTAACATCTGTTTGGAAACCTTAAACAATTACCTACAACGAATGTTACATAAATATGTAGGTTTGAGTATTTATATCAAAACAGCAATTATTCTCTTCGACGAACAACAAGGATAGAATTTCAAATAGATAAAGGACATATTCTCGCGAAATCTCGGCTTTACATAATACCATTAAAATAAAAACAAGCACAACGTTTTGGCAGGAAGTGCCGGAATTGCGATTCATAGAAAATTAATCAATTTTATTTTCACAGATAGAACCGCCTTTGTCGTAAAATAAGGCAGAGAAATATTCCACGAAAGGGTTTTACCTTGGAATACAAAATTATTTCATGGAATTATGCCATATCTTTAAGGCATTATTTATCAGATGATAATGCAAACATGAGCATTTAAATTTTGGAAAGTGTCAATTCTAAAGAGCTAACCGGGATGAATCCGGCCGCTCCCAAATTAGTAAAACCTGAACACCAATCGAATTGACAATAACTCCTCAGGCCTCGGGCCTATTTTGTCTGAAGTTCAAAATATTTTCGCTTTGCAAAAAATCCAAATAAATCGAATACTGCCAAACGTATCCTTAAACTAAAAATTGTTTTTGAAGGGTGATGAAATACGCATATCATTTTTAAATTATAAAAATTTATAATGTACCTAAATATGAAAACGTTTTAATAGTGGCTCACCTAACTTTTACGTTTCTAACTAAAATTACTGATAACGAAATAATTAAACGCACATATTTTATTAGAAAAATGGGTTACAAAAGTAATCTTTGATTTAGTTTTTAGTCGTTTCATGTAAAAATTTTGGTGCCGAAATACCGTTGATGGATTTGTATTTATGTGTAGGGGCAATACGTGTTCCTCTGGACATTTCCCAGTTTTAAGTAACTTTATTTTTTTTCTTCTAAACTATTAGCAATTTATTTTATAAAATGACATATTTTGGAGGTCAGATAAATGATCTATTGTAATCTGGTTTTTTATTTGCTACTTTTTTGTATATTGCGAAATACACGCAATTGAAATAAAACTTGTTTTTTGTCCAGAGGAACAATACCCTGTATGTTCCTCTGGTCACTGTGTAATGTTCCTCTGGACAGTACTTGTTCCTCTGTACAGTGAACAATAAATGTTTTCTAAGTCATAAACACAATAAAACAATAACAGGAATACATAGTTTATTTAAATAATAGAACAGTTGCTATAGTCTAGAATATTTTTCTTGCCATAATTTTTTCTACATTATGTTCTGTCATCCTAGGTTGGTAAAACCTATTTTAGAGTCATCTATTTTTTTATATAGGTGACAAAATATTCACAAAAAGAACTACTGGGGTAAAATGAATGGCCATGAATGGAATGAATATTAGTCACGTGCCAAAGTATTTTTCCTGATTTTTGCCTACACAATTCCGCTAACCATAACAAAACAATATTTTATTGTAAAAAAGATACATTTATTTATGCCGCATTTTCCAACAAATCGTGGTTAAGGAGGTGTTCCCTCTTTCTTCTCAATTTACCATGTGGCACTAAAATATTAATTAACAGTTAAAAATCCTCAATATTAATATATTCTACATAAGCTGTACATAAGAATAGTGTAGATTGTTCCTCTGGACATGTCCAGAGGAACACGGAGTGGTCATTTTTTACAATTTCAAAAGATTCTCATTTTGAAGTTATGTTATTAGAAAGATAAATACCCTCGCGGTTTCTTGGAAAAACGAGCATTCCAAAGTAGAGTTTAAATAATACAGACTTTTAAGTCTTCACAATATAAAGTCACTCAATAAAAAAAAAAAAAAAACCTTTTCGATGAAAAAAATATAATCATCGTCTATCACTTTAACTTTGACAGGAAAGAATTGAGATTAAATCAGTGTTATCAACTTTAAAATGCGCATTTGTTGGCAGTACTTAATTAATACTAAAATTGATAGTTTATGAAATAACACTACTGTCCAGAGGAACACGTATTGCCCCTACATTGGCAAAACTAAATAAAACAAAAATTCTTACGTGTAGTTTTTGATCTACCCTCTGTTTTGAGTATTGGCTGCTATTAGCACTTTCGTGTGTGCGTTTTGCTATCTTACCAGTACATTTATATAAATAAATTTATTTTCATGTAATGTCTTCATCGCAAAGAAGTTGTCTCAATGATCCAAATGTGTTCTGTTATATTTGCGGTGAAAATACAGTAAAAAAATTCAGGAAATCCATAACAGAATTTAAAAAAAGTGCCTATTTTTCGTATTTTAAGTTGAAAATTGTGAATGAATTCAAGCCGTGGACACCCCAGATTGTTTGTAAAATGTGCTATGAACACTTGAGATAGTGGGTCAGTGGTCAAAGAAATCGTATGAGGTTCGGAGTGCCTATGAAATGAAAAGAACAAAAAAAAATCACGACAACGACTGTTACTAAAAAAAAAAAATTGAAAAAAACACATTTTTTTGTTACAGCGGATGTTTTCGATAGCCCACAAATAAGAATATTAATAAATGATGCGGACTTCTAAATTTCAATGAACAATATGGAACGACCTGCGTGGATTTCGTTTGTGAAGTTACAAATTTTTTTCTCGGAAATCACAAGCCAAGTAACGACACTAAAATTGTAAACGACATGTTAGATAACTTTAAAAACTTAGGATGCAATAAGTCCATTAAAGTGAACTACCTACACAATCATCTTGATCTATTTCCAGAGAATCTTCGATCCCATAGCGAAGAACAAGGTGAGCGATTTTACCAGGACCTAAAAACTATGGAAGAAAGGTACCAAGGCCGATGGGATCAGCATATGATGGCTCATTACTGTTGGGGGGTGCAAGGTGATTGTCCCACTACACCTTATTCAGGAAAATCGCGATAAAGATAAGTCCATAATAATGTAATAAAAGCTGTTTTTTTACGTAATTTTATTTATATATGTTCAAGTCAAAATCTAATAAACTATACGTAGGAATCCAAAATTTTTGCTATTGTTGTACTCAGTATAAGGTCCGAATTTAAAAAAAAATACAGCTACTCGGCACCAAAACCACTGTTGACCAGTGAATTAATAAAAAATTCCTAAAGTTTCATCAATATTTTTCAAATTGCGGTCGGAAACTTTGGTTTCATAAAAAAGGACATTTTAATTATTTTATGGTTAAATTTTAGAATTGAATATAAAGCGTGGTAATTTATCTTTTTAACACCGTTTACATCATATTTCTAACCACAGTAGTAAGGGAGACACAACGATTTCTATGAGACTTTTTTTTTAATTGAAATTTTTTGATACAATACATATAAAAGATACATAAGAAATGTAAAGTATATAAAAAAAGCTTAATACAATAAATATATGAACAAAAAAATCCCACAAAGGCAATGCCTGTGCGTGGGTATGATATTGATTTTTATTTTTATTTCTGTGGTTAGAGTGAAGATTTTAAGTATATACATAAATTAATAAATTAAATTATATATAAATTAAGTATAATAAATAGTAACTGAATAATTACAAATGCATTTGTGAATGTTTTACACGTGCAATTAAACGACAAAAAAAGCAAACATAATAATATATGTACTCTAAAATCTGTCTAATGGTAGATATAATTAATGGTTTTTTTTAAACTTATAAGAAAAAAATATCTACATCAGTATTTTTTAGCCAAGTTTTGGTATATTTTTTATAAGAATGAAGATTTTGACATGTGTTCTCTTTAAAGGTTGTGCATAGTAAGTTATACATTTTTGGAACTATAAAATTCATTAACAAAAAACTAATATGCCTTTGGGACAACCTAGTTTTGCAGTGGGATACAGCATATTCACAGGTCACAGGCGCCACGTTTTTGGCTGGTACGATTTGATTTTTTTAGAAAGTTGTTTGGATGCATATACATAAATTTAAGACATTGAAAACTATAGGTCTGTCTAAGGTCCAAGATATCGGTTTCCTTAAACAATTGTTTAAACGGATAAGATTTATTTTTTTGTACATAATCTTAATAATTGATTTTTGGGCAATTTCTAAAGGTTTTACATGATTATTGTAAGTTCCACCCCAGCCAAATATTCCGTAGGAAAGAGATGAATAGACTAATGCGTCATAAATCAGTTTTATGGTTTTTATATTTACTTTGTTACACATTCTTTTAAAAATACAACTTAAGTATCTGAGTTTGTTAACAGTATTTTCTATATGGTTGGTCCATTTAATTTGACAATCTATGGTTACACCTATATGAGTTGTTCCAAAAAGCGAACCAATTAGCCTGAGTGGTTGTAACAGCTTGTCGCCGCTCGAATGCACACGCAACTTTTTAGAAAAAAAACTGATTATTTTATTTTTGTTATTAGTTTTTGGGGTATTATGCCGTGTTGCGCTACCTCCTTCTTTAGCCAACGTTTCGGACAGCGTTGCAGTGTCCATCATCAGGGCAGATGGACAGGACAGAAGGAGGTAGCGCAACACGGCATAATACCCCAAAAACTAATAACAAAAATACTTTTGGCCGTGAAAATCTAAAATCGTATCTGATTATTTTATGTTTTAAAATTTGTTTATTATACACAAAATTGAGTCAACTATTTAAAAATATACATTTTATGCGTCCTTTATGGATTCAAATAATTCAAATATTATCCTTATAGTATTATTTGTATTCCATTGTTAAATGGCAATCATACGGCTACGTAATATAAAACACAGAATTCACACACGGATTTGCTCGGCGGACGGATCCGCCTGCGTGTTTCTGCACCGGACAGGCTGGCGAGCCGATCCGCCTACAGTAGCAAATCCGTATGTGAATTCTGCGCTTAAGATGGAAAAATTGAGGTAAAATAATAAGTAAAAAATATATTTTTTTAAATGTCACGGAATGCCCCAAGTTCAATTTCAAATACAATTCGAATTCAATACATAGCCAATATTTAATTTTCAAAAAAAAAAAAATATTTTTTTTATTGGTGCCCTTTTTTACTCATTTAAAGTACGCTCTAGCGTGTTTAAATCGCACTTTATGGAACGCGCGTTTTTTAAAGTTACCATGGCAACATCAACAAATCAACAAAATGTGAAGTCTAAATGTCAACTTTTAACTATAAATCTGACAGGAATTTTTTTTGTTTTTTTTTACTTGAGCTCCACACAGGAGGCCCTGAGGAAAATAATTTCCCTCAGGGCCTATGTCATCTTTGGGGATGCTGTGTGGAGGTTTTTTTTAGGAAAGGAAGGAGAGGAGAGTTCTGGGAAGGAAAAGGGTTTAAGGGGTGGGTGGGAATCTGGGGTTCAGTATGTCTTGGTCATCCGCCTCCAAGACCTAGACAAACCTCACCCCATGAACCCGGGCACCCCTGCTAAATCACCAAACGTAGCGAACCACTTGGGGTGACCTATGGCAGAGGTGTTGGTTATCCAATAAAGGTTCCCGGGGCGGCAGTACCCATTCCCGCCTCCCAAATTGAATATTTAGGAATATTTTAAACGTCAAATAAAACATTACAAATGTTTCAAAAATTTTATTCAAAGTTTACATTCTTTTTACATCGTTTACATTCTAATTATTTAAATGGATGTGAAAAGAGCAGTTCGTATTATTTGAAATATTAATACCTCCGTTTTTTAAATCGGAGGAAATGCTGTTCAAATTAATAGTATTCTCGGAAGACAATGAGGCTGCACTTCCATTAATGGCAGTTCCAATAATGTTTGAAACATTCTTCTTATTGCTAATGCTCTCTTCCACGTAATCAGTCGCCACAGCTGCCGATTTCCATCCTACTTGTCGTTGGATTTGATCAATTGTCATGCCACTATTTGCCATAATGATAGCGGATGTACGTCGAAACGCATGTCCCGTATATTTCTCAGGATCGTTTAATTTAAGATAGCGTGCGATTTGTAAGGGGCATGATCCAAATGTGTTAATACCAACCACTTGATTGGTGCACTTACCCTTATCATACCGTAAGAAAACCCTGTCTGTACTTACATTTTGGGGTCGCAATGATAAATATTGCTTCATCAAACGCACATAATTAATTGCACAACTGTCGGCAACAGTAAAACGTCGTGTCTTCACTGTTTTAGATGGTCGGATGGTAATAAGCAATACACTTCCTTCTTCTTTGATATCATATAAGCGTAAATCGCACAATTCACATCTTCTGCAAGAGCCAAAGATTCCGCAAATGGTTACCACCTTCAAAAATAAGTACGTAATGTCCGGTGCTTCCGTGAAAAACTTCCGCAAATCATCTTCTTTGAATACATACGCCTTCTTAGCAACGTCATCCTTGCTAATTGCCTTCATGAATGCATGCAATTTCACAAATGATTTTAAATCAACCCCTTTATTTATCCTCAACAGACAGTGCAATTTCGAATGTATGGCCCACATAGTCGATGCTTTGTACTGTTCCGACATTTTCTGAAGGTAAGCAAGCACAACTCGTTCATCTACATCTACTACGTTTTGCTCCTCCATCCATGTTATGAACCTTTCATATTCTTTTTTATAAACGTCTTTGGATTTTTCAGGTATTAACGGCGATTCTGCTTTGGTATTTAAATTATCAATGTTAGAATTCATTTTACAACACACAATAACTAGTAAAAACTGTGATGTCAACTATTAATCTTATGTGACAGATTGCAAATTAATGTATGTGTTTTTCATTTCCATGACAACAAGATATTGTGATTTCACATTACGAATTCATTAATAGTTCTTATTTCCAAATTTTTAATAATAATATCAATATTTATGTTTTCAAAGTGTACCAATAAAAAAAATAGCGTAAAGTATTCGTGGATAACTGGTCTTTAAAACACTTGCTTTATTTCGAAAAATCGCGCGTGTTTTAAAGACCTGTTTATCCACTTATATTTTAATATACTATTAAAGATATCCTTACTAGCGTAAACTGTGAAAAACAAACAACATAATAGAACTGCGCTGAAGTTGATTAATACTCGTAGTATTAAAAAATTATTTAAAAGCAATATATTCATAATAACCAAACATATCGATTAATATGTGTGTTCAAAATTGTAAATGATAGCATTACTGATTAATTTAACCTAATTTGATTTTTTATAATCTTAATTTAATATAATATATTTATAGAGAGCTACTCGTTCCAAAATTCCGTTTAAATGTAACAATACCGGGACTGAGCAATTCAAACACACGCATGTACCTAGATTACGCGAAGTTAGTAATAGACACGCAGATGTGGCGGATCTATTTAACTGCACGGAATGTACAGGTATAAGAGGGCTGGCTATACTATCATATATTTTCCATCAATATTAATTTAACCTAAGTCTACTTTTCTTATGGTTGTATTTAACTGTAACGTGAAATTATTGTTTATGGTTTATTTATACCGGTATAAAAGGACGGTTAAAATGTATCACTGTGTTACATCTGACACCAGAAGCTTCAGATCAAAACCGTTAATTGTTCTCAACATTGTTGCTAGAAGGGAAGATTTCCCATACATTGTAGGAGAATAAGATTGTGTCGCGTCACGCCACGGCTTCCTGCACGGAATACGGTGTATTTTTACATTTCAATCATAATTCTACCTCTTTCTAGTGATGAACACGTACGAACGTCTTTTTATCACGACACCATGCTACGTATCATAATAATATATAAGACAACCTACAAGTTAATCAAGTTGTTATCTCGAATGAGTTTTGCAACTCATCGCGATTGCTCTAGCAAGAAATAAAAATACATCTTTATACTGTAATAAGGAGAACATTTATTTCACTATTCTAGAAGAATTTATGAATGTGTTCCACAAAATTCATGTGATAGTCGCACAAAATATAAAATGATAAGTTCATAGCTATTTTTCCCTCGCCATAACACAGGGACATCCCTAGCATGGCGGTTGCGATAATACAAAAAAATGTAAGAAATTAACTTTTTTTTGCATTAAAAAATAAAGTAATAACAAATACATTGTCTTAAACAAACTACACAGTTAGCGATAATAAATTTGAAAATATGGTCCTTTAAAAAATAATTCTGCATATTTTTTAACATTTTTTTAATTTGTACATTACGGGGGCGGAAAATGTAAAAAGGGAAATTAAAAGAAAAAAAAACCTATTTTTCTTCAAACAAAGATGAAGGAAAAATGAGGATTCTGAAGCAGATTACAGTAAATATTGTAACGGTAGAGAAACTACTTCAGGGTGCATGACCCTTCCCTCTTTTGTGGTAAATTAGTTTAGTTGAGTGGTTCAAAGTTTTGGGTACCACTCAGGCGTCAGGAGTTCAATCATAATATGTTAGCAAAGACCTCCATTCTTCATAAATGCAGAAGCAAAATTTTTGCTTACAAAAAATGAAGGTGGAAGAAATCAAAATACCGAATATTTGTAGCCCGGGAATGTGTGACAATAAAACATTTTTTTTAATATACGTGAGAAAGATTATTAAGGTATTATTATCCCCAACGCCTTTAATACTGTCATGTGCGCTGAACAGTTCAGTTGAGAGTGAATTATTGCACACACCATGCCACACCAGTGACCAGGCAGTGTACTAGTTACTTTGACATCTGGGTAATGCTGACATGTTAGCGAACAGTTCAACTCTCAAATTTTGTATCGTAGCGAGAGCAAACTCACCCGAAATAACACGGATCCGCAAATTAACCAATAACCTTTTGTAAGTAGTTATAGCTTATTACAGTCCAAAATTATCCAATACCTTTTGTAAGTAATTATAGCTGATGACGATCCAAAATTATCCCCGGCAATGTTAATTTTTTTATGTAATCTGCGTACGATAGTTCAAAATTCACCAATTTACACCTAATCCTCGCTTTCACACGCTTGGAATAACACGGATCCGCAAATTAACCAATAACCTTTTGTAAGTAGTTATAGCTTATTACAGTCCAAAATTATCCAATACCTTTTGTAAGTAATTATAGCTTATGACGATCCAAAATTATCCCCGGCAATGTTAATTTTTTTATGTAATCTGCGTACGATAGTTCAAAATTCACCAATTTACACCTAATCCTCGCTTTCACACGCTTGGATCACCGTTATTACTTATACCGTTATACTTGGATCCGTGTTATTCACCCCAAATCTACAATAATATAATCTAAAAGCTCTTGAAATAAAACAATCGTTAAAAATAAACAAAACTAATTTACTAAATAAACAGTTAGATAGTCAAACATTGTTAAGACAATAACAAGCCCCATTGTTAACATATTTACCTTACCCACACATACTTTTACCCCTTCCCCTTAGGTACCTCCCCCACACCCCCCATCAAAGTTGATGTTCTCTTTCCCTCTTCTGCTTTTCATATATTCTGTAACTCTTATTTAATATATTTATTCACCCTGGTGAAGGTTCAGGTCGAATCGAAACCGGTTGGTTAAAAAATGTAATAAAGTGGAATTAAACAAAGTTATATTACTGTCCGCACCAATATCTGAAAATATTCATATTTATTTATTATATTATTTGTATTTAGTAACCATACATGTTTTTATTTTACATATTTATTTGATACACGTTAGGTATATATATATATATATATATAAAATAGATGTTGATTATATTCGTATTCCTCCTCACCGGAAGATCGTGTGCTGAGGGGGACTGTGTTTTGGATAAGTTTTCAGCGACTTCTATGGATGTTTGAAGAATACTTGTGAGTTCATTTTCAGATAGTTCCTTAAGCCAAGATTTAATGTATAAATGAAATAATTTAACTTTGTTTGAATCACTTTTATATTTGAGTAAATCCGACCGGTTTCAGAACGACCGTTCCTTCTTCAGGGCAAATGTATACTGATTTGACAGTTTCGAAATATGGATGGGAATAATGGATTATTATGATAGGGGTCGAGCCGTTGCTAGGTATTAATGAAGGGTGGGTGGGTAGGGGAACATATCCATGATTGGGCTATAAGACAATATTTTTTGTTTGTTGATAATAGATTCATTATTTTTAAGGGATTTTTTTTATTTCCAAGGCTTCTAAGTTATCTAAACTTTTTCCTTTATGATTAATATGAAGAATATTTATCTCCGTATTTTTTTCAAAACTATAGTTATTTTCAATGATATGGTTAGCGAACTCAGAAAAATTATTATTATTAAGACACCTTAAATGTTCTTTGATTCTGATTTCAAAATTACGAGTTGTTTTTCCAATATAAAATGTGGGACAATCATTACATTTGAGTTTATATATTCCGGAATTAGTCAATTTATGGTCTTTATCTTTAGCATTTCTCAAAAAAAATTTTTTTGATAGTAAGTGGGAGTTTGTTATATACATTTACTGCTAAAAATTATTTTACTATAATTTATACAGCTTCGTGTGCAGGAACATACTGCAAGCATCCATATTATTGCTCATTACTCAGTACAAAGCCAGTTAATGCCCGTGGCAGTGGCAGTGGGTGATGCATTTGCATTTGTCTGAGGCTTCAAAGCATCTTTCCGGAGGTTCGTGTTACCGAGGAATCGAGAGAACGCGTCCCGTTAATAAATGCACCCTGAAATATGAGCGCCAGTCGCTCTACCACAGTGTTCGTGAAGCCATCTTTACTCGCATTGTGCAATAAGCAAGCACGACAGGAGAAATGTGTTGGCTGTAGAAATGAACCACAAATAATAAACAAATCAACCGAGCTTTTTATAAATTTTAATCCTTCGAGTTGGCATAATGACACTATACAATTTGAAACCTGTACTTATTAAGATTAAAAAAGTCATCACCGAATTCGATCGATTCCTGAAGAACCTCTAAATTGGTCAGGACAAAATTTTCCTTAATACAAAAAAATGTATATAAATGTCTAGTTATTGCTGAAATGGAAAGTAAAAACAAGCGGACACAATTAGAACTTTGAAGAAGATTGTTTTTGTTTTATTGCTGATCACAACAAGGGTTCTACATCGTAATAAAAAAAATAAAAAAAGTAATAATAAAGACAAGCAAATTACTTATTCGCATAAGTATTGTATAACGTACACATATTAAAAAGTTTTAAAAACAAAAACGTCATATTCCCGATGAATATCTCCATTATCGGCAGACTAGGCCAGCCAGCGGTCGGTAATTAGTTTTAGAGGCAGGCCGTATGAATTTTATGAAGAAACCATTGGTTTTGAAACATGTTGATAATTTTGATTAAATAAGTGGTGTGCACAAAGTAATTTATTTTCTAATAATTAAAAATGACGCCACGAAGTGAATTTGTGAATATTAAAAAAACTAATTGTTTCTTTATTGATCAATATAAATATAGTCTTTAAAAGTGAATAAAATAAATATAAATAAATAAATAAACAGTTGAATCGAAAACCATAAAAAACGTTAAATCTATAAACAAAGTTTTTAATAATATGTTCTCGGAAAAGAACTCTGATGATCACCCGCATTTCTTGAAGTCCCGACACATACCTCATCTCTATCAGCTATTTTTCATGTTGACATATGTTAACGCACACCATTTCCATATTATGTGTTTGTTTAATTTCATCGAAAATTACTAAATACAAAAACGATCACAGGGTTTATTTTTGTACTGGAATGAAACCTTTACCAAATAAACACTTCAGAATTCACATCACGACATTAATTAAACCAAGGTAGACACGAGACTGATACCTATAAATAGCGGTATTCATCAAACCCTCGCTATTTATATCAACAAAATGATACGCGTTCATGGTGAATGGAGCTGTTTAATTAAATCTATTGTACGGAAGTATGTTGGTTACGTCTTTCAAATGGAAATTCTAAATGAAGACTTTTCCTTATCGCGTCTACCTGCAATCTACGTGATGTAAAACAAACTCAAGGTAAGAAGTAAGACAGCGAATTCTGAAGTTACCGTTCAATTAAAACGCGAAGGGAAACTTTACCTGTTAAAGAATGAAGGTAATCAGTCAATACGGACCGGCCTGCTACCCTCTACCGCTGGCACTGGAGTCGTTACTTGGAACAGCTATTTGAAGGTCCGACTTAACTGCCTACCGGAATCTGACAAGTCAATCGCACCAAAATGACAGATGTAAAATTAATACTATTCTCATTTTAAAGCGGAAAAACTTTTTACTTCCCAAGTAATGACAAAAGAAAATTTAACGCTCGACAAATGTCCACATTGAGACAAAAGATTTTGAAATACATAACTTATTGCGGAAGTTTTTCGGAACGACCATAAAACTAAACAATCTGGAAAGACGAAAAAAATTGACGTTAAAACAATTTGAATTTGACAATGGGGAAAACTCGACACGACGGAAGTTCGCCTTGCAAAGCATAAAACGTGTTTCAATTCGAGGCCATTAGTTTGAAGAATGTATTTCTTTAGCGTAAATTAATAAAACTTTCTCGTGCCTGATAAAAATAGATTTTTCTACAAACTGTTTGTGTGTTGTGGAATGGTTTGACGGAATGTAAACTACACGAGTTATATAGAAGAGGCGAATTTAAAAAAAAGCTAATCAAAAAAGTATTTCGCAATCATTATTAAAATTAATACACTTCGATGAAATCTAACCTACAAAAACAAAACTGAACGTTTTACGAAAATAGTTGTAGTGAACCGAACAATCCTTGAAACGGCTCGATATTACAAGCGACCGCCCACATCAGGGAATACGCGAAATCGTCAGGCGTTCCGATTTGTTACTCCAAACCGGTAACTGAGCTACGAATAAACCGCTAACTTGGCTGCAAATAAACTGGTTACGCCTTTCGCGCTCCGCTACATGTTATTTGAAAAACATTATTCTAGGTATAAGAGAGAACAGGAGCGGGGAAGGGATGAAAAAATGTGGAAATACTTCCCTTTTTCATAGCGAGCTTTCGTGGAACTCGAGTTTATATCAAGAGAAAATCAAAAAAATGGCGAATGGAGTAAATGTCAGCAAAATAAAGTTTTCAAAATTCAACTGTTTTAGATATACCTACTCCTATTTATACAATGATAATATGTATAACATAATTTGCAGAAACCTTTGATCTTTAACAAAATTAAAATGCAAAGGACATCTTTGAAAAATGGAATTCATATTCGTTGAGTATCTGTAAATTCATTAAAGATCGAATGTTTCTATAAAATACATATTTATTTATAAGTAAGTACATGTTACATACATAATAAATTTACTTCAGGAGATACATTAGGTCACCATACTAGGCAGCTGCCTGTATCATGGTGACCAACGGAGGATAGTTGTTTGAATTGGAGTCTAGTACTCGTAAGTGTAAACATATCTAAGTAAAATAATAAAAATAAAAAAAATTATAAATTAATATCATTCATTTCTTATGATTTTTTTTTCTTTTTTTGGTATGCAGTATTATAAAAAGAAATAAAAATAAGGTTTCTTTAAGTACCAACTAAATGTAACATGAGTAAGTATAAAGAGAGTATATGAGTGTAATAAATAGGTGAGAACTAGGTAAGTACTTACACTGGAGGGAACTGAATGCAATAAGTATTTTAAAACAAAAACAATCATTGCAATATTATGATAAAAACCGAACTTGAGAATTTGCAGTATATTTTTTCCAAGTTTTATTAGTATTTTGATATATATATATATATATCAAGTGTTACAATGAAAATATTACTGTAAATTTGCACGTCTCGGTTTAAATAAAGTAAAAAAGAATAAAGAAGAATAAATAATAAATTTATATCACTATCTGAGTATGTGAAACAAGTTGTAAACACTATCATAGTCACTCATCAGAAGGTCAGCAAGCGCCTTTCTGAAAGTGAGATATTTGGCTTTAGATTTTATTTCAATTGATAAGTTATTAAAAATTTTAGGTGCAAGAAAGTTGAACTGGGACTGTGCCATTGAAGTTTTTGTTGTTGGAATAATATAATTGAATTGGTTAGAATATCTTGTGTTATATTTTGAATCTATATATTTTTTTTTTGTAAATTTGAATTAAATATATTAAATATATTATTTAATTATCTTTATATATATGAGTATACCTAAAACAGTTCGAATTTTGAGACCAAACCACCATTTTTAGCATGCCATTTTCATCAGAAGGCTGATGGTTTGTAATAAATAATAACAATTTAACAGTAAAAAAAAACCAAAGCACCGTATTGCTTGTTCCATAGTTTCGTTGCAATAAAAAAAAATTTAAAAAAGGTAGTGCAGTAAAGCAAGCAATTTACAAAAATCTCAATGAAAGTTCTAAGATTAAACGATGATTTAAAACGGGCAAACACCAAGTAAAGCGAACAACCAAGAACATTTTAAAATTACCTCGGGGCGTGTGAAAGCGTGTAAATTTTACCGTGTGGGAAAATAAGGGTCGATCAGGGTGATGGATGAATAAAGAAGTGTGCTTGTAAATTGCAATACAGTATTCAGCCTCGTCTTTACGCCATCAAGAGGGGTTAAACAAACAATCTACGACAAATTATGTCGCTTACTAAAACGCAATCGAAACTACGGTTGAGCCAATGATGATTGATTATAAAAAATTAAAAAAATTAAAGTGCTCAAGGGAAATATGTTATAAATTGGTAAAAATTCGAAATGCCGGGTCTTAAAAATTCTTCCGTCATAGTGCATGTACATAATATGTCCCTATTATAAAAGAGACTACGTCTATAACTAAACAGACGTTTTACATTGATTTTTTTTAATGCTTATCTCCTTACCTTACGATAGATTAATGGTTGTTTATCAATTCTGTAAAATTTATAAGACCTTTATTAGTACCTAAGGCTTTGAATTTTTACAATCCACGTAAAACATTCGATAACCATTAAAATGGAAAGTGCTTGGAAGGTGGGTCTCAAATAGTGTAAATTTCTAGAAGAAATGTGATTATGTTTTTTGACATTTGGGGTACTATGCCGCGTCACCCTCTTTATCCTACTAATATTATAAAGGTGAAAGTTTGTATGGATGTATGTTTGTTACTCTTTCACGCAAAAACTACTGAATAGATTTTAAAAATTCTTTCACTAATAGAAAGCTACATTACTTGCGGGATCTATAGGCTATATATATATTGGTAAGCTCTGGCGTTATGAATAATCTCTGGCGTTATGAATAATCTCTGGCGTTATAAAATTATTTTTCATACGTTTTCTGTCGTTAACAAAATCGATTTATTGCAAACGCCAATTGTCGCCTTGGAAACGATGTTTTTTTTTTAATTAGGTTACTATGGATATCCCTTTGATGTTAAAATTCAAATACGTATAAAATACTAATTTCTACTTTACTGAATGGATTTTAATGAAACTTTACAATAATATAAACATATAGGCTATAGCACAGAGCTCTGGAATTACGAAATTTGTATGAAAAAATTGCAATAGGTGGCACGATTAGTAAGATATCTATAATTCTTTAATCGATTCAAATTATTAGGGAAGTAGGTACTTCGCTAATTTAAATATTTTCTAAAATAGAATTTTTATTTAAGAATCTTTGTTTTGTAAAATACCATTCTCAAATTTTGACATCACAGAACAATTATTGTTTTAATTGGGTAGACAGGTATCGCATTTTTTAAGTATAAAACGGCCGTACTGGATTTTTTGGTAGAATATAAAAAAAAAGAATAATAATTCGTACTTAATAAACTATCTCTAAAAATGAATCACCGAAATATACGTATGTATGCGAAATGTATAAACCCGAACGACTAAACCAAATTGGATAATTCTTTTTTTTGTTCGTTTTTTTGTATAAAACTACCGTTGAGTTCCGAAATTATGAAATTTGTATAAGAAATTATAATAGGCGGCATGCGAGAAGTTAGAAAACTGAATGTATCGGGAATGAATGTGTGGAATGCGAGAGGTGAGTGGGGGGAGTGGGGAGGGGTGTTGGGAGGGTGTTGGTGGAGGGGGGAAGGGGAGGGGGAGGAGGGTGGGGAAAGGGGGTTAGGGGATGGAGAGGGGGGAGGGAAGGAAGGGGAAAGGGGAAGGATGGTGGAGGGTGTGGGTAGGGGTAGGGGGTGGGGGGAAGGAGGTTGATGGGGGGGTAGTGGTGTGGGGAAAGTGAATGTGGAGGGGTAGGGGGTGAGGGGAGTGGTGGGTGGAGGGAGAGGGGGAGGGAGTTGATGGGGGGAGTGGAGTGGAGAGAGGGAAGGTGGAGGAGGCGGAGTGGGGTGGAAGAGGGGGGAGGGAAGGAAGGGAAGGGGAGGGGTGGAGGAAGGGGTGGGTGGAGGGGGAGGGGGGGTTAATGGTGGAGTGGAGTGGGGGGGAGGGGTGGGTGGAGGGGGGGGATTGATGGGGGGAGTGGAGTGGGGAGAGGGAAGGTGGAGGAGGCTGAGTGGAAATCCCCTAATACCATGCGAGCGAAGCCGCGGGAAAAAGTTAGTTATTATTATAAAAAATTCGTTAACGTTCCAAACAGATTTGTTGATGATCAGTGTTTTTTTTTTTTTTACATGAGCTCCACACAGGAGGCGCTGAGGAAAATAATTTTCCTCAGGGCCTATGTCATCTTTGGGGATGCTGTGTGGAGGGTTTTTTTAGGAAAAGGAAGGAGAGGAGAGTTCTGGGAAGGAAAAGGGTTTAAGGGGTGGGTAGGAATCTGGGGTTCAGTGTGTCTTGGTCATCCACCTCTAAGACCTAGACAAACCTCACCCCATGAACCCGGGCACCCCTGCTAGATCACCAAACGTAGCGAACCACTTGGGGTGACCTATGGCAGAGGTGTTGGTTATCCAATAAAGGTTCCCGGGACGGCGGTACCCATTCCCGCCTCCCAAATTGTAGTGTTGATCAACATCTTGGCAAATCATGATGAAAACTGCAAGACTGTCGAAACTTTGGATCAAAGTTGGCTCAACACGGCTTATGACGAGTTGAACATCTTGCCCGGGATTCCTGTTCGTGATTGATCCCATCAAATGTATCGATCAGCTAGCTTTTTCATATTTTGGTTTACCAAATAATTTCATTATATTAATTTGTCATGAAGTTAAATGCATTTTATTAACCTAATATTTAATTTACTTAATATTTATATCAATTTTTGATAATATGACGATGTAACAACATTTCAATGTAAATTAGCTGATCAAATCTTCTTTGAGTTTTGTTGGCGTGTAACGATTGAATTCGCACTTGTATCATCCTACCCCGTTTTATTTTTTAGCATCAAGAATAACGATCAGCTGCCCACATCCTTACTTCATGGACTGAAGGAAGAAGGAACTATCGAGACGCGGCTCACTTCAGTTGGGATCACGCAGGTTCAAGGAGAGAACTTATAATTCGGCTTCCAAGGTGAATCAAACATGGCGGAGACACCGAATCATTCAATTTAAATTATTAGATACTTTATTACATTAAATTACTTGGTTGTTATGTTTAAACGATCTGGCGCCCATAATAGATTAATTTACATATACACATTCGAATAAATTAACAATGTGATATTTAAAATTAACTTATGAAATCATCGTCGTGTTTCTAGCACGTCCTGAGTTATTGATTAAAATAGAGTTTAGTCAATCCACACATTAAATATTAATGTACAACCTAGTTTTACAATAAACCTTTATATTTTATTAACATTATGATTTGCATTTCATTGTATGTTTGACATTTTAATTCATGCTCCTTGCTCTTCCTTGCTTCATAATATTAATTATAAACGTCTATCATTATTTAACTATCTCATTATACAGGGTGTTAAGGGACGTACTTGACTTACTTTAACTAGTGATTCCTGACATTATTTGGAGTAAAAAATGTAAATAATCCAGATTAATCCAGATAATCCAGAAGTTTCAATTGTTCCCATTATATACTTACCTATTGCATAATGTTATTCTATTTCTTTTATAATTAGTGTCCCTCCACACAGCATCCCAGATGACATAGGCCCTGAGGGAAATTATTTTCCTCAGGGCCTCCTGTGTGGAGTTAATGTAAAAAAAAAAAAAAAAAAACTCGCTCATCAAGCACAAGAACTAGTTTCTTCTTTGGTGAGATCGCAATTTTAAATAATTTGTGTACCGATATGTAATTTATATAAAACCACTGTACTATATATCTATATTAAATAAAATTTAAAAAAATTAAATTTTGGTCTCCGGTGACTTTTGTGACGATTTTTTTTTTTTTTTCAAAAATTTTTTCTTCAAAATCAAACAAAAAAAAATTTCTTCCACATGTCATCATTGGTCACTCAGTCAGGTGTCCGAAAACCCCTTACCCCGCCTCCAACTGTTCAACAACTACCATTTTTTTTATGTTTTTGTAGAAAAAAAAAAAAAAACATAAAAAAAGTCACCGGAGACCAAAATTTCATTTACATTTTTTACTCCAAATAATGTCAGGAATCACTGGTTAAAGTAAGTCAAGTACGTCCCTTAACACCCTGTATTTTCAACGCTACACGCGCCCTAGGATATTAGGATATATTAATTTAGAGTCTTTAATACGATCCTGCATAAACAAACAACTTGGAAACTGTTTAACTTCAACTTACCGAATAAACTTTACTTTCTTACGTAACTACTTTCCTTTCATTTAATAGGCTTATTATATATTATTCACGCTACCTTTTAACAAACTTTGCTACACATATAACAACACAATAAGTTTGTGAAAATCTCAAAACAGATCCTAAAGACGAATCTTTAAAAGTAATGAGATTTCTTATTTTTAAATTCCTGTTATCGAATAAATTCTTCGCGAAGAGATGTAGAGGAATAGTAGAGTCGTGTAGAGAGAGTGGTACTCTCGGCTTTCTCCACTAAACCTCCATAATATTGGAGAAGTCATAAAAAGCTCGGGCAATAAATGCCATCGATCACTTCAAGCCAGTCTGCCGGAAACATTAACTGCAGTGGGAGTCATCAGGGAGAAGGATAATGGACTAAAGGGGTTAAGATATTATGTGATTCTGGTGAGACATTTCAGTTGGGATCTTCTGTTTCTAGACAGCGGCTGATCGGGGATCATATTATTTGATAAAGGCTAAGGCATTAAAAAGACAGAACTAAAATAAATGTAGATAAAAACACGCAGTTTAATAAAAAGTTATTAACATTACTAGTAGTTCTGTGTAGTCCTGGGTCGATCGATCGTTTTACACGACCCGGGTCGCTCACGACCCACTGGCGTCACGAGCGGGCCGCTCTTTTCGGGACACAAAATACGAAACTCGGTAATCGAGTTTCTCGCGCCGGTCGCCGCCCAGATCGGTCAAGTCTTATGCGACACGAAACCCAGGTTATAATTGTGTGAACGTTCGCTCACAGCTCACACCTGTAACTAGTAATGTCATGTCCCAGAAATCAATTTTTAAAAAGACATTCTTCAGGGGTAAAAAAACAACGTTTTATCATGTTTTGAACGATATAAAAACCATGTAAAAAACGTGTTGTTATGAAGCTTTTATTGAGAATTTAAATAAGTAAATTAGCTGTAAGCTGTAATGCTTTATTATAAACTATTATTTCATATTTTTTCTTTGTGTAATAGGACAAAAAATAAAATTAAAATTATTATGATTGCTATGATACTTTTTGAATCGTGCAATGTTTGCACGATTTTTATCAGAATTTTAATAATAATATAAAAATTCTTATCCGTGTATGTACATAGATTTTTGTTTAATGTTATATTATTAAACCTAATGAATATTGAATAATTGTCTAAAGATGACCATAATAGGCTGAGCGTAGACCGGTAACGGTTAAAATATATTGTGGAGAAAATTTTCAAATTGTTTTAATATTAACGTCACGCACGTGTGTGTTAACCGAAT
Organism: Limnephilus rhombicus; assembly: GCA_929108145.2. NCBI lineage: Eukaryota > Metazoa > Arthropoda > Insecta > Trichoptera > Limnephilidae > Limnephilus > Limnephilus rhombicus. The sequence goes on along the minus strand of OV815273.1, from coordinate 37,493,967 downwards.
GCTTATACTTACGCTTCACCCAGCTACTTTCTACTACCTGAGTCGAGAGGGCGGGTGGCGAAACCCGATGTTTACAACCCGCTCGCTCTCTAATACCTAGCGACGATAGATATCTATCGTCGCTCGCCCTGCCACATCCGCACCCGAAACCGATTGCAGAAGTAGAGCGGTTGCGAGAAGTGGGTCGCGAGACCCGGGTGCTGACGAAAAAATGACCCGCTCGCTCTTTGGTGGTCCGTGAGCGGGTTTCAATGAGCGGGTCATTCACGACCGACCCAGGACTAGTTCTGTGAATAGAAACCTCAGAAAAGTCCAGAAAAGTATGCTTCTAATTTTCTCCTATTTAATAAAAGAAAACGAAAATTCCTCTAAAATCATAAGATTTGTAAGAAGGTTCTTAACTATACATAAACGATACATATTTTACGAAAAAAAAAATTTTTCAAAAAAGGAATTATAGTCTGTCAAATAAGAGTAGAAAATATATGAGGGCGCCACTGTAGTTCAAATGGCAACACTAAACATATAACTCATGGTGTTGATGTAAAGCTGTGTAACCTACATTTTTATAAAAAATTAAAAAGGCGTAAAAGTGAAAAATAAATTTCATTACAATATAGCTACCCACTGATCTCAAAATTAGAATTGCGTATAGTTATATTATTATTACACCTTCGCAATTTTGTGTTAACATAATGAAGAAAAACGATAATGTAATCAAATATAAAGCACAGTTTAGAGATTGCTCACATTTATTTAATACCTAGCGTTGCCTGGGCTTTAGATCGTGTCTCTAATTTTAGATCTGAATATATATTTAACTCATTCAGATTAAAAGTGGTGTAACTAAACTCACCGTTAGTGATTCTTCCTTTCTACCTACTGTTAAATTCAAATTTATGTTAAATTAAATGAAAGCAAATCGCTTTATAAAACACCTTTGAATCAAATTTATGTCATGAACAAAAAATGTTTTTTTAAATGTGGTTTACTGTGTTCTATACATTCAGTGACATTGCACTTTAAAAGAATATTTGACAGTTAAATTGGTGTTGCCAGCCTACAAATTTTGTAGTTCAAGTTTTTATATTTTCTACCCTTATTTGACAGACTATATACAATTTGTTCAAAGAAATGTTACTATCTCAGTGAAAATTCGTTTTCAAAATTCCTGCAGGCCGGTAGATATCATAATATTGATTATGCCGATTTGATAGCTTGTAGTAGGAAATATGATCATGCGAACTCAAGCTGGATAAAAACGTAGTATTCAAAAAGGTCACCATCTTGAACCGGAACCGAAACGTAACAAACAGATGAAATGCGAAAATGTCGAGTTAAAACAGGACTTCACTATGCTCAGTCAATAAACAGAAAATGTGTAAATGAAAGAAGGTCCGAGGAAGATGAAGATTGACGGCGTGGAAGAGCAGAATGGGAAGACCTGAGGGCTCGAGGCCGAGGGGTCGGAGCCAGTGGAGAGCATTTGTGCAGGAAACTTTGGGATTTAGGTACTACATTCTAGGGATGGTAGAATATATCGAAAACGTCCCAGCATGGTATGATACGTTTAAGAATATCAAATACTGGAATCGGGTGGATAATGTGTTTAATGAAAAGTGTGTGTTTAATGTACGCCGAGACACAGTTTTTTTGGAACTCCATCTTACCTGCCTGCCCCGCCTGAAAATGCGTGATGGTTAATTATATACTTTAGCACTACTGTTTGAAAAACACTTCATGAAAAATCACAGTATTATTTCATCTACATTCGTAAAGGACACGACTTTGGCGTATTCCATGTACCCTCAACTTGCCGTTTCAATTAACCGGATACTATTTACCGAAATTGAGTGAAACAATCAAAATTTGAACAAAGTTGAGGGTTCGGCCGAAGTTAACGGAGCAAACTCCCCGGTCTTACGTCGGACCATATTCCCTGTGTGGGACGAATAGTTGGAGAAGTTGGGTCCCTCGAGAGCGGCAAGTGGCTCGCAAAAGTTTCCACCCGCGCGGTCAGCGAGATCACTGTCTAACGCCTCGACGCGGACCAGTACCGCGTATACCATACAGCGATGACAAAGCAGAAACTTTGACAAAATCAAATAAAAATGTTCGAATTTATAAGGAAATTCTTTTAGGCATACATTTTGACTAAAGTCCGACGTATCAGAGGAATGACCAAAGAACCAAAGTTTCTCAAAACAAAAACAAAAACATTTGGAACTGAATGATACCATATATCTTCTCTCTATATTCTATATAAATAAAAGGTAATGACAGTAAACACAAAAACTACTCGACAGATTTGTTGAAAATTTCAAAGATCGTTCTTATCGCCAAGAGTTTTTAGAAAGTAGTTTGATGGTTGAAGAATTCGGGGATGCTATTTATTGATTTTTACTTATTTTATTTATTCTTAGTACATTTACATTACACTAGGATTTCACCTGTGTTGTAGAGAACATTTTTCAGTCGTAAATTATAAATTATAAATTGTGAATAGTAAAACAAAGGATTGGTCATAGTTAATATAAAAAAAGAGAAACAATAAAAATCAAAATATAAAATCGACTTCAATTCGACAAAATTATAAATTAAAAGTTAAAAGGATTGTAGCACGTTCCTTATGTGTTTTTTGTATTCAATAATATTAGTTGTTTTATATTGTGTAGGAAGAGAATTGTATAGTTTTATAGCCTGGTATCTGTAGTGTTTTTGTCCAAAGGATGTGTTTGTTTTTGGTATTTGTAGTTGGTGAGCATGCCTTGTTCTAGTATTGCGAGAATTTTGTGAAGTGTTTTATGTGGTTAAGTTCTTGTAAAGGAAAGCTAATATTTGTTTTGAATATAATTTTGGAATTTTCAGCACTGGGAATTTTTCGAATATGGTTGAAGTGAGTGTTGGTAATTTAAGTATTACTTTTATAAGGGTTTTCTGAGCTTTAAACAGTGTATTAATGTATTTTTTACTGGCACAGCCCCAGGCAATAATACCGTATTCCATTATGGATTGTGTTATAAGAAGATATCAACTAAATCAGCAGTAGTGAAGCATTGCCGGGTGCATAATATAATCCGCACAATTAAAACGATTATATTGTCCGAGACAACTTCAACAACAACACAACACAACAGCAGCCATTTCCTAATTTACATGGAATACGTAAATGGCTACTGATGTATGGCAGTGAGGCATGGAACTGGAAGAGGAAGGATGAAAGTAGGCTGAATGCTGTAGATCTGTGATCCCTGAGTCTTATGTGTGATGAAACCATATATGATCCTGAGAAATTTGGAGATCCGCAAAGAATGCAAGGCCTTTAATGTCAGCGTAATGAGTAAGATTAAGAAAGGGATCCTCAGAAGGTTACAACATGTAGAGCGAATGAACGAAGAAAGGAGTGTAAGAAGAATAGGTATAAAACCCTAACGTAAATTGTAGAAGAAGTCGGGGACGCCCGAGGAAGACATGGCACGATCAAGTAAGTCAGATACTTGAGTCGGACCATTGCAAATGTTGATGGTTAGTTAGTTACATGCAATATGGTGCCTGCTAATGCTACCCAGGTGACATCTTTCCTGATTGGCTATACAGGATATGACAGACATCGATAACACAGGTCTACAAAAAAATAAAAAATTGAGAGATGTTTTGGTTTTTTTGCGTAATTCTTATGTGTTTGGGTGTGCCGAATCCGAAAATGACTTTCATTTTGTCACAGAACGTCACGTTTTCTGACAATGTAGGTATCTATGTTAAACAAGTTATCATCTTAAAATAAAAGATAAGAGACGAAATTTTATTTATTTATTTATAATTGCGTAACAAAACTTATTTTTTATCTAAAATACATTGTTTAGTAAGCAGTAAACACATTTTTTCCCAGTGAGACTCCTTTTGGTACATTTTCGCTTGTAGGAAGCACGTGGAAGGTCTCTCTGAAGCGTTCAACAGTAGTCTTCAATCATTGAGATGCTCCATCTCCCCTGGTATCTTTTTTCCATCTCCTTAATATCTTGGTGAAATCGTTCACCTTGCTCTTCACTCTCATATCCTCAATTTTCTGGAAAGCAGTCGAGGTGGGAATGAAGAAAATGTTCTTTTAAAATCATTAGGCAACCTAAAGCTTGAAATGCTTTTAACGATTTGTTTGTAGTTAGGGTCTTTGATATGGCTTAAAAATTCAGGTTACCCTCTCCGATCCCTAGTACTCCTCCCCCCCCTGCCTCGAACCCCCTACCCGAGTTCCCCTCCCCCTCCCGCATTCAATACATTCAGTCCCAGTACATTCAGTTTTCACAGCTCGCGTGCCCCCTATTGCAATTTTTTTAATACAAATTTCATAATGCCAGAGCTCACCAGTAGTTTTTTACAAACATTGTCTTGACAATAACGAACACAAAAAAATAAATATCCAATTTGGGGCAGTCGTTCAAAAGTTATATGCGTACATACATTTCTGCGATTCATTTTTATTTAATTAATTAATTTTTCGTAATTTCACGATGCCGGAGCTCACTATTGTATACAGAAACCATCGCGAGCATACACACATCAAATCCCCAAATTTTCATCGCAATCGGATGAATGGTTTAGCAATGAAATGTTTATTGCCAGAGCTCACTATTGTATATACTATCTATATCTCTATATATTTGTATAGCGTTTTGCAAAATAACGTGACGTTCTGGAACTTTTTGAGTATTTTTCTAGTTTTTAGGACACCTAAATACATAGAAATCAGTTGAAAATATCCAGACAGCATTTTTGTTGTAGACCTGTGTAATCATTTGACTCTTTTTATACTGTCGTATATTATTATGGCGGATGACCAAGACACACTGAACCCCAGATTCCTACCCACCCCTTAAACCCTTTCCTTCCCAGAACTCTCCTCTCCTTCCTTTCCTTAAAAAAACCCTCCACACAGTATCCCCAAAGATGACATAGGCCCTGAGGGAAATTATTTTCCTCAGGGCCTCCTGTGTGGAGCTCATGTAAAAAAAAACACTTTTTCCAAAGGTTTCAATTTTATTTGGCCAGTTGTGATTAGAATTTATAGATATTAATTATCATAGATTAATTTCAATAAAGAATAAATTGCCAGTTTTAGTTAGAAGTGTGATTTTTCTAATTGATTGATTTTTAAATAATATTCGTCATGTATTGTACATGAACGGTCATATAAAAATTTTTCCAAAGAAAGTAATATGTCTTAATAAAAACAGTAGAAACAACCGTAGCAGTTTATTAATAATATACACGAAAACATACGCCTTAGGCAGGTAAATAGGAGTACAAGTTTAAAAAAATATATTTTTGAATGTAGCTATTACTTTGTGGTTATCCATTATAGAAAAATGAAACAATACAACTTTGTATAAACCACTTATATGAAGTGCAAATCCGACCGGTTTCGGAACAAACGTTCCTTCGTCAGGGAAAGCTTATACTAATTTGACAGTTTAGAACCATGTTTTATTGTGGTAGGGGTGGAGCCGTTGTTAGTTAATAATGTAGATTGGGTGGGTAGGTATTATTATTATTATTATTAGGTTTTTTTTTTTAAATATGTTGATCGGTGACAATAGTTAAATTGTCATGATGATAGGTAACATACGGTCATGATGTGATTAGCCAGATACTTCTCCCACCGTCCATATTCCCCATCTCCTTCCCCTCCCACATCATCTTAAGCCTCAGAAAATAGCCCAACTGGGGGTGACGTTGACCATACACGGTTGGGAGCGGTCGGGACTCCTGTGCAGTATTCACATAAAAACAATATTTTGCTTATTAGAATACTTTCCAACAAAGGCTATTTGTAATGCTGGTCAAATTTTTTTTTTCCTATTTCCTACTTAGTTACAATTCAAGTTTTTTTATTAGCAAAAACACATCATCAACCTATAACTATGAGATGGTGTAAAGTTTTAGGTGGTAATATGATGTAAATTGAACGTTGTTGGAAACGGTAATTAAATATTAATCTGATAATAGCTTTCCATTTAGATAAATCATTAAATTTGTAGGTAAAGTATCTGTACAATAACAAAGGTACGTTTTCGGGGGTAATGACCTTAGCGACTACATTAAGGATGTTATATTTCATTAGCACTGTATGCTATGACACCAACCCCACATAATGATATAATAAACATGTAGCACACGATGGGGAGGACGGCATATTGGATAAGTTAAAAGACAAGAAAATAAATTCTTCCTCCACATGTAGCAAAAGTAACAAAACGAGAGAGGGCGCAATGAATTGAGATGGATCATTACGAATAAACCTTTGATCAATGACGCTTCGCATTGTCATCTGGACAGTTATTTTTGTACGTGATAAGGGATGAACGGCCTTCGGTCCAGCGGGTAATGGTATGAAAACGTGCTCCGAGGAAACCAAGACAAAAAGGCCGAGATATATTTGAGGGAAGACGTGTACCGGATGCGAATAAAGATGAAACGCCGGAAGGGAAATTGATTACACAAAGAAAATATACGGAAAATATTGGCGTTTCGGCCACAGTACAAATATAATTTAAAGAAGAAAATACACCGGGACGCATACAAAACAATACAATAACTAGTGTCCGACCGAAACAGGACTTTCTTTCGAAACCGAAACCAAAACCAGATCTTCGATATCTGTCTCAGTTTCGGCCGAAACTGAAACTTTTTTAGACATGTTAAAAATCTATTGTTTACTGAAATTTGGCTTACTTTTTACACTTATACAATAATCTTGCTGTTAGTTTTATATATAACAATAATCTTGCTGTTAGTTTTATATCTATTTTTGTTGATATTTTGAAAATTTTACCTCTAACGTAGTGAACACAATCTTCTCTATCGAGGAGAAGTACTGCTCCCAGAGCAGCTGAGTCTGTTGTCTCATTGCCAAGATCCTGGGGGCTCCAATAGAACGAACCAACTCAGGAACCTGAAAGAAAAATAATTAAATTAATCAAAAATTAATGAGATATCAAATGGAGAGTTTGACACATTTACTGAGATAAATCTCGCGTTAAAAAAAATATTTTCCCGGAATAAGCGATTTCACGTCTACTGTCAGCAAATTTGCATCATTAAAAAGAGAATGCTGGAAGAAATATAAAATAAAATCATCGAAAATTCGATTCATAAAAACATGTAAGAAAGCAATTCTTACGCGCGAAACTTTTTTTTAAATGGGCCAAATCTTACGCCTAAAAGATGATCTCCCTAATAGGCGATGCGACGCGACGTCCGCTGTCAGCATATTTGCGTCATTAAAGAAAGAGATGCTTGACCTACGTTTAATTTTTTCTCAGCTCAAAGAAAATCGCCGAACAGGCACTTTTCCACGCGGCATCCTTAAAGGAGAGTGAGCCATAAACCTGAAGAGAATTTACTACCCCCGTCCTTAATGATGATTAGCAGAGGAATGAAACCAACGAATACACGCCGAGATTTCAATAAACCGAATCGTAAAACATAGTACCACAGGCGAACCTTTTCAGCGAAGATCCTTGGAGGGTTATAAAAATTTCTAAGCTTTCACTGAATACGTTCAGAAAAAAATAACAACCTAAGTTTTTTAAACACATAAATGAAGAAATTTAAAGCTTTTTCACAGCTCGTTTAATACAAAACACTTATCCCTTCAGACGACATTATAACTAATGGCACTGTGATTTATTTACACATCAAATCTACATTTACATAAAATATCATCTACAGTCTGGAATTTAATACGATACAAAAATCTACTGATCCATTGCGGTGCGCATTATTTTTTCATATAAAACGCACAGCCACAGGGGATTCTTTAGACAAAATAAAACATTTTTAAAAATTCTGCAATTTTTTATACATCACTAAAACGTTTGGTAGGGAAAAAAATATTGGTAACGAAAAACAACACAAGCTTTACTCTGGTTGAGTAGTATTCAATTTGAAATGAATTGTTATGCTAAGTGATTTTCGAGGATTCTGAGAATGAAAATTATTTTACCAAAATAAATAAATCAAAATGGGAACATTTAAAATCCAGCTGACAATTTGCATACATACATTGTGTTATTGCGTATTAGGTGAAATCATTATGCGAAAATCAATTACCATCTTTTCATACTTTTAGCTTTACCTGGGTCTAAGAGCAGATTGACAAGAATAATAATTGATGCGCCAAAGGACAGAATTATTTGCCCAAGGAATAAATTGCCAATCACAGCATTTATTAAGGGTGACCGGACAACTCAGAATGAAACCAACTCAGAAGCACATCAGAACGGTCATTAAGAGTGATGATATAAAAATATAAAAAATTGGTTAAATAGGTTAAGTTAGGATAGGGTTACCGGCTATTTAAAAATATTTTTTTCATAGCCTTTAATGACCTGTCTGAGGTGTTTCTGAGTTTCATTCTGAGTTGGCATGGAACCTTTATTAAGGCGGTGCACAATCCTAATAATTTTTGTTTGCTCAAAACTCACATATTAATCATTTCCGGCGAATCCGTAACTATAATAACTTTTTTATTTCCATGCCGCGCAATAAATGCAAGTTATTTATATATAAGATTAATAAAAACAGTACATTGACATTAACATATTTTACGTACAACGATTTTAAAACTTTATAACCCGTTTTTCAACTATAAAGTTAGCTGTAAGCACCAGATTTTATGTTTCTAGACGATGAATTAATAACTTCGGGAGGATAACATAGAGACACATTTTAAATATTTGTAACACGTTCTTCAGAATTAATTAAAATGAACGCGGCAGAAAGGTCGAATCTCCAGGCCTGCTAGTGGGGCTATAGGGTGAATTCGACCGTACGTCCGTGCAATACGCCGTGCCGCGGCGTACATTTGTTTACACGCTTTCTTCACTTACGTCGTTAAGATTCCCACATTATTTATCTTCTACTTCTTTTCTTTGATACGGCAAAGTCGACAGTAGTTCCGTCCAATACACGGGTCGCGAGTCGCAATTTGTATATACGGCTTGTTTACTTACGTCGTTAAGATTCTGAATATATTTTAGGGTATATTGTCATCTTAAGAGCGTTTAACCAGCCAGCGGACGAAAATCCACATTTCTTCCAAAGTTGTTCTTCCGATCCTGCAGCACGGTTACAATGAGAAAGATTAATTATTCTCCGTACCAGCTTTTTTAAATTATAACTCAATATCGAATTTATTTCAATCCAAATTAGCTTTAATTTATACGTTCATCCAAAAATGCTGAAAGGCGTGATGATAAAACTATTAAAATAGTGTACTTTTTGTAGTTATTTTTTGATTATAAGTATTTATCATTTTTCAATAATGTCTAAATTTAATAAGAATGTTAAAAAAAATCTGAAATATATTAGTTTGTAAGTGCGCAAATAAATACACAAATGGACCAATTTTCGTCAAGAAACACATGTACATACATATTTTTTAATGATTTTATTGAAACTAAAATTAAAATTCTAATACATAACTTTGCTAGATAATGTATTGATTTATTTTACTGCATGATTACATTATTTGAAATGGGTGTGGTATAATACAAAAACTTTTTTGAAAATTTAACAAATCTGCCAACGACCTATGGAATAACCTTATTATACTAAAAATTAAAAAAAATTCTAAAAATTTATTACATACGAATGCTAGATAAAATAACAATCTTTCGAAATCCATTTATAATTTTTTGTGGAAAAGAGTCAATACGTCTAAAAACTTTTTTGAAAATGACGTATTTCAGGCTTTCTCTGGTAATGCCCTCTTAAGTTGGGTCATGTTTAAATTCCGAATAACAGAAGCAAATGAGTATGAGACGTTGTTTGATTGTGGATAAATAAGTGGGTGCGGTGTAAGGGTAGTAGTTAGTTGGCTTGTTGTATAACTGTTAAAAATTCAGTGAATATTTATTTAGAATAATTAATTTGTACAGTGTTTCCAGCATGGTATAAAATCCAAATAACTTGTAATATTCATCTCTGCTCTCGGGTTAAAATCTTCCCCTTGTCCTCAGCAATCTCAGCCGGCGTCGAGTGGTCTGGACCTCAACAAGAGGGTTCGTTACCCTCGCAGAGATGTCCTTCGTCCTGCGGGAGTGAACGAGGCGGGGAGAGATCAAAGGGATCCATTCCTCTTGAATTAGCCTCATCTCAAAGCAGGATCAACGGGTAAAGATGCTGTTAAATTTAGAGCAAAGCAAACCCAAAGCGTTTTCGGATTTAATGTAATAATTATCTTACTAGCAGTTATAAACCCGCTCCTCGGGTTTTTGCTGCTAGGCCCTGCGGGCGGCTTTTGGTTCGTCTTTGGCCCAGTTTGAGGTTGGTGACCATTTTATAAATCCGATAGGAACTGGTTCCAAAAATAGCCGGTTTCCCGGATCCACTATGATCCAGTGATCGCTAAAGTAACCGCGACAGGCAAAATATGTCATACGTAAAATATTATGCCAAGTGATACTATGTTTTATTTACAACTCTAAGTATTATCGTCAATTTTTCCATATCCGGAGAGATACTCAAATTATTATATATTGGTTTTTGGCAAGGTACAGGGAGAAATTAACCCCTTTGTCTTGCAAACTGTAGTAATGTCACCTGGTGGATTTTTTTTACCCGATGTTCAGGCTACCTTGGGCACTAATAATTTATTTTTATAGTTTGATATCTGTGAGTGGTATACATTTTGTATAGATATATGCATACATACAGACATTTTTACATAAACCCATTATAGTGTCCGACCGAAACTTGTTTTTACGGCCGAAACCGAAACCGAATCCGAAACTTCCATATAAGGTCATGTTTTCGTGGAAAAAAACAGTCAATCCTAATCAATCATCCTTTATTTTTAAATCATAAATTAATCATTCAGTCTCTGACATTTTAACTAAAAATGAAAATAACATAATTATCCTCCTTATTTCAAATAAATTATTTATTCTTTTTGAAATCGTAATCAAAAATCGCTTCGTAAATAATATTTATAACATTATTAACAAATAACATAAAATAAAAGGTAGAAAACCAAATTACTTTGTTAAACCTAATTTGTTTAGGTCCACTAAACAAAAAATACTCTTTCATCTTAAGAACAAAATAATTTCGGAGGCGGGAATGGGTACCGCCGCCCCGGGAACCTTTATTGGATAACCAAGACCTCTGCCACAGGTCACCCAAGTTGTTCGCTACGTTTGGTGATTTAGCAGGGGTGCCCGGGTTCATAGCATAGGATGAGGTTTGTCTAGGTCTTGAAAGTGGATGACCAGGACACACTGAACCCCAGATTCCTACCCACCCCTTTTCCTTCCCAGAACTCTCCTCTCCTTCCTTTCCTTTTAAAATTTTTCCACCCAGCATCCCCAAAGATGACATAATCCCTCAGGAAAATTTCAGGGCCTATCAGTATCATCATTTCAATAGCGAATTTAAACTTACCTACTTCGAAATAATGTTAAGTATAAACACCTCCAATTTCACAAAAAATAAACCAAACTACTGCAAAGTTCGCAGAGCGAACACAAACAAGTGAATCAAGTCCTGACACGACTATGAGCGCGGACGCAGCAAAATGACACTTCGTGGCTCGCAGTTCAGTGCACAGAACGCAGAACGAAACCTCCCGAATTTAGTTTCGGTTTCGGCCGTAGTTTCGGCTGGATGGCGCCCGAAACCGAAACTAGGCCGAAACCGAAAGTTCGGTCGGACACTAACACCCAACAAATCCGTAGTACTTAACCTGCCAGGGGCACGGCCTCGTGTGATCTGCCAACGTAAGTGGCGCCATCCTTTGACGAATTCTTGAATTCGAAACCGAATTACAACGGTAGCTTTGTTTGAAACTTCACGTACACAGATATTTATATGGCACAGCACGTACGGCACTCGAAGCCGGGTTCTTAAATTTAAACCGTACAGACGTTACCCTATTAATAACGTTCGATACTAGTTTCTGTCAACGCATTATTTTATGGAAACGTTAAAATTACTCGCGAATAAAATAACACAGCATTTAGAATAAATTACGCAAGCACAGTTAAATCCCCATTACAGTCAATCAATCACAAGCTAACCTTGCTCTCGATAATTATTCATAGCATTATAGTAGTTAGCAGAATAAAAAAAAAATTATAGAATATCAATGTCAATTTTACCATATTTAAAGAAAAAACCTAGTTCGATATCTACATTCTAAACGAACTCAAAAGGTGTACGGAAAATATATAGAAGTATCATATTACTAATGGAGTGATAATACACTCAAAATCCTATACATAACATTAGTCAGAAGCATTCTTGAGTATAATTCCTCTCTCTGGTCGCCATTATACAATGTACATTCGCACAAAATTGAAAGAGTACAACATAAATTTTTAAGGCATATAAATTACAAATTAAAAATTCCAATAGAAAATTTAAATTATAATTATTTAATGCATTGCTTAAATTACCCGAATTGTCACAGCGAAGAAAAATCTGTGATGTTTTATTGTTATTTAAAATTATCAACGGATATTTGGATAGCCCTGAACTTGTGAACATGATAAATTATCAAGTACCTAACAATTACAATACCAGACTCCATGCTCCATTTAACGTAGTTGCTTCTCGCAATAATTTTATGTTTAACTCTTGTCTTCAGAGATTGCATCGTGTGGGGAATGAAACTTGCTCTGTCGATATATTTTTTTTATAAAAACATCGCTTCCTTCAAAAAGCGTACATGCAAAAATCCTTAAATGATACAGATTAGTAACAAATTTAATACCCATTGCTCTGTAACTACTTTCATAGTACCTACTTACTTCTTTATACATATATGTAATTGCTGTGTACCTTTTATTTTATTTTTTTCCTGATAATAACAAACTAACGTAAAAATCCTTAAATGTATCACATTTTTAACAGTAACAAACTTAATATCCACTGCTCTGTAACCAAATTCATGATAACTACATTCATTGTACCTACTTACTTATTTATATATGTAATTACTGTGTACCTTTTATTTTTTTTCTTTTTCATAATAATAACAAACATACGTACCTACATTTATGATAGCAAAAAAAATAATAATTAGAAAAAAAAATAAACAAAACAAAAAATAATTACAAGAAAATTACCTACTTTTATATTAATCGTTAAAAATGTTTTACACCACTGCAATACTGGTATGCTTCGAGTGTATTTGGAATCACATTTTGTGTGATATTGTGACAATAATTATTGAATCTAATGTAGCGTGAGCCCAAATACGAATCCGCTGGTTGAACTCCTTTGTATATATAACTCGAATACTGATACCTACTTATGTTAGGCCTACTTATATCTTTCTAGCTCTGTTTATCATTTTATGTAGGTACTATATACTTATGACAGTGCATACTTGTTATAATGCTCCTGTATAATTTATGTTATATGTAAAAACCATCAAGGCGTAAACAAACAAATAAATAAATAATAATATTGGTAAACATTTTCATGAAATTTCATTACGGAGGAACGAAACGGAAATCTTAAAAATTTTAAAATTCTCGGTGATTATGTTGGTGTATTTTGTATGTATTTAATTTCGGAATTTATGATTCAGCTTTCAGCATTGTTCGCCCTGAGAAGGCAGTGCTGACACAAAAGTTTGAGTTAAACGGAGCGTTTGTAAGTAATTTAAGAGAATTCTTATACAGTTATCATCGGTAAACCAAAAATTGATTGCCTATCATTATTTCATGGAAATATCAATTTAAGGTAGTTACCTGAGTTCATTTAAGCGGAGTTAACGAACGAACCAATAATTAAGATCAAGAGATGAAATTTGTTTTCATGCTTTTATTTATCTATTTCACGATGTACAAATAACTTTAGAGTTTGGAGAGGAAGAATTGAAAAACCATTTAAAAAATAACATTATCGTTTGTATCATAAAATATCATTATGTTCAACCTTCCACATAACATTAAACAAATACAAGATACACACAAATTCAAATCGTCACTAAACACTTTCCTTGTTAATAAATGTCACTACACGTTGAGTGAATACCTCACGTAAATGAAACGCCTATTTTTATTGGTATATATATTTGTATTTTTTTTCCATTGGAATATTGTTATTTTATCTGTATAAACATTGTAACTATAATAAAACAAATAATATTACATAAACATTGTAATTAAATAAATGTGGTTAACTGGAAGAAATGGGGTCTACCCATAAGCTACACCTTTTGTAATTTTTATTTTACAATAAATATTTTTTGATTTTTTTTTTTTTGATTTTTTTATACCTTAAAGGACTGGACTAAAAGATTCACAAGTGGCAAGTAATGGCATGCTTAAATTCTGTGAGGAAACGTATGTAGATTTCATTTTCGCCTAGCCCTACGGGGAGGGCTGTGGCCGTAGCAACGTTAAATGTTTGGATGAATTAGCAGGCGGCGCTTTTTATCCACCGGTTCCATAAACCCCACAGACCCTTTGAATGTACGAGCCAGACGAAATGCTGAAATTTTAATGACGCCATTGAGGTTGGCAATGTTGGATGGAAACATGCTAGGCTGTTAGTATTACAAGAATGTTGCCGTCGGACGTGTTGACCGGAGCTATTTCAAAATAAATAAGCATGTGCGTAAAGCCAAGACACGCGAACATGTCACAAGGATTGTTATTATACACACTTCCATCAATTTATTGACCCCTATGCCATAAAAAGGCAGGGCGAATGGGAAAAATGGCTACAGAACGGTTAAGATTGCGTTTGAGCGGAAGCGGTAGTAAAAAAAACCATCATATGGGGAGCTTATGTTCGTTTTAACACGGTAAAATTTCTTTGGAAAGTTAACGTCTTCTTATTATTTTTTCAACTATTTATTTAGGGTGTGATGTGCTGAAGACAAGCGGGGCAATAAATACGCTTGTACGCAGGTGGAAGGTTGTTAATGGCGTTTGTACAACTGTATACATTTGTGAATAAAATTAGGACATCGCAATAAGAAATATTTATTTCTTTTTATGATATTGTTTGAAACTTTATTTGATACAGTAGTAAAGCGACGTCTTTATTCGGACATCAAAATTAATTACAAATAAATGACATCTACTCACAGAAGTGTTTGATACTATCAGAAATATCATGATGAGAGCCCACCATTCACTACCAAATATTTAATTAAAAAAAAAAAAAAAAAACTTTATTTTTTCCCATTATACATACATTTCAAAAGTATTTTTTACATATTTTCTAAACATATATAACATAACACAAGATAAAAATAATGTAAAAAAGTAAAAAAAATATATATAAGACAAAAGTAGATAATGGGAACCCACTAAGGCACTGCCTGTGCGTGGGTAATATTAACTAAAAAATTACAAAATTAAGTCGGCGGTACAAAATGTAAATTTCAAAGTGAAAGTTTAAAAATATAGGTAATGTATCTTTGAAAATATTGTAGTAACAAAGTGACACATACAAGTTAGTTGATTTTTTGTTACGGTTTCAAGAAGATAAATAAAGTTAGTCTTGAAGTTACAGTAGAATTGTAAAAGTGAAGAATGAAGGTGTACATAGAGTTTATAAAAAAAGTGTTTCAACATCTGTATCATTTAGCCATGATTTTAATTATTTTATGTAAAGTGATATTTTATCTATCATTTGAATGTGTTTTGGTAGAAGATTAAATGTACGAGGACCAATAAAACTGCCATGTGTTTGCATTAATTTGGTTTTGATTCGGGGAACTTGAACTGTTTTATTTTATTAAATGTGCTTGAAACCGAATTTGGCGTTCGAGGTGATGTACTCCAATGGATGACATCATACCTGTCTGGACGAGTAGCCTCAGTAATTTTCAATAATTGTACTTCACCTAAAACTCCCGTAGAATGTGGAGTTCCCCAGGGTTCTGTCTTGGGTCCCATTCTCTTCATTCTCTATACGAATCGCCTCGAGAAACTCATTCAATCAGCTGGCTTTGAATCACAAGGCTATACAGACGATCGTTTCATTTTCAAGTTTTGTTCCCCGGATGAAAAAGACGTCCTTAAAAACGAGGTGGTTAGTTTCATTGACACAGTCTCAAGTTGGATGTCTGTCAATAAACTCAAACTTAATCCGACCAAGACGAAATTTATTTGGATAGCTTCTCCTGGAAGGCAAGCCCTCATCGACTCTAATCCAATCCATATTCAGGGCACAGATATACTCCCTTCTACAGAAATAAAATTTCTAGGTTTCACTATAGACAATAGTCTTTCTCTTGAATCACAAATTTCCAAATCTGTAAGTTCAGGCTTTTTCCATCTAAGGCAGATAAAATCAATCAGGCGTTGCCTTCCCTCTGATGGAGCAAAGTCACTCATAAATTCGTTCGTTGTCTCACGTATGGACTATTGTAATAGTGCGTATGCTGGCTTACCTAAAAAACAATTCAATAGAATCCAGTCCGTTTTCAATGCATTTGATTTTTGGTGAATCTAAGTATTGCCGTATTACCCCACTTCTGAGGGATCGCCTTCATTGGCTTCGATGCCCTGAAAGAATAGAGTTCAAGATCTGCTTAATGACCTTTAAAGCATTGCAAGGAATGGCGCCAGCCTATATATCGGAACCAGAACTTGGCTGAATTCAAAAGAGCTTTAAAAACAAACTTATTTAAAAAATCGTACCTTTCATGAATTTTAACTCGTTTTCAATCTACTATAATAAGCCATGTTCCTCAAGTTTCTGGTAATTGTTTGGTTTCGACTACCTCCTTACTATAGTTTTACGTGCACTCAGTTATTATTATTTCTAAACGTAAACTGCCTCTTATTCTTTATTATAATTTAGTTTTAATGAATTCTTTTTGTTAATATTGTTCTTTAGGAATTGCTTTGTGTATACTGTATATTCTTTGTTTCACATTATTTAATCAATTTTGTATTTTGTAAGGACTCGTAAGATAGGATTAATTTTAAGTTTATTATAATTAAGCGCACTTGAAGTGAAATATCACAAAACTGCGCTATATAAATACTACGTTATTATTATTATTGAAACACATTATTAGAACTTTTGCTAATTCTATTTTCGTTTTTTACGAAACGATTTTTGTTTTTAAATACATGTTTCATTGTTTGCAATATAAATAATTTACGGATAATAATTGTTTCATCGCTACCCTCTCCAACTTCCTCATATTCAACAACATTCCCCAACTCACAGTAAAGGTACAAAACACAGCTTTTAAATCAATTATGAAACACATCAGGGTAGTTTCAAGTGATGTATTAAGACGAAACCACGGTAAAAGGTGAATAAAAAAATAAGTGAAATACAGAAAACATGAAAATTTAGACAATCACAGCTAACGCTCTTCC
This sequence comes from Limnephilus rhombicus, assembly GCA_929108145.2. Lineage (NCBI taxonomy): Eukaryota > Metazoa > Arthropoda > Insecta > Trichoptera > Limnephilidae > Limnephilus > Limnephilus rhombicus. The sequence continues at coordinate 37,476,607 of OV815273.1, read as the reverse complement.
GCCTCTGTCTGCGGCTCAATTTACAGAAAAAGCTCGGGAATTTATTTGTGCACACGAGGAACGTGATGCGACGGGCAATTTAAAACGATTCGGCCTACTCAATGATAAAGTGTGGGATTACAGTGTGATCAGATACAGTGCTTCCCCCTGAGTGACGCTATACACTGAGTCTCGCATTCCTCGCATATGAGAGCGATGAGCGGTGATAGGCGTAAAACGTAAATGGAAACTCCGATTTCCTTGAGCTCCTAAGTGTCTGAATTTTTTCATATGAACGTAGGTGTTTTTTCTCTGTCGTGTAAATGTGCACATCGGGCGTGATTTTAAAATTAAACAACCCATGACTACAAAACATTTATTGATTTCTAAAAGGAATTAGAAAAAGATGGTTTACAATAGCTTACTTATTATTTTCCCTCAAGTAGATGCCCAAATCTTACAAATTTTAATAATTCTGACTCTAATATCTCCTTAATTTTAACATAACTTTAGGTTTGCAAGCAATAAATGTATTGTTTCACATCAATGACTCTGTTACTAACTATCGTATGCATGTGCCCATTCTGTGTTATGAAACAAATAAATATACTTCTTCTAACACAGCAAACTTATTTTGTGGCACCATTTTAATTCAAATTAGGGGTCGTCCATTAATCACGTGAGGTTCAAAAGGGTGGGGGGGGAAAAAAAATTTTTTTTGGAAAAAATCACGAAATATCACCAGGGGGGGGGGTATAATGAGATATCACGTGTTTTTATTTTTCGTGATAATATTCTGAAAATTTCAAAATACTTTGTACTAAAAAAATACACGTGATTTTGGGGGGGGGGGGAGGGGTAGTCTAAAACCTCACCACATATCACCACGGGGGGAAGGTTAAAAAGTTGCTAAAAAACATCACGTGATTAATGGACGACCCCTTAATAAAATACTTAGTTTTTACCACTTTTATTGTTCACAAAAACCAACATGTTTCGTGAGCAACGCTCACTTCTTCAGGGATTTTAATGATACTAATTATAAATAATAGACAGAGACAATGGTGTTAATTGAAAAAGAATAGACATAGACAATGGTATCAATGGAAATATGAGAGTAGGTAGAGGGGAGAGGGGCAATATGGGACAATTTACAAAGGGAACAGGTTAAATATTGGGTCATTTAAGAACAATATTTGATTATTAATAATATTCAAATTCGCATTAACACTCTTTCGGATTATCCATTATCTATGTCTATTATTTATAATAAGTATCAATGAAAACCCTGAAGAAGTGAGCGTTGCTCACGAAATATGTTGGTTTTTGTAAACAATAAAAGTGGTAAAATCTAAGTATTTTATTAATTTGAAATAAATTTACCTCAAATTTCGATTGATTTGAGGATCAAATGATCCTATTATAAAAGACATTAAAACAAATTAAAATGGATATCTCGAAACTCCACGAAGAAGTGGTCAGAAATAAGGTATCTCAGACATTGAACGATAATATTAAGCTACTCCCTTGTGATCCATCGATAGAAATACAAACACAATGGGATAACCTTAAGTCAGTTATATGTGAAACCTGTGATACAAATTTGAAAGCTGATAAGTAAATTAGAAAAAAGAATTGGATGACTGACCACATTTTGAACTTAATGGATGAGAGACGTAAACACAAACATAATGAGACACAATATAAAAACTTACAAAGAACGATTAGACGTGAAATTAAAAAAACCAAAGAAGAATGGATGAAGTCACAGTGTGAAGAACTAGAGTCATACAGTCGTAGTCACAATGCATTCAAACTTCACAAAAAATTGAAGGAAATTACGGGCACTTCTAGAAGAATTACTCCATCATGTTTAGTTGACGATTCCAATAAATTAATATTGGATGAAAAAGATATTCTACAAACATGGGAAAAGTATATTCATGATACATTCAAAGATATTAGACCGGATATTAATATTCCTAATGATCAATTGCATGGACCATCGATTTTAAAATCAGAAATTCTTCATGCGATAAAGACTTCAGACAATAGAAAAGCGTGCGGACCAGACGATATTCCAGTTGAGGTGTTGAAGCTCTTTAATGATGAAAATGTTGACTACCTGTTGAGGTTATTTAACTCTATATATGACACAGGGAATATACCCCAAGATTGGCTAAAATCCACCTTCGTGACATTGCCTAAATAACAATACCCTAAGAAGTGCAGTGACTATCGATTAATAAGCCTGATGAGTCATGTCCTTAAATTATTCCTTAAAATAATACATGCCAGGATACGCAATAAGTGCGAGCAGGACTTGGATGACACTCAGTTTGGCTTCAGAAATGCGTTCGGGACGCGTGAAGCATTATTGTCTATCGACATACTATTGCAAAAGTGTCGTGACCAAAGAAAGGAAGTCTTTGCCTGTTTTATTGACTACGAAAAGGCATTTGACAGGGTAAAACATGCTGACCTAATGAAAATGCTTGCGGATTGTAACGTTGACATCAAAGACCAGAATTTCATTAAAAACCTGTATTGGTTCCAAACAGCAGAAATAAGACATGGGAATGAGAGATCTAATGCAATTGCCATTCAGCGTGGAGTACGACCAGGCTGTATCCTGTCGCCACTATTGTTTAATCTCTATTCCAACTATGTCTTTAAAAGAGCCCTAAGTAATACTGATAAGGGTCTGAAGATCAACGGAGTTGTCATTAATAACATAAGATACGCAGATGATACTGTATTACTAGCTGACTGTATCGATGACCTCTAAGACCTATTAAATCTTGTTAATAATGCTGGTGAGCAACTGGGCCTAGCAATCAACGTCAATAAAACTAAATGGATGACATTTGGACGACTAGATCACTCTGAATCAGTGATACTGTTAAATGGTTGCAATGTCGAAAAGGTGCAAAGATTTAGATACCTCGGCAGTATTCTCACGGAGACTCTTGACCCAGATGTGGAGGTTAGATGCAGAATTGAAGCAGCAAGAACTGCATTCATTAAAATGAAATCCCTCTTCTGCAATGACAATATCAGCTTAAAACTAAGGCAGAGAATGCTAAAATGTTATGTGTGGTCGGTCTTGCTCTATGGATGTGAAACATGGACCTTGAAAGTAAATACCATGAACAGGTTAGAGGCTTTTGAAATGTGGCTTCACCGGAGAATGCTCAAGGTCCCATGGACCGACATGATCACCAACACAGAAATTCTCAGGCGGGCTAGAGCAGATAGAGAACTGCTTACATTAATAAAAATCAGGAAAATTTCATATCTGGGTCATATACTTCGAGGGGAGAAGTATCACTTGCTCCATTTGATATTGAAAGGCAAGATAGAGGGTCGCCGAGGGCCTGGTAGGAGACAAATGTCTTGGCTGCGTAATATACGAGAGTGGACCGGCATTAGAAGTGTGGAGGAGCTATTCCGGGCGGCGCAAGACAGAGAGACATTCTTAAGAGTGATTGCCAACTTCGGGGGGACCTGATACGGCACGCAAAGAAGAAGAAAACAAATTACTTCTTAATCTACTTAAAAAAAAAAACATAGATGAAATTACTCAACCCTCAAACCTTTCATAGTTATAAAAAGAATTACAATGCTGTACATCAAAATTTTGAAAAAGAAATTTAAAGGTTTTTAATTAGTTATACGAATATGTAAAAATTCGTCTTTATCTTCACCTGTAAAGTTTTTCGTCTTTTTTTTACGTTGCTTGATGGTTTTACCAAACTGTAGTCGATATTATTAAAAAAATTAAGAATAAAATTAGGGTCAACAATAATTTATAAACTAGGTGGAAATAGTTTGCCCATGCGGCTTTTGAAGTATGCTTCAAATTAAGATGTTCGTTTAGATGAGTGGTTCCCAAACTCTTTTGGCCCACAGACACCCCACCCCCCTCCCCCCGCCGTTATCTCTATTTTGCAATTTTTGGTCCAAGACTAGGAAAAATTGTTGTAGGCTGTTTATTCGCACACCGAAGGTCGCGGGATCGAATCCCGGCGTGGCTAATAAATTTTATTTGATTAATTTGTGTTATTTCACAATTTATTCATTTAAAATCACATAAAGTATATTTGCGGCATGTTCCAGAGTGGAAGATACTCTCAGTATCGCCCTGGTGTAAGACCACCATTCAGAATTGAAACGTTGCTTGAAATGGCATTTGCCGTGTTTGGTGACCAGATTTGAATAGCCAGGTACTTCCCTACCTTCCTCTTCCCTATCTCCTCCCCTCCCCACTACCTTCAGCCTCACAACATACCTCAATTGGGGATGCCATAGTCTCACAGGCTTCAGACGGGAGCAGTTGTGACTCTTGAGCGGTATTCATATAAAAAAAAGAATAAAAATGTGTCACAATTTTTTAAATTTAATATTAAACCTTGCGAGGACCCCCTGACGTTGTTCAGGGACCCCCAATTCAATTTTCCACGGAGCCCCTGAATGATCCTGGGGACCTCTGGGAGTCCGTACGGACCACTTTGGGAACCACTGGTTTTGATACATGCAGATAGATTTTGCAAGAGTTCGAGTATATCAATTTTAATAAAAAGTTTACCATGTTTTTATTAACTATATGTATAGGTACTGGAAAAGTTTTCAATGTAAAAGATTTACGGACATAAATATATAAACAAATCAATAAGATTTGCGAAAAGACAACCGATGAGAGAGAGAAAAAAGTATAAATAATATGTCAAACCTTATAAAAAATATTTCATCGAGTACCCATTCGCTAAATGAAAACAAATAACCCTTCAGAAGTATATCAGGGTAGTAAAGCCTGAAATGTGATCTATGTAAGTACCTTTATCCCGCCCCGCTTATCGGCCTTTGGCAGCGAGTGGAATCGGATGAGGAAAAAAACCCGATCCGCCCTCCTTCCCTCAGACTGCCCTGTTAGATTATCATTAGCAAGTAGAACTAGAGGGAAGGAATCCAAATGAATGGTCGACTCTTTTCAAATAACGGAAAATAGATAGATTATAAGCGGCATCTACGAAAGAATTGAGCCGTTGGAAAAAAAGATACAAAGAAACTTCACCACTTAACACCACCAAAGAATTAGATTAAGCAAATTGTATATAAATGATAGACCCATTGAATAATGGATGAAAGCAAAAAATCCTCGAGAAACTGAAATTAAAATGAAATGGAGACTGAAAAGTTCAAACCGATCATCATTATCGCGATCAGTAATGGGAAAATATAAAGATCTGGACAGAATGCAAGGCTGATGAAAGTGTAAAGGTTAAGATTTAAAAATGATGCTAGATGGTTTGGGCGTGTAGAGCGGGTGTAGATGAGTGTATGGAGAATGCATGTCGTGAAAGTTAATGACAGAAGAAGTTGGGGATACCTGTGGAAGGCTTGGCTTGGCTTAGACCCGTGGTCGTCAAACTGCGGCCCGCGGCAGATATTTTTGTACGGCCCGCACAAATATCTGCCGTTTTCTTTTTAAATACATTTTTTTCGTGTACCATTATATTAACGTGCGTTTTTTTCAAATATGTTGTGTGCATTCCCTTATGATTTTAAAAGGTTGATTTTAATTGATTGACATTTGATTTTAAAACGCCCAGATGGTTTTTGAACACATCCCAAGTCGATTTTGAACGCGCGCATAGTGTACGTCTTAGGTTCTCGACGTGGGCGATAACGCCCCCTTGAGACTTTCAGGGGGGCAACAGAAGACCCAGAAAAAATTAGGGGGCGTTGAGATGGCACAGTGAGGGCGTGGGCAGGTAAAAAAATATGGTATAAGCAAGACCAAAAAAAAAACTGCCAAAATTCACACACTTCGGTAGTTCGAGAAGTGGATGAAAATTGATCTGAAAGATTCCATTACACATCTATTTTTTTTTTAAATATATTATCTATCATCTTACTTGCATTATTATTATTATTATTAAAAATTGACAACATATCATGAATACAAGAAGGAAGGAGGTAGCAACCCGGGACTTAAATACAGAAGAATTGCTTTTTTAACTTGCTAAACAAAAAGGTACAACATCAACCCCCTCTTCCCCCGAATTCATAAATGTGCGGCCCGCGCTGATACCTTACATTGTCCTATGTGTGGCCCTTGACCAGAAAAGTGTGACGACCGCTGGCTTAGACTCAAATTAATCAAATACTTGAGTCGGGTCATGTCAATAGTCAATATAACAATAGAGAATGTATGAGATGAATTATGAATGTGTGTGAGCCTAGAGTTGTGCGGTGGTCTGTTTTCTCTGTGGGGAAATGGCGTGATGGTTGGTTAGTTAGGAAAACTAAGAATGGAATAAACTTTAACAGCCTTACTAAAAAAAAACCACAGCACGGCCGATAACCTGTGTTGCAGCAGCAACATGAATAAAACCAAAATACACTAAAACACGATAACATTACTAATAAGATTTGATCTTAAAATGTATTTTAAGTCTGGCAACAATGCAATTTTTCATACTGTACATAATTTAATTGTTTGTTTTCCTACAGAACCGCTAGATGGCAGCGCCATCGCATTCGTCATTCGCGTTGAAACCGCCAAAAAAAAACTCACTTCGCGGGTGTGTGTGAAATATTACACAAATCTGATCGTAATATCTATTAATATGACTAATTCATATTACATTCGCATAATTGATATATTTACCGTGTTTTTGTGGTTTTTCATAAGATAATATAATAACCATAATCATCAGGACGTGTAAACCAAGTGTATTTTTTTCCATGAACAATTTTTTAATTAGTAATGTTTTCACATCCGCGGCCGTTTGTCAATTGAATAAAATTTTCACTGGGTTTTATTAGGAAGGCTGTAAGTCTTTATCCACAACCATTCTCGGTCACAACCATTAGCTGACGTCCAATTACTTTACTACTTGAGCACGTGGAATTTAAATGATCGTACGTACTAACTTTAATTCCGTGATCTTTTTAGCATCCTTGGCACGAGTTCTACTTTAAAGTTACATTTTAACTTTGGAGTTTACAGTGAGGTCATAAAACCAGTAGTAGTAGCTTTAATAACAAATAAATACATAAAAAAAATATATATTAACTTCAATGCAGAAATCTGACTGTTAAGCAGTAAAAACTACCGTACGGTAATCACTGGTTCTTAAAATTTGCATATTTTTCTAGATGGAATTTCTAGGTCAATGCACACAACTCGGTGAAATACGAGCTATCGAAGCTTAAAATATCTACTTAGCTCTCATAACCAAGACTCGACGAAAACTTTACCATACAGGACTGCACTTCTGAAAAAAACTGTCTACACAACCCACTAATACAGACTCAGATAATCAAATACTTAAGGCATTTACATTGACAACTATGTATTTTAGATGTACAGAACAAATAAATAAAACAGAGGTAAAGTTAGAAAACTCATATATTTTTTTAAGAACGTGCGAAACATAATGCCAATGAAAACTCTAAAAACGATTTACTTCGCATTAATTAGCCCAATCAATTATCACTCATGGTAGTACGATTGGTTAGGGCGCTACTGCAAAAACTAGCGACAAGGCGCAGAAAGCCTTTATTATTATTACTAGCTGGGTTACCAGGCTTCGCTCGGGACAACATTCGAGAGTGTTCTGGAATGTTTCACATTGATATTCCCGATTCCCCATTCCCGAACATTCCACATTTTCCAGAATGTTCCGGGATGTTCTGAAACGTTGTGGAATTCTCTCAAATACTCTGACTGGGGTGTCCGGCTTCGCTCAGGGAGTTTATGTGAGAATGAATTGACGTTCGAATCCACGACGGATCTTGCTTTATATACCACATACGGAAAGCCCCATACAAAAAAGACTTCAAATGATCCGGATCATTCCACAACATTCAGGAGTTTTCTGGAATGTTCCACAATGATCTGGTATGTTTTTTAATGTTCCATCCTATTCCCGAACATTCCACAACATTCCAGAATGTTCCGGGATGTTCTGGAATGTGGTGGAATGCTCAACAAAACTCTGAAATGTTTGAACTGTTCTAAAAATTTCAAGGGGACCAAACTTCAAGCCTTTATATCTTTAAAGTCACGCCCTTCAGGTAAAAATGGGAACTTTCTTCATAGATGGGGGGATAGAGGGCTACCACACAATATAACTCCCGTTATCGCACCAGGACTCTTCGAGAGACTCTCAGAATCTTTGAGTTTTAGCGGCATGTACATTGTACACTTCGTATATTGAAGATTAAGATTATACAAGCTTCCAAAATTTTCCAGAACCATCTAGACTCACCGACACACTCCATCGCTCCTTCCAGAACTATCTAGAGCTTTATCGAGCCTTCTAGACACACCGACATACTCCGCCACTCCTTCCAGAACATTTACAGCTTTACCGAACCTTATAGAACTTTCCTAAACCTTCTAGAATCGCCGACATACTCCTCCACCCCTTCCAAAACTTTCTACAGCTTTATCGAACCTTACTGAACTTTCCATAACCTTCTAGACTCACCGACATACTCCGCCACTTCATCCAGAACTTTTTACAGCTTTATCGAACCTTCTAGACTCACCTACATAGTCCTCCACTCCTTCCAGAATTTTTACAGCTTTATCGGAATTTCTAGAACTTTTCAGAACCTTCTAAACTCACCGACATACTCCGCCACTCCATCCAGAACTTTCTACAGCTTTATCGAACCTTATTGAACTTTCCAGAACCTTCTAGACTCACCAACGTACTCCGCCCTGTTGCCAGAATTTTCTACAGCTTTATCTAACCGTCTAGAACTTTTCGGAACCTTCTAGACTCACCTACAGACTCCTCCACTCCTTCTAGAATTTTTACAGCTTTATCGGAATTTCTAGAACTTTTTAGAACCTTCTCAACTCACCTTTATACTCCGCCACTATTTCCAGAACTTTCTGCAGCTTTATCGAACCTTCTAGAAGTTTCCGGAACCTTCTAGACTCACCGACATACTCCGCCACTCCTTCCAGAACTTTGTACCGCCCTATCGAACCTTCTAGAACGTCCTACAGCTTTATGGAATCTTCTAGAATTTTCTTGAAATTTCTGGAGTCTTCTCAGAACTTTCAGCCCTTATATCTTCAAAAGCAAGCCTTTTAGGTAAAAACGAATACCCTTATTCCCTAGGGGGGATAGAGATCTACCATACCATATAACTCTCTTGATCGTACCGGCACTCGTTTCTGAGTTTTTGCATTCCGCACGTTTTTTTGGACTTTCTTTTATAATATATATATTGATTAAAAAAACCTATAGATTCTCGACAGCACAACTATTTAGGGACTTCGCTGCACAGAACATAAAGCAACTATGGATCAAAATCATATCTTTACATTACCAAAAAGACAAACTTAACCATCACACTACACAATTACGAAACAAGACATAAACATCAACACTTCGAAGACAAACACCACCTTCGGGCAAAGAGAATACCACTATCTGACTCCAAAATTTTAAAATTTAATTGACAAATACATTTAAGATAGTCAACAAAGTTATCGTATAACTTTTACAATAATATAACAACACACTTCACGCCTGATTTTTTTTTCTTTTCTTTTCATTTTTTTTATTTCTTTCTTTAATTTTTTTTCTATTTCTTCCATTTCTTTTCAATTTGTTTAATTCCTTCATTTTTATTTAGGTGTCTGTTTAAAATTTATCATTTCAATTTTTCTTTTCATTTCCATAAGTTCCAGTTGAGGTTGAGTTGTTGAGGTGGCGGAATTTAAACTAATTTTATTTTATCTAAATAAAAATAAAAGAAAACAAATAGAAAAGAAATGGGAGAAACCTATATATATATATATATATATATATATATATATATATATATATATATATATATATATATATATATATATATATATATATATATAATTATATTTTAATATATAATATTATCTCGTTTTAAGATTTTCACGGCCAACAGCATTTTCGTTATTTGTTTTTGGGGTGTTATATTATGTTTTGCGGACGATGTCCGAAACGTTGGCTAAAGAAGGAGGTAGCGCAACACGACATAACGCCCGAAAAACAAATAACGAAAATATTATCTCGGTCAATAAATATATTTTTAAAAGAAACCTCTAAAATATAAGGCAAAATGCCAAATTGTTGAATGTTTCTACACGATAAGTGCCCTTGAGGTAATTTTTCCCCGGAAACGAACCAACATTAGTCATCTAAATACCAAATACTATTAGGTACAATAAAAAAGGATATTTTTTAAGTGTCGATACTCGAGTAAGCCGAATAATAAAACGAGTACCTACACATAATATAAAACTGTTGCACTCCGCAGAAGATACACGTAATACTATGACGGTGAAAAATGCAATAACTCTTTGTGAATAATATGCAAAGCAAGCGCATCCCGCAGCGAGGCTATCAATCCAGAGAGCTCTTTATCTTAAAGCCGCTCACGCTAAGTACCCGAGTTTACTGTTTCCGGCCAATCTATCCGGCGTAATTGACACTATTATTTATTCCGATTCCTCTCCCGAGGCGGGGTAAAGGGGGTGGAAGTAAGTTGGTTATTTTTTCCGCCCTCCTTTGTCGCGGGGAGGGAGGGAACGAGCGCGCTAAGCCGGCCAGACGAGCTCCCCGGCTTAAGGCCACGGATTTACGGATCCCCGGCTAATAATTCAGCGTGAAAGATACTACACAATACGTACAGTGGTGATGAGAAAAACTTCCCAGTCGGCCGGCTTAAGCCGCACAAATGTATTATAATAGTAACCGTAAACTAGGATTGCTAAATCTTTTCACTATTTTCGCAGAGCTTTGTCGCTGCTGGGTTTGTAAATTACAACAGCTAAGCTTTTAAGGGTGAAATGTAGATGACGATGATGAAAATGCGCAAATTAAACATTTTCAACTAAATCTGAGCAAACAAAATGTTTCTCTTCGAAATATGAGAAGAATGGAGGCTACTTTTATCTTTTATCTACCAAAATATCCTTAAGATTATTAGATTCTTATATAATATTATCAAGTATGGAAAAAGACATTTGAGGGGTCTCGTCATGAATATACACGAAAATCTAGTCTCCTTCAATGGAAGCAATCTTCCGAACAAACCCTTTATTAATATGTTTGGTGTAACTCTAAGTGATCAGCACAGATATGGGGGCTCCATCGAGGCCAGAGTAAAGTCAGGGCGTACTGTACAGGGCCCGCAGATACTTAAAAAGTACACAGCTGCTAATCCTGTACAAATCACAAGTGCGCCCCACGGTTGAATTTGGCAGCCACCTCTGGTCTGGAGCTCCAAAATACCTGAAAAATACCCTCGACTGTGCAAAAACGGGCGGTTCGTTTGATAGATTCTCCCATCTTAACAGACGGATTGCAATCTTTAGAGAACAGGCGTCGTATGGGAATGCTATCCTTGCTCTACCGGTTTTTACAATGGAAGATGTTCCGAGGAACTAGAGTCATTGATCCATTCGGCACCGGTGCATAGTCGGGAAACACGCCAAACGCGTGCCCAACATATGTACACGGTTGACATTTGTCACATGAGACAACAGCTCGGCTGTGGAACGATTTGCCGGCCTCTGTGTTTCCTCCTTCCTACAACATGGATCTCTTCAAGATCAATGTTCATTTCTTCCTCTCCTCAAAAAAAACCCTCCACCCAGCATCTCAGATGACATAGGCCCTGAGGGAAATTATTTTCCTCAGGGCCTCCTGTGTGGAGTCAATGTAAAAAAAAAATTACTCCTTAGGCAGGGTTTCTTAAAGTGTGGTCCATGACACGAGTATCAGTAGTCCACAGGCCCCCAGTTGACTCACAAATATTTATTACAAATATTCTGCAGTAATTCGAGCATCGTTTGGTTGACCACTATAACTATGCATCTGTGCGAGTCCAGGTTGTCGGTTCTGGTGTTATTTAAACTAAATATCATAATCGATTCAAAGATAACATGTCAAAGCGATGTTAAAGATGACAAGCGCCTTGCATCATCGAAGACGATACCTCAAATAAACGAGCTCACTGAGCTCAAAGAGCTTCCTTCTCATTAATTTAGTTATTATACAATTTAGTTAGTAGTAAATATTAATTTTAAAAAACCTACTAATTACTAATTTAGTTATTATATAATTTAGTTAAGTAAATATTAATTTTAAAAAAACCTACTAATTACTATTCACATTGTTAAAGTGATTTTTAAAAGGTGATGTTTTCTTTTCCTCCAATTTTCTTCCACAAGGGTCCGTGGTAATTTTGAAACTCTTTTGAAAAATCTAAATGAGAAAAATAAAAGCAATCTTTCTAACCTTGTCACAAATATAGGCGTGTAAAACTGCACTATGTAATACCTATATTTGAATGTCTATAAACAGATTGGTAAGACCTATATTTGAATGTCTATAAACAGATTGGTAAGACCTATATTTGAATGTCTATAAACAGATTGGTAAGACCTATATTTGAATGTCTATAAACAGATTGGTAAGACCTATATTTGTATGTCTATAAACAGATTGAGTAAGCCCAAATAAAGCTTGGGTACAAACCAACCCTGTTCGGTGTCCAAACTATTAATATAAGTAGTGATGCTAAAATTTTATTTTTATTTTTTATTATTTCATACAATTCTTGAAAGTGCACTATTATGTTATGTTTTGACTACCATACTAGGCTAATGCCCGTGTTAAGGTAATCATAATAAAGTTAACATAGATTCGTTTGCAGTAATAGGACTTTTTTTAATGAACAACTACGTTGTACGTATTTTTCCAAGACCGGATTGGTGTCACCCTCTTCGGACAGAAGATTCTTTTTTCTTTAAATTGGATCATATTCCCGAATGTCTGTGCCTGCTGTTTATTTTCCCTCTAAGGGTTGTCAGTAACACTCTTCGTCCAAACTCAAACATACAAATAAATAGTTCTTCCATTTTCTTCTGACGCGACTCGGCTTCACTCCTCCGATACGGGAGTTCAATTTCCTCAGTAAAGGAAGGCTGGGTAAGAATTGTCTTCATTTTCCTCCTTCTCAGGAGCGTGAGATTTTGCTTTTCCTTCTTCGCGGAAGGGTGCGATCTTGCTTCACTTTAAGGGGGTGAGAAGTGATCGATCAGGTGGGATTATGAAGCGTGAAGTAGTGCACGAGACAGTTCGCCCTAATTGGCTGATGGCGGACGAATGGCGGAGATTGCCTCTGACTTTGAACGATAACTTCACACTGCAAGGGGATTCAATTTGCATTATTTGCCGGCGAGTGTCGCGCTGTCGCTGAAACTCCTCGCCGCCCTCCCGCGCTGTCCTGAGAAATGGGAGGCGATGAATTAAATAAAATCGCTTTGTAAGCCTGTCGGGACGAGGATCTATGGAGACAGTGTTTTTGTATAAGAATAAATTGCCGCTCTTGGTTAAATATTATTTACGGATTACGGCGAAGTTAATTAAAAAGACACTTTATTTTGTTCGGCGCTGTTAGATTTAAGTGTTTACTGTTGATTTGGTTTAAAAGAAATGTGCATTCTTATGAAAGAAGTGAAAGCGCAAAAGTATAAATAAATGTGAGGAAAAGTACACAGACATCTTTTTTGCATTAGCTCCAAACAGGTGGCCCTGTGTGGAGCTAATTAAAAAATGTATGAGTATGCCCAAAGGGCGTTCAAATAAATTAAATACATATATAATATTATGTTAGAAGTGTTGTTTGAAGGGTTGAGGAGTTGGTGGAAAATGTTTGTCCTGGTGCTACGTCTTCTCATCAGACGAGGCAGTGCCAATACTTTACCATAAAAGGGGTAGATAGACTCCTGAGGATCACGGTACTTCTATTTTTTTTTTTTATTTATTAGAAATTTAATTAAAATTAAATTTGATAATGTTATTATCGAGTTCTGCAAGTTTTTTGGTTAGTGTTTTAGTTACAGCTGTTTCGACGTGTAAGGTCATTTTCAAACTGTGGTGAAGCCACGTACGGACGACTTATTTATAGGATTTTAAATGTCAATTTTTGAAGGTGTCTAAGTTGATTTATTACCGGTTAAACCAATTTGTAGAGACACTAATTGAGATTGAGAGAGTGCTAATGTGGAATTCGGAGTATTTCCCTTTGGTTTGCCTTGCACTAAGTGTAAGGGTTTTTTTAATTGATTTAGAATGACGTTATTGCTATGACTCATTTAAGTGCATTATATTTTTTAGGTTTGGTAAACATACTAAGTAGTGGGGAGTAAATAATTTTCCTTACTTTATTAATTAGCGTTATGTTGGGGTCATTCGTTCGTTTATTGATTTCTAATTGTTCAAGCAAATTTAATCTAAGACCCTTTCGTTCTATATGTAATGGTTTTGGCTGGTTATTTTTAAGTGGAACGTGATTATTCACTAAGAGATGTTCGGCGAATTTTGAAGAGGTGTTTTAAATTATTTACTCCCCACTACTTAGTATGTTTACCAAACCTAAAAAATATAATGCACTTAAATGAGTCATAGCAATAACGTCATTCTAAATCAATTAAAAAAACCCTTACACTTAGTGCAAGGCAAACCAAAGGGAAATACTCCGAATCCCACATTAGCACTCTCTCAATCTCAATTAGTGTCTCTACAAATTGGTTTAACCGGTAATAAATCAACTTAGACACCTTCAAAAATTGACATTTAAAATCCTATAAATAAGTCGTCCGTACGTGGCTTCACCACAGTTTGAAAATGACCTTACACGTCGAAACAGCTGTAACTAAAACACTAACCAAAAAACTTGCAGAACTCGATAATAACATTATCAAATTTAATTTTAATTAAATTTCTAAAAATTAAAATGGAGTTCTACGAATTAAACACAAAAACAATTAATAATACGGTACTTCTAGGCCGCGATCCGGTGTTCATAAATTGTAATGGATGATGATTGATAACACTTGCTCATGTTCGAGAGATTAATATTTACAACCTTTAGTGTTCGCACATGAAACAGGCGGAGAGGTACAAACGCGGGTGGCCGGCCGGATCGAGTACTAGAAACGGAATAATTGCTCGGTCATTGTCGGAGCAATCCAGAGATGTTTTCTGCGTGGTGGGGATACCATACGCATAAATAAATGAATGTAATACCCATAATTATACTATTCAAATAAATAATTATATAAAAATAAATCAATCCTAATGGTATTCACCTGTAGCAGCAGCCGTTCGTCCGCCCAGACAACCGCCTTGTTCCAGTCTATGACCGAGGAGAAGGGCAGTTTCCAGGTGTTGGACAGCAGCACAGGCACGCAGCCGGCCTGCAGTACCTCGAGGAAGCGAAAGGAGCCCAAGCGGCGCCCCCGCGGCACCAGACAGAACGTCGAGTTTTGAAGAAGCACCTCGTAGTCGTATCTGGGAAAGAACCAAAAATATTTATAAGTACGATTTAAATTTCACCAACGTGTTCTCCAAATATTCAATAATCTTTGTCCCAACTCAATTCTCGACGCGAAGTTTGACTCCCTACCGTCATTTAAGAAAAACCTTACAAGTAACTTGGAATAATTATCTTGGAATAATTATCGATAATAACATAAATGGAAAAGTCAAATAAATTCCAAAGTAGACAAAATGAGAAAACTGAACCATATATTTTTTGGACTTAGAAATACTGCATCATTAAAAAAACGCACTTGCGCACTCTGTAATACAATATGGAATCGTAGCTTGGGGGGGGGTGCTTATATATAATCCCTACTTCCACTGGAAACAATTAAAAAAAATTTAATAAATAAAAAATCATCTTAAACTTAATCAATGCGCACTCACAATTCTCCACTAAATTACACAAGTCGGACACATAAACACAAACAAATACCACATACTTTTTTTTTAAACATGACTTCGTTTACCTTTAATCCCATCCAATGTACACAGGATGTTCTGGGGTACTTGACTTACTTTAACCAGTGATTCCTGGCATTAATTATTAGTAAAACAATGTTAATTGAATTTTCGCCAACACCCTTTATAAACCACTCGAGAAATATTTTGTAGAAGACGTGACATTAGTACCGATCCTTTTAATGATGGTATAACCTTATAAACTATTTACTAATAATTTTTAATATATTTTTTTTTAATTTCAACTTTTTGTATGAAGATTTTCAGGGTTCTTTAAGTTTTGGGGATGCAACGCATCTTCAAACAAAAAGTGGAAACAAAATAATTTTAAAAAACATTTTCAGCTACAATAATAACGTCGTATTTTTCAATTTTAGAACTCCAGCTCACTGTAAACTCACGGACCGACTGGTAGGTATGTAATACCGCATAGCGAGTCACAGCTTCCCGGGTCCACTAGTGAGATTTTGGCATTTCTAATTTGGGGATCGTCGAAGAATACAATATTTTGGAATGAATATTATTGATGAATTATTCAGAGTTGGTTACTTAGCATTTAAGGCAAAGTATCCCTTCTGAAGAGTGTTCTCCCAACATGGCGATACTGAAAGTATCTTCCCCTATTGAATGAAGACGAAATATTAAATTTACATTACGAGCGTTTAAATCGTGCAGGGCGGTTACAATGAGAAAGATTAATTTTTCTCCGTACCAGCTTTTTAAAATTATAACTCAATATCGATTTTATTTCATTCCAAATTTGCTTTAATTTATACCTACATCCAAAATAATGTTCTTTTTAAATTATTTTTTGATTATAAGTATTTAACATTTTTCAATAATGTCTTAATTAAATAAGAACGTTAAAAAAATCTGAAATATATTAGTTTGTAAGTGCGCAAATAAATACACAAACGAATCAATTTTCATCAAGAAACATATGTACGTATATATTTTTTAAAGATTTTTTTTTACATGAGCTCCACACGGGAGGCCCTGAGGAAAATAATTTCCCTCAAGGCCTGTGTCATCTTTGGGGATGCTCTGTAGAGGGTTTTTTAAGGAAAGGAAGGAGAGGACTGGGAAGGAAAAGGGTTAAAGGGGTGGGTAGGAATCTGGGGTTCAGTGTGTCCTGGTCATCCGCCTCGAAGATCTAGACAAAACCTCATCCCATAAGCCCGGGTACCCCTGCTAAATCACCAAACATAGAGAACCACTAGGGGTGACCTACGGCAGAGGTGTTGGTTATCCAATAAATGGTTCCCGGGGCGGCGTTACCCATTCCCGCCTCCCAAATTAAACTAAACAAAAATTTTAAACAAAAATTAAAATTCTAAAACATGCGATACCCAGATAATGTATTGATTTATTTTAGTGCATGATTATATGATTTGAAATCGGTGTGGTATAATACAAAAACTTTTTTGAAAATTTAACAAATCTGCCAACGACCTATGGTATAACCCAAAGATATTCAAATACAGAAGAGATATGCTATGGTGTCCGCGCAACTGCCGCCGGACTACGCGCTAATTAGCGTAGTTTTCATACAAAAAGAATTTGTTCAATTCGTTGATTTTTTGAAAATGTGCATTAATATTGGTTAACAATATATTTTGAATAAGGAAAGAATTCGTTCATTTAGTTTAACTTTCGTTTGGTTTATTCGTTAATTATTTGTTCTTTTAGTTTATTTGTTAATTGGTAAACAATATCGGCGACACCCGGAAGCGCAGACCCACATAGTAAAAACAGCAGATAGCACATCTACTTATATTTCAATATCTTTGGTATAACCTAATTATACTAAAAATAAACGTTTTTTTCTCAAAATTTAAAACATGCGAATGCTAGATAAAAGAACAATATTTCGAAATCCATTTATATTTTTTTTGTGGAAAAGAGTCAATACGTCTAAAATCTGATTTAAAAATGACATATTTCTGGTTTTCTCTGGTAATACCCTCTTAAGAATAATTTTTATTTTGAAAATGATTGTGTAATTGAAATGAAACAATATTAAACGTTCTTCTACTAACGTTTTGAATGAACATGGTTTATGTCCGAAATGAAAGATAAAAAGTGGTTAGGATGTAAGCATTTGTAATTTTAATTATTATTTTTAATTGTTAAACTAACGTTTAAGACAAGATTTTTATGCATAGCACAAAGGGTAACAATTATTATAAGCAATAATTATCAGCCTGAAACACTCATCCACATTGAAAAAAATCTTCCGAGAACAGATACATGACGCCAATGGGATTTGAACCCGTGCCCTTCTGATTGCCGGTCAGCTGCTCTCCCAATTGAGCTATGGCGGCTTATCTTATACCCGCCAAATGATTCAATATATACTAGTGTTTCATTCAACAATTACTGCTTATTATATTTTTTCCATCTGAAAATAACCAACTTTATTTTTGCGACAGAGACACTGTTAGTGTTAAATCCGTCGCTAGGTGGCGTCGAGACAAATTATGTCTTCATAAAGTTGGTTGTTTTCAGGTGGAAAAAATTTAATAAGCAGTAATTGTTGAATGAAACACTAGATCATTTGGCGGGTATAAGATAAGCCGCCATAGCTCAATTGGGAGAGCAGCTGAACGGCAATCAGAAGGGCACGGGTTCAAATCCCGTTGGCGTCATGTATCTTTTCTCGGAAGATTTTTTCAATGTGGATGAGTGTTTCAGGCTGATAATTATTGCTTATAATAATTGTTACCATTTGTATTTTTTTTTAAATATTCACGATATCCTCTCGGTTGGACGTATTTTCTGTACCCAAAATATTACCAACAGAAAAGAAAAGGACATAAAAATAATTTCCACATCAATGCCAGCTTGATATGTGTTTATGAATTTCAAATAGCAATAAAACAATAGCAGAATATCTCATTGGCTCAGTCGACATAAAGTAAAAATTACTCATAAACAGTTCATTTCCTTATCTCGGCTACACGCTTCATTGGCTCAACGAACCTTAAATAAAGCAGATAATGACACAATTGCTGATGTCTTCCTAAATCCGGAGCGACTCGAGTGTCTACTAATGGTAATAAAGAGAATTATATTCGCCGAAATTATATTGGGCGAAATTCCATTCGGTGAAATCATATTCGTCGAAATTATTATAGGTGAAAATAATATATTCGAGGAGATTCTTGAAATCAAAGTTTGGAAACGGATTTTAACAACGGACAAGTGTGTGTGACAAGATAAACGAAGGAAAAAGATATGAAATATCTTCATCTGTAAAAAATGGAAGGAGTACCTTCTACATCATGTATCATTTCTGAAGTCGAAATAAATGTGAACCTACCGACTGTTTTTGAATGATTTTACTTTGGTTTTTGCCGAATTCCCGCCTTAGCGCTTGACGCGATCGATTTTCAGTTTTTGACCAAAAGGCAATTTGTGACCTCGCAGCAATGTGGACCAATTTTGTGGTTGTCTTCATATGTTCATGTTCATTTTAAAGCTAGTAATACTATGAAAACAATGTTTCATAGTATTACTAGCTTTAAAACCCGGCTTCACCCGGGATGGGGAAAATAACGAAAGTTGTCTTAATAATACCTACTTGGATGATTTATATGGCGCCGTTTTTGAGAAAAATCCCAGTCTTATTTATAGATTAACGATATTCCGAAATCCATAATCTTATCACTGATGAAACATTGTGATTTATAAATAGTGTCGTTGACGTAGAATTCAAAAAAGAAAAAAAGTGGACAACTTTCATACCGCTAGAGCTCACCATTATAAAATTTGTAATGCTTATGACCAACCCCCTTTCCACTCAAAAGTCGACAAAAATTAATTAAATGACAAGCAAAAAATTATAATTTTTTATGAAGAAGAAGATAACACTAATAATCTAAATGAAAATACAAAAGAGAACAAGACACGGAAAAATATAAAAAGATAATGGTCGCAACTAAGACTCGAACCCAGAACCTCTCGTCTAATCGGTTGCGTCCATTATCTTTTTCTATTTTTCTGTGTCTTGTTCTCTTTCATATTTTCGTTTAGATTATTATGAGACGTGCGCTTTTACCAATTCAGCCATTGCCACCTTCCATCAAACCGTCATCATTGTCAATCTCATATTTTTATTTTTTTTTAAATTAACAACAATATATTCGACTGATTTTTTCACATAGTAGGCAACTACCCTTTTCACTGAAAACAATCGTTCTAAGAACTGGTTTGTAACCTAGATAGTGTCTCGGATAAATATATCCGATTTTATTAAAAAGGAACATATATTCGTATTATTCTTTCATATTTTCGTTTAGCGACGCAATCTATTTCAACACCATAAAATGGCTATTACAATCCGGTGATACATGATACACAGTGGTACATAGGAGGGTAATTACAATGATAATAATGTTCATTAAACAAAGTACATATGTATGATAACAACTAGTATTTAGTTATAGGATACAAATATGTTTATAACAAACAAAAAAGAATATGAGCTCATACAAAATACACATTTTTATGCAGAATAAACATAAGTAAATAAAGGTGAATTCTTAGAAAAATTCTCAACATCAAGTATAATATACCTACTTTACTTTTATTTGTACATATTGTTGGATTCTAGGAATTGGCTAAAATGGACTAACTTAGTAATATATTATTGTTACCTTCAGTTGAAATGACTGAAGTTTGAAATGACTACAGGTACTGCTAATTAGTTCAGCTTTTTAGGGCTGCCAGTTAGAGAATCAATAATAAATCTTTGGTTTAAAAATAATAATTTTGAAAAAAAATTATACATCATTTAAATTAACTAGACTGTCTGATAGTTAATATAAATGAAACAAGCAGTTTGGAATCTATATTAGAGTATGATATAGACTCCGTTCAGACGAACACTATTATACCTAACATTAATTATTGTCATTGAGGTATGATATTATAGCCTTCTTATAACTATATTCGATTTTTATTAGTTTAGATTATTAGTGTTATCTTCTTCTTCAATGATATATTACATTGATGGGAATAACCTTCAATTATTCCTTATTACCTTCAAGAGTTATAAAAAGAGAGTTTAAACATTGTATATTTTTTAGGTTTTAAAATTTACAAGACTATTTATTATTTGATTTTACCCCCAGCTGAGCTTTTAGCTTACTCAGTTCATTATGTGTATGGATGCGTTAAGTGTATTATTTTCTAGGAGAGCGAATCCTGAAATTTTCCCCATGGCACCAATTTCCTCTACTTACCTGAGATGAAACGACACGTGTAATGTGCATCTCGGAAGCAGGCTGATTAACTCACTAGCTAAGTCACTGTTCCTTGGCTGGGATAAATAAGATCTGGGACATTATGAGAAAGTCACCTCACAGCAACTAACTGATATTAGCATTAATTGATGTATTGCAAATGGCTCATATAAAAATAATCGAAATAAATTGTATCGCCCTTGCTAATTTAAATTTATATTTGTCCTGATTTGTATGTGCCCGCCGCCTCCAAGAGTTTGTCGCCCGCCGCTAATAGAGAACTCCAGTCTAATATTTCTAACTTAAATTACTACATTTTTTTTGAGTTAGTTAAAATAATTGTCCAAGTTTTAATTTTTCAAGATCCCCCGAAAACCACCGCATATTGTGATGTGAATCGTGTGACGTCATCACTCCTGAAAAGTTATTTTTATTTTCAACATTTTGAATGATATGAGAATTATACGGAAGAAAGATGATACTATTCGATAAGTTAAAACATTATTTAGTTGGAATTATTTATTTATTTTATTTTCATTATAGTATATTTATTATATTATTTTATTTTTGAATATTATTACGGGGGAGTGGTATAAAAATTGTTTGAAATTATAATTTTTTTAGCTTTTAAAATCAATATTATCAAAAACGAAACATCACCCACAAAAGTGTAGGCAAACGATATCAGCTGATCGAGTGCGGCCATTTTGATTTGGCCGTGGAGTAGTAGGTAGCATTATGATATAGTATATTTATACGATTTTTTCGTACAGTTTAAAGTTTTTCAATATTTTAATAATAGAGATAAACTAATAGAGATACCTCTATTTTTGATACTGAATTATTTAGGCTTAAATAATGTTTCAATAAACACAAAAACTAAATCTCTATAAACAGTATGTAAATAAATGAATAAATTAATACGATGGCTTGTGTCATTCCTACATACCCGTACATTTCCCATACAATGACTTTACGGTGACGTCAAGACACGAGGAACAGTGACGTCACCACTAAACATTTCAATAATGCCAACTTGACGCTGTGTTTTGACGAGATGTTTAAAAATGCACATTTAATAATTTTTTTAAAACTCCACCTTTAATATTATTAAATAAAACTTATATATTCAGAATCAGCGTTTATTGGTCTATATGAACTTATTTTTTAAAACCATAATATTTTTCACTGGAGTTCCTTATTAGAACAGTAAAATTTTCCAACATATTTTAAATATAATATAACATATAATTATTTTATTTTTATACGACAGAATAATCATCAATTTAGAGGGCAACATTATTTATAACTATAATTTGGCAAGATACGTATAAAAAAAGTTTTAAAGTAATTTACAGTAATTAAATATATCCACCGTTAAAGAATTTTCAATCAATAGCGCTTTTCCTCTTGTGGTGCTAAGCTGTGCTAGAAAATCTATTCTGCCATATGGTATCTTGAACAAGTCGTGGTGACGACTACAACTGAAGTTGACTTTTATGAAGATCGTATAAATTAATTGTGAATGATGAGTATTTGGAGCAGGTGGATGAGTTTGTGTACTTGGGAAGTATGTTTACGAGAGATGGGAAGGCTGACAGAGATATCTAAAGAAGGGTAAGTGCAGGCAAATCTTTAAATGGAGGACTGAACGCCGTTGGCGCCAACAAAAAACTGTCCAAAGAAGCGAAGTTGGCCGTCCATAATGGAGTGCCGGTACCTACCCTGATGTATGGCAGTGAGGCATGGAACTGGCAGAGGAAGGATGAAAGTAGACTGAATGCTGTAGAAATGAGATCCCTGAGGCGTATGTGTGGTAAAACCATGTACGATCGTGTGAGAAATGTGGAGATCCGCGAAGAATGCAAGGCTGATGTACGCGTAATGAGTAAGATTAAGAAAGGGACGCTCATATGGTTTGGGCATGTAGAGCGCATGAACGAGGAACGGAGTGTAATGAGAATATACGACGCAAATGTTAATGGTAGAAGAAGTCGGGGGCGCCCGAGAAAGACATCGCACGACCAAGTGAATCAGATACTTGAGCCGGGCCATGTGAAGAGTCGGAATAATAGAAGAGGATGTATGATGAGACGATGTATGAATGTTAACGAAGCTAGGAGTGTGTGCCAAGATCGAGTTGTTTGGTGATCCGTCCTCTCTGCCCACCCCTGCGGAAACGGCGTGATGGTCAGTTAGTTAGTTAGTTAGTATAAAAAAATTAACATTTATTTCTACGCGCGCCACCTTTTGACGGAGATTTGTTTACAATGGATTGCAACTCCATCTGAGAATGCAATACAAATATAAAATAACTATTTAAGTAGGTATATCAAGATAATGCAATGGGTGAAGTACAGTGACCTTTACTTCGCTGAATTCTAAAGTCTATAAAAACATATTATGTTTTTATGAAATACTAGCTGGTTCCCGGCTTGCGTTGCTATGTCATTTAGAAATTTTTTCTCCCTGAGTGTCCTTTCCCATTCGTCCCGTTCCCCTTCCGCCTCCCCTTCTTCTCCTGCGTCCTCTTCACCTTTCGCGTTCCCACTCCGTCACCTCCGCCTTCCCTCTCGCCACTCCACTCCCCCCCCCCCTTCGCCCGTCCCGCAAACCCCCCTCCCGAGTTCCCCTCCCCCCTCCCAGGTCCCACTCCCCCTCCCTCCCTTCCGCTTTCCATACATTCAGTTTTCAAACCTCGCGTTCCACCAATAGAATTTTTTTTATACAAACGAACACACAAAAAAAAAGAATTATCCAATTTGGTGCAGTCGTTCGAAAGTTGTGCGCTTAGCAACACATTCAGCGATTCATTTTTATATTATAGATGTAGACACATTTTATAAGCTTCATTCTTTTTCAGTACATACTTCAAAAGCGAAATTTCTAATTTTGTGGATTATAATTAGAAATATTTGCTCAATTGAAATAAATAATCACGAATTTGAACATAATTTTAAAAAATGCATGTTTCCACACATAAAGATCACTGGGAGGCGGGTATGGGTACCGCCGCCTCTGGAACTATTTATTAGATAACCAAAACCTCTGCCGTAGGTCACCCCAAGTGGTTAGCTACGTTTGGTGCCCGGGTTCATGGGGTGAGGTTTGTCCAGGTCTTGGCGACGGATGCATTTTCCCAGGGATACCTTTTGACCTCTCCAGCCGGACTCTCTTGACCCATCGCCGTTAGTTAGAGGGATGGATTCATACGTCACTCCGGAATACACTGACCCCAGATTCCTACCCACCCCTGGTACCCTTTCCTTCCCAGAATATCTTCTACTTCTTTTCCATAAAAAGATCTACTACAGAGCATTCCTTAATATGGCATACGTCATTTTAGACAGAAATTATTTTCCTGTGCGGAGATAATTTAAAAAAAAAAATAAGGAAGTCAAATATTTTGGCGCATCTTTCATCAGAAACATTGATTCTTAAGTAGGCAATGTTAGAATGATGAATGACTATACTTGGATAATAAAATAACTTTAATATTAAAGTTGATATTAATTTGATGAATTATTCAAATTCTGTGATACAACCCATCCTAACACTGGTTAATTATTTATTTAAAAATTTTACAACAATAAATCTAGAATTAGGTATTTAATCAAAAGCTCGTCGATATTGTTGAAATCATTCATTTCTTTCAAAATAATATGAATAGCTTAAAACACATTAATCATTTACTTTGTCGTGCGCCTCGGGTGGAAGTGCCTACCTTCTGCACCAGATCTAGCTCAGGTTTGGTCCGGCAGAGCTGGTGAGATCTCTCTACACCAGGGTTGTAGGTTTCCTAGAGGGGACAAGTGAGAATACCTAAAATAAAGCCAACACTGTACGTATCTCGTCAGGGCAATAAAACACTGTCTGGGGTAAACATTACTTGTATTGTCGGTGATTTGTAAATACAACCATGGGTACATCCACAATCAATAATTATGCACAGGTACACTAATTGTCTATCTACACGGAAGCCTACCAAATCTCTCTCTTACTCGTGCCGTCTCTGGGCGTCAATCGTAGGCACGCGAGAATTAAGGAGAAGACACACAGCAAAATGGAGGGTTATTTACTCACAGGTGCCAAGGGGGGTGATCGTCGCGTCGGGAGGTCCCAGGAAGGGGCTACCCTGGCCGCAGGGCAGGCTAGGCCTGGCCGGGGGGCCAAGATGTGCTTGGGGTCGCCACAGGTAGGGTCCCTGTGCTGCAGGGGCATCGGGCGTGCTCCTCGAAACACCGCCAAAACATCGCGCTTGTATCGAATGTTCTGGAAAGGCCGGGATCGCGTGTGTCGTACTGACACAGCTGTCGCAAACGCGGTCGGGGGCTGGTCGGTCTTGCGGTCGGCCGGGACCAAAAATCATAATACTTTGAAAAATTTTAGCAAGTTTTCAAAAGTGCTTATTTAAAACACAAAAAGCAAGTTTGTAAGG
This sequence comes from Limnephilus rhombicus, assembly GCA_929108145.2. Taxonomy (NCBI): domain Eukaryota; kingdom Metazoa; phylum Arthropoda; class Insecta; order Trichoptera; family Limnephilidae; genus Limnephilus; species Limnephilus rhombicus. The sequence continues at coordinate 37,451,081 of OV815273.1, read as the reverse complement.
ACCCCCCCCTGGCCGATTTTCCTTCCCCTCCAAGAAACACTTCAAAACGAAAATACCGGCGAATTTTTTCCCAATTGACTTCGAAAAATTCAATTTTTTTTTAAGTTGTTAATTCGACTTATCCAAAATGGATTCACAAAGGGTGATTATTGAAGCCCTCGGGCATAATCACGGTCATCTTCAACCTACAAAGGCATCGGTAACATCATACCCGATGCACTGTCAACATGGAGACCATCAACAAGTACATTGGTCGCAAGCTGTAGGCGCTGTCAAGCCCGAAAATACGTACACCAAAAAGGCAAATACCGCACAGGGCGTGCCACCCAAGAGGGCCAAGGCCAACAGCAATGCCTTTCTTGGCAAAATCAACCACTGCTATGTATTACAAATCTTGCCAAGCAACAAGGATTTGTTCATGACGTTTTTAATCACACATGCCGGCCTCAAGTTTGTGCCACGGCCTTGTTTGGGATTATTAACCCCTTGGCAACGCATACAAAAATTAATATGCAAGAAGTGGAATGTAAACGAAACAATGGCAACGTTTACACAAAGGACTCTACTGCACAGGATCATTTCTGCAGTACCTACTCCCTCACAGCGTGTATACTATACCAGAGTTACACCCCGAGATAAGGAGATGTGGCGTGATTCCTCAAGCGTGAGGCAGGTCTCGGGTTAGCTTTCGAGCGAACTCTTGACCATGTTTGTAAATAAATGTATATTCATATTGTTGGCGTGTAAAGTGTCAATTACACGTCCAGCCCTTCATAAATAAAGCAAGCCCCTTTATTTATTCTTGTTTGTAAATAAATGTACATTCATATTAGGTATATCCAAAATGTCACGGTTGTACCAATTTCTCTTTCTCCCTCTCACGGCAACTTGCCGGCATTGTTCTTTTTACCTTTTTGTTCATTTTTTTTCTCTCACCTGTCCTGAGGCTGATCACTTCAGAACAGAGACACACTTCGAGTCACTATAGTCTGGGAGTCATGAACCCAAACTGGCGTTTCTCAACCCCACAATACGCAATGCTCATGCCTGTCTTGCTTAGTCTCGTGATGCCATGTTACTTGTTTGTTTTGTTTTGTTTTGTTTACGGCCCCAGCTTTGGCCGCCCTTGTACAATTTTTTCTCTCCTTCTTACAATCACCACATTTTACCTACCATGGTAAAACCTTTTTTCTTACCCCTCGATTTTCAGCTCACCTTGAGTACGTAAAACCCAATAGTGGTCTCAGGCATGAAAGTCAAATATGGTTACTTTACCTTTTCTTGTACATATAAGTTTTTTTCAATTTTTTCCTTAAATCAAAAATTGATGGCATCCTTTTCACCCATGCTCATGTTCTCCCCAAAATTGGATATTGACACGTCCATTTTGGAAATTGTATTTTATAAAACCTAAACTTGGCCTTTATAAAGCATACACAAATCTTTTGGCTCGTTCGACTAAAGTACGTAAAACCGAATCATCCGGTCTTTTGTTGCTGCAACGAAGTTCTTTCGATTTGTTTTCCCCCTAATGTTACGTCACATATGTCTTGTATTACACATTTCAACCCACGGGACAGGTTAATAAAACCTCACGGTCATCCTGATTCACGAACTCAAATAATTGTAATTTTTAACGTAAATCAGCATTGACTTGTTCGATCATCGTTTTATTTATTTATTGTTCTTATACGCCCGTAGGGGCTTTTACATAGATTAGAAAATAATATATAAGATATCGAGGATTACACATACATAGAATTTATATCAAACGTTATAAAAGTGAAAAAACTTTTAAGAATATACAAGTAGTTTTTAAAGAAAAAAACCACTTGTAATATTCTTGCTTAAAACTGTGAAATATTTTAAACAATGTAATATTTAACAATAACATAGAACAAAATATAATATAAAAAATTACAATAACACATCAAATCGTTAAATATATTATACCCACGTTACAATAATTTGTAGGATTCCACAAAGTGTTGGTTTAAATTGCATTTTAGAATGTAAAAGGAATCAGCGAATACATCTACAATACCACCAAACTTGTTGCCTAAATCATGCATCCTATTGGTAAGTGAGTGTGATTGATAGTCGGTTGTGTATGTGTTGCAAAAGAATGTTATATTTTGTCTAGTATTCCTTGTCGGTACATGGAGTTTAATACTAGAAACGATGGCAGGGCTGTCAATTAGGTTGTTCATAACTCTGTACAATAAAATTAGGTCGGAAATAATTCTTCTGTCAGACAGCGTAATTAAATTTAGTCGATTCATTAAACTTAAATAATTAATGTTTTCTATTGGAATTTTGAGTTTGAAATTTAAGGACCTAAGAAATTTGTGTTGAACACGTTCTATTTTGTTAGAGTGTACTTTATAGAAAGGGGACCAAATAGGTGAATTATATTCTACTTGACATCTAACTAAAGAAATGTAGAGTGTTTTCATGCAATCCATGGACTTAAAATCAGTTAGGGTTCTACAAAGGAAGCCAAGAATCTTTAAAGCCTTATTAGTTATATCATCAATATGTGCTGTGAATGTTAAGTTTGAATCGAATATAACTCCCAAGTCGCGAATTTGTAATACTGGTGTTAATTTAACATTATTTAAATTATATTCATGTAAAATATGAGAATGAGTTCTGGAAAATCGTATTATTTGACATTTCTCAATATTCAAAAATAACATATTTTGTTCGCACCATTTAAAAAATTCATCTAAATTAGCTTGTAAAACTAGGCAATCATATATATTTCGTATTCTTTTAAACAATTTTAGATCATCTGCAAAAAGTAGGACTTGTACATCTTTAAATATGTTTACAATGTCATTAATGAATATTAAGAAGAATATTGGGCCGAGGCGGGACCCTTGCGGGACACCACTTGTGGCCTCGAATACATAGGATTCTATAAAATTAATCCTGACACTAAGCACTCTATTACTGAGGTAACTGATAATCCATGTCAATAAACTTCCTTTGATGCCTAACAGTCGGAGTTTGGATATAAGAATGTGATGTCGAACCTTATTAAATGCTTTACTGAAATCGGTGTATATAGAATCCACTTGTTGTTTCAGACTAAGGGATTCGGATATGTAATTATTATAGATAGTTAAATTACTTGAGGTAGATCGACCTCTGATAAAGCCATGTTGGTTAGGAACAATAATATTGTTGATAGGTTTTACAATGGTATCAAATACTAATGACTCGAAAAGTTTGGGTAAAGCAGACATAATACAAATAGGTCTATAGTTTGATATATCGCTTTTGTCACCTTTTTTATGAATAGGCGTTAAATAACTCTTTTATTACGCGGGGTAATAATTGCGTTTTGCAATTATTACCCCTTTTTTTCCAAAATGGTTACTCGGACAGTATGTAAAACCCTTCCAGGTCTGTCTCTCTTTATTACTCGGTGTAAGCAGAATGTGCTCTGCCATCACTTTATGCCTCGTAACATACGAAGTAACACTAAATTGCCTACCTCCTATAATATTCTATCGTACGCCCCCGGGCTACGGGGTTAGTTAATCTAACGAATCTTCGTAAACAATACTAAACAAATATTGTCAACTTCTATTTTGCTGTACTTAAGCGTAACCTGTACGCAATAGGAGATATCCTTAAAATACCCGCCATGATACGAGAAGTTCGTTATAATCACTTAATGCTCTTGTCCTTCTGTTGGTCGTGTGTCATTAATTTGGCATGAGAACCGCCCCTTTTGGTCGTGTGTCATTAACTTGTCATGAGAACCACCTTGTTTATAATTGCGTACTTATATGATCTATACACCACACGTGAAGACGTTACAATACTCACCATGAATCGTGCGAACGAAATAATATCAAACCTTTTTGTGCGTACTACACAAAGTAGTCCACAACCTTTTTCAAATTGTTCAACGACAATGCCCGTGGACTTCCTGTTTTGCCACTTCTTTCTCTAAAAGAAAGAAGCCCAGGAATATCTACTATCTCAAAAGGACTAGCTTGTCAGCTTCACTGTCAGCTATGAGGCATAGTGCCGTAGGAGTTAATCGAATGGGCACAAAACCACCAAACTCGTCGTCTGGGAAACGAATAAAAGAAATCCCAGGGTTGTGAAATTGGAGCGAGGGTCTATCTTTTCTCACAATCAAGGAGAAGTTTTTAAGTGACCCCTATTCTTTCGTCAAATACACGCGAAAGACTAGTCTCTTTGGTATAATGTGTATTCATTCTCATATTATTGTTTTCTAATGTAAAGAGTCAGGAAACATGCTGGTGGATTACGTTTCATCCTCACATAGAGTTTGAATTGGAAATAAGTCCAGTCCCTAGCAAGTTTCGTCACTCAACTCCTCTCCGCCCCTTTCCCTCTTCCCTCCCTCATGTTCTCAAACATGCTATGAAGTGGAAAACCCGTTGTTGTCCATATTTCGCCCTCACTTGGAGTTCGAATCGGTACCTAACCAGGCATAACGGACCTTCTATTTCACTCTCTTTTTTATGTTTCATCTTCTTCATCCTGGTTTCAATGAGGCAGATTCATGAATATTGGACACGTATGTTAGGCACTTGGCGTACCATCTGTCTCTTTTCGACAACCTTTATTCATGAATCAGTTTCGCTGCCTTGCCGTGACTCGTTCAACATTTTGTCTTGTTCTTTGAAATTCTTCGAAAATGTTACCATTTTATGTTAACATAGGCCATGGAAGGCCGGTTGCTTTTCAACCAAGGTATTTTGTCTCCCGGCAAAAGCCAGGTTAAATGTAATTGTACGCTAGCTAGGAATCTCTCTCTCTCTCTCTCTCTCGTGTTCTCTCTGGGTCATCGGTTAAAAACCTCGTTTATTTATTCTCTGGACACACTTTGTTTCTCTCCAAACTTTTCTTCATTGGTCTCTAGGCAGGTAAACCTCAAGAATTTTGCTGTAATAATAATTTCTCCCGGATTTAAAAAGAAGCCCAGAAGGATGTCTTCATCGGCAGCCAAGCTGAGTTTCACTTCCTGGCAGCCCTCGCTGTGGTTACGAAGGTCCCCCGCCGCTATTTTCTGCACATTTGTTCCTGAAAGCACGGACCATACCGCCCTTATGTATGTTGTCTTGTTGCGCCACTGCGAGCCGAGTTGTCCCGCTATACATATAATGACACTCTGGACTACCTTTTGGGCACACTAGCCCCTGGGTTTTGTTCCTGCTCTCGCTACCAAGCCAGTTTTGCCGTCTCTTGCTCTGTCATGCAGCGACGCACACCATGTCATGTGTAAACCATTATTACCTTGACTCTCCAGTATTCGCTGAATGCGTACCTGAGCTACATTATGCTTTGATAACCATTAAATACGATCCATGCCCACCATAATGGCACAATAGGATTCGTACTGGCACGTCTATAGATCCTGGATCCTCCTCTTCAACGACCTCTGTAACCATAGCCTCCGCACTGCAACCACAGTCTCCCACTCCACAACCTTCGACGCCTACGACAAAACAAAGTGTTTTTTTTTTCTCCAAGGCCCTAGTGTACTCTTGAGTGTTATCTCAAATGGGTCAGATTACAGTGATAATGTAATCCCTTTAGAGTCTGTGAAATCACGTCTCTTCGTAATCCTTCGAAACTCTTCGAACTCCGTCGAAATCATAAACAAATCTACGCACCACAAACTTAGCTTCCAGACCAAAGAAACCCTAGAGTCACATTTTCATAATTTTGTCTTTTGTTTTCTCAATTGCATAACTTTGTCTTTGTTCTTTCAATTGCATAAATATGTATGTTGTTTCACCCCTCCATGTGCTAACTGCTTGTTCCTCGTATTTTATGTACCCCCTCCCTACCCTGATAAACATTGTTACCTAGCCCATGGCATAAGCTAGTTTTAAGATGTTAGTCGGCTCTCTCTCTGGTCAACAATCTCTCTCAATTCCCGTTGGTAACGTAGAGGGTTTTTGCCCTATTGCTCCATTACCACATCGCTTTTTTTCCGAGCGCGGGGGAAGGTGTGAATACACCCCTACAAATTACTACGCTACACCCCTGCCGTGCACCGCGCCAGCCCCCTTCCCTGCGCCCGCGCACGGCACGCTCGCGGCGGCTGGCCGACAACGGCCAGCAACTGCCATTCCCCTGTAACCCCTGGTTGAGAGCACCCGCTCTGTCGCCGATCGTTCCGGCACTTTTGTTCGAGAAACTTCTAACGGAGACGCGATGTCCCGTTTTGCCTGTAAAAACCTGTGGAGAGTACCAGCTCCGCCTGGATACCTATCTTCTTGCTGCCCTCAAGACACATGCCCCGGCTGTTGTGAGTACCTGAACCGCTAATTTCCCTTTTTGCCGTATGTCCGAAACGTTGGCTAAAGAAGGAGGTAGCCAAACACGTCATAACACTCCAAAAAAATTTATTGGATAACCAACACCTTTGCCATAGGTCACCCCAAGTGGTTCGCTACGTTTGGTCATTTAGCAGGGGTGCCCGGGTTCATGGGCTGAGGTTTGTCTAGGTCTTGGAGGTCAGATTTCTAGTTAACCACTCAGGCCTCGACCTATTTTGTCAGAGGGTCAAAATTCAAAATATTTCCGCTTTTTGATGAAATCAAAATAAAAGGAATATTACTGAACGTATCCGAAACCTAAAAACTGTTTTTGAAAGGTAATAAAATACGCTTTCAAATTTTATAGTTCGAAAAAAAAAATGCGATTTTTTGAAATATGAAATAGCTCACCTTACGTATTTTCTAACTACAATTACTGATAACAAAAAAAACTTATTTCATTAGACAAATGTATTATCAACGCTATCGTCACCTCATGTTTATGTCGTACCATGTAAAAATAATGAATAAACCATTCCAAAAGTTTCTTTTTTTTTAAATTGCGATCCGAAATTTTGGTCTTATAAAGGTGTACATTTTACTTATTTTGTGGTTAATTTTTTAGATTTGTACATACAGCGTGGTGTTTTCTCTTTCTATCGCCGTTTACTAAATCATATTTCTCACTATAATGATAATAAGGGACACGAATGAACATATGAATATATAATATCTGGACCTGCCCTAAGTGATAAAAGCGTATTATTTCTCCCTCCCCATAATGGTTCCATGGAGCCGCCTCGGATCGACGAGAGCCTCGCTTGAATCTAAAAAATGTGACGTCATCATTCTTGTCCTGACCAGCGGCGAGCATGCATTTTTTTTTTTTTACAGTGAATACCGCACAAGAATCTCAACTGCTCCCGTCTGGAGCCAGTTAGACTATGGCATCCCCAATTGGGGTATGTTGTGAGGCTGAAGGTAGTGGGGAGGGGAAGGAGGTGGGGAAGAGGAAGGTTGGGAAGTACCTGGCTATTCAGATCTGGTCACTAAACATGGCTAAAGCCATTTTCAACCTCTGGGAGGCCGCTTGTCACCCGGTGGCCGCGGAAGTTATTTAAAAGAACATTATTTAAATAGCCTGGCCTCCATTAAGCAACGTTTCAATTCTGAATGGTGGTCTTACACCAGGGCGATACTGATAGTATCTTCCACTCTGGAATCATACATTTTACGAACAAAAATGAGAACTTGTGTAATACATTATACCCCAATATATGTGCCTATAGCATATCGCGAATGTGGGCGTTTCTCCAGTGAGCTCGTCGCTGGTTACAGGGGTAAGTAAATTATGAAACATTTGTAAATAATATTCCCCTGTGAAAAGGGGCGAACTTTCCTTTGACTACGCAAATATGTTAATAACGTGGCGGGCAATTCGCGCTCCCATGTAAAAAGGTCTATTCATTCAAAAGCAGATTTTGCTTTTAAGAACTAAATGGTGATATTATAATGCGAGATGCCTATATACTGTCAGATTGACTTTTAACGAATCACAGTCATCTTTCCCCTCTTCGCCCTCCATAGTTTGGTTTTACCCCTCATCTGTATCTTCGCTATCTTGTCTATCCATTTGGATGTCTATGGGGACACGCAACGATTTTTATGGGACCTATATTGTTCCGAAAAGCGAAAAAATTAACCTGACCATTACGGGTTAAATAAGTGAAAACTAAATTTTCTCTTCTCTAGAATAAATAACACCATAAAGTTATTAAGTTTAGTGTAAATATAGAACGACGATTACTTCATTTTATTCAACACAAGTTTTCTAAGAAATGATCAGAGACTCGCCACATTAATTTTGCGCCACCACGCCATAAATCGTCACAATAATGTTTGTATGTCAAAGGTCACCAAAAACACGCTTCCAAGAAAGATGGAGCATTAGCGCAAACCGACGTGACATAATGATAGAACGAATATACGCCTAATATAGATAGAAACAAATAAAATTCGATTATATAATAAAGGTCTCCTAACAGCCTTTCTTCTTATCTAACCAGCCGAACTTTAAATGACCTTGCGAATAGGGTGGATCATTGCTTCAATTTCACGGAAAGGGTTGAGATTAGAAATGAAAAAAAAACTAGGCACCGATGTTGTAATAATATTAGATAAAATATCATATTATGAAACGTTGTATCCATTTTACGATATTATATTGTTAAGAAACCCGCAAATGCATTAACCATAATATTTTTTTTTATGTAATTTTTTTTGGAATAGTTTATAATTTATATAAATTGATTGTTAGTGCTTTATATTTTAAGTTTTTAATTCACAATTTGGGAGGCGGATATGGGTACCTCGGCCCGGGAACCATTTATTGGATAAACACCCCTGGCGTAAGTCACCGTAAAGTATGGTGAATTAGCAGGGGTGCCCGGGTTCATGGGGGTGAGATTTTTCTAGGTCTTAGCGGCGTATGCGTTTGCCCACCTATTGCTTAGCGACGACTGGTTGAGGGAAACCTTATACCTCTCTCAAAACATCCTTGCACCGCAATGGGAGTGACGGATTCTTACGTCCGTCACTTCTGGCCGCATTGACCCTCGATTCCTACCCACCCCTCACACCTTTTTCGTTCCCAGAACTTCCTCTCCTTTCTTTCCCTAAAATGACCCTCCACAAAGCATCCCTTCACATGGCCCTCCAAGAAATTGTTTTCCTCAAGGCTTCCTGTGTGGAGCAAATGTACAAAAGCAGTTTGAAGGGATGAATAGTAAAAGATATTTATGCAAAAGTAAAATGTTCGAGTAGTTGGGGAAACTGTTTATGTTGTTTTTTTTTTTTACATTAACCCTTTGAGGAAAAACAGAAGTCCATGAGGAAAATAATTTCCCTCAGAGCCTACGTCGTATATGGGGATGCTGTGTGGAGGGTATATTTAGAGAAAGGAAGGAGAGGAAGATTTGGGAAGGAAAAGGGAGCGAGGAGGGGCAGGAATCTAGGTTTCAGTGAGCGTGAGCGTCGGACCTCCATCCCTCCCGCTATGGTGGAAGACGATTGATCGAGAAATTCCAGTTGGAGAAATACCCATTGATCGAGAAATACCAGTCCCCCTATCCGCGGCCCAGACTTACACACACCTCACCCGATGAACTAGGGTATCCCTGCTAAGTCACCGAACGTGACGAACCGATGACCAGGGCAGCAATACCATATCAAAAATTGAAAATTGTCATTAAAAAATTATTGTCTTATTTATCTGCCATTACTTGTACCCACACGGTCAGACTAAGAAGTCCAATAAATATGTTAAAGTATTTATTCAATATGTATACCTCAATCGGGGATGCCATAGTACCACAGGCTCCAGGTGGTTAAGAACAGTCGGAGGACTATCCTGTGGTATTCACATTTAAATTTAGAAAAGTTATTATATTTATCTATGGAAAAACGAAAACAATAAACGAAACGAAAAATTTTAACCATAGAAGTCGCTGAAAAACTTATCCAAAGCATAGTCCCCTTCAGCACAGGATCTCCTAGTGAGGAGGACTACGAATATATTTTCTATTTTATATATACATCTAACTAACATGTTTCATAATGTAAAAAATATTATATAGTTACTAAATAAAAAAAATAAAAATATATTATTATATAAATAGTTTCAAGGTTAGTACGCAGTAAAAGTAATACAAAAAAGCACAAATCGAGCTTTAAAATTGGCTAACTTTAATTCACTTCCTGAAAGAATGATTAAATAAATAAGTAAAAACGATTATCACGTAACAAGAACTTATTATTTCCAACGACATTACAGAAAACAGATGTTGACATATTATTCTGCCGAGTCTTCGAAATTTATGCGGGTTCTACCAAAGGAAGGTTCTAATAGTAATTTTATCATGTAATGGCTTTTCCATCGATAGTTATGTGACCCGGAAAGCCAGCGAGACCCAAAGTTTAAGTCTTGAAGGAAGTTCTGGCTTCCGTGAGTGATCGGGACCTCTGGGTACTTATTGTAACAACTTCAGTCAATGACTTAAATACCTTACCCACGTTTCACGAGACATACTCGTACCATACTTACCTTCAGTTAACACACTGAAAATACACCGAGGGGACAATTCAGTGAAACAGAAGGTAGATTTAAAACTCGCACATGTATTAATTCAGCTTTTCCAGGAAAGTTTTTAATTTTATGACTGTCTCAACTGACTGTCTGACTGTTTAAAATGATTACAGGGAATATTTTATGTACGTATCAAGTAACGATTTTACTGTTAAAAATAAACGTGTTAATTTTTTTTTATGATTTCTAAAATTGTTTTAAATTGCGAAAAATGTAAATTTCAAGTGCTTAAAAATCAAAAATATAAATAACTAACTACTGATAGTATATATATATATATATATATAAAAGTCAAAATATGCTTGCTTGGATTCCGATTGCGATGAAACTTTGGGGATTTGATGCGCGCGTACCCGCGATGGTTTCTATATACAATAGTAAGCTCTGGTGTTATGAAATTACGCGTTTCTAACCATTCATCCGATTGCGATGAAACATTGAGGATTTGATGTACGCATGCTTGCCTTTTATAATAGTGAGTTCTGGCATCGTGAAATTATGCGTTGCTAGCCATTTATATCCGATTGCAATGAAACTTTGGGGATTTGATGTGTGCATGCCCGCGATGGTTTGTATGTATAATAGTGAGTTCGGGCGTCATGAGATTATGCGTTGCTAAACCGTTCATCCAATTGCGATGAAACTTTGGTGAGTTGTTGTGAGCACGACCCGTGAAGGTTCCTATTTTTTTTTTACATGAATACCGCACAGGAGTCCCAACTGCTCCCGTCTGGAGCCAGTGGGACTATGGCATCCCCAATTGGGGTATGTTGTGAGGCTGAAGGCAGTGGGGAGGGGAAGGAGATAGGGAAGAGGAAGATGGGGAAGTAAACCAAACACGGCAGAAGCCATTTCAAGCAACGTTTCAATTCTGAATGGTGGTCTTACACCAGGGCGATACTGAGAGTATCTTCCACTCTGGAACGTGCCGCAAATGTGCTATATATTATTTTAAATTAATAAATTGTGAAATACACAAATTAATCAAATAAAATTTATTTGCCACGCCGGGATTCGATCCCGCGACCTTCGGAATGCGAGTTAAGCGCCTTACCGCTGCACTACGCCGGCCGTCAATATATACTGGTGAGCACTGGCATTATGAAATTTGTATAAAAAATCTGTTGAAAACTGCATGTACCGGGACTGAATGTATGGCATGCGGGAGAGGCGATAGGAACTCGGGAGGAGGGTTCGCGGGACGGGGTAGCGGGAGAGGGAAGGCAGAGTGGGAACGCGTGAGGGGAAGGGGACGCGGGAGAGAAAGGGGACGCAGAAGGGAACGAGAAGGGGACGAATGGGAAAGGACACGCAGGTAGAAAAAATATGCAAAGCATGCCGGGAACTCGCTGGTCATTTAATAAATCCTTTTCAACAGAAATACTTAATTTGAAAAATCAATTGAAATTAAATGAAATGAGAGAAAAATATAACAAATTTTAAAATTACCGGAAATTAATTTGATATTTTTCGAATTTTTTGGTCGTAGTCAGATTTGTTATGTCATAGTGTTACATTTGTAGCGATACAATTTAATGAATTTATGGCAAAGAATTTTAAAAAAATGGAAACCATTGTAAAGTAATATGGCAAAATGGTTCATCATTCCAATAAAAGTTCAGTGAATCGCTCGTATTATTATTTCTCTTGTTGCCATAAAGGCACGAAAACCCGCAACAAATAAAAAATACTCCCTCGCTGGTCGATTTATTGATTTCATTAACTCTACCGGGGCGTTTCAATCACTATCGTTCAGCAATTATAAGCTCCCCCATTAATAAAGAACCTGTTCAAAATTGATAGGGGTCCTTTTAAATAAAATAATTATCCTTGCAAAAAACTTCACTATTTATTTCACTTGGACATGTTATAAATGTATTATAATACGGTGTCAATACACCGGGCCAAACACTGGCAGTTGTTTACTGTTAAAACTTGCGTTGGGAAGAAGCGATAATAATGGGATGCTAGCACTTTTATAATGTAAAAACCTGCACACATTCAAAGGATCTACGATTATACATTTTGACATTCGAAAGCATCTACAAAAAAAATGGCTTCCTCCATAGTATGTACTTGGTAGTTAAAACAGGCTGCGAACACTCAGCGTCCAGCCAAGCCTCGCACCATTCGAAATATCAACGTCTGGGAGCTTGCTCAAGCAACCCATAGGTGCTGGTAGTATCTCAATTTTTAACATAGCTTCCGCCTCGGGGTTACTAAATCGCCCATACCGATTTAGGAACCCTTCAAGAAAACATAACAAAAACAGGGGAAGACAATCAAAGCAAAAGCAAAAAAAAAACACAAATCCTAACTCTAAATACCGTACAAATACTAACAAATAATTTTACCTATTATAAATTAGCAGCCAAAACTAAATGATCCTGCACTGCTTATTATACTATTATTTAAAAATGTACATTCACAAGTTGAATTTTAAGGTGATTAACCTAAACTAATTATATAAACTTAAATTAACCAAAAAAAAATTTTTTTTTTTTACATATTTAAATAATAACTTAACACAAAATACTATTATAATAGAACACAACCCAACACAAAATAATATTATAATAAAACCCAACCCAACACAACACAATTGTCTTTTTTTTTAAGTCCATTGGTTAGGATCTTCTCCAGGTGCAGTCCACGATATAAGCACCACAGCGCGGGGTGCAATCAATCATCAATTTATTGGTTGTCATGTTGTTCCTGGGATTGGTATCTTTAAAGGGTCTTTTTTTAATATTTTCACCCTAAAAAGTTTCATCATGGTCGTCCGGGGAGTCCGGACTGACGGAAGGGTCCGGGGCGTCCGTCACAGGTTCAGCTTCCGGGTCCAGAGGCATTAGACATATCTTTGTGATAGGCCTGACAAAGATTCCTTGAGGGGTTTTCAGGGTAACCACTCGCACTACACCATCCGCGCCGGGATGTGTAGATATAACTCGCGCCATTTTCCATAATGGTGGAGGTAAATTATCTTCCTTCAGAATAACCAGATCATCCTTTTGCAGTGCCCGTTGATTACTGGTTTGCCATTTCGTCCTTTTTTGTAGCTCCATCAAGTACTCTCGCTTCCATCTATACCAAAAGGATAACATTAGCGCATGGATTCTCTGATATTGGGTCAGCCTGTTGTCTGGTATGGCTCGGACATCTCTCTCCGGAATGATAGAGGATTTAGTGCCTATGAGGAAATGGTTTGGGGTGAGGGGTTGGTAATCGTGGATGTCATCAGACAAGGAAGTCAATGGACGGGAATTTAGACAGGCCTCAATCTGACAAATTAAGGTATACAAAAGTTCAAAGGTTAAAGCAGAATTACTAGTGACTCTATACAAATGAAACTTTGCTGACTTGACCGCAGCTTCCCACAGCCCTCCCTGACTAGGGGCGCGAGGGGTTATGAACCTCCACTCAATACCTCTGTTAGCTAAATAATTTTGAATCTTGTCGTTGTTCTCTCTCAAACTGGTATACAGCTCCTTGAGCCTATTACTGGCCCCCCGAAAGTTGCTAGCGTTATCGGAAAAGATCTTATCAGGTTCTCCCCTACGGGATATAAATCTCTTTAAACTGTTCAAAAAAGCATTGCTAGATAAATCCGAAACTAATTCCAAATGAACCGCCTTTGTGGAAAAACAAACAAAAATACATAAATACGATTTCACGAGTGGAGCTCTCCTCAGTGGCCCACTTTTGGTTGGAATCGGTCCAGCAAAATCGACTCCCGTGATAGCAAAAGGTCGGCTCGGTGTGATTCTTTCGCTCGGTAAGCTTCCCATGATCTGGTTACCAATACGAGGATTACACCTAAAACACACAATACACTTATGTAATATCTTTTTAACAGTATTTTTCCCAAAAATAGGCCAAAACCTTAATCTTATTTCAGCTAATAGCGCTTGAGGTCCTGCGTGTAAGTTTACATAATGATAGTGACGTATAATCAATTCGGTTAGCTTATGTTTAGCTGGCAATATAATTGGATGTCTTTGTTGGTACGATAGGTGTGTAGCTAAATGTAATCTACCGCCCACATATATAAGACCATCACATAAAAAGGGATGAAGAGATTTTAAGTTACTATTTTTGTTGACATTTCCCTGGTTTTTTAATGTCTTCAACTCTTTTTGAAAGGCATGTGCCTGAGCTGATTTCAGTAGACAATTCAAACTTGCTTCTAGTTCAGCTACACTTAAATTACCTGAAATTTTACTTTTAATTTTTCTGCAGTTATTCACAAACCGCAGTAGATATGCTGTAACCCTTTTCAATTTGATAAATGAGGAAAATTTTCCAAATATTTCCCATTCTTGAATATCAGTAGATAAAAGAATATTTTTACTCTTGAGCTCCGGAGGGTTTGAACAGGAAATGTTCGATATAGGCCAATCGTTGACTCCGTCGGTCAACCAATTTGGTCCATTCCACCATATTGTAGAATTTATCAGTTTATCCGCAGTAGCTCCTCTTGAAAGTATATCCGCTGCATTGTCGGATGATGATACGTGTCTCCATTGATCTGGATCACTCAGTTCTTGTATTTCGGCTACTCGATTGGCCACGAAAGTGCTCCAACGAGTAGGTTGACCTTTCAGCCAACACAGCGCTATCGTAGAGTCACACCAATAATATGTGTTGATCTTCATTATATTTAATGCTTGTTTTATAGTTTTCATTAATTTTGCCAGTAGTACAGCACTACATAGCTCCAACTTAGGCAGTGAAATAGACTTCAATGGTGCTACCCTTGATTTGGATGTTATTAAGTGTGAATGCCACTTACCGCTGTGGTCCATTGACACCATATAGATACAGGCTCCGAAAGCCTTCTCAGACGAATCGCAAAAACCGTGTAGCTGTAGCTCTTTTGCTTGCTTGCAAATAATTTTTCTTGGTATTTTCAACACATTTAGCTGAATTAAATCTTGCAGGTAGGTCCTCCAGGGTGCTAATATTTCATTAGGTAACTGATCATCCCATGCTGCTTTGGACTGCCACAGCCTTTGCATTATCAATTTGGCTATGACTATTATCGGCCCTAGGAGTCCCAATGGATCGAAGGTTGATGCGATGCAAGACAATATCTCTCGTTTGCTCTCGGTTGGACCTGATGGCTTCATTATTACATAAGAAAAGTAATCAGATTCATTGTTCCATGTTAATCCTAATATTTTCTCAGTCTTTGGATTGTCAGTAATAATTTTGTCGGAATCGCCTGAATCGGCACACTTAGCTTGGCCCGACTCGGCTGACAATTCCAACCTATTGGACCTCCACTTCCTCAACGTCATCCCCGCAGATGACAAGATGCTGATTAATTCTTCTTTTAATTTTTTACAGGATTCCAGCTCATCTGCTCCCGTTAACAAGTCATCCATATAGAAGTCATTTTCTATGACCTGACTAGCTCTAGGAAAAATTAAATTATTATCCATACCAATTTGCTTTAAGCATCTTGTGGCTAAGAAGGAGGAAGGTGCCAGTCCATAAGTCACAGTCTTCAGACGATAATGCTTGAGCACATCCTGTGGCGACTCGCGCCATACTATCTTCTGTAGGTCCAGGTCATCTTCACACGTGTTAATCTGGCGGTACATCTTCTCGATGTCGGCAGTCATGACTATTTGATGTTTCCTGAAATGCAATAGTTGGTTATATAGATCCTTTTGTATAACAGGTCCTGTCATCAAGGCTTCATTGAGGGAAATTCCATTTGAGGTTTTGGCGGAGCCGTCAAAAACGACTCTCACTTTAGTAGTAGTGCTGGATTCTTTCACTACAGCGTGATGCGGTAAAAAATAGGAGTCACGATCCCCTTTTGACTGGTCACACATCTCCATGTGTCCCAATTCTTCATATTCACGCATGAATTTTACATATTGTGTCTTTAACTCGGGATGTGACACAAATTTTTTTTCTATATTTTTAAATCTTTTTTCGGCAGTGAGCAATGAGTTTCCCAACTGATCAATGCATGCCCGACGCGGTAAACTTACTACATATCTACCGTCATCTTCTCTAGTATGAGTACTTACAAAACTGGCTTCGCAAGCCTTTTCTTCTTGAGTTTGAATTTTAGTGGAATTAATCTCTTCCAATTTCCAAAATTTTTCTATTTGATGACTCAACTTATTTATAGATAAACTGCAAAAATCTGATACAGGCCTTTGTTTGGGGTACACGTTGATAGGACCGGACACAATCCATCCCAGTTGCGTACGTTGAAGCGTTGGTCCTGACTCGAGTTTCAATCTATCGTTGTTTAGCATCTCCCAGAAGCTCTCCGCGCCCAACAGGATGTCGATGGGTGCAGCTATATTGAAGTTCGGGTCTGCCAGCTCCAGTCCTGGTGGTATTTTGAACTCTTTTTTCGCCATTGTCACTTGTGGTAAATTGGTTGTAATTTCCTGTAAAATCAGACATGATATTTCGCGTTTATAATCCGTATTAAGCGAAGTCATCTCCACTGAAATTCTCCTTTTTATGTGTGTGATATTATTATGGATCCCAGACACGGGTTTGTTTATCCATTCACATGGTAAATTTAATTTATTAGCAAAATCAGCTCTCATAAAATTACTCTGCGCACCAGAGTCAATCAGGGCGCGAGCTTTAAACATTTTATTGTTGGCCCCCACAATTCCTATGTAGGCGGTTGACAATAATATTATTTTTTCTGCCTTTTCCGATGCAGAAAAATTCGACACTATAACCTCGTTATTAGCATCCATATTTGAGGTCTCCGGCGGAGGTACCTCCTTGTGTAATAGAGTATTGTGGCTATACTTGCCACAAATTTTGCAGGTTAGGTTTGTCTTGCAACTCTGTGCCTGATGACCCAACCTCAAACATTTAAAACACGCCCGGATTGATTTCGTAGCATCAATCCTATCCTGTAATTTTAATTTTAGAAATTTTTTGCAAAAATAAATTTGATGACCTTTATCATTACAATAAATGCAGTTGTTTGCCTTTATTGCCAAGAATACCGATGAATCTTTTTTGTTATTATTGTCGCCTATTTGCATTTTATGTAGGTTAGAAGATTTTTTCTCTGAAGCATTCATAAGCTCCAATACTTGTGCCCTAGCAGATAAACATTTTATGAATTCCTTTAATGTAGGTAATTCACCTTGCAATGTATATTGTTCCCAATTTCTCCGGGTAGCTATATCCAATTTATTTGAAATTATGTAAATAATCAAAGGATCCCAATGATCTACTTTAACTCCAATGTTTTGTAACGCTTTCAAATTGACATTAGTTTCATCAATTAAATACCTTAATGCTACAGGCTCTTCATGTTTCATATCCTTTAATTGAAATAGAGTTTGGATATGTTTATGTACGGTAGCCCTGAGATTCGCAAATCTGTCGTGCAACAATTCCCAAGCCGATAGGTAGTTTAATTCCGAAACTTCTAGATTACTAATTATTTTCAATGCGTTCCCTTTCAGCGCAGATTGTAAGTAAAAGAATTTTTGGACGTTGCTCAAGGAACTGTTATTATGAACCAAAGTTTTAAAGGTTTCAACGAAATTTACCCAATCTTTTTGATTCCCATCGAATTCCCTCAATTGGAGAGTTGGGAGTTTGATGTCGACTCTACCCTCGTTAATTGAGTCCATCGCCCCTTTAGCAGTAGCAAGGACTGAAAAATATTGATTTTCAAACGTCTCGCGCTGAATAGAATTTTCCAGTTCCTCATCCGATAAAATTTCAATTTCGTCCTGTATAGATTCGAATTGATCTAACAATGGCTTTATTCGGTCGTACCTCAGTTTAATTTCAATCGCGGACAAGGAGTTTATAGAATCCGCGAAACGCGTCAATTTCCCTTTAATCACGCCTCTCTTGGCTATTAAAGATTTGATCTTATCCATTTTGTGTACAAATACCTTTTCGTAGCTTAATCCCTGATAAAATGTGTTCCGACAATGCGTATTTATTTATTTGAGAAGCTACCCGCCTGAAAAACAACAACGACAATATTCCTGGCAATTATTAATTGAGAACCTAATGTTCAATCAATTGAAAATCATGAGTTGCATAAAATCTTTACGTGGGTAGTGATTTTATTTTTTACAATAATATTTATGGGATTAATCTTGTTAAAAAACTACGAATGATTTCTGAATGGATGTTAAAGAATGGGTATGGGTGGGAAGGCACTAAAAACTTATCTCATTTCCGATGTGAATCCAGTCTTCCTTTGTTCATCTTTGTGATTCCGGTAATTGTAATATTGGTCATCTGTATTAATTGGCAGCTGGTTCTTGTTTTTTTTTTATATTATTGCAGTCCTCTGATTGCAATCCGGCTCGAAGGACCATGTTCAAAATTGATAGGGGTCCTTTTAAATAAAATAATTATCCTTGCAAAAAACTTCACTATTTATTTCACTTGGACATGTTATAAATGTATTATAATACGGTGTCAATACACCGGGCCAAACACTGGCAGTTGTTTACTGTTAAAACTTGCGTTGGGAAGAAGCGATAATAATGGGATGCTAGCACTTTTATAATGTAAAAACCTGCACACATTCAAAGGATCTACGATTATACATTTTGACATTCGAAAGCATCTACAAAAAAAATGGCTTCCTCCATAGTATGTACTTGGTAGTTAAAACAGGCTGCGAACACTCAGCGTCCAGCCAAGCCTCGCACCATTCGAAATATCAACGTCTGGGAGCTTGCTCAAGCAACCCATAGGTGCTGGTAGTATCTCAATTTTTAACAGAACCCACATCAATATATCATTTATGATAATCCCCCACATCGGGGTAAAACTCCCGCCCTCCCGGAGGTGCCCGGGTACTTATGACGCGGGCTCTTAACGACACAGTTGTTAAACCAACACTAAAAGTTTATTGAATTCCCAAACCCATTCGAAGTTAAGCACGTAAAAAGAGAAATCTCACGTCTTTGGTAAGGAGTTATTTAAGCCGTTTTCGACAATTGTGATAGCAGATGTAGTAAAAATAGTTTTGATGGTACATTTATTCAGGAAATTATCATGTTTGGATATCGGAATGAAATATTTTTAGTTCAAAAAGTTTTGTCATTTTGATTTAACTTTTCAAGTAAATATATAATTATTTTTTAAATTGAGTCTATTTTATAAATAATTTCTGCAAATTTTGAAAACATGATTTTGTGGTGCGGCTTCATTTAAATACATAATAATAATGTTTTATTCCAGGAAGAGGGGGGATGGTGCAATCCCACACGTCTCATATAGTTATATATTATGTACACAACAAATTTTAGGTAAAAAAACTTTTTTACATTATTTTTTTATTTTTTTTTACATTAAATCCACACAGGAGGCCTATGTCATCTGGGATGCTGTGTGGAGGGTCTTTTTGAAGAGAGGAAGGAATGAACATTGGTCTTGAAGAGACCCATGTTGTAGGAAGGAGGAAACACAGAGGCAAATCATTCCACAGCCGAGCTGTGGAATGATTTGCCGGATTTGATTTATAAAAATAAATAATCAATTATTATATAGGTGAGCTCGGGCCCAGCGCTCACTCAGGAGTGGCGCTTAGTGGTGGAAGGCTGCGGTCGCCACCGTGTTGTCAGAGGTCATCAGCCGCATCTTTGCTCCAGTGACCCTGTGTCTCATAATTTCCGACAATAATTTGTAGTACATATCAATTTCATTACATTATCCTTGCGGCTACATTATCAGAAAAAATATTAAAGCCTGAAGTTTCCAAAAAATATCCACATTATTTTTGGAATGTGTTGGTAATACAAGTATATTGGCAAATAAGCTTTTTCAATGATGTTTTCTTCACTCAACGATTCTTTCTTTATTCAACGATTTTTTTTCCCTAGCACCTTTTACAACGGTAATCTTTTCACACCGTGGTCGAACAAAACGCTTGAAATGCGCAATAATTAGCAATAAACATTGGTGATATCCAGCTATTAAAGCAACGCCTCCGCAGCCGTTAGCCCCGCGGTGATACGGTGCTACGGTGATGCGGCGATATGGTGATACGGGACGGAGCAAGGAGTCGGAGGTAAGTCGCGTGCTTCGGCCTATTAAAGCTGGCTGCACAGCGAGTGGGGACCGATAGAATGGTGCGAGTAAGACTACACAACTGTAAAATATAGGATGACACCGCTTCAGAACATTTTTGTAATAAACCAAACAAAATATGTTACCAAATATTTTATTAAAAAAACATCATTTAAAAAAAAAAAAAAAATGTTTATGATAAAATAATAAAAAAAACATAACTTTTATTTTCTCAAACTTACTTAGCAAGTAGTGTGCAAATGCGTGCCCGTGCGTTAAAAAATAAGATATTTTATTTTTATTTAAATCTTATGCTACGCCTATACAAAAGGACTAAAGCATCAAAACCGTGGTTTCAACAATTCCTTCTCACTTTTTTAAAATTCACGTCCTTGACTCCCCAGATTGTACCTACATTCTGGAGTCTAAAAGAGGGATCTTTAGATCACATATTTTTTGGTTGTTCCTCTCTAAACAAATATCCTCTCATCTATCAAGCCTTATATAAAATTACCTCCCCTCCATTCAACATCTCATCTCTGTTAAGTATGAACTCGACTCCATTCTTCCGTATACTTTTGAAATTTGCCATTAAAATTAAATTAATACAGATATAATATTCACCTTTCCTTTCTCCATAATTTGAAATGATGGCCTAGGCCTAGAACATCCTTAAAAGGTGAAAGCCAGAAACATTGAAAAAATAATTAAGTTCACATCATCAAGTGTGCCAATAATTTGAGAAACGCATACCTATATGTAAAATTGTCAATTTTTGGCAAACCTTAAATAACTTTAAATATGTTTAATGTAATTGAATTCAATCAGTAACAAAACATCAATATTTGAAATGGACATACTTTCTTAATTCCTTTTTAAATTTAAGCATATTTTCAGTAATTTCAATCGGGATTTTGTTATAAAGTTGGACGACCTGCTAAATAAGTGATTCCCGGGTGCTTGCTTTCTTTCTTGTTGGCAATCTAATTTGATATGCATTTCTCGTCCCGTTTACGTGAAATCTCGTGATTGTTATTTATTTTTCTTTTCAGTTTCTTAGAAAACATCCCTACATTAATTTCATTTATAAAAATAAGTGTATTAAAATATATGGTTTGCTTCACAGTCATTAAATTTAGCTAATTTGACGTGTCTCTTATCCATGTGTACTCGAATATATAGAGGAAGTGAAATAATTTTTGGTATTTATTTTTGGAGTGTTATGCCGTGTTGCGCTACCTCCTCCTTTAGCCAACGTTTCGGACAGTGTTAGTGTCCATCATCAGGACAGATGTGCCCTCGGTGAAAATCTAAAATCATATCCAAGTCAAATAATGTATTGCCGTACTGCTTTTGGGTCGCAAAAATCCGCGGAGCTGGTTAACAGTTATTATTTTAAGAATAAAAGTCAAATTGAAAATAATTTATCTAATCGAGAGTTTGCTATTAATGTAATACAAGCAACCATTAGCACCATTCCGAAATTTTATCTATTGCGTACGGAGAATTTTCCGCAGTGAATTGCGGGCCGTAAATGTTCTTGGACGATTATTTTTAGGGTAGGCAAAGGCAGGTTTTTCAGTCCAAATACTACGAACTGCATACCACTAGTGACCCGACTAGGAAATGAGGTAAAAATGATGATGACGAATTATTTAACCATTTTTTAAAAAGAAGCCTTAACAAAATAGTTTAAGAAATACGTGTTATCTAGCTGGTATCACACATTCTCTTTAGTTATTCAGTCTTTGGGCGAGGGCAATTTGTGAAACGGCACCTTAATTTGGCGGTACGCAAATGTATCATTACGTATGTATATTAGATTAAGTCGTCGGCGCGAGACAATCAACTCGCACGATTTCGCCCATTATTTGAATAAAAACAATTTAAAGGCATTATGTGTTATTATGAACGTCACTCACACGTCAAGCGAGGGAATACCGCAATAGCCGGTTGTTTAGAAATAAAGCACTGAAAATACAAAGCGAAAATTGAGGTTAAAAAGTGTGTTATTAATTTAATAAATAAGTTATTATTTTTTCATGTCATAACCGAGTTTTATAATATAGGGTTAACTTTGAAATAAAACTCGTATTAATACTGCGCCAGAATTTACTATTTTTTCAGAAATATACAAAAATTTTTGAAAACAACTTGTGCGAGTTAACGGATATATCAAAGCTCAAGTAGAAGTGACTTTGGGAACTAGTGAGATTAAGATGATTGGGATTGAGATAAAGCTTAGATAACATAGAAGCCTTACAAATAATAAAAAAATCCCTTAATAATAATGAGTCCTTTATCAAAAGAGACAAATATTTTGTAGTCTCATATTAGTCCCCTTTAGTGTCCGTTCTATCTCCTCCCCCCACTCTTCACTAATCCCTAGCCACCCTCCTACCCCCACCACAATATTAGTAAGTAATACATTATGCTGCCCAATGTTTTGTAATATCAACTTATTATAGTTTGCCCTGAGGAAGGAACAATCGTTCTGAAACCGGTTGGCGCAGATTCTAACAAAGAAATATAACCTCAAAGTTATAGCTACATTCAAAGGATCAAATACATGTATTTAAAAATGTGTTTTTATTTATTCATTTTTATAATTTAAAATAAAGATAACATTAAATTCTACGAATTAAACACAATAACAATAATTACACATTAAAAAAAATGTCCTTTCGTTTTTTAATACTTTAGCATTATGTAAATCACAATGGAGGCAAATGGCTCACGTATCGTATGCACGACCATAGAATCACGTCACAGGCCAGACGTAAAACCAGAACTAAATATTTAAATACATTAAAAATAACGACGAACAACACTTAGCATTTGTATGGGCGCACATAAAAACACAAACCCGGCTAGTCGCTACTCGCTAGCGGCATCCATTATTTGTCCCCGAGCGCTATCGGCGAAAACACAATTATCCGAAAACATGAACACTCCGCGCGCCAAATTACTACGTGAAAAGCGACGCTACACTTTATCAGCGCTGAAAAAAACTCCAACATTAGTTCCCACTCTTACTGGGACTTGATACCAGCTGTAATTTGCAAGTTACTACATCCGGATGGGATACACGGAGATTACAACTTCTTGCATCTTCAGAAACTTCATCACGTATCTCTAGACCTCTAATTGACCGAACTTTCCACCAGGCTCAGAGTCGGAGTTGACTTCGAAAAACTTCCCCTTTTTAAGGTGACATCTAAAAATACAAGGTCTTGCGAGATTTACGATCAAACGGACTAGTATCTCAATTTGAAATTGAATTGAAAACACGGATGAAACAATCCTTCAACAAATTTAGAGCGGGCGCGACCGGCGTATCGCGGAGTAGAAAATTCACGAAAAGCCTATCGCGGGAAAGTTTCGAAATTAAAGTAAAGTTTGCGGCAAAATAAAAGTTTTCCAAATGTTAACCTCCTTCTTTGTTCAAACTACAAAGTAAATCGCCCCCGTCACGCCGCAACCCGGCCCCCCGCCCCCCATCCCGTGCCGCGCGATATCGGCTCCAGCGATAAAACTTTGTTCGACACGAGATAAAAACTGAATTATTATAATTTTAGGATAAAATAACTTTTATTCGCTCGGTACTGACAAATGCCTGGAATCCGCGGTAATATGCGCTAGAGTCAAGAATGATTTGGAGATAGGTGATAAGACTGATAAGGCTGCTGAGAGAGGAGCGCTAACCTTTATACCAAATACAAAAACAAGTTCTTGAGTATTGTAACATATCGTAGCCGAAATTTGATTCGTCACAATATATATTACCCACGGATAATATTCATAGGTCACATTAGTCATTGTTGAAGCAATTATTACAAGCAATAATTGTCAGCCTGAAACACTCATTTACATTGAAAAATCTTCCGAGAAAAGATACTTGCCGCCAACGGGACTTGAACCCGTGTCCTTCCGATTGCCGGTCGAATGCTCTGACCACTGAGCTATGGCGGCTTATCAAATACCCGCCAAATAATTCAATATATACTAGTATTTCATTCAACAATTACTGCTTGTTATATTTTTTCCACCTGAAAACAACCAACTTTATTTTTGCAAGGAAGACATTGTTAGTGTTAAATCCCTCGCTAGGTGGCGTCGAGACAAATTATGTCTGCATTTATTGGGGAAATACTTAAACTTGTTAAATATTAATTATTATTTTTTAATTTATAAACTAACGTTAAGACAAGATTTTTATGCATAGCACAAAGGGTAACAATTATTACAAGCAATAATTGTCAGCCTGAAACACTCATTTACATTGAAAAATCTTCCGAGAAAAGATACTTGCCGCCAACGGGACTTGAACCCGTGTCCTTCCGATTGCCGGTCGAATGCTCTGACCACTGAGCTATGGCGGCTTATCAAATACCCGCCAAATAATTCAATATATACTAGTATTTCATTCAACAATTACTGCTTGTTATATTTTTTCCACCTGAAAACAACCAACTTTATTTTTGCAAGGAAGACATTGTTAGTGTTAAATCCCTCGCTAGGTGGCGTCGAGACAAATTATGTCTGCATTTATTGGGGAAATACTTAAACTTGTTAAATATTAATTATTATTTTTTAATTTATAAACTAACGTTAAGACAAGATTTTTATGCATAGCACAAAGGGTAACAATTATTACAAGCAATAATTGTCAGCCTGAAACACTCATTTACATTGAAAAATCTTCCGAGAAAAGATACTTGCCGCCAACGGGACTTGAACCCGTGTCCTTCCGATTGCCGGTCGAATGCTCTGACCACTGAGCTATGGCGGCTTATCAAATACCCGCCAAATAATTCAATATATACTAGTATTTCATTCAACAATTACTGCTTGTTATATTTTTTCCACCTGAAAACAACCAACTTTATTTTTGCAAGGAAGACATTGTTAGTGTTAAATCCCTCGCTAGGTGGCGTCGAGACAAATTATGTCTGCATTTATTGGGGAAATACTTAAACTTGTTAAATATTAATTATTATTTTTTAATTTATAAACTAACGTTAAGACAAGATTTTTATGCATAGCACAAAGGGTAACAATTATTACAAGCAATAATTGTCAGCCTGAAACACTCATTTACATTGAAAAATCTTCCGAGAAAAGATACTTGCCGCCAACGGGACTTGAACCCGTGTCCTTCCGATTGCCGGTCGAATGCTCTGACCACTGAGCTATGGCGGCTTATCAAATACCCGCCAAATAATTCAATATATACTAGTATTTCATTCAACAATTACTGCTTGTTATATTTTTTCCACCTGAAAACAACCAACTTTATTTTTGCAAGGAAGACATTGTTAGTGTTAAATCCCTCGCTAGGTGGCGTCGAGACAAATTATGTCTGCATTTATTGGGGAAATACTTAAACTTGTTAAATATTAATTATTATTTTTTAATTTATAAACTAACGTTAAGACAAGATTTTTATGCATAGCACAAAGGGTAACAATTATTACAAGCAATAATTGTCAGCCTGAAACACTCATTTACATTGAAAAATCTTCCGAGAAAAGATACTTGCCGCCAACGGGACTTGAACCCGTGTCCTTCCGATTGCCGGTCGAATGCTCTGACCACTGAGCTATGGCGGCTTATCAATTCATATCAGCGGCGGTTGTTTTCAGGTGGAAAAAATATAACAAGCAGTAATTGTTGAATGAAATACTAGTATATATTGAATTATTTGGCGGGTATTTGATAAGCCGCCATAGCTCAGTGGTCAGAGCATTCGACCGGCAATCGGAAGGACACGGGTTCAAGTCCCGTTGGCGGCAAGTATCTTTTCTCGGAAGATTTTTCAATGTAAATGAGTGTTTCAGGCTGACAATTATTGCTTGTAATAATTGTTACCCTTTGTGCTATGCATAAAAATCTTGTCTTAACGTTAGTTTATAAATTAAAAAATAATAATTAATATTTAACAAGTTTAAGTATTTCCCCAATAAATGCAGACATAATTTGTCTCGACGCCACCTAGCGAGGGATTTAACACTAACAATGTCTTCCTTGCAAAAATAAAGTTGGTTGTTTTCAGGTGGAAAAAATATAACAAGCAGTAATTGTTGAATGAAATACTAGTATATATTGAATTATTTGGCGGGTATTTGATAAGCCGCCATAGCTCAGTGGTCAGAGCATTCGACCGGCAATCGGAAGGACACGGGTTCAAGTCCCGTTGGCGGCAAGTATCTTTTCTCGGAAGATTTTTCAATGTAAATGAGTGTTTCAGGCTGACAATTATTGCTTGTAATAATTGTTACCCTTTGTGCTATGCATAAAAATCTTGTCTTAACGTTAGTTTATAAATTAAAAAATAATAATTAATATTTAACAAGTTTAAGTATTTCCCCAATAAATGCAGACATAATTTGTCTCGACGCCACCTAGCGAGGGATTTAACACTAACAATGTCTTCCTTGCAAAAATAAAGTTGGTTGTTTTCAGGTGGAAAAAATATAACAAGCAGTAATTGTTGAATGAAATACTAGTATATATTGAATTATTTGGCGGGTATTTGATAAGCCGCCATAGCTCAGTGGTCAGAGCATTCGACCGGCAATCGGAAGGACACGGGTTCAAGTCCCGTTGGCGGCAAGTATCTTTTCTCGGAAGATTTTTCAATGTAAATGAGTGTTTCAGGCTGACAATTATTGCTTGTAATAATTGTTACCCTTTGTGCTATGCATAAAAATCTTGTCTTAACGTTAGTTTATAAATTAAAAAATAATAATTAATATTTAACAAGTTTAAGTATTTCCCCAATAAATGCAGACATAATTTGTCTCGACGCCACCTAGCGAGGGATTTAACACTAACAATGTCTTCCTTGCAAAAATAAAGTTGGTTGTTTTCAGGTGGAAAAAATATAACAAGCAGTAATTGTTGAATGAAATACTAGTATATATTGAATTATTTGGCGGGTATTTGATAAGCCGCCATAGCTCAGTGGTCAGAGCATTCGACCGGCAATCGGAAGGACACGGGTTCAAGTCCCGTTGGCGGCAAGTATCTTTTCTCGGAAGATTTTTCAATGTAAATGAGTGTTTCAGGCTGACAATTATTGCTTGTAATAATTGTTACCCTTTGTGCTATGCATAAAAATCTTGTCTTAACGTTAGTTTATAAATTAAAAAATAATAATTAATATTTGACAAGTTTAAGTATTTCCCCAATAAATGCAGACATAATTTGTCTCGACGCCACCTAGCGAGGGATTTAACACTAACAATGTCTTCCTTGCAAAAATAAAGTTGGTTGTTTTCAGGTGGAAAAAATATAACAAGCAGTAATTGTTGAATGAAATACTAGTATATATTGAATTATTTGGCGGGTATTTGATAAGCCGCCATAGCTCAGTGGTCAGAGCATTCGACCGGCAATCGGAAGGACACGGGTTCAAGTCCCGTTGGCGGCAAGTATCTTTTCTCGGAAGATTTTTCAATGTAAATGAGTGTTTCAGGCTGACAATTATTGCTTGTAATAATTGTTACCCTTT
The DNA here is from genome assembly GCA_929108145.2 of Limnephilus rhombicus. NCBI lineage: Eukaryota > Metazoa > Arthropoda > Insecta > Trichoptera > Limnephilidae > Limnephilus > Limnephilus rhombicus. The sequence goes on along the minus strand of OV815273.1, from coordinate 37,423,060 downwards.
GTGCTATGCATAAAAATCTTGTCTTAACGTTAGTTTATAAATTAAAAAATAATAATTAATATTTAACAAGTTTAAGTATTTCCCCAATAAATGCAGACATAATTTGTCTCGACGCCACCTAGCGAGGGATTTAACACTAACAATGTCTTCCTTGCAAAAATAAAGTTGGTTGTTTTCAGGTGGAAAAAATATAACAAGCAGTAATTGTTGAATGAAATACTAGTATATATTGAATTATTTGGCGGGTATTTGATAAGCCGCCATAGCTCAGTGGTCAGAGCATTCGACCGACAATCGGAAGGACACGGGTTCAAGTCCCGTTGGCGGCAAGTATCTTTTCTCGGAAGATTTTTCAATGTAAATGAGTGTTTCAGGCTGACAATTATTGCTTGTAATAATTGTTAGCCTTTGTGCTATGCATAAAAATCTTGTCTTAACGTTAGTTTATAAATTAAAAAATAATAATTAATTGTTGAAGCACTCAAATTACAAACACAAAATATAAATTACATTATGACAATAAAATAAAATACACAAGAGGAAAAAAATCACATCCGATCGAACAACGAACATGATATTTATTTTTTTAATTTATTTAAAATTTACGGCACAAAGTGCCATTTACAAACATGTGTTATTTATTATATTTAAACAGTCATAGTACAGTGAAGAAAGATTGTTTTTTTTTTTTAATTTCTCATAATAAGAGAAAAAGAGAAAAAAATTTCTAACAACTAATGAAAACTTCAAAATGATGCAATGAAATAAAAAGAATAACTTGTTATGAAGTAACCTCGTTACAATACGTAAGGCTGAAATGTTATATGATTTGATTTTTTTTTTATATTTTTACATGCGAAAAGACAAGATATTGAAACGCATCGCTTGTTGTTGGATCAGAAATTGGCAACAAATTTTTGATGTTTTTGAAGGTCTCGAAATTAAACTAGAGCTTGTATTCCTAAGGAGGCATACCTACATTAATTACGTGAGCAGTTTTTCTTCCAATCTAGACCCCCCCCCCCCCCCCCCCTTGGTGAGATAAATTTGGGCCATTTCGTATATTCTTTTCAAGTAACGTGAGATTTTGCTGAACCCCCCCTCACTTTTGAGCTCACGTAGTTAATGTATGCCCCCCAATGAGAATGATTTGATGATTAATATTATCCACTGTAGCATTTTTGGCCATATTTTGGCCAATTTGCACCACGAGTTCTCGCAGGCATAAATGTGGCCAAATTGAAGAGATACATTTTTTTGGATTTATTTTAAGCCCTCCCGCGGCCCGCTCTGTTGATCAGTAACAAGTAGAGATAATGCTTTCACAGTTATTCACGAGTTGGCAGTGTTGGCACCCATCTGTTCAACATTCACCTGAAAAGCCAAATTGGAAAGCATACTTCAAACCATTTTTAAATTAAAACAACCAAGCCATACATACTGCTGATCCATCAAATTAACTCTACCGCAAAGGAACAGTGATGTTGCGGCAGTCAGCACTGATATTGTACGAAAACAGTGTCAGGATACCAAACCCTACGGGATTTAAACTTCAGCCCCACATTGGATAGTTTACCCCCTTCCCTCCCCCCTTACACCCCGGCCCGGAGACCAACCCCCAGGTAAGTTAGCTAGGTCAGTACTTATCTAATAATCTCGGAAGTTTCGCCGAGCGAACCAGTTTTCAATTAAAAGACGTATCTACATTATTTAAGATGAATAAATTCTTTAGTGAACATAACAGAATATTTATTACGACGAATGTGATCATAATATAAGAAACAATTAAGTGCCATAAAAACTACATTGCATTATTGGAAAAAATAATACAAACCATTCTACCTATATTTCCTAACCTTCAACTGCTGACGTGATTTTTTTTAAGTATACTCTGACGTGGGGGCCTGGGCGCGTATTTACAATACATACCACATTTCAGTCGCGCTACCGACTGAAACGCGGTAGGGATTGTAATGCATAAATCACCTTACAAACACTACCTCGTTTCATACACTTCTTACGCGCTTCGTTGCTCTATCTTTTTTGTGAGGGTGACGACCATAATTATAGAGGGGTTAACAGAGAAGATGGACCGCGTTCTTCTATCGTTTAGAAATACGCGGCCTGGGCGGCCTGTTACTTTAAATGTTTAAATGGACAATTTAAATTTAATATTTGAATCAAATAAAATACTTTTTATTGTTAAGTAACTTATGTTTGACAATTTAGAGACCATGTAATAATTTTTGGCAAAAAACACTAGAGATCAGAAATCAGTCTATATTATATATATAACTAAATAAAAACGATGAACTCACTTTTATTATAATTTTTCAAAAGTGACTAAAATACACGAAGTTGTTTATTTTTAGATAGTAAAAATCAACTTTAAAAAGTTACGCGGCCTGTTACTTTAAATGTTTATACATTAGAGATCCATTAAAATTTTGAGGTCCAAATTATTATTTATTGGACAATTTAAATATATTTAAATGAAATAAAATATTTTTTTATTGTTAAGTAGGTAACTTATATTTGACAATTTGGATATTATGTAAAAAATTTTGGCAAAAATCACTTGAGATCAGAAATCAGTATGTATTATCTATTAAACTAAATGAAAACAATGAAATCACTTTTATTATAATATTTAAATAGTGTCTCGAATAAACTTTATATATAAAACTTTAGTAAAGTGTTTTATGTTTATTTTTATATAGTAGAAATCAACTTTTAAAAAGTCACGTAAGTACTGACGAAAGGTCAGAGAGGCCCGCAAAAAAAATTTAAATGAATTTACTTACAGAAATTTAACTTTGAAAATTTAAAACTTATGGCTCTGGCGTCACTAAATTCGATGCTAATGGAAGCGGCATATGCGTCACGCGCGGGGGAGGGGAGTATTTCGATATTATTATTATTGCTAGGACGGAGCGGCCCCCACGTCAGCAGTTAAAGGTTAAGAAGAAAGAAAAAAATTGATTGATTGTGCGTAGCGTCCCAGGTCGTGGTCTCCAGTCAGTCTGCAGTCAGGCGCAAACTGAGCTGCCTTTTGTTGACTTCTTCGTGATCACGCTAAGGGTTGGAGTACAGAGATAGAGAGGTGTTGATATTTGAGGTTATTCTTTTTTAAGTAAAAACACTTGTGTTTTGTACTGGATATTGTTGTAAACTTTTGTTTATTCAGTGAATAAATTTACAGCGAGAGATTGATTCGATTCTAAGCACTTGAGATGCGATTTGTAGATAAGAATTGAGAAAGGAAATCGAGAAAATGATGAGATTGCAATAAACAACGAGCTTATTTATAGACAAAAAGTGAAAGTTAGCGCGGCCACAGACAAACGAGATTATAGATACAAAATTCATTGCAACGTTTTAGTAAAAGATGGCATAGACGCGAAAGTTTAACGTAGGAGATTCTACACATCGAGATTAGGTAAATGAGAAAATGAGGAGTGCTCAGTGCAAATGAATTTAAATATTTAAAATAGGACAATCACAACATTCAACAGATTGACTGAAACACACGCGAAAAGTGCATGGTAAATTGTAATAAAAATAATAATAATTTATTTATTCCGGAATCTGAGGAGGTCAGTGCAACACCACACATCCGATAGAGAGAATATAAATACATACATACACAAGTAATAATAAAATAAATAATAATCTTAAGAGGGCATTACCAGAGAAAACCAGAAATATGTCATTTTTAAATCAGATTTTAGATGTGTTGACTCTTTTCCACAAAAAATTATAAATGGATTTCGAAAGATTGGTCTTTATCTAACATTTGCATGTTTTAAATTTTGAGAAAAAATGTTTATTTTTAGTATAATAAGGTTATACTACATGTTGTTGGCAGATTTGTTAAATTTTCAAAAAAGATTTAGTATTATATAACACTCATCTCAAATCATATATTCATGCAGTATAATAAATCAATACATTATCTGGGTATCACGTGTTTAATAATTTTAATTTTAGTTTAAATAAAATCATTAAAAAATATATACGTACATGTGTTTCGTGACGAAAATTGGTCGGTTTGTGTATTTATTTGCGCACTTACAAACCAATATATTTCAGATTTTTTTAACATTCTTATTTAATTTAGACATTATTGAAAGATGATGATACTTATAATCAAAAAATTATTACAAAAAGTACCTAATTTTAATAGTTTTATCATCACGCCTTTCAGCATTTTCGGATGTAGGTATAAATTAAAGCAAATTTGGAATGAAATAAAATCGATATTGAGTTGTAATTGTGAAAAACCTGGTACGGAGAGTAATTAATCTTTCTCATTGTAACCGCCCTGCACGATCGTAAGAAAAACTTTCGACGAAATGTGGATTTTCGTCCGCTGGCTGGTTAAACGCTCTTAAAGAGAATCTTTTATCTATTAATTTGTGTTTGTGTGATTTTTACACAAATATCTGGTTTTATACTGAGACTGATGAAATTTTGCACACTTGAACTTTAAAACAAGACGAAGTCTGGTTTTGAAAAACTTTGTGTAAAGTCCGGACAACGCCGGGGACTTCAGCTAGTAGAATAATAAAACAAATAGTAGCTCACATTTCGTACATCACGCGTTTCCATCTCGAGTTAAAGCGGGAAAAAACTATGGAAAATAAGAAAAGCAAGATACCACATTGTTTGTCCAATATTTTAAAATTTCCAATAAAAGAGAAAACGTCTAAAAATAGGTACTACTAAAACTGGGATGAAAACAGGTTGTACTGAATAAATTATATACACCGAAATATTTATTAAAGTAGTCCCAGCGAGAACTCAAATTGACATCGTTAATTTTCGTTCTCTTTCCTCTCACGCGTCATATTTGAAAACTAAAAAGACGGAAGATACTAGAGGATGACGTCACGTACGATCTCTCGCTGGGACTAGAATAAAAAAGACAAACTTCTCACGACCATTTTATGTTTAGGGCTGAAATAAAATAGTTGCTGTATAAAATTTATAAATCAAACCAAACTTTTTTATATAATTTTGTCAAATGCTTGCCAATTAATGATGTTCATGGGAAGAAGTTGTTGTAAATGCAAAATAGAAAAGCAAAAATCTATCAAGTCGCCTCTTATTAGTTTCCACCTTATAAAAGTTTCAAACACATTTTCTTCCCTAGCTCATTAATCGTGTTCACTCAACAATGCTGATTGGCCAAGTTTTTTAATCAACTGGCAATCCGTAGAATAGGAAAAAAGCTCACAAACTCTGAGATAACGATCGTTATGTGGACCTCCCATAAGCAGTTTCAGTTTCGTCACCGTGCGGGACAGTTTATTTTAACATTGCTCCGTTGCGCGAATCATACCGACCCGCGCTCCGCCCATGTTAAATCGTTTCTTTGAGCAGATTTCTGCCCAATTTTAAATAGTAATAGTGTGTATACAGTGTGAAATAACAGTGCCGAATTGAATAACGTGTTGAAACATAAAATATTCGACTCCATTAGAAGCCTACCGGCTGTGGGAGCCTTTTGGCGTCCCACAAAAAAGTGTCGAAGTCTGTAACTCTGGAGAACGGAAACGGACCGCAGAAAAAAATATATCAGTGAATGCGCGCTATCAAACTCTATCGAATAAGTGTTCTTGGTGTTCAAATTTATTTTTCTGAAAAACATTGTTCAAACTTAAATTTTTTTTTTCCTCAAAAAAGTGTAGATACCTATAACTTTCCCCAGTGAAAACGAATCGTGGAAACAGTTATACCATTAAAACCGCGCTGTGAAACTCTATCGAATAAGTGTACTTGGTGTTCAAATTTATTTTTATGAAAAAACATTTTTCAAACTTTAGAAAAAAATTTCCACAAAAAAGTGTAGATACCTATAACTTTTCCCAGTGAAAACAAATCGTGGAAACAGTTATACTATTAAAACCGCGCTGTGAAACTCTACGGAATAAGTGTCGTATCCCGTAATTTCATTTGTTTTAATCTTGCATTCGGAGTGTAATTATTATCTACATTTAAATTCACTTCTTCAAACTACGGTAAGTTATGTTGAGGTAAGATATGGACCGCGCAGATGAGATTTTAAAGCGGATCTCGGAAGACCTAGACCGCCAAATGGCCCACAGGGCACGTCTGGCGGAGATGGAATATGAGGATGCTGTGGAATTTGCTCGTTCGCTGGAGACCACAGACCCTACTGCGGGAACGTCTCATCAATCCCCGGTAAGAGATAAAACTAACTTGGGCTTGTCCTTACAGATTGCTGATATGATTACGCAGTCTCCCGATAAGGATCAGGAGTCAGATCCTCGGCGACTTACGGCAGGCTTCTGCAGTAATGTTAATGAGGGAGTGGGAGGTAAGTCTCCAATTCAAATAAACAAAAAGCGCCCACGCTCTGAGGAAGTTCAACCTTTCGAAGATTTCCTGAATAAGTTTTGGGAAAACCTCGCAAAAATTACAGGTGCCGTCACGGAGGGTAGGAACAAAATGAACAAGGAGGAGAAACAAGTTGTCGCTCAAGCAATCGACATAATCAAGAGAGACCTAGTTATCCTGGTTGTGGAGAATGCGTCGCTGAAGGCAAGGGCTAACGCTCTCGAGGAAGTCATTACCTCTCAAGCTGGCTTAGTTGAAAAAATCGACTATTTAATCAAACATAAACCGACTGCTGCCTCCCCCTCAGGCGAAAAACAAACAAACGCGAGCAAAAGAACGTACGCGAGTGCGGCTGGCGCGACACCTAGCGCCTCGATCTTTGTCGATGGACAGGAGCGCGGCTTACCTCCTCAACAGCCGACAGTATTGTTCTACCCCACGGTACCGGAAGGTAAAACGTCGGAGGACACTAAAAAAGTGATCACCTCCATCCTAGATCCAAAGTCAGACGGATTCCAAGCGGTCCGCACTAGAAGTATTAAGGGAGGAGGCTTTCTCCTACAAACATCCAGTGCCGGGGGGTTGAAAAATATACAGAAGGCTGCCGAGAAACTCTCTGCTAGTGGTATAAAAATGATCAGTCCACAGGGCCGCCTACCCAAAATTGTACTTTATGACGTCCCGAGGGGTGACGTCTCAAAAGATGCCGCCCTATTTGAGGAGATCTTCGTAAATAATATCACAGGGAACTGCACCCTCACTAAGGACGACCACCTCAGAACCATGCGGAGGGTATCACTTTTTGGTAAGAGGGATGCCCCTACCATGAATATGATTATTACGTGTCATCCTGACTGCAGGAAGGTTCTAATAGACAGCGGACATTGCTACCTTGGGTGGAACGCCTGCCGTGTTCGGGATTACTTGGGTGCAACGAGATGCTATAAATGCCACTTGTATGGCCACGTGAGCAAATCTTGCACCCAGGAGACGACAACATGCCGCCACTGCGCCGCAACCGGCCATGACTATGAGGATTGCCCCAAAAAAGCACTGGCCGCTGTCTGCGCTACCTGCTCAAGGTTTAAAAAACCGGCGAACCACTCTACGGGAGATCGTGCTTGCCCTGCCCACAGAGCGGCTATAGAGGTCCAAGTACGTATGACGGACTATGGCGGGCGCTAATTCCCTCACCATTGGTCAGGCAAACCTGCAAAGATCTCGGGTGGCCACCCTGGAGACCCAGCGGGTGATGTCTGACCTTGGCATAGACATCATGCTTATTCAGGAGCAGTACGTGTGGCAAGGCAAAACTCCTGGAATTAATAGTCCGGGTGCGGTGCTCGAGGTGGGTTCCTCTCCGGGTGCGGGTGTCCTGGTCAATACTTCCTTGATCAGACCCCTCCTCTTGGGAGGGCTCTCAAACGAGTACCAAACCTGTGTATCCATTAAATTAGCTAACACGGAAATCATCGTGATCTCCGTTTACTTTAAATACGGTAATCCTGTTGAACCACATATTTTGAGCTTAACGCGAGCGCTTTACAAATTAAGAGGTCGAAACGTAATTATCGGTGGAGACTTCAACGCGCGATCGCCTCTCTGGTTCGACTATAACGGAATTCGGACGGAAAGATCCTTTGCTGTCGAAGACCTTATTGCGGCGCAAGGTCTGTTCATCCTCAATGAACCGGGCATGCTTTCTACTTTTTCAGGAGCCGGAGGCGAAAGCAACATTGATCTCACTCTATGTTCTAGATCTGTTGCGACTAAAATATCTCAGTGGAAAGTTCACGAGTGTGCGTTAGTTTCTGATCATAGACTTATAACCTTTTCTGTGGGTATTCCAAAGACAGAAGCTCCACGGTCTACGTGGAATTTCAGAACCACAAGGGCGGATTGGGATAAATTCGGGGAGGCGCTACGTCAATCATTAAGGGGCTTTCACGACGTAGCAGCTAGGGAACCGGACAATTTGGGGAATTTTTTCAACGCGGCGGTGGTATCGGCCGCAGAAGCCTCTTTGGGAAGAACTAACCCTAAAAAGGCTATTAGGACGCCGTGGTGGACACAAGAGCTGACTTTGCTGAAGGGTACATTTAAAAGCGCTTACAGGAATCTCAGTGTGGTCAGGCAGAGTTTATGCTCGCCCGAAGAGGCTATTGTCCTCCAAGCCCGCTTTAGGGCCGCACGAGGTGCCTATCGCTCGGGTGTCCTTTCGGCAAAACGAGCTGCCTGGCATAATTGGGTTAATGAAGTGGGTAACGCCAACCCGTGGGAAATCCACAGCGTCGTTGGAAAAACGGGAAAAGGATCTGAAAGTTACTTGTCGAGCGTGGTGCTCGGGAACGTTGAGAGTGTCGATGTTACCTCCACTCTTGAGACACTTCTGGGCAAGTTAGTTCCGTTAGACTCAGTAATAGGGGAAAGTGTTCACCATAAACAGATTAGAAATCTGTCACGGCTACCACCTAGTGAGCCCGCCCAGGGGAACGGCGTGCCACCGTTAAGTCGAATCGAAGTGGAGATAATAATTAAGGGTTTGGGTCCAAAAAAGGCACCGGGATTTGATAGATTGAATGGAATAATTGCGAAGAATGTCTGGATCCACGCCAAAGAGGAGTTCTACCAGGTGTTGGAGACGTGCTTGCGTAGGGGAAAATTCCCTACGGAATGGAAGAAGGGCGTGCTCCGGATTATACCAAAGGGCAACGGTAAGCCGAAGACGGACATAGGAGCTTATAGACCTATAACATTATTGCCAATTCTAGGTAAAATATTGGAAAACATCATCAAGCACCGTCTACACCTCACCCTAACGCCGCCTAGCGATCTTCAATTCGGCTTTGTCCCCGGCAAATCCACGGAGCACGCCATTAAATATGCGCTTGAATGGGTGAGGGTATGCCAAAAGAGGTACGTCATAGGCATCTTCTTGGATATCTCGGGTGCCTTTGATCACGCGTGGTGGCCGATGATACTTACCAAGCTGAAAAGCAGGAATTGCCCGCGTAAACTGTTTGAGATTATTAGTGACTACCTAAGTGGTAGGACAGTTATCATAGGGCACGGGGACGTTTTAATCACTCGAACAGTCGACATGGGATGTCCGCAGGGGTCGGTCCTCGGACCCGACCTGTGGAAAATCTTGTTTGACGACTCCTCCAGGTTGCCCTTGCCTGAAGGTTGTATATCGGTCGACTACGTAGATGACAAATTGTTTTTGGTCTCTGGGAACAGTAGAAGGGAAGTGGAATCTAAGGCTGAAGAAGGTTTACAAGTGATCCTTGAATGGGGACAGAGAAATAGACTGAACTTCGTTCCCCACAAGACCGTGGGCCTCCTTATGAAGGGCATGCTCAGCCGAGGCAGGAACCCCTTCATCAGAATGGGAGGCACACCCATCCGATTTGCAGAAAACACCAGGTATTTAGGCGTAATTTTGGACAGATCTTCCTCGTTCCTAGCCCACGTCAAGAACGCCTCCGACAGGGCCCAGGCCCTGTTTCAGAAACTGAGAAGACTCTCAACTGCCGAGTGGGGATTGCGTTCTCCGGCGATTCGCCTGCTGTACAGAGGGGTATATGTGTCGCAAGTCTCATATGCTGCCTCTGTGTGGGAGCATCGCTTGGATAACGTCTTGATAAACTCGGCTCTTAAACGGGGTCAGCGGACTCCTCTGTTGGCGCTCTTGGGCGCTTATAGGACTGTGGCCTCAGATGCATTACCGGTTCTGGCCGGCGTCCTGCCGATTGACCTTGAAATTAGGGAAATATTGACAAAAAAGGAACTTATTAGAGGCAGGGCTGCTGTCCACCTGGGAGTCGAGCTGACACCGGGAGGAGTAGTGGCCCTCCCTGGCTTGCTCAAAGCGATGCGTGAGAGGACGCTGAGTGTATGGCAAGAGCGATGGGATAGGTCGACGAAGGGCAGATGGACTTTCTCCTTCTTTCCTTCAGTTAAATTCAGAATGGAAGGGGCATACATTAAACTAGATCACTACATGACGCAGATGATTTCTGGGCATGGGGAGTTCAGGGGTCGGCTTCATAGCTTGACCCTCTCTCCTCACCCAAACTGCGCATGTGGTGATACTAACCAAGACGCCAAGCACATTCTGTGGCACTGCGAGTTGATGAAGGAAGCACGAGAGGAAATGTTGGATGGTTTGCGCGGAATAACAAGACCAGCGTGGAATGCTGACCTTGTGTCGAACAAAGAGAATTTCGAATGCTTGAAAAAGTTTGTCAAGTCCTGGGTAGAGAGATGGCCTGTACTTAGAGTCGCCGACCTAGACTAAATTCATCTTTGTTTCAGGTGCTACACGTATTGCTCCCGTCTTCTTCGGTCCTCCTCTATTACTCTTTATTTAGTGAATATGCTTTGAACTATCTATAATATAACTTATGTGACCTATAAATTGCTGATTATGTTTGACTTTTTTTTTTTTCTTCTCTGGTCTCTGCTAACAATGATTTATGTTTTTACCTCGATAGGTCATCTTGGTGAGCGATGGTAGTGATGACAGTATCGCTTGATACATTATCACTCTGTACTGATTCTGAAATTATGTTTTACATGTATAAATGCTCTTATTATTTTCTATTTTTCTTGATTAGTTTTGGTTTCCATTCTTTGGTGGCGCAACTGAACTGTGCATGTTATGTATCGTCATTCCCCCATAAAAAGGGGGTGGGATAGACCCTGTCCATGCACATTGCCAGGCGAACATACAACAGAGCGGTCTTCCCGCGATCCGCCCGCGCCTCCCCCATCGACATGCGTTGGCCTGAGGCGTAACCGTGCGGTCTCGATGTCCTTCCGTCCCCCCTCCGGTAACCCGACGCTCATCTTTCCTTAAGGTCTTCAAAAACTTCCCCTTCTCTCCCAAGTACATTTCTTCGAGGCAAAATCGGGGAACCGGCTAAAGGACGCGGACTTCGAGCATCGTCTGCGGTTGGGCCGATAGCTATACGCATTCTCATTGGGACTGCCCGGTGGTCTATGGAATACTTTCTCTGGCTTTTTTTTAATATATTTTATTTTATTTCCGCTACTATAGTAATTACTTACATTATAACATAATCATATAACTGTTTTTTCCTCATTACTTATTTTATTCACAGAAGGTTTCTTCGACTGGTCATAGCCGTTATTTTTATTTTTCTTTTTCTTTTACTAACACTATTATCTCTTTTTGATGTTACCTATTTCAGAAGAATTATTCCACGGGCTGCTACTTCTATTTATCTTTTGTATAATGTTAATGTAAGTACTTGCATACTGCTTACTAACCCCGTATGCATGGACATTGGAGGGTCTAGAGTCGTTCAAATAAATGTAGCTTCGTTCAAAAAAAAGTAGAGTCTTGACGTGTGCGGTGAAGGAGGAAACCATATGTTTCCTTATAACGCCGTTGGGAAAGTGGTGGGTCCCCTCCAAGCGGAAATAAGAAAGAAAAGCGACGAGAGGAACAGGAGATGGACTATTGGATTTAGGCGAGACGATGGAAGCTGGCGCACAGTGCTGCGATACCAAATGGGGCTATGGAACAAAAGTCGCACAAGTAATTTACATTCCTACAGGTTGGACGAATGCATGGCGCTCATCAGCAAATAACTATTTTTCAGAAATAATCACACGTACCGATAAACGAGTTCATTAGACAAGAAGCATATTATAATTAGCATTAGTACTGGGCATATAAAAAAATTTCATGTCTTTTTTATAGTACGGTAATCGAGGCTTATAACCCGTGGGGCCTCGGACATATTTTGTGAAAAGGTAAAATTATTTCGATATGCAATAAAATCAAAATAAATGGAATGCTTCTGAACGTATCGAAAACTAAAAACTTTTTTTGAAAGATGATAAAATAAAATTTCATATTTTATTATTGGAAATAAATATATAACTTTTCGGATATAAAAATTTTGAAGGCAAACATAAAAAAATTTGAAATGGCTCACTTTATGTTTTTTCTAACTAAAATTACCGATGACGAAAAGAACACATTTTATTAGACAAATATATTAAAAACGTTATCATCGCTTTTTTGACATTTCATTTAAAAATAATGAATAAAAAAAATTCTAACTTTCATTTTTTTTTCATTGCGGCCGGAAACTTTGGTTTCATGATGGTGTACATTTTAATTATTTTGTTTTTAACCTTTAGATTTGAAAATAAAGCGTGGGATTTTCTCTTTCTAACACTGTTTAGATCATGTTTCTCATCATCATAGAAAAGGAGACAAAATATTTCTATGAGACCTATATGAGTAGTTCCCAAAAGCGAACAAATTAGGGGTTTAAACAAATACGAGAATTGATTTCTCTATTGACTTTGGCGGTTTTGCTAATAAATTATATATATTTTGTAATTAGTTTTAATAACTCTGTATTTTTAATCTTTACGTATCCACATTAAACTTCATTAATTACTAGTTAATTCTAAAAAATTATTTCTTCATTAAATATAAAAATATGTATTATAATATTACGTTATTTTATGTGATAATATACAAAAACATAATGTATTATATAGAGTGATAATCAATAACGTGTGTAACATAGTAATATGCTTTCTAAATTTATTTTATATTATTGGCACTTAATAATATTTATTTTTTATTTAATATAATTTTACGTTACAATTTATTTGTTTTCTCTCGATTTACCATACTAGGCTCAAGCTCGTATCATGGCAGTCGAATATACGTTATAACAAGATATAATAAATGAGTGTAGAAGCAAAAATAAAAATTTAATTTAAAAAACAAAACACAAATAAACTACAATAAAAACAAAAAAAAAAACCGAATGAAAAAAAATAGGTATTTTAAATAAAATAAAATAAATCAAGATATTTAAAAAAATAAAAAGGTTAAAAAAAAACATCTAAGTATAGGTATCTATTGCAAGCCTTCCCTGTCGAAAGAAGTCAAAATAACAGTACGTATTATTGTATAGAGCGGTAAAGAGCTTCCAAGAAATATCGACCAACATAAAAGAATAGGAAAAAGTATAATTTTTTTTAAAAGAAGTAATAAAAGATGTGAAGTGTAATTTTTAATTCGTGCAATCTTTAAAATAGCTTGCCCTTTAAAAAAAACCGATGTTGTACACGGATAGTAAAAAAGAATATGGAATTGTATGACTTTATATCGGTGCTCAATGCATTGTATGTTTTAGGAGCGACGAACCAGAATTATTGTCGTGACTGAAAGTGGTTCAAGCTTTATCGACTATGTATTTTAAAATAACATGAACTGGGCTTTTCAGCTTGACTGTACTAAAACGGGAATCCTTCCTAGTTGGACGGTCAAAGTTCCCTCATATATAATGATATCACTAAAGTTTTTCCTCACACCCGTTTCTGGCTATTTGCTGATGATAATAAGATTCTTAAGATTATTAAATCCCACCTTGACTGTTTATTATTTCAACTTGATATTGATTCATCTAACGATTGGTGCAAAATTAACTGCATGGAACTTAATGTTGATGAATGCAAAATTTTGTCCTTTTATAGAACCAAAAAACCTATTCAGTTTGATTATAAACCAAATAGTGTTTGTCTATCTACTGTCACATCTATCAAGGACCTTGGGGTCACTGTAGACTGCAAACATATCCGTGATCACATTAATAATATCGTAAATAAATCACTTAAACTACTCAGCTTCATTCATAGAATTACCTCTGACTTCAAACATATAAGCACACTTAAAACTCTGTACTGTTCGCTGGTTCGCCCACACCTTGAATATGCTAGTGTCATTTGGTCTCCTTTCTTTGCCGTCCACATTTGTCACATCGAATCGGTACAACATCGTTTCCTAAGAGGAATTGCTTGGAGGTTGGGTCTTGAAAGAGGCGAGTACTCATATGATGAAATTGAACACATTTTAAACATTTCTTCTTTAGAAAAACGTAGAAAAGACTCTGATCTAATTTGCATATTTAAAATTATAAACAGTATTACTGATACACCTGCATTGTTACAACTCATCCAGTTCAACATCCCTTCCCGTAGACTCCGAAATAATGAATTGCTGTTCCTCAATCAACATTCTACTAATTATGGATACCATTCTCCCTTATCCAGCATGAAGAGACTTATCAACGCAAGTCAAAGCTTGGATTTTTTTGGTGTAAAACTAAATGACTTTCGGCAGTCGATACGCAATATTTAAATGCTTCTTCATGCTTTGACTTATAGTATCTTCTATATATACTTTTGTCATTTTATATTGTCATTGCTATTAATTTATACGTGCTCTCCCTTCACTGTCATCTCTGTTTTTTTTTATTCGTGTTATTATTATGTTTTAATGGACAATTGTCCGTATATTAATAAATAAATATATGTGAATAAATTGTGTAATGAAGGAATAAGTAAATAGATGTAGGTACGTTACTTTGGCAGGATAATTTACCATCAATAATTCTGTAGGCGTTGTAAGTTTTGTCCCTGTCCTCGTATGGGATCACAGCACCGTGCGCACCGTGCGGCGAAAGGAGTGCCGGGTGACCGGGCTTGTTGACATATTCCCCGGCGTGTATTGAGTGCTCATCGGAACTTAGTTTTAAAGCTTAAAGCCTAATTGAAAACGTGACACGGGGAGGGTTCATCAGTGCAGACATCGGGTTTCGGGAGCACTCCGATATACAAAAACTTGTGCAATATAAAGCTTTCAGCTGGACCGGCGCCTGCAGCTTCCGGGGGCGGGAAGTTGGGTAATGGACTTTAAACGAGATCGAGAGAACCTCCGCAAAGTGGAAAAATTGATTGGCTCCTTCCCGCCCAATCAGTTGAGAAAACATTGGGTTTATTTTTCTTATGGAAAAATACAGCACTCAAAAAGCGGTAATTCAACATGTAACTAACCATAACTTCCTCGTAGAGGGGGGCAGAGGGGATGGACGGCCGCACAATTTTGCTATGGTAAACATTCCTTGATTTGTTTACACTCACACATCGTATTAAGATGAAGCCATGCGAAATAATGCAAAATCATACAAAATTATGTATTTTTGTTTTGAAAATTTGATAGCCTAGAAGTATTATAATCGTCGATGCTTCAATTAAATACTGCTTGCAGAACATATCTTGGCCTTTAAAAATGGCGGTTATTTTTTGAAAAGTCTTTTAATAAGGCTTAAAAAAATGTATTAGGTCTATAAAAAAACACTTCCAAGTACAAATTCTCTTACTATTAAACCCCTTTTCGGATATGGTTTTATTGTTTGAAGTGGCAAATTCAGTTTCTTTTATAATAATCGCAAAAAAAATGTATTTTCGCCCGAACTTCACAAAATAAAATAAAATATGCATTTTCTGACTGTCATTTTTGACATCAATCAATACGCCCGGCACTCGACGAATTTGAATTTTTAAAGTAAACCTTATGCCTTCCACCTAAGGACTACAAACTTGGCACACCCATTTCGTATATGTTAGGCCCCGACTGCGACGGGGAATAGACGTCCTAGACTCCGCGTCGCTTGGTTCCGTGAAATCTATTTTAAATTTCCTTGTTATTACAATAAACAATGTGTAAAAAATAAATTAATGTTGTTTACAGGCCTTTACGAAATCAACCGTAAAAAAATTCTTAAATACCTTTTCCAAACTTTCCGAAAGCTTTTTCTCAAGTATTTTTAAACTCCTCCCAAAAAGAGGCGTGGATTCCGATTTCGATTTTTCCTGGACTATTGGATCACCTTAATCATATTATTTCAATTTACTGACTCTTCACATGACCCGAATTAAGAATTTGATTAACTTTTTTTTTTTTTTTTACAGTAAATACCGCACAAGAATCTCAACTGCTCCCGTCTGGAGTCAGTGAGACTATGGCATCCCCAATTGGGGTATGTTGTGAGGCTGAAGGTAGTGGTGAGGGGAAGGAGGTGGGGAAGAGGAAGGTTGGGAAGTACCTGGCTATTCAGATCTGGTCACCAAACACGGCTAAAGCCATTTTCAAGCAACGTTTCAATTCTGAATGGTGGTCTTACACCAGGGCGATACTAATAGTATCTTCCACTCTGGAACATGCCGCAAATATACTATATATTATTTTAAATGAATTAATTGTGAAATAACACAAATTAATCAAATAAAATTTATTTGCGCATGCCGGGTTCGATCCCGCGACCTCCGGATCACGAGTCAAGAGTCTTACCCACTGGACTACGGAGGTCGTCATACTTCAACGGTCGTCAACTTGATAGTTTCATGTCTACCGGGGATCACTTCGACCTATATTTCCATCCGTTTATTATTTATATATTCTTCCAACACACACGTCTTTGTTCATTCGCTCTAAAATGTAAGTTTGAACATGTTATTTTCAAACTACCTATAAGTTTATTTCTGATTCTTGAAATTTGCATCAGCCTTGCACTCCTGTCGGATCTATTTATTCGTAATATCGTACATGGTTCTATCGACGTATGCCTCAAGATCTCATTTATAATTAACATAGTTTGAAACTGATAAATGAAAAACTACAGTACCTACACTTGGAAACCATGAAACTAATATCCAAGTGTTAATCACCAATATTATATTATACCAGTTTGAATTCGCACACCTACTGACTACTACTAACTGTCGTGATAAATGCATAGTTTCTAAACAGAGACTGAAGCATTGTAAAGGCACTGATCAAAAATTGGATTCTCGCAGCTGAATATCGATAGTTCACTATATTAATTCCTCCTTTCATTGAGTCACGACTGATGGCGGGTGTTGGTGGAATGAATTAATGAACGGAGAAGTTGTTGACGCGAGCCCCTCTCGACAGAGGTGGCAATTTTACAGCCGCCGGGTTGCGGATTACTTACGTAAGAAAACCAATTAAAAGTTGGCTTCTCTATCGGTTGATTGTTGAATGCAAAAGGGGCGGGATTCGATAGTCACGTCACACCTCTAATGCCGATTGATACAATAAATTCAGATATCGGCGGGGCGCGGAGGCGCCGAAGTAATTAAAAGCGAATCCGGTGCCTGAAACTTGAACTCGGAAATTACCGCGGTACTGAAATTCGAAAAACATTACGTTTCAACAAGATTTACTTCGCTCTGTTAGTTAAAATTCATCTATTCATCGTTGTATTTATCATCTTCTAGATGTTAAAGATGGTTTTAACGTTAAATTTTCCTGGCATTCTGATTATTTACTTATTAACCATCACGCTGTTTCCGCCATACAACTCTGTACTGACACACATTCCTTGCTGCATTCATATTTATCAACATACTGGACTTGGTCATTAAAAATATGTTTTTGGTTTAAGTCTGGAAGTAACTATTTTTATATCTCATTTACAGCTCAACTAGTTAGTTGCTAGCTAAAAATATTAGTTGTCAATTGTAATTAAGTGAGTTAAACGTTAAATAAATTAAGCTGTAAACCACCCTTGTGGTGATTTTAGCACGAAAACGGCGCAATACAAATAATCAACTTATTTTAATTATTATTATTTTAGACAGTATATCTAGATTATGTTTAGACAGTCTAGTTCCTATCTATGTAATATTACGTAAAAAAAAAGTTTAAATAATTATTGACTTTTTATTTATTATTTGTGCATGATGTGAACATTAGTTATTGGGTTATAACTAGTAACCGACCGAAGGTTCGGTTTCGGCAAGTTTCTGCATTATTTTCGGTTTCGGCAGAAAATCTAGGTTCGGCATCAGTTTCGGTTTCGGCAGAAAATCTGCCGAAACTTCGGCCGGACCGAAACTCTGCGTTTGTGAATTATCGCGTCGTTCGGCTGACTTCGGGTGAGTTCATGGCTCGTGTATTACCCGCCATCAAAATACTCAATTAATAAGGCCCTCCATTTAGAATGTCTCTCTCTGGTTTCAATCCTGGGATTGGTTTGCAGCAATTTCATCTATTCATTTCTTCCACTCTTCCCTGTCGAAGAAATGAATAGATTGTGCGGCTCTTTTGAATTCTGCATATGATAAGCAGCGCACGTCCACCAGCAGGTCCTTCAGGTACTCTCGGCGTGGGCGTCCCCTAGCGTTTGTCCCCTCGGTCATAACCTCCATTATGGCATGCAAGAGGCCTTCTTGTCTTATTGCATGGCCGATCCATCTTGCGCGCCTTTCGGACAAGGTCCTGAGCAGGTGCCTTCCTCCTTCGATTTTTTGGAGAACCTCCTCATTTGTGATGTGGTCTCTCCAGGAAATTCCTAGTAGTCTTCTATAGGACCACATCTCAAAAGCCTCTAGTCTCCGTTTATCTCTTAAGAATGTAATTTTAGAATGTAAGTGCTGTTTATTGGCATTTTTTTTGTTCCAAGGAGTTCAACACGTTTGTTAATTTTTATAATTTTTGTTTGTTTTATAGCAGTAATACAAAAAAAAATCTTTTTTAAACATACTTCAATTATTGTTTTTGTTTTTATTTAACACGTATAATAATAAGAATATTGTGATTGTAAACACAATTAAAATAAAAATACTCAATTAATGAGGTCCTTTCTTCATTCAGAATTAAAACGTTGCTTGAAATGGCTTTAGCCGTGTTTGGTGACCAGATCTGAAGAGCAAGGTACATTTCCACCTTCCCCTTCCCATCTCCTTCCCCTCCCCTCTACCTTCAGCATCTCAACATACCCCAATTGGGGATGCCATAGTATTATCATTGGTTCCAGACGGGAGCAGTTGGTAACTCTTATGCGGTGTTCATATAATTTTTTTTTAAATGTAGGTGTTGATTATTGACCATTTTTTGTTCCAAGAAGTAGAGTTTTGTTGTTTTTTTATAATTTTTGTTTGTTTTTTATGAGTAATATAAAAAAATAATAATTTAATCACATACTTCAACCACCCACCCACATCATCCACACGAAATTACGAGAAATTCTAGAATATTTCTCCTTGTGAAGTGAACAGCCAACTACAGAACTGGGCCAAAAACTTTTATTGAAGATTTTCATATGTCGTCCATCGTGACTTCCTCGCGGGCGCCGGAAGCAGATAGTCGTAATAATTATGAAGTTCTGCAGCAGTAAGAAGGAGGAAAGAGAGTAGTTCTCTTGGCGCCAACGGGCGGGCTCTTCCGGCGGGAGATTGCATTTCTTATCTCGCCCGATTATACCTACATATTTCTTATCTAATAGCGGGGGATGAAAGTTACTAAGGCTGCGAGCTTTTCATTACAGTTTTATGTCATCAAAAATACTAATTTCGGTTTTCGGTGCGTCCTACGTAACTCTGGTTCAACTCAAATTTGCTTGAATTTAAGCGTAACATTTTCAAAATTTTAACTTATTTTACGAAGAATTGAGACAAGAAAGAAAGTACCTGCTATTATATAATATTTTAACAGATTCAGGGGGAAGACGGAAAGAAAGGAGAAAATCTCACGAATTTAATTTGTTTTTAAATGGAAATGCTTTTTCCGTTGTATTAATTCTTTTCCATATAATGTATATAAGTACAATAAAAACGCCACATCACAATCAAAGAAGAAAATAAAAACTACTTACTCGTACCTTGGTTTTATCATTAAACACGACAAATACCAAAACTCATCACCGTAAATGTTCAATTTTATCTTTACATAGTATAAAATGAAGTCACTAACGCTGTACGTGCGCTTAGATCTTTTAAACTACGCAACGGATTTTCATGCGGTTTTCACCAACAGATGGAGTAATTCATGAGGAAGGTTTTTAGGTATATATATTTTAATGTAGATATGTATATATAATTTTTAAGGTTTTGTGTAAATTGGTTGAAATACATAATATATCTGGCCATGCGGCAGCGGGCAGCGGGCAGCGGGCTAACAGGCGGGCGGTATGGATTTGATTTAACAGATGCCGTTGTTTATAAAGGTTTCGTTAGCCACAGCAACGTGTGGCCGGGTCTACTAGTTATTGATAAAACCACTGATTATAAAAATAAAAACCATATCTAAAAAAAACTCATTATAACAGGTATTTAAATTCTAGGGGGGTTTTTCACAACCTCTCTAAGCTATTCATTAGCACTATTCGTGTAATTTATTTATTTATTAATAAAATACATGTTACATAATTAAGAAATTTACATAGAGTAGATACATTAAATCACCGTACTAGAAGGCTGCCTGTTTCATGGTGACCAATGGAGGATAGTTATTTTGAATGAAGTCTAGTGTAAACATATGGTACTAGCATATACCGAATGATGTTGAAAATTGGTAAAATATAATAAAAAAAAGAAAATAGAAAGGAGAAAAAGAAGTGCGTAAGGATAAAATTATGAAACTGTACATAAACTTTCGTTAAATTTTATATTTATTTTAACATATGTGCACGTCCATGTATATACACGTGCACACATCATACATACATGAACATAGATGCACACACACATATATTTTATTTAAAAAAAAAAAGAAAGACAAACATTCCCAGGTTACGAATAACCCAACAATGTTTGAAAATCTCCTACTACCACCACAGAAAGCCGAAGATGTTGCTTGAGTTGTGACGGAGGACTTAGCCAGCCGAGGAATCGAACACGCGACGCTCGGGTGGGACCCAAGAGCTATGCACACTCAACCACTGACCGGTCATGTTGTCACATGTGCAAGTACATGAATACACACGTATATGTACATGCATGCACAAAGTATCAACACCTACATATACTCATATATACACATCCACATATATATATCTTCTTTCTCACACATGTAAACAATATACACATCTATCTGAGTACAAGTATCCATAATGAAATGTATTCTAATAGGTATACCTTATTCTAAGGCAACGTTAATAAACAGCTTAAACCGGGATCGAAAAGAAGAAGATGGAGAGATACGAAATTACGAATGTTAGAGGAGAGCGCTAACATTTACAGCGACAAAATCGATGCGAAAATTGCGAAAATGTTTAATAAAACACGACTCGTTTAAAATAGAGCAAAAATCTTGCGGCATTGTCTTAAACAGCATTTAAAGAAACACTGTGATTTTTTTCATACATATAACTTGTAAAATAACTGAAACAAACATATTTATAATAATTTTTGGAGCATACTTTGCGATTTTTTTCTATCGAGGGAATTTTTTATAATTTGCGTTTCGGCGCGGGCAAAGTCTAGATATTATCTTCAAGGATAACATATGTATATTTTTTAAGAACTTTAAAACTTACCGTGTTTAAGGGAAATATGTAATAAATCGGTACAAATCCAGCTTGCGGGCCCTTAACGAGAGATTATAAATTAGCCCCTTAGATTAAATTAACGGTATATTCAGCAAAAACTTAACTTTAACGTTTCTTTTGAATTTCGATAGATTTTTCAAACATTAACAGAGGAAAATATAATACTGTAATTATAAATAAAAAATATCATTCGTGAAAAGAAAAAAATCAAAGCTGCCCACGACGTCTATAATATTACTAAGAAGTTTTTCGACCAAAGCAAATATCTCGAAATAATGTTGGCTCTTGCGCAAGTCCACAACTTTGAATAATACGTCACGTCATACATCAAACAAAACGTTCCTCCATTGAATATGTTTGAAGGCAAATCGGCCGAAACTTGGGCCAATTTTGTCGCTCATCGTAATTTAAAAAAAAGGTTTTTAAGCTACTATTATTAATTGTTTTTGTGGTTAATTCGTACAACTCAAATTAATTTTTTAAAATTAAATTTAATAACGTAATTATCAAGTTCTGCAAGTATTTTAGTAGGAATTTCGCTACAGCTGTTTCGGCTTACAAGACTGTTTTCAATCTGCCAGCACAGTTGTAAGCCGAAAATGAACAGAAAATGGCCTTCTAAGCCGAAAGAGCTGTAACCAAAATTCATACTAAAATACTTGCAAAAGTTGATAATTCATAATATTATTAAATTAAATTTAAATTAAATTTTAAGCAACCTCAAGACTTAAAAAGACATGAATAAATATTACACACTTTTTTGTATGCTGGTAGTGTATGATCGATTAGTAGATGCATTTGCTCGTGGAAAAAACTTTGAAGAGATAAATGATAAGCGATTATCTATAAATTACGCATGCCAAAAGAGGTGCTAATAGAGAACTCTAGTCCAATTTTTAATTTTTTAATGAATAATGACCTCCTAACTTAAATAACTGCATTTTTATTTTTACTTTTAGAGTTAGTTTTAATAGTTAAAATAATTGCCAAAGTTTTAATTTTTCAAGACCCCCCGAAAACCACCGTATGTATGGTGCATCGTGTGACGTCATCACTCCTGAAAAATTACTATAGAATCGGGCAATCAGCTAAGACCCCCCGAAAACCACCGTATGTATGGTGAATCGTGTGACGTTATCACTCCTGAAAAATTACTATAGAATCGGGCAATCAGCTGATCAACTACCGCCGTTTTGAATTCCGTTGTTCAAAGTATTCTCCCTAGAAGAAGCATTACTATTTGGTTTTGTGCAGTAGTTTTTGAATATTTTCAATAATGGAGATAAACTAAGACGAGATACCTTTATTTTTAAACATTATTTAGGCCTAAATAATGTTTCAATAAACAGAACAACTAAATCTCTATAAACAGTATGTAAATAAACGAATAAATTAATACGATGACTTGTGTCATATCATACATTCTCATACAATGACTTTACGGTGACGTCACGACACGTCGAACAGTGACGTCACCACCGTGTCGACGTAAAATTTCAATAATGCCAACTTGACGGCGTATTTTTACGACCCGATTAAAAATTGACTTTTTAATATATTTTTTAAAACTCTGCGTTTAATATTATTAAATAAAACTGATATATTCAGAATCAGCGTTTATTGGTCTATTTGAAAATATTTTTTTAACGCAATAATATTTTAAATATTTTTATTTTGAAACTATATTTTATGTTCGCTTTCTTGAAACTAGCATTACCAGTTTCCTTCATTCACTAAAAGTGTTTTTCAGTATGTCAAGAACAAGAACGTAAGTGTTTGGATAACTCAACCAATTCAAGAGAGAGCCATAAAGCATTAACTAGAAACCTAAAGACCTCTTGTACGAGAATAACAATGAAAAACTGTTCGCAGTAACGAGTGTGAACTGTTTCCATTAAGAAAACAATAGAGCCGGCTTCAAACAACGTCCAGCGGGCCCGTCCTGAGTTCTCAGCGGGCGGACGGAATGAAATTTCCTTGCAAGCTCGCTGTCACGAGCGACCACGAGCGGTCCGGGGCGGCGGGAACGGATGCAGTGGGCTCGAGCCCTAACACAGTAAAACAAGGCGAGGCCGGAATAGATATTAAGGTGAAAATATCCAAAACTGAAATAACTTTTAAGTTTACAAAGAGAGCGAAACTATTTCGGACAACTGATAAAATTTTGGAAAAATGTGGCAGCAATTTGTATAAAATGCATCAGTTAGATAAAAATAATTAGGACTAAGGGGCATCCATAAATTACGTTACACGACCATGATGATTTTTGGACCCTACCCCCCTCCATCTCTGTCATACAGCGTCACATTTGTGAGTCTCCCTCCCCCCTATGGTGACGACATATATGTTGCAATTTTACATCTAAAAAATTTATTTATTATTTTGCGTTTCAGTCATTTAGATTTGTACATGTGACGTCACAGAGCTGATGACCCGCCCATACCCCTTGTCACACAATGTCACACTTCTCTACTCCCCCCCCCCCCACATAATTTATGGATGGTTTGATCATCCAGTTGATTAGTCAGACACCTCCGAAAAATTGAAATTTGAATTCAGTATGCAAGTTATTTGTAAAAGTGGACCCTCTATCTCAGCGGTCGTCACACTTTTCTGGTCAAGGGCCACACAAAGGACAATGTTAGGTATCACCGCGGGCCGCACATTTATGAATTCGTGGGGGGGGGGGGGTTTGATGTTATACCTTTTTGTTTAGCAAGTTAAAAAAAGCAATTCTTCTGTATTTATTCATGATATGTTGTCAATTTTTAATAATAATAATAATGCACGTAAGATGATAGATAATATTATATTTAAAAAAAGAAATAGATGTGTAATGGAATCTTTCAGATCAATTTTCATCCACTTCTCGAACTACCGAAGGGTGTGAATTTTGGCAGTTTTTTTTTTGGTCTTGCTTAGACCATATTTTTTTACCTGTCCACGCCCTCACTGTGCCATCTCAACGCCCCCTAATTTTTTCTGGGTCTTCTGCTGCCCCCCTGAAAGTCTCAAGGGGGCGTTATTGCCCACGTCGAGAACCTAAGATGTACACTATGCGCGCGTTCAAAATCGACTTGGGATGTGTTCAAAAACCATCTGGGCGTTTTAAAATCAAATGTCAATCAATTAAAATCAACGTTTTAAAATCATGAGGGTATATGTACACAACATATTTGACAAAACGCACGTTAATATATGGTACACGGAAAAAAATGTATTTAAAAAGAAAACGGTAGATATTTGTGCGGGCCGTACAAACATCCGCCGCGGACCGCAGTTTGACGACCACGGCTCTATCTGGTACAATACACAGATTACTAATAAACACTACCAAATCAATGATAATGCATAAAACTAAATTTAATTAAACAAAATGTTAATGTTTTCTGGGTCACTAGTAGAATATTTAAAATGACTTTCTAATGTACAGGACCGTTATGCCTCCCGGTGTTGTTTAATAGCATATTTAAATGTAAAAGACGGAGACATTTAAATAACGTTTGATTTATGGCAAGCATTCGGAGCTTCCCTCGTTATCTCAAAACTTAGTATTTGGAGATGTTGGACTAATCAACTGGTCGATCAACAAGTAGAACAGATGAACGAAGAAAGGAACGTACAGAGAACATATATGACGTGAAATTAAATGGTAGAAGATGTCGGGGATGCCCGAAGACATGGTAGGGTAGGGTAAAGGCGGGCCATTTCAAAAGTCCAATATCAGAAGAGAATGAATGAGGCGATGAATCTCAATGAAGCAAGCGGTGTGTGTCCAGATAGTGTTGGGTAGGAAACGACATCAGGATGAGTTTGTATGAGGTACTCCAATATCGAAATGAGGTGCTGAGGTGTCCCACCTCATTTGAGGTGAGGTATTACAAAATATTTTCGCTTACGGGGGGGGGGGGGGGGGGGTGGCGGCTAGAGAATTTCAAGGAAGGTGTTTTTTTACGTCAGATCCACGGAAAATAAGGCCCTGAGGAACTATGTCATCTTTGGGGATGCTGTGGACGTATTAATCCATCCCTCTAGTGGTGCAAGGCGTAAGGCCAGAGAAGTCAAAGGGACTCCCTCAACCATTCTCTCCGAATCCGGCCTGCCTCACCCCATGAACCCATTGTTTTAAGTCACCAAACGTAGCGAAACACTTGGGGTGACCTATGGCATAGGTGTTGGTTATCTAACAAATGGTTCCCGGGGAGGCCTACCCCCCACCTCCTTTCACACCCCTTCCACCTCCACACCCACTCCACCACCTCTGATCCCTCCCCCCTTAGAAACCCCATCCACCTCATTTCAACACTCCCTCAACCTCCCTCCCCATAACACATAACAATAATTTAAAATAAAAACATACTTTTAAAAAAATATTTTTTTGGAGCAGTTGGAACTCTTGTGCAGTATTCACATAACAGTAATTCACAATAAAAAATAAATAAAAAAAAGTAAAACATTTTGGAGCAGTTGGGATACTTGTGGTATTCATATAACAATAATGTACAATAAATATACATTTAATTTTTTTTTTGGAGCAGTTGGTACTCTTGTGCAGTGTTCACTTAACAGTGTCCGGGCAGTGGTTGAGTGGGCATCGCGCTTGGGTCCCACTCGGACGTCGCGTGTTCGATTCCTTTAGCTGGCCAAGTCCTCCATCACAACACAAGCAACATTTTCGGCTTTCTGTGGTGGTAGTAGGAGATTTTCAAACATTCGTAACCCGGGAATGTTTGTGTTTCTTTAAAAAAAAAAAAACATAATTTGCAATAAAAATTATTTAGAAAAAAAAAATTCTCCTGTTCGGTATTCACATAACAATAATTTACAATTAAAAATATACTTAAAAATATATATATATTTCGGAGCAGTTGGGACGCTTGTGCGGTATTCTCAATATATGAATGGCTCACCCCAACACCACCTCACGGTTCTAATACAAAAAAGTCATACAATATACAAACACCTCACGCCTCACTACCTCATACATTTGTCCCATACGATATGTGTCATGACATGTAATCCAATACACCAACCACCTCACACCTCGCCTCATATTTGTCCTATACGTGACATGACATGAATGTAGTCCAATAAACCAATCACCTCACACCTCATATTTGTCCCCCACTCATATTTGTCCCATACGTGACATGACAGGAATGTAGTCCAATAAACCAACCACCTCACACCTCATATTTGTCCCCCACTTATATTTGTCCCATACGTGACATGACAGGAATGTAGTCCAATAAACCAACCACCTCACACCTCATATTTGTCCCCCACTCATATTTGTCCCATACGTGACATGACAGGAATGTAGTCCAATAAACCAACCACCTCACACCTCATATTTGTCCCCCACTCATATTTGTCCCATACGTGACATGACAGGAATGTAGTCCAATAAACCAACCACCTCACACCTCATATTTGTCCCCCACTCATATTTGTCCCATACGTGACATGACAGGAATGTAGTCCAATAAACCAACCACCTCACACCTCAAATTTGTCCCCCACTCATATTTGTCCCATACGTGACATGACAGGAATGTAGTCCAATAAACCAACCACCTCACACCTCATATTTGTCCCCCACTCATATTTGTCCCATACGTGACATGACAGGAATGTAGTCCAATAAACCAACCACCTCACACCTCATATTTGTCCCCCACTCATATTTGTCCCATACGTGACATGACAGGAATGTAGTCCAATAAACCAACCACCTCACACCTCATATTTGTCCCCCCTTTCATATTTGTCCCATACGCGACAACGTGACATAGAAAAAGAGTTGGTACAAATACATTTTGTGAGGTGGGGGGACATTTTACGTGTTTGTATGGGACATTTGAGGTGCCTCTTGTATGAGGTACTCAACACTATGTCCAGACAGAGTTGTGTGACGGTATGCCTGCCCTTATTCGTGCGGTGAAGCGCCGTGATGTATACCTAGTTAGTTAGATAACAAACTATAAGTTTTATTAAAAATATTTATATTTTAGGTAACATGGTAGATTTTTATTACCTTTACCGTAACCTATTCCTGCAATAAATACAGTTACACGAAGTACGACTAACTAACCCGCTTCTACTGCTGAAGGGTCATGCTTTCCAATTCATATTTGCAACCAGATATTTTTTTTCTGTATTAAATACGTATTTACTTTTCAACATCATTAACAAGGTAGGTAAACGTAGATAGGTACCAGAGTTAAATGTACAATTTAAAAATAAGTAATTAAATAGTCAAACTAAGCTTTAGATCAATTATATTATTTAATTAAATGAAGACAATATAAGCGAAACTCAATCGAAAATCAGAAAAAGATATTATATATATTGACACCTCTAGGGCTTGAACTCAGGACCCCTTGCTTTCCGGGCAAACGCGCTAACCACTGCGCCTCGGTGCCGATATCAAATTCGGTCATTTTTAACTGTATCATACTTCGACTAAGAACCACCCTTATCTTCATTTACTTAACGCATATATTATTGGCTACTATCTTTATGTATGATTGCAAGATTCAAACCCGAACTAAATGCTCTCTAGATAGTGTCTGGATAAGTCTGGATATTTTACAATTTGAGGTTTTACTCATAAAGTTAAAATAAAAAATAAAAATTATATTATTCTTAAAAAAGTGATTTACACAAAAGATTTAAAAAACGGCACTTAAAATATTTAATGTTGTAAATATTATTTTTTTTAAATCAGCTCCACAAAGGAGGCCCTGAGGAAAAAAAATCCCTCGCGGCCTACGTGATCTATGGGGATGCTGTGTCTTTTTAGGTAAGAAAGTGCGGGTCTTTTTAGGAAAGAAAGGAGAGGAAGTTCTGGTAATGAAAAAGGTATGAGGGGTGGGTAGGAATCTGTAGTCAGTCAAGTATATTATAATAGGTAGTATGTCCAGGAGTTACGGACATATTAATCCATCCCTCCCATTGCGGTAAGGCATTGTTCCGAGAGAGTCTTGCTGGAGAGATTAAAATGTTTCCCTCAACCAGTCTTTCCCGATCCGGCGAAACCAGCAAACCGGTGACCGGTGAAAGGTATTGGTTATCCAATAAATGGTTCGAGGGGCGGTCCCGCCTCCCCAATTGACCTAAACCTAAAAAAAAATCTAAAATATCGGAAAATGTACAACTGCACGCCACAAGAAGTAAGTTAATTATAATACAGGCTAATAAACAGATAAAACTTTTACCGCATTTTAGCTTCAATATGGCACGGGGAAGCAAGTATGTGAAAGTAAGTCAAGGGAACTAGGAGCTACTAGGGGTAACAAAGTGCATGACATGAAAAGCTTTTTCAAGTACAAATAACGATAGGAATCAGTAAACTCTCGAGTTCCGACTGAACTTTTCGTGGACGCCCACAACATAAAGCACTATAATAAATAATTAATGGCGTAGAAACGTTTTAAATGTGTTAAAATATTAAAATTAACCCTGGATTAAGTGTTTTGTTTAATCAGATTCTAGAAAATAAATGGACTCAAATTAAAAACAAAAATTAACATTCAATTCGTGTTGCGTTTTTCTCACATCTTGGTAATACATGCTGTTCGAATACAACACGAAAGCAAGTAAAAAATTGCAGACTTTACTAAATACCAGTCAAATGTTTGTTAAAATTTCAAAAATCAATTTGTTTTATTTTTAATTTATTTCACAACAGTTAAAGTTCAAACATGTTTTACCTGAAAGAAGTAAAAAATGTAGTTGTTCAGAAATACCCCCTTAGTTAAAAATGATTATAACTTAACGTATTTGTCTATAACTTCGAAACACCTTTGAACAAATTGAAGGAATTCAAAACATAAATTGTCTATGGTTTACAATGACATTAAATTGTCGTAATTTTTCAGAGCAAGATACAGAGTTATTTTTGACTACCACTATGAAAGACACTGTTATTATGCTTAATGTTTCACTGGTTTAAGTGTTTCGACTATGATTAGTCTATTAAAGTGCTAAAATTTCACTACTTTGCCAATTAAATTTGGATCTGTCAGAATCAGCTGTTTATTGATTTCAGTTGTCCATAGAAACATAGTTATTATATTATTGAAATTTAGTAAGCAGATTATTAGTTTAAATTATAGTTTATATTGTGTTTTTATATCTTTTTTTTACAATTTTCTAGGATATAATTTTGTTAACTTCTTACGGGTATAGGACCCTTACTTTTTATAAACTTTTTAATTATAATTTTAATTACTTATGTGAAAATCTGTGATTGAATGTTATTATTATAAGTTTAAAATATCTGTTGATTTTCCCTAATAAATAAAATCAATAATAAATACTACAGGACCAGGCATTTAGTTAAGATATAAACAGTCTAAAATACAAATAATATACAACTTAATCTACAGTTGTAAGAAAACTAAAAATATATGTGAATACTAGCTGACCCAGCAAACGTTGTTCTGCAATATAAATTATTTGGTTGTTAAATAATAAATAACGAATGTATTGTAAGTGTGTGGGGGATGGGATCTATGACAGAAAGAGGAATGGAGCGCTGTAGAAGATGACCGCCGATAAAACAAACAAAAAAACACCATTCATTTTCTCAATTCCTTGTGTTTCATTAATGTAACGGACATTTTCATTGTTTGATCTCTTAGAAGTTAAATGTAAACTGAAAAAAAGTATTTTATTTTTTATCCCAAGGTAAGAAAATCAAATAAAGAAAATCAATATTAATTTCGAAGAGCAATTGAGTGTACTATATTGTACTATTGTCAGTCCGTCTTTAGCCAACACAAATAAGCTCGATGGTTTTCCCATAAACAATAAAATCGCGATTAAAAAATGGGAGGGTTAGGGTAGGAGGGTGAAAATTTGGGGTTATAGGTATTTTTTGAAGTGAAATTAAAAAAATATATACAAAAAAAAAAATCTGGATAGGGACACCCTAATCGCCTAGCGGTATGAAATATACTTTGCGACCTATTCTCATACCTACCAAATATACATTAAAAAATCACAAAAATCGGTCGGGCCGTTTCGGAGGAGTGTGACCATAAACACCGCGATAAGAGATTTATATATATATATATATATATATATATATATATAGATAAATTCAGAAAAAAAATTAAAGTTGAATGAATTACGAAGGTATTGTAGGCCAAACCAAGTATATGATGCGAAACGTAATAGCACGGTGGATTAATTGCATGCGCCAGGGATGAAGCACGAATCAGCGTGATTCGGAGGTTCCGGTGGAAACGGAAACAGGACTGATAGACCCAGGTAACACCCAACACCCAACCTCCCGTCACCCCAGCAGCCTGGCCATAAGCCCCCAGCCATTGAGCTAGGAAACACAACTTTGACCTGTACGGACGGCACAGGAAATGACACCGAGACTGTTCGTTTGACGATACCAGCGAAAGAAATGCTACAGAGGGAGTCTATAATTTAACAGCATACCTACTCACAAAAACAAAGCAGCGTAATGAAAACCCTATAACCCATATTAACCTGATATATAATCTATTCATGTAAAAAGAGAGACAGGCAAGTTTAAAGAAGAGGCATACAAATACTTAATATAAGCTTGTTTCGGAGACAGAGAGGAGTAAAAAAAAGTAAGCATGACTGATAGTCAGAGGAAATATACAAAAAAAAAAACATTAAAAAAATTGTACTTCGAAATTTTACAAAAATCTGACATACTATGGTTACGTACTCACCAACAACGGCCGAGATATATTTTATTCTTATTTAAAAATATGGACCCAGTATTACGGGCTCTTATCCCAGTTTTCAATAATTTGGATAGTAATTGGACATTATAAATCTTTCGCTGCGTTCTAAAAATACAAGACCTAGCAAATCCAGACACAAAAACCTTTGCAAAAAATAATATAAGGAGGCATACATTAATTACGTGAGCTCAAAGGGGGGGGGGGGAGGTCCAGCAAAATTTCACGTTACTTGAAAAGAATATAATACGAACTGGCCCAAATTTATCTCACTAAGGGAGGGGGGGTCTAGAAGAAAAACTGCTCACGTAATTAATGTATTCTCCCTAACAACGCCTGGCTGGGAATATACCGACTGCTACAATAGTTATCGACTGCTTCTTTCAGTTTCTTTATTCCCAGCTTAAACTCACAATTTTTACTGCAAGCTAACTTTCACCCTCAAAAAATATCTACTTAATAGTTCGGATAATATTCAGTTTTGCTAGCACCTACCTACCTTTCGTGTTATCTATGAAAATAATTTGAACCTAGTGTATTCTATTTCGAGGACTACAACTAATTTGCGGCCGCACAAATAGGTCTCGCTGGCCGGCTCACCCACATTCACCCCTGATAATTACAAGAGACATTAAGGCAGTATTTTTTTAACTCGAATTAATTGTTGGGTCGTTTGCCCCTGCAGGACAGAACCTCCCCATACCTAACGTTTAAAAAAGTGTCACAGCTCACCTAATTATCCCGCATGATACTTTTTACGCTCGTTTTCTTTACCTTTTTTAAGTTACAAGCGGCACTAAAAATGTCACAAGTGGGGCTTCTACATAAAAGGAAAACAACTTATGGATGAAGAATGAAAACAAAAAAAAATAACTTCGTGTAGAGGTTTGTTACTTGTTACGTTGTGTATTTACCACAGTGAGCGTGAAAGCCTTAATCAAAAGCACCAAATGACAATATTCTTTATAAAATAATGAAGTGTTATTCCAATCAAATTAACAACCTAATCAGATGTGACAGGGCGACCTCCTTGGTTTTGGACCCACAAGTCTTGAGTTCGAAACAATGAGTGGACAAAAAATACAAAATTAAATAAAAATATTTACATATTTCCATTTCTTCAATAATAGCAAATTCACATTAAACATTGTTTAGGCCACTATTTAATAAAAAGCATACAAAACTTAAAAATAAAAGCAGACAAATAAGTACCTATGAACAAAAAATCAGAGTGAGTAATTCACACGCGGTAGAAGTGAAACTAGAAAGTCGCTAGATGTCGCTGTCTTTTCTTTTGCTTGTTTTTTTAAAGTGGTTTGAAGATTGGACATTGATTTCACAAAATAATTTTTTATTTTTTTATTTCGTAGGATTCGAACCCCGTTAACTTGATATCTGTCTCTCTGGCCGCTGAGACTTGTCAGGCACCTTGCCAACTACACTATGGAAGACACGCGCCGAGGTGCGAATTTACAGCATTATATTAGAACCGAGTATTTGTGTAGAACGGAGTTGTGACGCATTTCCGTTTCACCCGAATTTCAAGTCGCTAACGGCGCTAAAGAAGTTTCACTTAAAAAATATCAATAAGCCATGATTAATTAGTTATTATTACTGAAAAATAATTAAATTAAATAATTGAAATTATTATAGTAAATTTGCACCTTGTTACAGTCTGAAAGACATCCAATAATTATTTAAGAAATATATAATTAAAAAAAAAACTCAATATTCACCTGATGACGTACCATTCAGAATCTAAAAGATTCTTGAAATGTGTTTCGTGATCCAATTATAAGCCTAAATTCGGTCTATAACTCCGTACATGTGTGTTTCATCATGATTATGAAATTCAATTGGGATAGCTATATACAATTTCAGACAAGTTTAAGAGAGTTAGACACTTTTTTTTTCATTCAAATTTGTACGGAAGGCAAGTCTAGTATTATATTTTTTATTCCATGCATTTACAGGTATTTCTTAATTCCACCAACCACGAGCAATGAAACTCTTGAGCGGTACCAAATTATTTTCAATTTTATTGAAATTAAAATTCTGTTAATGAGAAAAAAGTTGATAATTTTTTACCATTATCTTTTTACAAGATTTTTTCATCGCATTTTTAGAAGTTTCTAAAATCAGAAAAACAAAAAAGTAAATCACACAACAAAATATACCTAAAATTATACTCAGGAGAACATTTTTTCACCTTTCGCTTTTCAACGTGTCTATTTTCTAAATTATTGAACATCGTCATTGAAGAGATTTGTAATAGAAGTAATATACCTTCATCAAACATGATAACGTTTTTTTATTCACGGTCTGTTTAAATAATACATCCGCACAATGCGTACGCATGATATCCCTCACAACAAAGAAATAAACAATTCTGATTCTTTAATATTTTTTGGAATCCGAGTTAAAAAAAATTAAACAAAGGAAAAATAAATCAGATAAACCTTCAGCATATAATGTAATCCATTGTTAATATGGAAAGTATCTACAACAAAAGTTACAACGAGTCCTTTGACATGACAGAACTTCAATAAGCTGGTCGTATTTGCTTTGACAAAAACACATTTAAAATAAAATACAAACATATTTTTCATTCTTTTCAATACGCAGATAAACACAAGTTGTTATGTTTCAAGTTACGAAAACATCGGACCAAAAACTAGGGTACTAGATCGAAAACTATGATGTAAAAAACAACTTCGTCGTTATTTATTTTTGGGGTATTATGATGTGTTGAGCTACCTCCTTCTTTAGCCAATGTTTCGGACAGCATTTCAGTGACCATCTTCAGGGCAGATGTGTACGTATAAAGTTTATCTATCCTACTTAATTTAATCAGTGCTTTTTCGATTTTTTCTTCATTTTCTTTCATTTTATGTTTTCTTTAATCATTTATGTTTTTTTCTTAAGCTTTAACTGATGCAATATGTTAATGCAACATTGTTGTTATCTGTTGATACAACATGTAATTACTTTAATAAAATGTTTATAACTGTTTGTTTCCTTAATAAACTAAAATAAACAAAAAATAAAAAAAACTCAGCTATTGCCACGGGTCAGGAGTAAAAAAAATGATTGTAGATACATAATATTTAAATAAATGAAGACAATATAAGCGAAACTCAATAGAAAAATGGACGTTAAAAATTTTTTCACTTAAAGAAAGCTACATTATTTGCGAGATCTATAGGCTATATATATTGGTAAGCTCTGGCGTTATGAAATTATTTATCATACGTCTGTCATACATCTGTCAACAAAAAAAAAACGATTTATTGCAAACGTCAACCAATTGTCGCCTTGGAAACGATGTTTTTTTTTTAATTAGGCAATTCACCCTGAAACGAGTGCTTTGTTGGCGTCGTACTTAATTACTATCTCAAAAAATGAATCACCGAAATGTATGTATGCGCATAAACCCGAACGACTGCAACAAATTGGAGGGGGGAGTGGGGAGGGGGTGTTGGGAGGATGTTGGTAGAGGGGGATAGGGGAAGAGGAGGAGGGTTGGGGGAGGGGGTTAGGGAAGGGAGAGGGGGGAGGGGAGGAAGGGGAAAGGCGAAGAATGTAGGGGGTGGGGGGAAGGGGGTTGATGGGGGGGGAGTGGTGTGGGGAGAGGGAATGTGGAGTTGTAGGGGGTAGGGGGAGGGGTGGGTGGAGGGAGAGGGGGAGGGGGTTGATGGGGGGAATGGAGTTGGCTGGGAGAGGGGGGGAGGAAGGAGATGGAGTGGGGTGAGTATGGGGTGGGGGAGGGGTGGGTGGAGAAGGAGGGAAAGGGAGAGGGGGGTTGATGGATGAGTGGAGTGGGGAGAGGGAAGGTGGAGGGGGGAGGAGTGGGGGGAGTGGTGAGTGGAGGGGGAGGGGGAGTTGATTGGGGGAGTGGAGTGGGGGGAGGGAAGGATGGAGGGGGAGGGGTGGGTGGAGGGGGAGGGGGGTTGATGGGGGGAGTGGAGTGGGGAGAGAAAAGGTGGAGGCGACTTAGTGGGAATCCCCTAATTTCATGCGAGCGAAGCCGCGGGAAAAAGCTAGTTTAAAATATGTTCGTTTTTTAATCAATACCTATAATAAAACAGTTGATATAATTGCCCGGTTATAAAATAAATATAAAATAACCCTGAAAGTTTTCGAAAATAATTAAATTATTAAATATCTGTTCACGGCAAATTTCCGAAACACGAAACAGAAAATTCCGGAAAGAGAGAAATGTTAATTCAATCTTTCCCAAACACGGAAATGCTAAAACTCTAACTGGGCGGTCACACGATCAAATGGGCGAAATATCTGTTTTTAAACTGGATATATGAACCTGTTTAGCGTAATATCTACACCGTAGTATCTACTCAAAACGACGTACTAATTCATCGCCGCAAAAAGCCATTATTCGTAACCAGATACAGTGTCAACAGTACGAAATGAATTATCGTTTAGGCAAGGTTTTTTCGACTAATTGCAAAAAGGGCAACTTTGCGCTGCGGAAGGTACACGTCATTTCCCAAGCCAAGTAGAAAACTTCATTAAAGTTGAGTGGATATAATTGATGTCTATCAAGTAGGCATTATCCAATCATCTGATGAAAAATACTGCGAACATGGTAACGCATAAAAATTGGTGGTCTAAAGAAAAAACACTGAATAATTTCATAAATGTTCGGGAGGAGCGAAATTATGTTTTGATTCGCCGCCCATGCAATTATTACATGCTTTGAATATTCAGTTTCGTATAGTTACAACACTACGTGACAGTTAAATTTGGTTTAAAATAACAAAACTAAATACTCAGTATCCAGAATAATGACCGCATCGGTGGTAGTTCAATGAAGGATTTTTTTTCAATCTCCTTGATTACCAACTTTCACGTTATAACAATGGCTTGCGCTTAAACTTTTTTTATTCTTTATATTATCTGCAAGGGCAGTAATCATAAAAATATGTATGTGTGTGTGTAAAAGTAAATAAGTACGTTAGTTGTAAGTCTAGTTTTAAGGCGCTTTAAGTTATATTACAGCAGTTTTGTGTATTAATACCAACTGGTCGTAAACATGCGTTGTTTTAAGACACTAGTTATAAGTCTAAGATGGAAGCCGATAGTAATAAATCTTAGCTGTAGGAAGTTATAAGTCAGTTATAAGTCTAATTTACAGGGTTTAGGTTACATTAAACCCCGTATATATGCATATAATTTAAGTTGTAAAGCTCCCTTGAGTTTTTTTTTTCACAAAAACGGCGCTATAGAATGATCCCAACGTTTCAATATTAGAAAGGAAAGAAATTCTGATGATCAAGAATTTCAACGAAATTATGGTTGTGGGTAGAATAACTTGGTATATTATGGGTATAATAATATACCAAGATAAATAATAAAATTATTTGAGTCAATACATGAATATTCATGCCTTTACATTACGTTCATAGGGTTACTCTGAATTCTCTCTTGAGAACCTTCCAAGAATAATATAATCATTAGTAAATAAAGTAAACGATCTTGTGAATAAAATGCGAATAAGATATTACGAAGGCACAGAATATTATGTACTCATATGTATGTGGAACAGGTTCAATGTACTCATATGTATGTGGAACAGGTTCAATGATTTTTATATAACTTTTGTAATAAAGTGTTTATCTACACAAAAATGATCTTAACATCTTATTCAATATTATGCAGCTTAGGAAAATATTATAGAATTCTGTTATGTAACTATGTAGGTACATAAAAAGAGTAAAGTAATTAGCCTTCCCGGTGAATTGAAAAGAAGCTTCGAGAAATATGATTTTCTGCATGAAAAGTTCCATAGCGGTGATTTATTCCAAACATTAAAATGATTAATGTTCGACTCCTCCAAAATGTCAAATAAATTATTTTTCGCGATGGACTCGCCACCGCTGCTTTAGCAGGGCTAACAAGGCACCCTCTATTACTTAGAGAGATTCATTAAAAATAATAATCCTTCATCGAAAACAATATAGAGGGTTTAAGTAACCAGAAAGACTTAGTAAAACACGCAGACTTTACGCGCTAATGTCCCCTTAAACATGCAAAGAAAATCTCAATCATTCAGCCTTAAATGATGACAGTTAAACGAAGTGTCACTATTGACTACGGCACTAAATAAAACTAGCGAACAAATCAACTTTTGGTATTTTCGTTATATTATCTTGTTTGAATTGTAAAAAGATTTGTCGAAATATTAAAAATCGTTTATAACACAGTGAGAGCCGCAAGGCTGAGGGTTAATATGAAACACACGAGTATCAAACAATATTTAAAAGAACACCCGCCCTCTGGCTCCAAAGGGTGGCGGTAATCGCCCCATGGGAAAATTTAATGGACGATAGAGCTTGAAATCGGATTACAGTGATAACATTATTATGTATACATAAAACCATTTTAAGATTCTCATACTGTCTAAAGGGGGTTGTGTGAGAGTGTGAACTGGCTTAGAACATCACGGAAATGGCGTAATAATTATGATACATACTCCCTTGCGCCAAAGATCACCACCCTCGCCTTAATAATGGAATAATGTCATCAATGAAGGTTTAACAAGCAGGGAAAGGTCAGCCATCCGATGGTTTTACTCTTCCGCACAATTAACTAGCCGTGAGAGATTACCAAGAGAGCAGGAGTGACGAAGTGGTAGGCGGTACCGGAGGACATTATCCTCGTCCCTTTTACCCTGTACCGGACCCCGCGGAAAGGGAGAGAGATGTACGTTGGTGTTTAATTATCACGGGCGTAATCACAAGCAAATGGATTTATAACCAGGTCTGGCCGATTACCGGGGTGAAAGAAACCCACCATAGCTCTTACACTCTAGTTAATAATATAATGGGGTTGCTCTCGTGACGGGCTTTGGCGAAGACGAAATTCATCCTCCGAGGGTTATAATACTGGAAACGTTTTGCAGGAATGTTTTGGGTTATTTTAAACTTTAGAACATATTCAGTTACACACAACATCATTCATAATATTCTGTTTTTTTGTCACCTTCATGAACATTTTTTAAATGTAATATAGATAATAACATCGTGGGTAATTACTACAACTAGGTAACTCTGAAATCAATTTTGTATGGAAATTGAATAATAAGGTGGTAATCATTCTGCTGAATCTGTTTTTGTACGTATGTTAAATCGTAGGTTTGTGTGTTGGGAAACGTAATACTTTTATTTTGGAAATAAGAAAATGGCTAAACATTTTTTTAATGTATTTTTTACAAAAATGGAATGAGTTACCTAGTCGTTGCATACAAAAATACAACGAAAGTAACTTAAGCAATTCCACAAATTTGAATGCTACAACTATCTAAGGCTAGATGCCAAATTGAAATTTGGAAACACGCTTGTAGTAACTAGAGTTACTTATTATATAATTGAACGATACCGTGTTTTGGAGATAACCACAAAAAACATAGTTAAATAACTTGATGATACCAATGTGTTACGTCTTTTCTGTTTGTGACATTCATGGACGAGGAAATAAAGTTACGCTTTTAGTGTGACACAAAAACGCTGATTTCGGAGTTATCTAGTTGTACTAATTATCCCACGATATCTACACTAATTACATATAATTTATCAACTTGTCGGTACAATTGTGAGCAATGAACTAGACACACATATGCAAGATACATATCATCAACCATGGGTAATCAACGAACATTGAATGTGAGCCCTCCCGCTCTATTGCAGTGCTTCGACCATTATGCCATCTGTATGAAGGGCCAAATACTACACCTCAGAAAAAGACACAACAAGTGCAACAGAAACAAGATCTGAAACAATTATTTGCTAGAAAGCTAAGACGATTGAACATGAAATAATTGAAATATGAACGAATATTTTATTCAATGTTTTATTAAAAGCAAAAAAGTTTTCTTTTTATCCTGAGGAAAAACCACTGGTTTCGAAACAGTTGATAATTTTGATTAAATTAATAGTGTATACAAAGTGATTTGTTTTGTTAAAAATGACGTCACAAAGTGAATTTGCGATTACTGAAGAAACAACATTTTATTGTTTATTCACCCATTCAACAAAAAACTGTTTGTTCTCATTTCAATGAAATGCAATTATATAATACAAGCTGGTACCCGGCATGCTTTGCAATGCCATTCAAAGAAATCTGTATGTTCTTTCCCGTGCGTCCCCGTTCCCTTCAACCTTCCCCGCCTTCCCCCTCCCTCGTCTCTTCCCTCTCCGCGAACCCCACCTTCCCCCTGCCTTTCCTCCTTACCGCTAAAATATATGAAATACACACATTTTCATTTATACAAATTTCACAACGCCAGATCTTATCATTACCTATGTTACTCGCTCATAACGTATCTATTGGTAAAAGAATTTTAAAAATCGGTTTAGTGGCTTAAGCGTGAAAGTGTAATAAACAAACACACGCACTTTCGCATTTATAA
The DNA here is from genome assembly GCA_929108145.2 of Limnephilus rhombicus. Taxonomy (NCBI): domain Eukaryota; kingdom Metazoa; phylum Arthropoda; class Insecta; order Trichoptera; family Limnephilidae; genus Limnephilus; species Limnephilus rhombicus. Next base: position 37,383,344 of record OV815273.1, on the reverse strand, counting down.
TATTAGTATGGATATTATATGTAGCTGGTTGTAAAATCAACACCCGTACAACACGCTCGAATATTACTAACTAAAAACTCATTATTACTAACACTCCATTTTAGTTTGTATCCGGTGGTGCAGTGGCGTCTTCGAGTCCGCGTAGCGTTGCCCGGGGCGAGGGCGAGGAAATGGGGCAACATGTGCCATAAGCAGACGAAGAACATTGCCACCGTAAAGCATCGAGATTTATCAGTCACACGCGACGTGCTACGCCTGAATACTAATGCTACGCCACTCACATCACGCTACATCCAAAAGTCAAAGGCAGCCCCTTAGGCAGGCCTTAAAGCCAAACTTTCACAAACAAAAATAACCACGTATATGACTCTATACAGGTAAATCTATTGGTTTATTTTAATATTTAATTACAGCAGTCGTGAGGCAATCATCCGCGTTATTGGACAAGAGTCTCTCATGAATAAAATAACTGAACAGTGGAAATGTATCGCCACCATATTATAACCGCCATATAAAAAACATAAGCGCGTGCACAATGTTACAGTTCCTCGACTTATTTATGAATAGAGGAAAAGTTTTCATTTTGATTTTAATTCAGGTCAGACATTTTTGTGAATAACGAAAATAGATTAAAATAATTTTAGGGCTTTAAAAAAAATATTCATATTTTTATTTTTTTATTGTAATATACAGAATATGTATTTTACAAAATATTACATTTAAGGGCGTCATTGTTCATGTAAAAGAGGAGCTCTTGTGCCTGATAAGGGAGCCACGATTCTTCATTAGATTGTATGTTATAATATTATGTTCTGTATAAAATATTTCTTTTTTATGTAAGTTTTTTTTTTATTGTTTATTTTTACTTGTACTTACCTATGTAATTATGCATATAGGTATACCGCCGCACAGGAACCATTTATTGGATAATCAAAACCCCTGTCATAGGTCACCCCAAGTAGTTTGCTACGTTTGGTGTATTAGCAGGGGTGTCCGGGTTCATGGAATGAGGTTTAACTAGGTCTTGGTAAGGGATGCGTTTGCCCGCCTACTGCATGGCGGGCTGGATCGGGAGGAACTTTTATTCTCTCTCACCAACTTATATTCTACTGCAGCGCGAGGAATAGATTCATACGTCCATCACTCCTGGATACACTCCAGATTCCTACCTATCCCTCATACCTTCCTCTCCTTCCTTTCCCTTAAAAAACCCTCCACACAGCATCTCCAAATATGACATAACCTCTGAGGTAAATTGGCTTCCTCAGGGCCTCATGTACGGAGCTAATGTAAAAAAATACTTTGTGAAATGCTTTTCTTTCCCTCATTTTTTGTACGTATAATATACATGTAAGAATGTTGAATACTTTTATTGCCTGGTGTTTGTGGTGTCTGTTCAAGTCCAAAGCTTGTGCTTATCGATGGCGTTTTTATGCGTTGTATAATATACGCTCGTCTAACTGGTCTATTAATGTTAGTTTGTGCTTGTTGAATTTTGGATTTTTGGTCAAAAATGAATTTTTATAGCGTTTTATGTATATTTGGCGTATATTTAGTAGTACGTCAAACATGTTGAATATTTAAATTCTTCTTTTTAATTAAATCAAATCAAATCAAAAAAAAAAAAAAATATTTATTGTAAAATAAAAATTACAAAAGGTGTAGCTTATGGGTAGACCCCATTTCTTCCAGCTAACCACATTTATTTATTTACAATGTTTATATAATATTATTTGTTTTATTATAGTTACAATGTTTATACAGATAAAATAACAATATTCCAATGGAAAAAAAAATACAAATATATATACCAATAAAAATAGGCGTTTCATTTACGTGAGGTATTCACTCAATTATTCGGTGCGATATGAAATTATTTGGCATTATATGAAAGAATTTTGGCATTTTTTCGCGTACCTATTAATGCATTTTACGATTACTATGCGACCTAGAGGTTAATCTTACAACGATGTCATTGAGAGAAAGATGCCGGTACACCTTTAAAAGTGTTTTTAACAAGTTACTCGGAAGTCACGTAAAGTGGACCCAAAATTAGCGGTTAAAATTTGGAGCATGCTAACGGGGTCATTCTTAAGACATGCAAGTAACGATTTTCAAGCGATAAAGGAGATACCTGCCTAGAATATAATATTTTAACAGAAAATTATTATAATTGCCTCTGTATTTCTTCTATCCCACAACACGGGTCTCTTGGAGACTTGTTTTCACCCCTTCTTCTCCTCTAAAAGACTCTCCACACAGCATCCCCAAAGATGACGTAGGCACTGAGGGAAATTATTTTTCTCACGACCTCCTGTGCGGAGATTATTAATAAAAAGGTTTTTTTCAAAACTTAATGAAACCCATTGTATGAATCATATTTTTTTTAATTTGTTTTTTATAATGTAGGCACTTACCTAAAGTTTTGTTTTACTTAGTTTTGAATACCATATCAGATAGGTGACGTCCCACATTCTTCATACACTGAGTAAACCGATTTCTGGCGTTTGTCATGACTCTTGCCAGCATATCAGCCGTTATCCTGGCAATTTCTTCCTGGATGTTGGTCTCCAAATCTTGTAGGGTCCTTGTACGGTTCACATAAACACGGGATTTAAAAAAAAAACCATTGAAAAAAATCACAAGGGGACCAATCGGGAGAGCGGGCCAGCCACTCCAAATCGGTTTCCGGTCCGGAACAGAGGCTAAATTAAAGCGATTCCGAAAGGCGCGCTGGGTTGCGATCACAGAACATCCGTTCAAAAAGTAGGCCCCATCGGCAAACGTACGCTCCTCACTGTTCCAACGCATGATGGCGACGAAACTGTGTCGGGACAAAACTTTTAAGTTCTGCCTCTTGAACGAGATCACTAGCACTCCGCTACGACATCCACCGATTGAATGGCGCGCATTTGAAAAAAGGAAGTTATGCTGCCGCACCCTGTAGGTACGCGAGTTGCCTATGCATTGCTAAACCATTCATCCGATTGCAATGAAACTTTGGAGATATGATGTACGCATGTCCGTGATGATTTCTATATACATTAGTGAGCTCTGGCGTTATGAAATTATGCGTTGCTTACCATTAATCCGATTGCGATGAAACTTTGGGGATTTGATGAGCGCATTCCCGCGATGGGAGTGGGGAGGGGATCGCGGGAGGGGGGAGGGTAGCGGGAGGGGAGTTAGCGGGACAGGGGAAGCGGGAGATCGAAGAGGGAAGGCGGAGTGGGATCGTGTGGAAGGAAGAAGGCGGTGTGGGATCGTGTGAAGGAAAGGGAACGCGGTAGAGGAAGAGGAGGCGAAAGAGTAACGGGACGAACGGGAAAGGACACGCAGGGAGAAATTATTTAATTATTAAGTGGCATTGCAACGCACGCCGGAAACTTGCTAGTTAATAATAATAAATAAAAAAATAAAAAAATGTGAGTGAAATTCAGAAACGCCCACATTTTACATATCAGCCGAATTTGCTTTCCACGGTTAAAATGACCTTTCGTAAGTGAAGTTGACAGCGCCCTTTAGGAATACCATCACGCCTCATTAATGCGCTAAAATAAATAACGTACTTACTTGATGACATATTCACAAGGGGCTGGGCGCAATCAACTTACTCTAAAAGCTAATGCTACGATAATTACTTTTGTGCTATCGCGATGGCGATGCGAAGTCAACGACTACACTACGGACTTGCTAACTCTAAATACCAGTCAAAGGTGAATATTCGTTGTTCCGTTTACACAATCTTAGGCAGTGAATAATGCTGACTTTACATTGTCAATAAGAGAAGGCTTTGCTGTGAAACAATTACGAATGAAGAAAAGAAAAAGTGAAGGTTTTTAAATTTTATCTTTATTCATTGCTTTGATTGTTACATAATTTGTCGATTTCGACCACTTTGCTAGGCACAATGACATGGTGGTCTGTACAAGACCAATGAAGGAATTAAGGTACAATGAACCAACACAAGCAACTTTTACCATGAACATTATGTTGGTTCGTAATTGTCGAATCTGATCAAATCCCGCCGTGGACAAATAAATTTTATTGGATTAATTTATGTTATTTCCCAATTAATGTATTAAAAATAATATATACTCTTAGCATATTTGGGGAACGTTCCAGAGTGGAAGATACTCTCAGTATCGCCCTGGTGTAAGACCATCATTCAGAATTGAAACTCTTAAAATGGTTTTAGGCGTGTTTGGTGACCAGATCTGAATAGCCAGGTACTTCCCCATCTTCTACTGCCTTATCTCCTTCCCCTCCTCTTTATCTACCTCACAACATATCCCAATTGGGGGTGCCATAATCTCACAGGCTCCAGACGGGAGCAGCTGGGACTCTTCAGAAGTGAAACCTTCAGAAAACTACAGTAGACAAGAGTCGGGAGGCTACGAAGCACATCACAAAGAGTGGACCGATTATTTACGAAGCACCGCACAAAGAGGAGACCGATTATCCTATCTCATTCTTTCGCAGGCTAAATCCTATAGATGTATGGGTTTGTCTCTTTTTAGTGTCGCTTTTTCGTTTCATCGAGTTTCAAATCACAACGGTGCTAAAGAAGTTTTCAATTCAAAAATTTTTCAACGATCCGTTTTGTAATTTATTTAGGTTCTATGTAGATCTCCCCCTTCATTTATGAATAAGGACGATTAACTACCAAAGCTTCGAAACTCATATTACTATCGTAAATGAAATAAGCCAGTTGATAATAATAAGCCACAAAGGGAGGCAAATGAACCGAAATAAATTAGCCAAACGACATAGTAAACTTACCGCCATGATTTCTGAACTTCCTTCCAGCAAATGCACCGGGGTAATCAGTATGCAGGCTGAGTGACGTCACAGGTGCAAACTGAACGGGTGTCGGAACATATGAGACGCCTGTGAACGTTGCAAATTTACCGGCAGCGGAAGCTGCGCTCCTAATATATATCGAATCTGGCGCCATTCACTTCCTCTGTGAAATGCAATCAGTACCAATGCAATCGCTGTGCACTGAGAAGATGGAAGTTTTATGTACTCGCAGATACCAATCTATATCACGTTTATTCACTTTTCTCTATTTATTACGGAGGCGAAGGCTTTGTTTGGACGCCTTTTGGAATATTGATTAGGTATAATAAGTACCTGCCCTACTTCTGAAAATGGATTCTCAGAAAAAGGTCATTTTCTTGAGAGAAAAACGATGAATCTAAAATAGTATTTTAGGTGCTGTTTTTAAAAGTTGAAACTACGTCAGTTTTATAAATATCACAAATATATTCATATATTTGATATTTCACGTGAGAATGCAGTAACGGCGAGTATTTAACGCAAATTAACTTTGTCACTCTACAAAAATGGTCAAATGATGTAGGTTTAATCATCAATGCCATGGACGTACGAATATGCAATTCGCGCTCCCATGTAAAAAGGTCTATTCATTCAAAAGCAGTTTACTTTTAAGAACTAGATGGTGATATTATAATGCGAGGTGCCTATATACTGTCATATTGAGTTATCGACGAATCACATATCTCCAAAGTCATCTTCCCGCTCTGCGCCCCGCTGTAGTTGGTTTCCCCACTAACCTTTCTGTTCTGGTCTACTAATATTCATATGTCTATGATCAATGCTAAAAAAAAACACCTGCTAATGTTCCACCAAATACCTTCGATTGGTATATCTGTCATTGGCGGAATCCCTAATAAGATATGGAATAAGCACATGGGGACATTCAACACAAACAAATCTTCTTTCAGTGCAAAATGTACAATATTCTTTGGCAAAATGATTATTAAACAAAGCTGAATACGAACAAAGACACGATGTACTAAAATCATTGCTATAAAACTTTATAAATTTATTATCTGTTAGTGCTATATCGTGGGTTAAAATTGCGAGTCAGCATACATCTAAATCTGAATATAATAAACTAGTTCATAATGCAAGACTAACTTGCATAATACAAGATACATAATACAGTCTTGTATTACTAGACTAACTACAAACGATGACCATATTTAGGTAGCTGTAATTCCTAGATACCTAAATAAATACGCTCAAAGAACTCTAGAATACCTTGTTCCAATAATTTACAACATGTTACGCAACAATAAAAAGCTGAAAAATGGTTAAGTGAACGAAATTTTTTGTACTAATCTCTGTTTTTCCGCTTTTCGTTTTAATGTATTTCCATAATATTTTTTTCTTTCTTTAATTTTCTCTGTTCTTTATTTCTTATAAATTTTATTGGCAATTTTTTTCCAAAAATATATGTTTTATTATATATATATATATATACCTAATGTAATAATATGTATATTTTACGTACCTGTCTCAATTCTAAAAAATATAAATAATTAATAAAGGAATTTATTACCTACTAAAAATATCGAGAAATGAAAAGGAATTTACATACCACAAGTGTTTTCAACTAATAATGCGCGAGAGGTCGGCCTAAGTAGAAGAAGCTATTTCGCTGGAAAAGTGTATCTACAAGTACATTCAAGAAAGAAAGGTAAGTTGAGAATGAATTTACATACTTTACGAACGTTGGAAGCAAGACGCATTGAGGTAAAGACAGTATTCACCGCATCGTGGGTTCAACACATTCACAGAAAAGATAATGGACCTCATTCTAAAATCGATTACTTTTGAATTCAAAGAACTACGATCGCCTTTACAACTCGTGATTCCCCGCGGACAGACTCCCCAAATCTGTGACACATTATACGGTGTCACTCGCCCACCTCATGTGACCCTGGTACACCTTCGCCGGCGCCCGCGCCGCCTAGCCCGAACAACTACCTGTTCTATCCTCCAGGCGATCCACTCCACTTTCTAAGAATGCTGTCATTGCTTTTCTTCGACGTGGCTGAATTTATTTTTTTCAACACGTTGCCTTTCGAAAAAAGGTTTTGTGATTTATATTTTGAGCTTCATTCTTAGCTCATATTGCTTGGGGACTTGATAGACTTTACCTCCTGAACATAATCATATTTTTTACGTGCAGTAGGGGAGTGTACTTAAATTATACCTAGATATTTTGGAATTTTCTACTAGTATTTTGGAATCTTTATGTTGCATTCGTTAGTTAATTGCATTAGCTGCTGTTGATCTGGTGAAATAATCGCTGTCTCCGCTAACGAACCAATGGGACACACATACTGGAGCTTATATCCGTACGTGCGGCCGGTCTGCAATAACAACTGGAGATAATCTGGATACATCGCCGCCGCAAAGCACATTGGTCTGCAAGCATGTAAACATGGACCGCTGCGACCCCAGGACACCAGAACAATGCAGGAGAATCTATACTATCAGGGCGTAGACACGTAAGCGAGAGAAAGGGAGACAACATCTAATTAACAAACTTCGCCGATGAATATATTTGGTAATTAACGCCACCGCAGCAGCCCGCAGTAAATCGCGATTTAATTCAATTGGGATACCTACGCGGGCGAGTGGGATGGAGCGGCATTAAACTACGTTTATCCCTATTGTTACCCTGCTCTATATCCAGTCACAGACATCCTCTGAGCTCCTGATACATCTTAGCGAATTATGGGAAAACTTTATAAGAAAGAAAACGGTTTTCGAAACGAAGAATTGTTAAGAGGGCGAGTCAACACTCCACCTACAATGAAAAGATGTAGATTTACATCAATACTTTTTTCGAGTTCTATTTTGGTCCTCTTTTTTTCTATAAATCTATTTCCTGATTCACATAACCAAAAATCATCATCTGGTCGATAAAATTGATGCTAAAACTTTAATGTAATCAAGTTTGTAGATACCCACATGAATTACTTTTTGTTGTCAGCAACAACAACAAAAATATTAACAAAAAATAACACAATTAAGACGTTAAAAAACTCTCAAGAAAAGGATTACGAAATAGAAAGCGAAATATGAACCTTGAGAGAGCAGTTTAAAATGAGAGCATAAATCTTGCTGAAAAATCTCCGTAAGCGAAATATAATATGAGCTCCGAAGGGATTTTTTAAGCGAACATTCAAACACCCCGGAAAAACTGCATTGCACCGCCGGCCGGTAATAAGGAGAGGATGGCAAGAAAGACGTAGGAATAATTTAGAAGGGTGGGATGTTCGTTATACTGAATCCTGTGAAATAGTGACTGCTGCTGCAGTAAGTGGAATGTCCGGAACACGGAGGAGATCTCGGGGCGACTTATCTCTGTCTCATTAATTTTCAGTCACACCGGCCGGGTTCATTTAGGTATAAGGCAGGCCTCGCAGGGGATTCCAGTTTCCAGGTCAAACATACTACCCCTATGTGCCTGTAGGAGATAATTGAACAAAAAAATCAATAAATTGCAAAGGTACCTGGAGCACCGTCAGCATATTGAAACAAGAGATTGAAAATCTGTGAAAAAAAAAACATTTTCCGTCGCTTGGTACTAGGGACGTTACTTTTACATAAATAATTATAATCGATCATTAAATAATCGGTTCTTTTTCTAAGCATAAAGAATCGATTTATAATTAATCGATTTTTCTTGAAAAATAATCAATTCTGTTATAATAATTGATTTTTCCCCCAAATTTGTCAAGTCGTCATCCTTCTTTTTAAATTAATGCATTTAAATTAAATACAAATTGAACTTACCTAGTTAATTTCAATAGATGATACTAGAATGTTTCCTTTCTTTTTTTTTAGTATTACTAAATGTTTTTAAAATGTTAGGACAATATTTACATTTAGCAGTGCCAGATTTATTGTCAACTTCAAAATATTGATGCCAACTACTCGTCGGCCTTTTGGTCGTTGACATAGCTAAAATACACCTATAACCAATACTTTTAAAATCACAAAAAACTCAAACATTTGTTATTAGAAATACGCAGTTTCAAAATTACATTGACAACAACAAAAAACTAATGTCCGTAAAACAGCACCTTTTTTTGTACATTTTACGGCTTTGTTTGGACCCAGGGCCATACAGAAAATTTCATTATGGGTAAAACAATTCGTTGAATCTTTTGACTTTATCTAGAATATAGTGACTAAGCGTAGAAGTGCCGCGAATGAAAAAAAATCGGCAGTGTAAAAAAAATCGATTGCTAATAATTAATCGATTTTTTAGAAAATTAAAATCGCTAATTAAATCGATTTTTGTTGGAGAAAAATCGATAGGTACTCACGTTTATTTGAACTAACAGAATCTTTCTTCAGCTGTCAGAAGTTCGTAAATATTTAAAATATTTTATTTTACTGATATATAATTAAAAAAATCTACATGGTATATAGTTTTGAGTGGAATAAAGTATTATTTTGATGGACTCGGGTTAAAGATAAAACAGGGCACTAAAAAGAGTAATTAAGTAGCACTCGGTCATTAAACCCCTGTAAAACGTACGCTATAATTCTAAACAGGGGATCTTCTCCATGGAAACTAAAAGGATTGAACTTTTGATGAACTCGAATCTGAAACCTCCGAGGGGTAGACGGCTAAAAATAGAAAATAAAATTATAAATCTTTTTTAATTAACAAAAAAAGATTTTAAAGTTATTTTATAATAGCCGGTTCCCGGCATGCGTTGCAATGCCACATTCAAAGAAGTACATTGTTTCTCTCAGAATCACCTTTTCCGTGCGTCCCCGTTCCCCTCCCGCGTCAACTTCCTAGCTAGCTTTATAAATTATAGCCCGTATGTTATTCTGATGCATGAGCTATGTTATTGTAAAGTTTCATTAAAATGCATTCAGTAGTTTTTGCGTGAAAGAGTTACAAACACACATATTAGTAAGACAACAGTTCTGTAAATATATATTGCAGTTTAAATAATAAATAGTAGTACTTATTAGTGTCCCTACCCAGCTACGCGGCCCGCGTTTTAATATCTATTTTCCAATTTGGGAGGCGGGAATGGGTACCGCCGCCCTGAGAACCTTTATTGAATAACCAACACCTCTGCCTTAGATCACCCCAAGTGGTTCGCTACGTTTGGTGATTTAGCAAGGGTGCCCGGGTTCATGGGGTGAAGTTTGTCTAGGTCTTGGAGGTGGATGACCAGGACCTACTGAACCCCAGAATCCTACACACCCCAAACCCTTTTCCTTCCCAGAACTCTACTCTCCTTCCTTTCCTTAAAAAACCCTCCAAACAGCATCCCTAAAAATGACATAGGCCCTGAGGGAAATTATTTTCCTCAGGGCCTCCTGTGTGGAGCTCGTGTAAAAAAAATAAATATATTTTGCTTGACGTCAAAACTCACCTTTCGAGAGTTTTACGTACTTCAGCGCACCGATGTTCTAATTTTTAGTTAGATTTCAATTTTTCATAACTAGGAGTATATTGATAAGTACATTACATATTGAAAAAATATCATAAATAAAATAATCAATTTTGAAAAGAAGAATTAGTGACAAAAAGAGAAGTTTAAAAATCCACAGCAATCCATACATAAAGATTAAATTTAAATCCCCATTTTCAATCCCAGTGGAATGTGCATATTTTCCAAAGACACAATGCACCTCCAAGCGAATAATTCAGACCATCGAATCCAAAAAGATATCGGATAAAAAGTGAAAAAACGGTGGGTATGCCACCGGGGGCTTGTTTCAATTATACGTTAGCCTCTCTCTTCCCTAGTCGGCAGAATTTACCCGACTGCTCTTACTTGCCCCACGTGTCCCGCCCGGGAACAATGAGTTTCCTCGTTTGCAGCGGGATTCCCACGCGGCTTATAACGGGATAAAAAGCACTTGTTCCCCGCTTGTAAAGGAAATATGGGAAATCATCCAGAAACAAAATGATTGATATCGACAACTGCGCTGTTAAACTAAGAAGGATTGAAAACACTCGAGCAAAAATTTCAATTTAATTTTTACATTGGATTAAATTGTTTTCTTACATCTAGTGATGGGTAAATTTCCGGGAATATTCCCGAAACGGGAAATTTTCATCTAAATCAGTACACTCTTGTACACATCAGTGTGCGTCATCTATGGACGCCGCAGAGATGGTAGATATTCAGAATGAGCTATAACCGCGGTTCCAGCTTTCAGTTACAGTTCCAAAGGACACACACTGACTCACAACTCACAATGGAGTCAAACCACGCTCTTGTTCCAACTCCAACAATGCATGTAAACAAAAGTCGAATTTAAATAGTCACATAACAGTGAAGAAAACCATTCTCGTGTGCCGACTGTAGCTAGGTATTTATATTCAGAAAAGTCCAGTTTAACCTTTAGGAGAGTATGGCCGCACCGTGTACATATATTATTGCGGTTAAATAATAAATATTTTTGTACGACCGTAAAAAATTTGCGAAAAGGAGTATGGACGCACGCGGTTTGTCGAAATCTTCCTATTAATAAAATTAAATTTTAATGGTAACAAAGGTATATTTTTGTTGTTGTTTATAATATCTGATTAATTTGACAATTTTAATATTACATAGGTATTTTTTTAACAAAGTCACATACAATAATACGTATTAAAACCATACTCACGTTCGGACTGTAGCTATTCATAATTATAAAAGTCCAATTTAAGAGGCAAATGCTACCTCACAGTGGAGAAAAACCACTCTCTTGTTCGAACTGCAACCATTCTTGTTCACTAAGTCTAATTTAATAGTCACACACTGACTCACAGTGGAGAAAAGCCATTATCGTGTCCGTGAATTACGATTTGTGAGTAACATAATGACAAAAATCATTCCCCAGCTGAGACTAAAGATATGTTTAAAAAAATCAGTAATATGTGCGGCCCTTGGAAAATTGAAGGTTATCAATGCGGCCCGGGGTGCAATTTGGGTTGGTAATTAAGGTGAATAAAAAGATTTTTTCTAAATATATTCGTATTAAGCGTGGCCAGCCAACCCGAAAGTTTATCAAATAAATTCCCGACATCGGGGTATATTCCCGGGTGCACATCACTACTTACATCGAAACCGTGATTGATTTTCTGGTATTTTGTAATACCTAAATGTTTACTAGAATTACTAATTGACCTCCATATTTTATACAAAATTAACCTTTATTTAATTTATTAGATAAAAAAAACTTTTTGACTTTCCATTTAAGAAATAACCAAAATTGCCAGCAAAAGTTATTTGAATAAAAACGTATTATTATTGAAAACAAAAAATCTGAGAGTTCTGTTTGACCGCAGAATGCCTTCGGCAAAACAAATTCACTCATAATATCCAATGTCTTGGAGAAAAATAATATTGTTTTAAATAGTCTTGTAGGATCTCGGGTTTTCAAAGAAATGAAAATAAAACTATATTATTTGGTAACCTTTATTTTTCTCAGTTTAACGAAAACTCAAATTAACTTAAAGCAAAAAGAAATTTTAACCATTCTCAAAAACATTTTTTTTTTAATTTTAACGGTGTTATTTTGTTCCCGATTATATTTTTAATACCTCTGCAGAACACGGCTAGAAGGCGACGAACAAATATTCACATCTCAAATGGATGAGATGCGAAATAAAACCCTCAGACTGAATGACACGATAGCAGAATTTGAGAGCAGAAGAATAATTTAAAAAGATCCGATGAATTCTTCCAGCGCTTGAAGGACTCCTCGGAGTAGATTAAGATTTCTTTGAAGGAAAACAACAGAGATAAGACACGGCACAGAATATCTGAAAAGAAAGGTGCTTAGTGGATGAACTTGCGGTAATAATGGAATCGGGATTATTTGCTTATTACTAATAGTGTACATACGCTTTGAGAACTTTTGTTGCGTAATAAAAATATTTTACGTCAAATATTAAAAAGCAGAAAGCACAATTCAAGGGATGTGCCAAACTTCTGAACAAGGTTAACATTTCTTCGGTTCTTAACAGCTCGGCTGTGGACTGATTTGGGGTGTTTGTGGACTATTTTATTTTTTCAAGGCCTATTTTTGCCCTTTCTTTTCCTTAAAGAGACTGCTGAATCAAATATGACATAAGCCTCGAGGAAACCTGAGGGAAATATCAAGGCTTCCTGGTTTGTGATAATATGGAAATGTTTGTCCATTAATTAAGACAACATTTTTTTATCCCCTTCATTAAAAAATCACAACAAGGTACAAGGAATTATTTATTATTTTAACGGACAAAGCCGTTTTCTAGATGGACTTTACGGTCATGTAAAATGAGCTATCGGCTACAGCTCAAATTTGTTGGTCTTCATACGCATCACGGCCGGCGTGGTCTAGCGGTAAGGCTCTAGACTCGCAATCCGAAGGTCGCGGGATCGAATCCCGGCATGGGCAAATAAATTTTATTTGATTAATTTGTGTTGTTTCACGATTAATTCGTTAAAAATAATGTATAGTATATTTGCGGCGCGTTCCAGAGTGGAAGATACTCTCAGTATCAGAAGACCATTTAGAATTAAAACGTTGCTTGAAATGTATTAACTAATGTATTTTGAAAAAAATACTTTATTTAATATATAAAAACATGTAATTTTGTACCATTATATTACATAAATTTAAATAAAAATGGCATTAGCCGTGTTCGGTGACCAGATCTGAAGAGCCAGGTACTTCCCTACCTTTCTCTTCCCTATCTCCTTCCCTTCCCTATCTCCTTCCCTTCCCCACTACCTTTAGCCTCACAACATACCCCAATTGGGGTTGCAATAGACTCACTGGCTCCAGATGGGAGCAGCTGGGACTCTTGTAAGGTATTCCTATTAAAAAAATAATTACGTGTCTATTTTTTTACCGCAACTCGAAGGAGGCAAATCGTATTGCTCAAACTCCATTTAATTATTAATTAATTCAAATTATCGGGTAAATGAGTTTTTCATTAATTATTCCAGAAAATAAAACAGGTTTTCAGAAATGCTTATTACCACAAACGTAATTCTCTTTAAAACATCGTCAAAGGCGGAAACTCCAATGAAGTCACGACAAAAACATAAACCCGCAAGATAAATAGACAACTTCGTTCCTACTAAATATTTAAATGAGAGTAATGTCAATCAACTTGAATGTTCGCAAACTTTCCTACAACTTGCCCGCGAGTGGATCGTCGAGTGTGTGTCTCCAGCAAAGTCACGTCATCGCGAATATCTCCACATCCGTTTCCCAGGAAGAAATATTTACAAAATATAAGATCATGTCTTCAAGAGTACAAACTCGAAATGACTTTAAATTAACTTCACTTTCAGAAGTAAAAATGAATCACTTTTGATATATTATCTAGACGGAGTAATCTACGCGGCATTTTAAAACGAAATGAAGTAAAATAAAAAGAAACCAGGAGTAAACTACTAGGGGCACAATAGGTGGATAAGCCACCAATCCATCTCAGTTAATTAAGCGTGGAAGTCTTGAGTCTGAACCACAACTACGGAGATTGAGATGGCTTAATCACTGTTAGCGTCTCAGCCCAATCTGCCTTAGCGTGAGCCCTTTTAATATAGGTAGCGTGCCCAAATTTAACTTTAAGGATATTAAAAATATATTTAATTTTCATAGCACTACTTTGCGAGATGTCATCGAAATGGCGCTTACCAATTTTAGAAAGAAGCCCAAATAATACATATATAAGTATAACACATTTAATTATTAACAAACCAGCTGAATTTCCCAGCGTTGTTCTGGCGCTAATCTTAATTGTAAATATGTGTGTTAATAAGTCACCGGTTTTAGGTTAGAATGTATATGTCTTAGTCATAAGTCACTAGCTATAAGTCTTAGATGTAAGTCACTAGTTATAATTGTAAATCTTAGTTGTAAGCCAGTAATATAAGTAGCTATAAGTCTTAGATGTAAGTCACTAGTTGTAATTGTAAATCTTAGTTTTAATCCAGTAATATTAATTATTTTATATATTATTTGTACAGCGCCCTTGAGGTGATTTTCCACGAAAACGGCGCTATATAAATTAGCCAATTATTATTATTATTATTATTGTTCGGGCTTTACCAAAAGTTTTTCGAAATTAGATGTAGACCGTAAATTTTCTCTTTTATTTGAACGTTAAAAAATGTATTAAGTATAAAAAATCTGCTTGCGAATTGCGAGTAGTTTTTCAAAATTTCATGCAGACAGTGACTTTCCTCCTGTTTTGAAGGTGGAGTGTGCAAAATTTCACCAATCCCGGAATAAAAACGTAGATTGTATAAAAATGAGATCCACGCCGTCTGCTACAAACACCCTTCTTTATACAGGGTGTTAAGGGACATACTTGACTTACTTTAACCAGTGATTCCTGACATTATTTGGAGTAAAAAATGTATGAAATTTTGGTGACAATTTTGGTGTATTTTTTTTTAAATTTTCTACAAAAACATAAAAAAATGGTAGATGTTTGGCAGTTGGAGGCGGGGTTAGGGGTTGGTCGGTTCTCGGCTGAGTGACCAATAAAATGAGATGCGGAAGAAATTTGTATTGTTCGATTATGAAGAAAAAAAAAAACTAAAAAAAAAGTCACCCAAAAAGTCACCGGAGACCAAAATTTTATTTACATGTTTTACTCCAAATAATGTCAGGAATCACTGGTTAAAGTAAGTCTAGTACGTACCTTAACACCCTGTATAAATAAATATAAGATAGATAGGTAATGTGGTTTTTGGAAAGTTTGAACGTGAATAAATTGACGCAGTAGTGTAAAATATAATATTGTATAGTTGAATTTAGGGTACCAACGGACAAGCTAAAAAAATGAGTTACTAATAATTACTTCATTTTCTATTGATGAAGATTACTTTCTGAAGTGTGAGACTTTTTATCAAAATTCTGTCAGTATCACTCTTAGAACGCGTGGCAGTCTACTAAATAAAATAAAAATATCAGAAGTAATTCAGAATCCCTGTGGGGTCATTGAGCTACTTCTAAAGTGGTTACTTCACTTCAACGTGCGTCGTGCGTAAGTGTTTGTTGTCTCGTGCCGATCACTACGGAACCGAAATACAATCGGAAATCCTTTTTCCCCGAGATGTATTTTTATCGAATTGCGGTTCTTTTCTTTTCCAGCGTAAAAAGGAGTAAGTAATTTATCGCTTCGACGCCTTCAATCCGTCAATCAGAGTTCGCTCGCGTGGCTTTCTTTGTACGCGAGTTTAGCGCCGATAACGAGGGATCGGAGGTGACAGCTTCGCTCAGCTTGCCAATCGACAACATTTTCAATGAAACACAAAATAACAAAAAAATCACCCTCTAGTAAAATAATGAAGGAAATTGATTACTCACGTAAAATGGGGCCTTGAATCCCGAGAAGCTTCGACAACGCGAATGATTTTCTCAGGCAAATATTCAATTTGTTCAGGCGTAAGGCAAAAGTTCACGGTATCACGCCATTTTCACTGCCTGTCAGAGTGGAAGAAAGAATGATAAAATGCAATACATCAAGATTACAACCATACTAATTACTTACTAGTTACAATAGAAATTTTCAAAAACGCTTAGCTAATACTATAATTCATTAGTAAAGAACAGATATGGGGACATTCAACAAAAACAAATCTTCTTTCAGTGCAAAACGTACAATATTCTTTGGTAAAATTATTATTAAAAAAAACTGAATACGAACAAAGACATGATATACCAAAATCATTATTATACAACTCTGTAAATGTATTATCTGTTCGTGCTATATTGTGGCTTAAAATTGCGAGTCAGCATACATCTCAATCTGAATATAATAAACTAGTGGTTCATGTTCATAATACAAGACTAACTGCAAATGATGGACTTATAATTCCCAGATACCTAAATAAATACGGTCAAAGAACTCTAGAATACCTTGTTCCAATAATTTACAACATGTTACCCAACGCAATAAAAAGCTGTGAATTGAGTTTCAGAAGGAAATGTGCGCTAAAAAAATGGTTAAGTGAAAGAACTCTTTTGTACTAATTTCTGTTATTTTCCGCTTTTCGTTTTAATGTTTTTTCCATTATTATTTTCTCTTGTCTTTTCTTTTATTTCTTTAATTTTCTCTGTTCTGTATTTCTTATAAATTTTATTAACAATTTTTTTTTTCATGTACCTGTATATTTTATGTACCTGTCTCTTCGACTTGGTCTCAATTTAAAAAAAAGTTATTGTCAAAAGAACCCGTTGACAAACTGATATCAATCAGTTTAACGGGACTTAATTTAAAAATGTAAAAAACTGTAAATAAATAATAAAGGAATTTTATTAATAAAAAAATTAAAAAATTAAAAAAATGATAAGATGTTTCGCTGATTACGGTGATTACATTACCGTTGAAAAATTGTTTGTAGGTATATTTGACGCAGATCAAAATCCAAAATAGGGAGCGGTAGATAATTTTTTGTGACATTTGCACAGCATTTTCTTTCTCAAATTTATAGGTCAACTTCCAAACCAAAGATATTCAAATATAGAAGAGATATGCTATGGTGTCCGCGCAACTGTCACCGGACTACGCGCTAATTAGCGTAGTTTTCATACAAA
Organism: Limnephilus rhombicus; assembly: GCA_929108145.2. NCBI lineage: Eukaryota > Metazoa > Arthropoda > Insecta > Trichoptera > Limnephilidae > Limnephilus > Limnephilus rhombicus. Next base: position 37,365,953 of record OV815273.1, on the reverse strand, counting down.
AAGAATTTGTTCATTTCGTTGATTTTTTTAAAATGTTCATTAATATTGGTTAACAATATATTTTGAATAAGGAAAGAATTCGTTCATTTAGTTTAACGTTCGTTTGGTTTATTCGTTAATTATTTGTTCTTTAAGTTTATTCGTTAATTGGTATACAATATCGGCGACACCCGGAAGCGCAGACCCACATAGTAAAAACAGCAGATAGCACATCTACTTATATTTCAATATCTTTGATCTTAACCTAATTTCCACCATCAACAATTATGGATCTTGGATTATCCATTAAAAGAGAAAAAAAGTAATATTGTTGGTCGCATATTTTCCAATTGTTCCAAGAAAAAAGAGTGTTGAAACTCGAGGAAAGTCGGGGAGTAAAGCCAGTAGACTGTAAAAGAAAGTCCCCTTTCTTTAAAACGCAAAGTTGGTCGACTTTTCCAAATGTTTGACTCAGGTGGGTTCGGCATCCGGGTCAACAATACTGCACTTTTGTTTCTCGTCCGAGTTTGCCCGACCCCGCCCAGTGGGCCAGTGCTTATTTGCCTTGGGGCCGATGGGGCAACTTTTCTCAATAAGGCGGCCCCGAGGCGGACCATTTGTCAAGGATGCCCCGGCTGAGTGAGGGCGGCAGAATTAAGGGGAAACTTCCGACGTGATTAAACAGCCGTGTAAACTTCTTTTGCCCCGAGATCTGTGACCGCAGCTCCGCCGGGATGCGGACGCGGGAGCTGCGATAGCGGGCTCATATTGATCTGAAAATAACTTTAAGAATTTAATGCAATGTGAAAATGCGGTCTCTTAGAATATTGGATGCACGTTTCACTGGAGGGTTTTTAAAACTTTATTTTATTTTAATTTTAAAAGATGTACCTATGCAACCATTCATCAAATCTAAAAAAAAATACATTACCTTACCCAAAAATCCGGAATATCTATCGTGTAAGTTGTAAACGAGTTAATATGAGTTCTGTGTTCGAAAAGTTGTTTCACAGAATTTGAACGTATCCGCTCTAGTGTTTGGTATTTCTAAATCGTGTAATGTATTTCTTTTGTATTCGCCAGTTCACACCATTCCGAGAAGGGCTTGTTTCACAGAATTTGAATAATTAATCAGATTTTCAAGTTCAGTGAAAGTTCTATTCGAGTTCTGCTTTACATAGTTATAGGCCAGTTGCTTCACAGAACTGAATTAATAACAGATCTTGAATAAAACTTTTACAGAACTTGAAAATTATCTTAGAAATTTGATGAACTGTTCAATTTCTCTGAAACAACCCCTCACAAGAATGTGGTGAACTGGTGAACACAAAAGAAATACATAGCACAATTTAAGGCTCGGCTTCTCGCATTTCTACCGATTTGTTACATATTTTCCTTATAACAATTATTATAAGCAATAATTATCAGCCTGAAACACTCATCTACATTGAAAAAAATCTTCCGAGAAAAGATACTTGCCGCCAACGGGACTTGAACCTTGAATCTGATTGCCGGTCAGGAGCTCTGACCACTGAGCTATGGCGGATTATCCAATACCCGCCAAATAATTCAATATACAGGGTGTTAAGGGACGTACTTGACTTACTTTAACCAATGATTCCTGACATTATTTGGAGTAAAAAATGTAAATGAAATTTTGGTCTCCGGTGACTTTTTTTGACGACTTTTTTTTTTTTTTTCAAAATTTTTTTCTTCAAAATCAAACAAAAAAAAATTTCTTCCGCACGTTGTCACTGGTCACTCAGCTGGGTGTCTGACGAACCCCTTACCCCACCTCCATCTGTTCAACAACTACCATTTTTTTATGTTTTTGTAGAAAAAAAAAAAAAAAAACATCAAAAATGTCACCGGAGCCCAAAAATTTCATATACATTTTTTACTCCAAATAATGTCAGGAATCACTGGTTAAAGTAAGTCAAGTACGTCCCTTAACACCCTGTATACTAGTGTTTCATTCAACAATTACTGTTTATTACATTTTTCCACCTGAAAACAACCAACTTTATTTATGTGAGAGTGACATTGTTAGTGCTAAATCTCTCGCTAGGTGGCGTCGAAACAAATTATGTCTACATTTTTTGGGGAAATAATTTAACTTGTGAAATATTAATAATTATTTTTTAATTGATAAACTAACGTTTAAGACAAGATTTTTATGCACAGCATAAAGGGTAACAATTATTATAAGCAATAATTATCAGCCTGAAACACTATTCTACATTTAAAAAATCTTCCGAGAAAAGATACTTGCCATACTTCAAAAGATATTTTCCTTATACTTTAAGTTTTAAAGCTCTTAAAAAAATATATGTTATTCTTGAAGATAATATCTATTCATTCCCCACGCCGAAACGCCAATTATATGAAATTCTCTCGATAGAAAAAAATCGAAAAGTATGCTCCGAAAATTATAATAAACACGTTTTTTTTCAGGTATGTTACAAGTTACATATATACAAGTATGTACGAATACGAAAAATTCACAGTGTTTCTTTGAATGCTATTTTAGACAACACCCGCGAGATTTTCGCTCTATTATAAACGAGTGGTGTTTTATTGATCATTTTCACAATTTTCGCTTAAATATTAGATATCATTTTTAATATTAGAGCGCTCTCTCTAACATTCGTATTTACATGTCTCTAAATTTCTTCTTTTTGAGCGGGCACGCTAGAGCGGGCACGTCATCGGGTTATAGGGCATTCCATCCGCTCTATCTATGCCTGGGTGTAAAAGGCCTGCCCCTTACTAATAAACGCATTTTAAATTGGGCACAACCGATAAACAATTATTTACCCTACATTAATGGTTGTTTATGAGTTGTGGAAAATTCAAAGCATGTTTATTAGTGAGGCTCCTGATATTCTACAGTTCCAGACAACGTTCGCGGTAATTAATCAAAATTGTAAAATCTTTATTATACAAAATCGGCAGTGTAAAATAAATAACGAACACGTTGTTTAGCTTAAGGCTTTGCCTAATAGAGAACTCCTGTCATTTTTTTTAATAAATAAACTTAATAACTGCAAATAATTTTTATTTTTAGAGTTAGTTTTAATAGTTAAAATAATTCTTAAAGTTTTAATTTTTCAAGACCCCCCGAAAATCACCGTATGTATGGTCATCGTGTGACGTCATCACTCCTGAAAAATTAGTATAAGAATCGGGCAATCAACTGATCAACTGCCGCCATTTTGAATTCCTTTATTCGAAGTATTCTCCCTAGAAATAGCATTACTATTTTTTTTTGTGCAGTAGTTTTTAAATATTTTCAATAATAGAGATAAACTAATAAGAGATACTTTTATTTTTGAAACATTATTTAGGCCTAAATAATGTTTCAATAAACACAACAACTTAATCTCTATAAACAGTATGTAAATAAACGAATAAATTAATACGATGGCTTGAATCATATCATACATTCCCGTACAATGACTTTACGGTGACGTCACGACACGTCGAACAGTGACGTCACCTTGACGGCGTGTTTTTACGACCCGATTAAAAATGGACTTTTTAATATTTTTTTTAAAAACTCTGCGTTTAAGGGTCGGGTATCAAACCGCGCTGACGCTGCAGTTAGGTATTTCTTGTACTTGTAGACAAACACGGCCGCAGCTGACCGCCTGCGTCTGACTAGAGGAGATGTGGGTATACTAGACACTACGGACTTAGGAAATAAAAATACACTTGCCTTATAAAATTAAAATTTAGTTCCTACTATAATAATGGATACAGCTTAACATACTAAGAATCATATTGTGGAATAGCGTGGATAGCTCATAGAGACATTTGCGCCTGGGTCAACTGCCCATTCACTGCAGTTAGGTATTTTTGGTAGTTGCAAACAAGCTCGGCCGCCGCGATCTACTGTGTATTTCGGTTAGATTCAGGCACGGCTGGTGAGCATTTTGACAAAATACGGAATAAAAATACACTTGTTTTGTAAAATTTTAATTTATTGCCAACATAATTGATACAGCTCGACAGACTATAAATCATATTATGCAAGGGTAAGGATACGTGGACTTTTTTTAGCCCCTGGACCTTTACAGACGTCTTAGTTTTTGACTCAATGTGACATAGAATCTAATGGTGTTTTGATGTGGAAAAAATTTTTGGTTCATATATTGTTTGTATAATGTTATTAATTTTTTTATAATTTTACCAAAAAATAATGGGTGTGAATAAGTTACGACAACCAGTTTTTACTCTGCGCCTTAGAAATTAAAAAACCGGTAGTTTTGTTTTTGAAAGTTTATTTATATGCATACAATTTTTTTTTAATACCTAGTAAGAAAGAATATATTTTACAATTTATCTTTGATATATATATAAAGTAGAACGAAGCACATTTAGAAAAAGACAGTCAAAAATATAAAGAAGTTCAGACAAATTTTTAAGAAACAACTAAATGTTTTATTTTTATTTTTATGTACCTTACAAAGTCCCAACTGTTATCAATCGCCTGGGGCCAGTGATTGGGGTATGTTGTGAGGCTGAATAAGGTGGGAGGGGAATAATATAGGGGAAGTACCTGGCTATTCAGATTTGGTCACCACACACGGCTAAAGCCATTTCAAGCAACGTTTCAATTCTGAATAGTGGTCTTACACCAGGGCGATACATAAAGTATCTTCCACTCTGTTTTTTTTATAGAAGGCTGTTGAAAAGTTTTTTTTTCTTTGTATAAAACACGCTTAACTCGTGTTGTGCGTGTTACAGGTAAAATTGCAAATGTTATATGTAAGTTCAAAATAAATTAATTATTACCCACAATTATTATAGTTATTTCACAGCATTATCCAAAAATAACAAAGTTACTATTATATACTTGTTTACTATTATATAATTTTACAATTGAAAAATGTCCTCCACAACACAGGTAAATTGCTAGCGTGGAGGACATTATACTATACATTTGTAATGTAAACTTATTAATAAAAAAAATACAAAACAATACAGAGTGATAAGTGTTAGCTCCTCATTTATTCATAAGACTGTCATTTTGTAATGACATCATCCTTTCTCCATCTCTATTATCGATAATTCTAAACATTCACAAAAAGTGTGGTAGATCATTCATTATAGCAAAAAGTTTATATGGAAGGCATTACTCAGGCCGCTTATGTTTATTTAAAAAAACTTACATGTTCACTGATAGTTTCTGTTATAACGACGTCATTTATATTGCTTCTGCTGCTTTCCTAAAAAAACATATAAAATAAATTTATTTGTAATAATACAACCCAGAATTTACCCAACATCGAAATTCATTCGATTTATCAATGGATCTGACAGTCGTTGTTTTCAATAAAACTTAGTTACAATTTGAACGGAATCGGTAGAGAACTCAAAATGGTCGTCGAAATTATGCATTTTGACATTAAATTCGAGTTCGGTGAACCCCAAACTCCTTAAACCTGATTTTGAACCAAATCGTCAAAGTACTTAAGATATTCAAGATGGATGCCGAAATTTTGCATTTTGACATTAGATCCGAGTTCAGTGCACGTCCAAACGCCCTAATCCTGATTTTGAACCAAATCGGTAGATAACTAAAGAAATTCAAGATGGATGCCGAAATTTTGCATTTGGACATTAGATCCGAGTTCAATGCTCACCAATACTCCCTAATACTGATTTTGAACCAGATCAGTAGAGAACACGAGAAATTCAAGATGGATGCCGAAATGTTGCATTTTGACATTAGATCCGAGTTCAGTGCACGTCCAAACGCCCTAATCCTGATTTTGAACCAAATAGGTAGATAACTAGAGAAATTCAAGATGGATGCCGAAATGTTGCATTTGGACATTAGATCCTAGTTCAGTGCTCGCCAATACTCCCTAATACTGATTTTGAACCAGATCGGTAGAGAACACGAGAAATTCAAGATGGATGCCGAAATTTTGCATTTTGACATTAGATCCGAGTTCAGTGCACTCCTAAACGCCCGAATTCTGATATTGAACCAAATCGGTAGATAACTACAGAGAAATTCAAGATGGATTCCGAAATTTTTAGATGTCAAAAAGCAAAATGACTTCAGTCCACCTTCGAACTACCTGTGATAGAAATCAGTAAAAAAATTAAATTTTTACATTATTACCTTATTCTCCTTTTCTTCCAGTGGGAGGGTCTATTTTTTATGGCACGGTAAGCAAGAATTCCTTTATTTTTACCCATTTTGAAGGTACCTGAAGTTTAAAAAAAAAAATCTGTAAACTGTAAATCAAGTTAAAAATAATTTATTAGATAATAATAAATATATTTTATGTCTACTTACCCGGTTACTGTAACACCTATCTCCTCAATGATTCCTTCGAAAATCGAATAAACAGCGAACAAAATTGCTGCGAAAAAAATATGCGTGGCCTCACCTTGACCGCTATCTCACGACTGAATGAATTCTGTGAAATTCAACCGTTATATAAGACATCGCGCGGCGTATTATTTTGCCATACATTTTTGTATGGCGGAGAATAGTTGAAAAATTCAGAAAGTTTAGGCGAATTACAATAAAAATCTAGATACACTGAAGTGTTTTTAATTTAATAGCGTGTTTTAACATAGTGTTTACTCTGAGATTACGGAAGGATTTTTGGTAAAAATGTTTACAACAGGTTCAGGAGAGATAATCGCGAAGGCCTTTTTCAGCGTTTTAACTAAAGTTGCAGTATGTATAACTTATAGAATTTGTAAGATAACAGTAAAAAAAATTTAATCACTAGTAACTTTACACATTTTTCTAACTACCCGTATATAATTTTCTAGTATTGCTGCTACGAGACGTGGATGCTACTGCTAATGCGGAGCGATGTTTTCCAAACCCGACCCTTAATATTGTAAAATGAAACTTATATATTCAGAATCAGCGTTTATTGATCCATATAAACATATTTTTTTAAAGCCAGAATATTTTTCACTGGAGTTCCTTATTCTTATAGTTAATCGAATTATAGTAAAATAGTTAAAAAAAACTTCAATTTTCTAAGCCATTTCAAATGTGTCAAACGAATAAAATGTTCGAATTTTAAAACTGTCGAGTAAAAAATTTAAAAAAAGAATAAAATAATATCTCAAAAGAATTTAAGCAAGAACCATAATACAAAATAAAAAGAAAAATTCAGGTTATAGCTTTTATAGCATCCATTAGTGGCTTTACCTACGTGATCCGATTGATAAACTACCTGAATAAATAAACATGGAAAAGAGAATTTGGTAGAGAAAAATAAAGAATTAAAGACGCCGCCAGATAATACAAAGACCCAAAACCGAAAAAGAGATTTGCCTCTGCAGAGAAGAAACATAAATCTGAGTCCGAAAATTGTAGGTTTAAAATAAACAACGAACTAAATGATGTGGAAAATTGTACCTTGGTGACATATTACCTTGAGAACTGCGAGGAAATATCATTAAGAAAGGTGAAATAAAATTAAACCATTTTGTTTGGGAAAAGTTGATGTCGAAAGTGGTTTTGCCCATCCAGATAAGAGCAAGGCTTTTGTTTTACTCTAAATAGTCTTTGCTAAGAGAAGGTGATTTGCTTAAAACTACAACCATGGCTGGCTGAAATGATGGGGCGCATAATTTGCCGTTGGGCTCTACAAATCGCCAGTCAAAATTATTTTTGAGAAAAAAGTTAATTGAATTTTTTTAATGTTTGCTTTCTTGCTCTGGGGAGGGATAACATTTCCTACTTAGATCTTATAACAACCATTGAGCCCTTGCCCGGAAGAATATTGTATCCAACAATATTCTAGTTCCGAGAAAAATTGGAAAAACGAAACCAGTTATGTTTCATAACATTTATATTTAAAATACATAAAACATACAAGCGTACGTGTTGAATATATTTAATGATGAAAATGTTGACTACCTGTTGAGGTTATTTAACTCTATATATGACACAGGGAATATACCCCAAGATTGGCTAAAATCCACCTTCGTGACATTGCCTAAAAAACAATACCCTAAGAAGTGCAGTGACTATCGATTAATAAGCCTGATGAGTCATGTCCTTAAATTATTCCTTAAAATAATACATGCCAGGATACGCAATAAGTGCGAGCAGGACTTGGATGACACTCAGTTTGGCTTCAGAAATGCGTTCGGGACGCGTGAAGATTTATTGTCTATCGACGTACTATTGCAAAAGTGTCGTGACCAAAGAAAGGAAGTCTTTGCCTGTTTTATTGACTACGAAAAGGCATTTGACAGGGTAAAACATGCTGACCTAATGAAAATGCTTGCGGATTGTAACGTTGACACCAAAGACCAGAATTTCATTAAAAACCTGTATTGGTTCCAAACAGCAGAAATAAGACATGGGAATGAGAGATCTAATGCAATTGCCATTCAGCGTGGAGTACGACAAGGCTGTATCCTGTCGCCACTATTGTTTAATCTCTATTCCAACTATGTCTTTAAAAGAGCCCTAAGTAATACTGAGAAGGGTCTGAAGATCAACGGAGTTGTCATTAATAACATAAGATACGCAGATGATACTGTATTACTAGCTGACTGTATCGATGACCTCCAAGACCTATTAAATCTTGTTAATAATGCTGGTGAGCAACTGGGCCTAACAATCAACGTCAATAAAACTAAATGGATGACATTTGGACGACTAGATCACTCTGAATCAGTGATACTGTTAAATGGTTGCAATGTCGAAAAGGTGGAAAGATTTAGATACCTCGGCAGTATTCTCACGGAGACTCTTGACCCAGATGTGGAGGTTAGATGCAGAATTGAAGCAGCAAGAACTGCGTTCATTAAAATGAAATCCCTCTTCTGCAATGACAATATGAGCTTAAAACTAAGGCAGAGAATGCTAAAATGTTATGTGTGGTCGGTCTTGCTCTATGGATGTGAAACATGGACCTTGAAAGTAAATACCATGAACAGGTTAGAGGCTTTTGAAATGTGGCTTCACCGGAGAATGCTCAAGGTCCCATGAACCGACATGATCACCAACACAGAAATTCTCAGGCGGGCTAGTTAACTCTAGTGATAAGTTTCTCTTGTAACGGCACTGTGTCGTCGTAATAAACACAAAACATTATTAGTATGTCGCTACGATGCTTAGATGAATAGCAGAAATGATAACACTCTTGTTAATTTATAACGACATCAATGGATCAATATGATAAATAAATGTTGTAATAAGTGGAACTATAATTTAAATTAAAAAAAAAAAAACAAACTAAAAGACTAAGATATATTATAAACGAAATTGCCTGTATCACCAATTTGCAACGATATCCCCTTACGCGGAATCTCAAGTAAACGAAAAAACTTATTATACGAGAAAATTTTATACGATGGTTCCAAAGGCATTTTTTGAAGGCACCTTGTATGCGGGTTTTCCGGTATATCACCATAAGGCGAAATTAAAACGTTAAATTGATCCGCACCCAAAACAAGACATGAACACTCGAAATTATTTAAAAAAAACTGGATCGTAATTTCAAATCAAACTATTTCAATAGTAGTGATAGATAGATACCTAGGCAAAACGGGCTAGGAAAAGTTAAGTAGGTATGTTTAAAGAAAAATCGATTCTATTTTACGAATTTTCATCGCTTGAACATAATATGTGGGTTTAACCGTACATCGCTTATTATCGGTTGTTATCGAAAATATTTAATGAGTACTCGAAATTAATTCAATTTCTGAGATTAAGATCAATTCCAATTATTACATAAGTAGTCGACCCAATAAGAGACAGTTCCGGAAAGAAACTCCCTTTTTGCTGCCTGCTTTCACAACAAATTTATGCCTTCTTCGTTCGAACTGTATATGCGGGTTTTACTACACATCATGTATCGGCAATAATCATTAACATTGAATAAGTGCGAGTAACCGAACACTCGTAATTAATTAAAAACCTGCAGATTGAGGTCAATTCCAATCATTAATAAGTACGTCAGTAGCGGTACGTAACCGACCCAAAAAGAAATACTAAAGGAAAGAGGCTTTTCTTTTCTCTCTACTTTAATATCAATATTGTTCATTCCTTGTTCGGACCTTATACCCGGGTTTTACTATGCATCATACACCGGCAATTATCATTTATATTAAGGACCAGTCAGCGGCCGAAAATCCACAATTCGTCGAAAGATTTTCTTACGATCATACAGGGCGGTTCCAATGAGAAAGATTAATTATTCTCCGTAGAAGATTTTTAAAAATATAACTCAATATCGATTTTATTTCATTCCAATTTTGCTTTAATTTATACCTACATCCAAAAATACTGTAAGGCGTGATCATAAAACTATTAAAATTACGTACTTTTGTAATTATTTTTTTACCATAAGTATTTATAATTTTTCAATAATGTCTAAGCAAAATAAATCTGAAAGTGTTCTGATATTTATTTTAACGATTTTATTTGAACTAAAATAATAATTTTGAAACATGCGTTTACTAGATAACGTATTGATTTACAATAATGTGATGATATGTCTTGTAAAATAAGATTTTTCTAATAGTATGAATAATAATAGATAAGTATGAATATGTCTTGTAAAATAAGATTTTTCGTTTGAAAATTTAATTTTTAAGTCTTCCAACGACCTATGGTATAACCTTATTATACTAAAAATAATCATTTTTTCTCAAAATTTAAAACATGCGTTTACTAGATAAAAGAACAATCTTTCGAAATCAATGAATGATTTTTTGTGAAAATTTGATTTAAAAATGACTTTATTCCGGTTTTCTTTGGTAACATCCTCTTAAATGAATAGAAGAATCCGAACACTAGAAATTAATTAAAAACCTGCAGATGAAGATCAATTCCAATTAGTAATACATCAGTAGCGGTACGTAATCAGCAAAAAAAAATACTACGGAAAGAGGCTATTCTTTTCTCTCTACTTTAATATCAAAATTGTTCCTTTTTCGTTAGGACCTTATCGTAGACGGGTTTTACTACACATCATACACCGGCGATTATAATTTTCATTAAATCAATACGAGAATCCGTACACTCGAAATTAATTAAAAACCTGCAGGTTAAGATTAATTCTTAATTAATTAAAAACCTGCAGGTTAAGAATTAATTGGACAGTAACGGTACGTAATCGACCCAAAAAATACCATCGGACAGAGGCTATTCTTTTCTCTCAACTGTAATATGAATACCTTAAATCCGGGTTTTACTAAACATCATATATCGGCAATAATCATTAACATTGAATGAGGACGAGAATCGAACACTCGAAAATAATTAAAAACCTGCAGATTAAAATTAATTCCAATCATTAACGCGTCAGTAGCGGTACGTAACTGACTAAAAAATAAATACTACCAAAAAGAGGCAATTGTTTTCTCTCTACTTTAATATCGTCCTTATATCCGGGTTTTACTATACATCATATACCGGCAATCATCATTTACATTGAATGAGTATGAGAATCCGAAAACTCGAAATTAATTATAAACCTGCAGATTAAGATTAATTCGTCAGTAGCGGTACGTAACCCACCCAAAGTAAATACTACCGGAAAGAGGCTATTCTTTTCTCTCTTCCTTAATATCAATATTGCGCATTCTTCGTTTGAACCTTATATCCGGGTTCTACTACACATCATACACCGGCAATCCTCATTTTCATTAAATGAATACAAAAATTCGAACACTTGAAATTAATTAAAAAAGCTGCAGATTAAGATCAATTCCAATTATTAATACATCAGTAGCGGTAGGTAATCGACTCAAGAAAAATACTACCAGAGAGAGGCTATTCTTTTCTCTCTACTTTAACATGAATACATACAATATGAGTACATCATATATCGGCAATAATCATTAACATTGAATGAGGACGAGAATCGGAATATTCGAAATTAATTAAAATTTGATTGAGAATTTGAGATTAAGTCCAATTCAAATCATTATTGCGACAGTAGCGGTACGTAAACCGGGCTAAGAAGAGATACATCCTGAAAGAAGCTGTTCTTTTCTCCCTGCTTTTATACCAATATTGTTCTCATGCCGGTCACGTTCCCGCGGATTTGTATTCAGAGGGGAGGGGTTGTTATATTACATTAAATTAATGGAATTGGAAAGAGCACCCACATTACTTGAACCATATTACTGGATGGTTCCGGTTGCGGTAAACGATTCGATTACCTGCGGAAAGGTCAGAATTAATATTGTGCGTTTTGTTTTGTTTGATTACGTAAATATTTTAATTAAATTGACATTAATTTTCCATGTAAAAGTTTATCGGGGTGCGCCTGGATTAAAGTAATCTGTTTCTCCGCACACGTTTTACCAATCCCATCACGTACTCTTTTACACATAACAATGATAGTTTACATTATTATACTTTCCAGATGAAGAAAGAAATTGATAATTTACCACTGTCATGAATTTTTTCACGAAACAGAAATACGGTAATAAAAAAAATATTAATAAAAAATACAATTTTATTAGCGGCGTTAAGTAATGAAATCACAAAAACCCGATTATTTAAATTTAATATTTCTTTCAATTCATTGTCATTTTTATCTGATGAAGTTAAGGTTCTTCCGACGAGTTTAAATGCATCTTGTTTATTATGATAATAGGGGAGACCTGTACAAAACCGTATACCGGGGGAAAACCGTATTACTCTAAAAAAGCCTCATTACTTTAAATATTCCCGCCCTGCACTCCGCCCCGTGTACGACTCCAAAACCAACGCAAGTCAGCATAAACTTGTCGGTACATGTCTGAACGCTGGCGAGATAAAACATGTTTTAAGTTTTTCGGTGACCCGATGTAATTTTTTCGAATATTGAATTGATTAGTAGTGTAGTTTAGTAGTTTAGTTTCATAATGTCTGTATTTTTTTACTTGGGGCGTTGTGCCCCAAGTGTGGATAAAACCGGCCAGCATACGATTTTGACTCGGAATATTTTCATTGGAGAATTTTTTATTTGTTTACATGCATTACAAACATGCGAAGTAATTACCAAAGAAAAACTACCACACAAGACTGGGATACAGAAAAAATGAGGACAGCAATTTTGCAAAAATGTAGTTGAATGAGCAATGGGATTCTTAAAAGTAGCAGAAACCTACGGAGTGCCGAAATTCACAATACAAGACCGTGTCAATACATACAGGAACAATCAAGGTTTGGGTTTATCTACGACAAAAGGCCTAAGGCGTTTTAAGCCTGCATTTTCATCATTTTTATAAGGTACCACCCCACGGGGCAAAATCGGATGTATTAGAGGTCTTGTATTTTTTCCGTATATTTGTGTATAAGATTTTCTGGACATGTATCTTGTGTGTTTTGTTCCTGAGTAAATTCATTAATAAAAATAATAAGCTTCTACCATAGGTATACGGTTTTGGACATAAATATTAGGGGAGACCGGGGACAGTTGTACCAATTTGACTTTGACCATTTTCTACACCTTAGGTACAATGTTTATGAAAAAAATACTCATACTCGATTATAATTTATTATAATTTAGTTGTCTACCAAATTCTTATTCTATTATTTTTCTACATCTTATAGAAATTAAGCTATAAGCGCATAAACAGATCGGGGGGATGCTACAACTGACCCCTACCCCGAGGTTAGTTGTACCAGTAGCGGAATTTAAATTAAAACACAGAATTTATGGATAAAGATAGTTTATTTTTATGATTTCCGTGAGGAAAAACAGTTTTTTTGTTGGTTTGTAAAATTACTTTTCAAAATTTTAATTACATTGAACGTAATACACAATTTATCTGACCAGAAGAAATCTCTTATAGAATTCGTCAGTTGAAGTGTTACCAAGAACCTTAACTATTGTAATATAATAAAACGACAATACAAATATATATTAACACCATAGCATATTTTAATCTCAAGAAAAGAGGAGAAAAAAATAATAAAATTTTGTATGAAAACATTGTGGTACAATTATCCCCGCGGTACAATTGTCCCCAAACAATATATATATTCCTTTTGCAATAATTATTTTTATGACAATATACAAAGAACAAATACACTGGCTCAAACTGTGACATATTAAAGTCTTATTTAAATTAAAATAATTATAACGTAAACTAAAAAATGTTGTATTTTTAACACTAAAAAGTGTTGAAAATACAACATTTTTTACAAAAATAACAAAAACGTTGGATTGTTGAGTGATCGGTCACCTTATAGCGTATAGGAACTATGTAGCCACAAAAAAGAAAAATTAAATAAAAAAATAACCTCTAACCATATTATGGGAAGTAAAAATTGTACTACGGACAAACAACCACACTGACTAAAAATTCTACATTTAAATTGTTTTAGGAACAATTTACAAAAAAATATAAACTTGTAACCATACAATATACATAATCAAATAAACTAAGTTTTGAAAAAACATAGCATAAACGTAACAAATAACTAAAAACGAACATCCAAAAAATTGCAAACATGCTTGGCTCGGTGAGGGATCGGTCACCTAATAACTTATAGAAAATATATAACTGTAGAACTCGTGGTTGGAGGTTGCCAATGTAGAACAATGAGGCTGCGTATTGGAAGTCTTTATTGAGTTCTACCAAAAATTACAATTTGAAATCAATTCAGGAATGGACAGCGAAACAGATTTATTACACAATCGGCGCTTTGGTAAACAAAACGAACGTAGTTTCTCACTAGGTCAAGGTTAACTGCGGTCGCTTGAGGCGAGCTTGCTGAACGCTATTGAAAACACCGTAACACTGAACTTTGTGTGTTTTGCCGGGCGCCTTTATATAGCCTGACAAGTCTGAGTGTTGCTTTGTGCGGCAGTAATTTTTCATTCGACGAATTTCTTGAAAGCGCCCGAACTGTGCATTTCAGGCGCGCAATGTTTCGAACCTTTTCTGGAACGCGTGAGAGGTAGGTACAGGTATGTAGGTAAAACGCAGCTCAGTATCGATGTGATAGGTACCTACTATCGAGTCACGTTATTACGAGCGGTGGCTGGAACGTTCTCGATGGTTCGGCATTCGAACATTTTAATATGGGCGACGCTTCTGGAAAGATCAATATTTTTAGGAAACAATCCAAAGCATGAGGTAGCAGAGGTTGACTGCTACATAACCATACAAAAGAAAAGTTTAATAACAAACAACCCCTTACCATATTATTAATTTATTTAGAAATAATGAAAATATTATGAAAAATGATCGTTATAAATAAAGCAGGAAATTATCAAAATGCAAAAAAAAAACATAATTGTAAATGTTTTTCCTCAGATTCACATTTATGACACATGTATCCAGGTTCTCGCTGTGTGCAATCTTTGTGAGATCAGGATTTGAATTTAATCAACATTAACATAAATACATAAAGTGAAAAGGGTTTGGATATTGAAAGTATGGCGGACGGGCACGGACATGCACTTGAACGTATGATTTGGGAGCTGTACTCACAGAATCTTAAAAAAAACCTCGGGGTTAGTTGTAGCACGGGGTCGATTGTACCGGTACAATCGTCCCCGCAAAAATTGGTACATCCATCTAAATTAAAACGCAAATTTTTGGTTAATCCCTACTCACGAACGCTTCAAAACCCATCCTAAAATAATTTCAAATGTCCAAAGAAATGTGAAGATAGCAAAATACTAACAAATAGTACATAGTCATTGTAATATTAGCGAATGAACGCAATCGAGAAAAGTTACGTTTAGGGCTCGAAAATTTCGTCTTCCGATTGCGGACGTCCGGGTTGCACCATGTCCCACGGGCTACTTACGATTGTCCGCATGTATCAGGGCCATCGCCTGACGACACATAGTATGTGTACCTATTGTAGTTAGGGAGTTATTCGCCTTGGTACTACTGACCCGTGGTACTATTGTCCCCGGTCTCCCCTACTTTTAATTTAATCTAATTTCAATATTTATTCCTCTTATTATCAAAGTTATTAGACACACCTGTGTCTTTCTCATATATTTAATGGCAAGTAACATTGTGTAGAATGTTAGGTATCATAAAATACGTCAGAACGAAGTAAAAGCGTTTTTACCGGGAAGACGCGACCGAATCCCCAAGTAGCCAGTTACTGAAATTTCCCCTTAAAGTATGGAAATCACGCAACGACTCGTATCCAGCTTGAAAATAAACCTTTTTAAGAGATAAGGGTGAATTAATGATCCCGATTGGAGAAAACAGATTTGGTAACCCCTCTGGAGCAGGAGACTTTTTTTACTTACATTATATAAAATTTGCGCTTCCAAAATTCACATAGATACAAAACATACCAGTGGTGGTCCATGAGTTTTCAGTGAGCTAGAGTGCTAAGATTGAAAAATACGACGTTATTGATGTTGTAGCTAAAAACGATTTTCATTTTTTTCAAAATTTCTACTTTTTGTATGAAGATATAATGAAATGTGGATGCGGCGCATCCACATTTCAATAGATTACTGAAAATCTTCATACAAAATGTTGAAATTTTGAAATAAAATAAAATTATTTTTCAGCTACAACCGCATCAATAACGTAATATTTTTCAATCTTAGCACTCTAGTTCACTGAAAACTCACGGACCGCCACTGATACATACCTACCTACACTATTATTTTAGAGATAGGCCAGGCAGAGATTTAATAATAAAAAAATGGCATGGTTGTTCGGCTCCATTATTATTTTTACAACTGACATCAAAAAACTCACTATAAAAAGGAAATTTATGATATAAAATTTTAAAACATTACGCCGTACAGTTGAAAACCTCTGCTCGGAGGCATTTAGGGTATACAGGATTCATAACGGAACATGAAAAATCTGGACTCGGGACAAGGGCAATAATTGATGTCCCTCTACACTCGCCAGCCGTAGGCCCTAAACACAATAAGCCCGAAACACATTTCAAAACATCACACTCCACCTCGCCGAAAGGTCAGCTTCATATCCATGGTTAGTAAATAACAAGATGGAGATGGAAGAGACATTTTTACAAGATCCCGGAAAAGCTGACCTGAAGACACTACGGGAGGAGATACGCGTGCCGGATGATAAATACATCAGGGGAAATATTTCAACAACAATCCCTAGCGCTGGAAACTACGAGCAGAATTACATCATCACTCGCGAATTCTTATGAAATGTGCATGAGCTGCTCTACAATAACATTTTCCACCGAGAGCATTGACTTTAGGAAGACGAACAGTTTGAAATGAGCATCATAAGAATTTCATCATTTTGTGTTTCTTGCCCCCATCCTCCCTCTGCCCCGTTTAAATTTTTGGGAACAAAGACTGAAATAATTTAAAGTTCGTACCGAATAGTGGGCGTACTCACCTTTAAAGAGAAATTTTGTTTAAGAGAATTTGAATTTTCAGATATCTTGGCAACGTAAAATGAGATGAGCAAAAGTTAAACCGAAAGAGAAAAAAAGTATTCAATTATGTTTAACTAAAAAGTGAAAAAAATATTTTGAAGCTTTTGGTACATTTAAAATGGCCATGTATATAAAGGCATACTAAGAAAAGTTTTTGCTTGCTAGAAATGAAATGAAACTTTTCTTAGTAAGTTAATGTATCCTGAATAAAGAAGTATGCGCATTTTTTTAATAATTGCTTTAATCTTTTTAATAAATCGCCCAAAAATAATTTTTATACACCAACGTTCATTTTTAGTGTACCGTAAATAATGTATGTACTTTTATTCCATACAATTAAAAAGCTACTTTCGATTACGTTTGATAAGCGTAATATATGTCGGTAAATAAACGTGGTTGGTTTTGAAATGAGAATGTGCTTAATTCCTACCGGGATGTCATTTATCCAGTTCCTACCTCTCCCTAACCACCACCACGCTGGATAAGTATTTGAAATTTGGAACAATGGCAAGAAAAATGTTGATAATTCGAGTGCAATTGTTTTGAAAACAGAAAAAAGCGAAATTTCGTTTTTAAGTTAAAAAAAAGGAATTACATGCATAAAATCATTTTGCACTCATTTGTTGTGTTGTGGCCACAATTATCTGGAGGTATCTCAGTGGAACTATACTACTATATTGTGTTTGTGTCGTGTGCTCCTTGGCCGAGATACAGTGGTAAGTGATTGGTTATCACTTTTCCTTGCATATCTTGTTTTTCCTGAACATGTTATCAATCAATTCTAGCAAACAACATTTACTTTCGTTTCATTTTTACTATTTACAAGTGCATCTGAAGATGTAATTCGTAAGCAGTATTTGATGCAACAGAACGCTTTTAATGTTTTGTCAACATTGATATAACTGGAACCCTTACAGAAGGCGGAAAACTACTTATCTTAGGATCCGAGCAACTAAACTAGCAGTTCGATGAAATCATGACTAAGGTGTACTGCAAAGCGTAGCATTAGAGCTAGATTTGGAAGTCTTTAACGCATTTCGTTACTGTCCACGAAAATTCCAAAATAAAAATTGATATTGTAGAAACATATTAATTATTTCAATATTATATTTGGCTTTGAGATGTTCACCAAATATTACCAGTCGTCTAGGGGTTATGTTATGTTATGTTATGTATAATAATAATAATCGTTTAATAATCGTTTATTCCAGAATGTATGCAGGGGAAGTGCAATGCAATACATTCCATATTTTGAAATAACAAAAGAAAGATAAATAATAAGATCAGGTAAAAAATAATTAACATCAACACATAAATTAAATAAAAACAAAGAAGCATGAGAAAAAAGAAACAAACCTGATCGGCATAAAAATGTTAAAAACTACGAAGATGTTGAATAAAAACTATGAAGATGTTTGTTTTTTATGACAATAATAAATGGCAATAGTTTCGGAATATGTAAGAAGCAATGATTTGGAGATAGAAGGCGGAAAATAAAACTTTTATCCAAATAACAATAAATAAAATAATAATAATAGTAAATCTGTTGCCAAGACATTTGCAGATAGTTCTAACAAAACCAAACTGATAAATGGGGGGAGTTTACCTTAATAATAGCCCCGGGCGTTTAGTTGCCGTTCCCGAATTACAAACACGTTCCCTCGTGTTAATAATGTTATTTGTTTGTTTATCCGAAGGAGCTAAATATTTCGTGAACGCTTTCAACAACTACGTTTCACACGGTTATGTGTTCTGACAAGAGATGTCGTTTAACCCTTCAGTGGAGCAAAACCTTAATCTTTTACTTAACGGATTCTTACGCATCGGATCAGCTTTGGTAAATTTAAACCATGGTAATAAGTTAAGTGCTTTTGTATTCCGACCTTAATATTTAAACTGCAATTATAAGTAGAGGATAAGAAAATAAAACAGTGCTAAAGCCTCGATTACAATGAGATTGCAATCAACGATTACAATCATATTTAGTAGTTAACTGGCAGATTTTACACTGAACAAGTTTACTAACAGATAGTGAATTCGCCGGCTAGTAGCTTGTAAACTCGCTCAATTTAATCGAGGCTTTAGACATAAAAAGGTACATTTAACCGTGAGAAGAGCATTTTAAACTTTACGACGCTGATAAAACATGTAAATTATAAAAACGATCGGGAATTCGGGAAGAGTGAACAAAATTACGGAGATAAAGTTGATAAAAAGAGTGAGAACTTAAAGTTCATATAAAACCATTGTTGAAAACATCTTACCTTTGCCGACTGCTAATAGATAAAACAGAGTGACACAATGAAAACTGCGCGAAGGGGACGGTATTAAAATTTTATGTTAAAATTAAATATTAAAATTTTATGACTAGTCAACATCGTTGAATATTTTTAATGTTGGTAAGGCAAAACAATAAAAAAATAGTAATTATCTTTTCAAACACTAAAGTCATGATTTTAAATTAAGACAAAGTGTCATTAAGATGAACAATGATTTGCATTATTTTGTGAGATTCGTTTGACGGTTGACTCGTTTCTGCTGTACGGAATCATATACATAGTATTTCCGTTTTAGTATTAAAAACACCTTGACTATCTAAAATTGTTTTACTTAATATCTTCTTGAAAGCTCTTTCATATGAATAATAATAATAATAACGTAGTATTTATATAGCGCAGTTTTGTGATGTTTCACTTCAAGTGCGCTTAATTATAATAAACTTAAAATTAACCTACAGTGTTCCTTACGAGTCCTTAAAAAATTAATTAAATAATGTGAAATAACGAATTTACAAAAATATACAAAGCAATTCCTAAAGAACAATATTAACAACAATAGTGAGTGCTGTTTTGGCACAGGACAATATATAATGATAAACCATCACGGTGCCATTCAACAAGAATCATTTAAACTAAATTATATAGAACAGGAGGCAGTTAACATTTAGAAATAATACAAATTCAGAGTGCACATAAAACTATAGTAAAGAGGTAATCAAAACCAAACAATTACCAGAAACTTGAGGAACATGGCTTATTATAGTAGATTGAAAAGGAGTTAAAATTCATGAAAGGTATGATTTTTTAAATAAGTTTGTTTTTAAAGCTCTTTTGAATTCAGCCAAGTTCTGGATATTAGTAAGAGCTGAGGGAAGTTTGTTCCAAATGAGCGGGCCAGTTACACGAAAAGATCTATCATAGTAAACGGCTCGATTTGACCTAGAAAGTTCGATTAAACGATTTGTAACATCTCGATCTGCTGACCTTAGAGTAAGCTGCCTATCGCTTAAGTTTTGTCGGACACATAGTTCCGATATATAGGCTGGCGCCATTCCTTGCAATGCTTTGAAGGTCATTAAGCAGATCTTGAACTCTATTCTTTCAGGGCATCGAAGCCAATGAAGATCCTTTAGAAGCGGGGTTATACGGCAATACTTAGATTCACCAAAAATCATTCTCGCCGCAGCATTAAAAACGGACTGGATTCTATTGAATTGTTTTTTAGGCAAGCCAGCATACGCACTATTACAATAGTCCATACGTGAGACAACGAACGAATTTATGAGTGACTTTGCTCCATCAGAGGGAAGGCAACGCCTGATTGATTTTATCTGCCTTAGATGGAAAAAGCCTGAACATACAGATTTTGAAATTTGTGATTCAAGAGAAAGACTATTGTCTATAGTGAAACCTAGAAACTTTATTTCTGTAGAAGGGATTATATCTGTGCCCTGAATATGGATTGGATTAGAGTCGATGAGGGCTTGCCTTCCAGGAGAAGCTATCCAAATAAATTCCGTCTTGGTCGGATTAAGTTTGAGTTTATTGACAGACATCCAACTTGAGACTGTGTTAATAAAACTAACCACCTCGTTTTTAAGGACGTCTTTTTCATCCGGGGAACAAAACTTGAAAATGAAACGATCGTCTGCATAGCCTTGTGATTCAAAGCCAGCTGATTGAATGAGTTTCTCGAGGCGATTCGTATAGAGAATGAAAAGAATGGGACCCAAGACAGAACCCTGGGGAACTCCACATTCTATGGGAGTTTCAGGTGAAGTAGAATTATTGAAAATTACTGAGGCTACTCGTCCAGACAGGTATGATTTCATCCATTGGAGAACATCACCTCGAACACCAAATTCGGTTTCAAGCACATTTAATAAAATACTATGATCTACCGTGTCAAATGCCGCACTCATGTCAAGAACAGATACCAAACCCAACTTACCTGCTTCCATCCCGATGATCAAGTCTGAAATTAACCGCAGAAGAACAGTTTCCGTTGAATGAAACTGTCGATAAGCAGATTGATTTTTGGCAAATAGACCGGCGGAGTTCAAGTACCCCACCAATTGTTTGGCAACGATTTTCTCAAGCAGTTTAGAAAGGAATGGTACATTGGATATTGGCCTGTAATTATCCGTATTGTCAGTATCAAGATTTTGTTTTTTTTAGAATCGGAGTTATTATTGATTTCTTGAGTGTTCCCGGTACAAGTGAATTTACTAATGACTTCTGGATAATTGCGGTAATTACAGGCGCTATATCCGGAAGACATTGTTTTAAGAGCCAGGTAGGTATGGGGTCTTGAGTACATTGCTTGTTAGGGCAAGACTTTATAGCACGCGTGACATCTTCTTCCGTTACTGCTGCAAAAGTAGAGAAGTCACCGGAGAGCGGACTTGATGCTGCGATAGAAGACGATCCTACCACACTGAGGGCCTGAATTTGTTCAACCTTACTTCTGAAGTATGTTGCGAGGCTGTTTGCTTCAAGAGAGGAATCAACCTTATTGTTGCTCTCTCCAGACAGAGTCCTTATGTTTTGCCAAAGTTTTCGAGGGTCCTTTTCTGTCTCAATTTGCTCACACCAAAAGTTAGATTTCTTCTGTGTGACTTCTTCCTTGTAAACTTTTTGCTTCATCATACCTCACACTAAGGATTTTTAGTAGGTATGTCTTTTTGTATGGGAAAAAAAAATTGGAATTTCGGAAAAAGTTGTTAATCTTTTTTACTCCTACTATCATGTAGAATCACCTCCCGAAGTTAATGCACTTTACCCCCGGACACCCTGTATTGTATTCATAGCGATTAGAATCATTTGCTAAGTCTCCGCTTTTGTATCCATTGTTATTTTCATAATAATTAAAATATGTATTTAGTTTGGACCATTCCTACTCCAATTTAAACATTTATCCCTTCAAAAAGTAACTTTGTAATGAATAAGCAATTAGAATCATTTGCTAAGTCCCGCTTTTGTATCCAAGTAATTTTCATTTAAAAATTAAAATATGTACCTATTTAGTTTAGACCATTTCTACTTCAATCAAAACATGTATCCCTTCAAAAAGCAATAAAAAAATCCCATAAATCATAAATATAATAACGATTTGACAATAAAATTAGGTCATTAATAATTCAGGTAAATTTTGGATATGAGTCGTTCAATTTCTATATCCGCTATATCAACTTTCACTGATTCGGAGAAAACCGCAAAAAACTGTCACATCTGTATCGTAAACAAAAAATTGCTTTTTATTTTTTGATAAAATGAATTGGAGTAATATACATTCGAAAAGTGTTCATTTTTCAATGTATGTCTAGAAATATTGAAGTAGTTTGGATAAATAGATTAGATATAGCGGATTTTGATACTCACTTCGTGATTTGTATGGAATATAGAGGCTTTTGAAACTCAACTGACCTGAGGGGCATGTTTCTACAACCACCATCTTGGAAAAATAACTACTCATGATTGGTTGAATTCCGATATAGCGGGTTTTGATAGTAACTTCTTGAACGATATAGCGGGTTTTGTTTCTCACTTGCTGTTTTAACATGGTTTTTGGTCGTGATAAGGGAGGTTTTGAAATTTAATTTTAGATTAGTCTTGTTCCTCGCAAAAATGTGAACAAGATGTCATACTCAGAACATTTTGTCAAAAAATCGGATATAGCGGGTATTGAAATTATACGACTCATATTTAAGGTTTTTCCCAAAACAATATTGAAGTGAGCTACAAACCCAAGCTTAGCGGGTAGGTATAAATTCCCATTGTATGTAACTTTTATACAATAATAAAAAATTTGCCTACTGGAATTACCAAAATACCCCAAAATGAAACTACCCAAAAGGAAAATTCAGAAAAATTGGAATATTTTTCCAACGCATAATATGTCAAGTCGACGTTAAATTGAGTGAAGCACCCTGCGAGTGATCGAATTGAAATTGTAAAAATATTCCACTGAATTACACTACAGCACCAAGTAAATTATGATAATTCTCCGTCAAAAAACCTCAATGCGTTTCCTAAGAAAAACACTGCCTCCTTGGTGCACCCGGTGTAGAAACATGTTCCGCTTTGTCGCAACCGTCGCCGACGCCCAACGGCGGGTTAAGGTGTATCGTTAGGGGCGCCGTTACGGCGTAACGGACGCCGTTGCTTTGAGCCGCGCCAGATAAGGACGCCGTTTGGTAGCGCCGTTATTGCTTACCTGTTTGCCGCTCGGTACCGCTTCCTTCGGAGTCAGGCCGTACGTCTTCGACGGACGCTATCTGACGACGCCTTCAACGGTAATTGAATATTTACGCCGGAGGATTCGGCGGTAGGAAAGCAAAGAGCGTTAAGGTGTTGTTTAGAATGAGGCGATAACATTTTATCTGAATGTAAAAATATTAATTATATACTTTTGAATGTAGCTATAACTTTGTGGTAATCCATTACAGATACATGAAACAATGTCTAATAATAATTTCCTTTCTGAACTTTCTACAATAAAACACATTGCTGTAAATATCGGATATGAACCAAGTTTAATTGATAACATCTTAAATAAAAAACTTCAAAATTTCAAAAAATAAATATCTATACAATTCTAATAATAATAATGAAATAAAATGAAATAAAGAATGGCGTAAAATTTTGCATTTTAACAAATTTTCAGTTCAATGTTGCAAAAATCTCCCTTCTAATATTAAACCAGCTTTTTATACAAGAAATAATATCGGTAATTTTTTGAGGAACGCTCTAAATAAAAACCATAAAATGACTAATTCCGGAATATATAAACTCAAATGAAATTACTGTCCCTCATTTTATATTGGAAAAACAACTCGTAATTTTGAAATCAGAATCAAAGAATATTTATGGTATCTTAATAATAATAATTTTTCTGAGTTTTTCATATTAACCATAAAGGAAAACGCTTAGATAACTTAGAAGCCTTGGAAATGAAAAAAAAATACTTTAAAAATAATGAATCTTTTATCAACAAACAAAAATATTATCTTACAGCCCAATCATGGATATGTTCCCCCACCCACTCTTCATTAATCCCTAGCAACGCCTCCACCCCTACCATAATAATACATTGTTCCCACCCACTATTTTGTAATTGTCAAATCAGTATACGTTTTCCCTGAGGAAGGAACGAACGTTCCGAAACCGGTCGGTTTTAAACAAATATACAAGTGGTTCAAACAAAGTAACATGGTTTCATTTATCTATATTCATTATAATTTAAAAGTGGTTTCGTTTTATTTCCCATTCAAAATATATTAATGGTTCACTTCACTCACAAAGGTTAGAGTCTACGAGTAGTAGAAAGGAAACATTTTTCACAAAAATATCTATATTTGGATTTTAAACTTTAATTCCGGCACATTTACGAAGAGTTTTAGATTGCAAAAAACGTTGAAATCGGGGTTCAAATCTAGATACGTTAATTGAAGACGCGTGGTAGGGTTAACGTGAGATAGTTATCTTATTAGATATTATATTAAATATTAAAGGGCGTTACAGAGGAGACATTAACAAGTTAAAAGCTCGATTCGGGAGTTTAGGATTACATGGACTGCCTATTTTGCATATAAGATAGACCCCTGAGATTCTAAGCCCCATATTGCTAACACCCAATATGGAAAATGATGAATGATACGAATGACATTTAATCACGTGATGCCGGAAATTTTCACTCTATTGGCACATTTCACGCGTTGGTGATGTTTATTTTATACATATGGCTTATCTACATCTATTCATCAAAAGCTATAATTAAATATTAGACACATAATATGAAATGAATGGAAACCTCGACTCCAATATTTTTAGTTAAATCATTCAATAGACATCCATAAAACCCACCGTGGAAAAATTGATATTGTAAAATTAAAAAGTTAGACCAAGTTAACACTTAATTGGCACCATAAAAACTTCACTTTAAAAAGCAGAGGACAATATTAAAGAGCAGAGTTAGAACACCGAAACGTGAATGATGTTATTAAATTCCTGGATGGCTAAAATTGATATTGGAAGGTGCACAGCAAGGGTTCCCAACCGATCGATCGCGGAGCAAAATTTGTTCGATTCTAAAGAATTAATTATTATTTCAATATACAAGCATAAATTTACAACCATGGATGAAAAATTAACGTCCTGTTTACTAATTCTAGTGCTTAGTGTTAAGGAAGCGGTTAAGACCTGTGGCACACACAGCTATAAAAGATCAAAAATCAATTGGCTTGGCCTATTTCAGCATATCGCTCGCCATATTATTATTATTTTGTAATCGTTTATTACAGATCTTTTTTTTTACATTAATCCCACACAGGAGGCCTAGAAGAAAATAATTTCCCTCAGGGCCTATGCCATCTGGGATGCTTTGTGGAGGGTCTTTTTGAGGAGAGGAAGGAATGAACATTGGTCTTGGAGAGACCCATGTTGTAGGAAGGAGGAAATACAGAGGCCGGCAAATCATTCCACAGCCGAGCTGTTGAACATAAGAACGAGTCGAAGAAGCGACCCGTTCTCCTGTGACAAATGTCAACCGTGCACAAATGTTGGGCATGCGTTTGGCGTGTTTCCCGACTATGGTGCCGAAGGGATCAATGACGCTACTTCCTCGTAGCATCTTCCATTGTAATACCGGTAGAACAAGGATAGCATTCCCACCTATGCTCTAAAGATTGCAATCCGTCTGTTAAGATGGGAGAATCTATCAAACGGACCGCCAGTTTTTGCAAAGAGTCAAGGGTATTTTTCAGGTATTTTGGAGCTCCAGACCAGAGGTTGCTGCCAAATTCAACCGTGGGGCGCACATGTGATTTGTACAGGGTTAGTAGCAGTTGTGTACTATTAAAGTATCCGCGGGCCCTGTACAGTACGCCCAGTTTTTAAGAGGCTAACTTTACTCTGGCTATTCTAGATCTATTCCCATTGTGAATGTACGGCGAGCGATATGCCGAAATACACCAAGTCACATGATATTTTATCTTTTATAGCTGTGTGTGGCACAGGTCTAAAGGTCAATGTTTTGAAGAACTAAAAAAAAAAAATTAAAAAAAAAAACAAAAATTATGAGTTTTTCTTAGAAGTCGATAACCATTAAAAAGGTATCCAACCAATCTAAAAAGGTTGGAAACCCTTGGCGTAATATTGTAATATAGTATTTAACACTCCAGGTTGCATTATTCGTAACAAGCGTTTGTTACTAAAAAGAGCAAAACCAAAAGCAATTAATATAGATAACCTTAGACAGGGAAAAGTAATTTATAACGGTTCAAGATCATACCAAGGACAGCTCTATTCCAAAGTCTAATCCAAAAATCATTTTGGATAATGATACGCGCCCTTATCGTCTACCGTAAACCCTCCATCCCCTATCCCCTCCCCACTCCCCTCCCCTACCCGTCAACCCTATCCAATCCGCTCTCGAAAAATAAATAATCATTACATTTGATACATTTCCAATTTATGTACCGGATTCGAATTGAGCGCTGCAATTGGAAAATCAGGTAGAATCGATATTCCCGTAGGGCGAATTCTACATCGAAATTTTTAATGAAAAATGGAATTCATATGAGTAATTTCAACTAAATGAGAGAATGAATTACGTAAACGAACCAAGCATCTTTTGGAAATGCAACCGAAAAAATTAGTGTAATTCTTACATGTCGATTTATTGAGGTGACGACTAAAACTCTGTTTATTTCAGATAAACAATTCATGCCACAGGATTTAAAAAAAAACTGCTGTTATGAATATAAACATTCGGGTGGAACGAATCTTCTCTTCATCTTCTCTACATATTATAATTAAAGTCCCCCGCGTCGTCTGTCTGTCTGTCTGTCTGTTCGCGATAAACTCGAAAACTACTGAACGGATTTCATGCGGTTTTCACCAATAGATAGAGTGTTTCGTGAGGAAGGTTTAAGTATGTAATTTGTCAAGGATTTGTGTAAATTGGTTGAAACATAACGATAATTGTTAGAAGTGTCGGAAAAAGTCAAGCCGCCTGGTAGCTTTCATCGAAAACGCTGCCTAATCCTTTTGGGATATAACAAAACAATGCATGGTGGGATATACCTCTTTTATAGATCTACAAAAAAGTCCGCGAAGACATATATCTATATTTTACGGATAGCTTACTATACCCATTCTATCTTCTAAAAAAATGGTCACGTACATTGCGGTAATTGAAAAGTTATTTATACGGATACAGTATTAATCCTTATTAACTTAAATACGTTAGTTACCCCAAGCATTTCATGCACATTATTATAAACTTTTACACCATCTCTACGTATTATAAATTAATGTCCTCCGCGGCATTTGTCTGTCTCTTCGCGATAAACTCAAAGACGGCGGTGGTCATAAAGACGTGGTTATAAAGACTAAAAAAACACAACGTCATCCAGTAGATGACGTTGTGTTTTATTAGCCACAGCAACGCGTGGCCGGGTCAGCTAGTTATCAATAAAAATATATTTTAAATTGTGAGGATTTTTTCGTTGCAGAAATCGCTTTGAATGATCATTCGCAAATGGTTTAATTGAAAAAAGTTCAGACACCCACAAGAAAACAATATTTTCTTTCTGTAGCAAGAGCGACAGAGCCACAATCTAAAACGATAATTTTCCTTCAAATGTAGCATCGAACCCTCCCCGCTCCACCCCCGCAACGTCCCCGCACCGCCCCGCGGCACCCCATTGGCGTATCAATATCAGCCGAGAGCCCGGGGCGCGGGGGGTGAAACGAGTGGAGTGAGTGCGACACGTCCACGTCCATACACGTTCAGACTCCACCACGGCCAGCCAACCGTTCACCGCCGATCCGAAAGTATCACACCCACGGGTGATTTCCCGCACCGGAATGTGCAGTCCGCAACAAATAATATCACATTCCGCCCGTTCCAGCGGATGCGGGCGGCACGTGACGGCGGGGACACGCAGCGCAACGTGACAATTTCCCCGAACACGGAAATAAGCGATCACTTTTGACACCAGACATATTTTGCCGACAATACATAAATATGTGTCAAAATACCACAACACGACGTATCCCCGAGGTATTTTCCATTCCTATTCATATCTGCTGGTTTCATGATGGTTATTTATAGTTAGCGCGGAGATCTGCTTGGAGTTGGTTTGGATGCCGAATTACGACCCATCGATAAATGTACCACGAGCTACGGTAATACGTGTACAATAATTGAGGTTGCAAATCAATTCAATCAGGTTGGATGGTACCCCAAATTAGGAGAACACTGTGTGGCTGGAGCAAAACAGGAGCGAAAGGAGAAGAGCAAAAGAAAGGATGATAAGCAAATCGAAAGCTATTTTAAGAACGGTTTTGGTTCCGAATGGTTGTTTCTAAAGGGGTGCGTTGTGAATATCGTATACAGCAATCCGAGGCTAGTTTACTTCCGAATGTATTACTTTAATAATATAACAGATTTCTGTTTCCCGCTACATTCTACTATTCGCGTTTCCCATTTTATGCAAATAATAAAGTGAACTTTTGTTATATAATATTATAAGTGTGGTTTCACTGCTCCATCTCCTGTTTTCATTGAAAATTATGATATTTTGAAATTAGTTGCAAAGTAAACCTGCCCATAAAACTTTCTAGGTAAAAGTACACTTATTAAATAGTAGATAATGTTTTAGAAACCAAACAAGCTAAAAATAATAATAATAAAAACTCTTGTAATATACATTTCTTTCACTTATTCAACTTGAAAAAAATGAAGCTAAGTTCAGTTAAGCAACCTCGGCTTACGGTACGTGGTTTCTATGTTTTGATGTAAAAATATCAACTCTATACCTCGAGACTTTCTCAATAATAGATCCACACCAATATGGCTTTCAAAAAAAGAAGAGCTCTGAACTGTTACTTCAAGATTTTTCAAATTACATAAATAATGAACTAAACGATAAAAAACAATTATTAGTTTTGTTTATAGACAATTCGAAAGCTTTTGATACTATAGATCCAACAAAATTACTTAAAGTTCTGGAGGCGATAGGGGTGCGAAGACGTTTTCTTAAACTTTTGAAGAACTACCTTAGTGATCGTAAAATTCAGGTCAAAATAAATGGAAAATTGAGTAAAGTGGGATCATTGTCTACTGGTGTACCGCAGGGCTCTATCCTAGGTCCAACATTATACATAGTATTTGTCTCTCTTATGAATAAAGTATTTTCTTTTATCAAGCACTATGTATATGCGGATGACACAGCACTTGTCATCTCACATAGGGATCTGCTCACGGCCATGAATATGCTACAGCAGGACTTCATAGCATTACTAAAATGGTCTCACGACTCTGGCTTAGTTATAAATGCACAAAAAACAAAACTAATGCACATAAGATCGCCTCATGCCAGATATGCAATAGCACCTTCAATAGTTTCCCATAACTTTGACTGCATACACAATAACTGTATACAGCCCTGCGCCTGTGGAAGTATTGACCTAGTCAAAGAATATGTCTACTTAGGGGTGACGGTGGATTGTAATATGAAATGGGATATCCATATTTTTAAGCTATGTAAGCGCCTTCGAGC
The DNA here is from genome assembly GCA_929108145.2 of Limnephilus rhombicus. Lineage (NCBI taxonomy): Eukaryota > Metazoa > Arthropoda > Insecta > Trichoptera > Limnephilidae > Limnephilus > Limnephilus rhombicus. The sequence goes on along the minus strand of OV815273.1, from coordinate 37,335,774 downwards.
GATTGTAGGCAAACTTTATAAACTTAAATATTATGTACCCATCAAAACCATGAAACTAATCTATTTGTCCCTGGCTGAATCTAATGTGAGATATGGTATAACGTCTTGGGGGCACTCATGTAAAACAAACATCCAACATGTACAGTCAATTCAAAACGCTATGGTCAAATTACTCGTCAGCAAAGCAGTTTATGACCAGCGGCAAAATATCACAATTATGTATAAATCCATAAATGTGTTACCTATTAGAGCTCTTTTTTGGTATAAAATCTGTATGCAACATATCTTAGATAGCCCATACAAAACAATGGTGGATCACATGTACAATACTAGGCTTACACAAAATGAAGGGATGATAGTACCTAGATTTTCTAATAAACATGGCCAGCGAACTCTTGTTAACTCCAGTAACCACTTATTTTTAATATGCTGCCATATGATTTGAAAAAATGTTGCTCGACACCTAAATTTGCACTATTGTTTAGAACATGGCTATTGGAATCAGATTTTATGTATTGACTTGACTCCTCGTGCATTTTTAATTTTTAATTATTAATATTTAATTTTAAATTTAATTTTTTTTTTCTTTATACTTATTTATGTTTTTATTTTTTTCTTCTATTGTAAAACATTGTATATTGTATCATGTTGTTGTCCACACTATTTTCCTGCCGACAAGCTACTTGCGGTAGCTTTGTAGGTGCAATGTAAACAAGAAAAAAAACTATTTTCTGTTAATAATAATAATTATTATTGCAAACTAAAGCGTTCAGGAAAAAAATATAATGATGAAAAAAAAAACATTTTTCTGTCTTGGGACATGCACATCGCATTGCACAGCTTTTAAAAAGGGACAGCCATTATCAACTAGTGTTAAGTTTTTTTTTAATCAACATTAATAAAAATTGTATTTCCGCATTCAAAACCAGGAGAATTCAGAATTATACAAGATTAAGAATTTAACGGTCGATAGTTAAAGTCAAGAAAAGATTTTAAACCTGCAAACGGCGCTTGAAAGCAGTCAACGACCTCGTAAATATAGGAAATCAGCATTTTACGACTGCGTTTAACGGGAACCACTTTACAAACCAAATCAGAGAAGAGGAAGTAATTTATGATTTGTACACACACATTTACAATGTAGGTGATGGTGAATTTCTGGGTACTGTGAAAATTAAGCGGCTGACCTAGTTAATCTAACAAAAGGAAAATTAACTTTAATTTTTTTTTTTTTTTTTATTGAAAATTTTTTATTTTTTTGGTACAGTACATACAATAGATACATAAATATAATGAAAGTATATAAAAAAAAAAATAAAAAAAACTTAATGCAATTATTAAATACAAATATACATATTTTTTTTAAATGTTCTCCCATAATAAGCAAATGCTTGTGTGTATGGGAGGAAGTATTATTTGTTACGTTATTTTGATTTATTTTTTTTTAAATTTAGTATATATTAAGAATAAGAGAAACATATGTGTGTATATGTATATATTTTTTAATTATTATTTATTATTTATTTTTTTTAGTTAAGGTTTTCAGTATATTTTTTTAATTGTGTTTTGAAATTTTTGTAACTGTCCTTAAGGGATCTTATATTTTCTGGTAATTTATTAAAGAAATTTGTTCCCAAGTATTTATAGTTTTGTTGACCCAAAGTTTTTTTACAAATGGGAATTGGTAACATGTATTTTTGCCTAAAATTTACTGTGTTTTTGAAGGGTATGGATTTGTTTAGGATATCCTCTTTGTAAACTTGTAAGGTTGAATGATACAGGAAGAGAGATTGATCAGGATTGTTTACTGTAGTGGAATAAGTAGGCAACGTAATAATTCTGTGCCCGAGAAGCATACGGATGCAAGTCCAAAATTTGAAGAAATGAGTTTTTAATGCAGACATTAAGTAAATTATCATGTTCATCAGTGGCAGAAAGATACAAGTTCTATCATGAAGAAAAACAGGATTTTCAAAAATGTATACGGATGCAACTACCTTTGATGCAACAACTATCTTCAATTAGGGAGGCGGGAATTGGTACCGCCGCCCCGGGAATCTTTATTGGATAACCAACACCACTGCACAAGTCACCCCAGGTGGTTCGCTACGTTTGGTGATTTAGCAGAGGTGCCCGGGTTCATGGGATGAGGTTTGTCTAGGTCTTGGAGGTGGATGGCCAGGACACACTGACCCCAGATTCCTTCCCACCCCTTAAACCCTTTTCCTTCTCAGAACTCTTCCTCTCTTTTCTTTCCCTAAAAAAACCCTCCACACAGTATCCCCAAAGATGACATAGGCCCTCAGGGAAATTATTTTCCTCAGGGCCTCCTGTGTGGAGCTCATGTAAAAAAAATCTTAGAAGCAGAAAGATGTACATGGACTTACATTTTTACGATTTAATCGCATTTTGAGTATAATGACTCAAATCCATGTGCATCCTTCTGCCTCTAACATTACTACCCTTTCTGCGGAAGTAAACAATTTTCAAAAATTGATCCTTTCATAATACACCACACCACATGTCATAACCAAAGACTCTATAAATATTATTGGCGAATCGATGGTCCAAATTATCAATGAATATTTGAATAGTGGAGTATTCCCCAAAACTTGGAAGACATCTGTAATAACTCCCATCCCAAAAATTGATAACCCAAAAAAAATTTGACGACTTTAGGCAGATCAATTGTTTACCCAAATATGAACAAATACTGGAATACATTGTAAAGAAGCAATTAACTGAATATATTGAGGCCAAGCAGATATTAGTTCGACAACAATCTGGTTTTAGAAACAAATGTTCTTGTGAAACCGCTATTAACTACGTAATTGTGGAAAAATTTTAGAGATAAAAAAAGTAAAATTATTGCAGTGTTTCTAGACTTAAAACGGGCATTTGAAACAATCGACAGAGATAGATAAATAAAAAAATTAAGTAATATTGGAATTAATGGTAAAGAAAACAAGTGGTTTGTTGATTACCTATCAGAAAGAACACAAGTAACAAAAAATGGTGGTATAACATCTGAACCACATACTACTAACAAAGGCGTTCAGCAGGGTTCTGTCTTAGGTCCATTGTTGTTCATTATATACATGAATGATATTATCAAAGTGTTAAAACATTGTGCAATTAAACTATTTGCTGATGATACGTTTTTATACATAGCCAGTAAAAATTTACAGGACGCCATTGAAAAAATGCAAATTGATTTAAATTATGTAACGCTTTGGGGGAACCAAAACAAACTCAAATGGAATGTTACGAAAACTAAGTTTTTAATTGTGAATAACCTAGGTGGAAACGAGCAGGCAATACTAAAAATAGATAACGAAAGCATAGAAAGGGTTAACAGTATTAAATATCTGGGTGTGATATTGGATGAGAAATTAAAATTTGACTAACACTTAGAATACATAACAAAGACAATTGCTAAAAAAGTTAGATTCCTAAAAAGGATCAGAAATAACTTGGATATCAATACAACGCGCCTTGTTTACAATTCTATTGTAACTCCGCATTTAAATTATTGTTCTAGTGTTTTATTCCTATGTAACGAAGCCCAAAATAATAAACTATAGGTTATACAAAATAGGGGGTTGAGGATGATTTTAAAATGCAACATTTTTACTAGAGTTAAAATTATATTACAAAATTTAAATATGATGACAACAAAACAACATATAATATATAATGCATTAACAATGATATACAAACTTTAAAATAATATGCTCCCAAATTATCTTTTATGTTTCAAAAAAATGTTCACAAATATCCTACGAGAAGACTCGGATACTTTAGGCTTCCCAAAACTAAACTTTAGTGCACACAAAATAGCGCGTTTTATAAAGGGCAAAAACTTTATAACAAGTCTTATAGGAAGCCTTAAGTCTTAGCACTTTTCGTAGGATGTATGCATTATACGTAAAGAATGTTTTTTGATTTGTAACAATCTTACCAATATTATTTTAGATAATTTATAATTTTATTATATTGTTTTCCTTAAAATGTTTTTTTTTTTTTTTTTTATGTAGTAATCTTTTTTCCTCTTAAAATGTATTTGTAAAAATGTAACTGTATATCTAAATTGTATTTGTGTATATTTTCTTACTAGATGTATGAAAAAAATTTGCATACATCTAAATAAATATTCAAAAACAAAACAAATAACAAAATATTCCATTTTGAAGCAGAGGACTCAAGTCCGTGTTTTTTGTAGCGTTTTTTTTAAAGATATTTTTAAAGGCTTTACATATAAAATATTTCGTTTTATTTGCTCGTTTTTAAAACAAAACTAATTGATTTAATAATTACTTTTTTTGTTATCTATCAGCATGGAAATCCGAAGAAGTTATGAGACCGTGGTTACAGACAAAATAGTTTTTTGGCTCTTCTGAACACTAACCGTTTTGGACTTGCTTCCGTATGCTTCCCGGGTAGAGAATTTATGTGACTTATTTCGTGAACGACCTTCTTCTATTGACAATTATTATTAAATAAAATATTACACTATTGTATTCAGCTAACACTATGTGGTTCTTTGTTATAAAAATAAAATAATTTCACTTTAAAACATCACTATTTTTGAGTATTTTTCCAATCGGTTTCGGAACCATCGTTCCTTCGTCGCGTTTAATTTATTTTTATTTTTATATGAATACCGCACAAGAGTCCCAACTGCTCCCGTCTGAAACTAGTGAGACTATGGCATCCCCAATTGGAGTATGTTGTGAGGCTGAAGGTTGTAGGGAGGGGAAGGAGATAGGGAAGAGGAAAGTGATGAAGTATAAACCACCAAACACGGCTAATGCCATTTCAAGCAACGTTTCAATTCTGAATGGTGGATTCTGAATTCTGAATTAAATATATAGTAACTGTTTATTAACACAAAAGCACAGTCAATAAATACATTATGGGTTGAAGCGAGGCGGGAGGTGTGACTGGGGGAGGAGGGTAAGTAAAGAGTGGGAATGGGAGAGAGAGATATATATATTAGGTGGGAGAAACAGGAGAACGGGAATATATTAAAAAAGGACTAAATGAAAGTTTTTTATGATTATCAATTATGTTTTCTTTTCTCTTACACATTTCTTAATTTCTAATGCTTCTGAGTATATATAAACTTTTTTCTTTGCCGTTTAAAAATGAAGAATACCTATATCTTTATCAAAATTGTGATTCTTTGATTTTGTAAAGATACAATTTAACCTACTTAAAATACATTATATCTGAGTTCTAACTAGATTTCACGCAGAAACAACGCACGGATAACCTAAATTTAAAATGTTTGATAATATAAATTATTTTTACATTTTTTCATGTACCTTGGGATCTTGTTAATTATCCCACAATTGTTTAATTCCACATAAACCCCTTTAACTGCCCGCGGATCTGCCACATGCAAAAACTTTTTTTCACAAAGCATCGCCTAATCTAAACAGGGTGGATAACGTTCTGTTTTTCAGTAAGTACAGGCACTCAGGAAAGTTATGGTAGTCGGATTGGGTTGTTTGGATTGACAGAAACTCGATAGCAACTTGAACATATCTCTTGTATTGCAAAGCGCTGCAACATAAATACTGACCCTAAGTACAAGGGAATTTAAAGTTATTATCAAGCTAATTTAAAAAAAAAATAAGAAAAACTATTCCAAATTTAAAAAAAAACTACTGTCACTTTTTAATCCAAAACCAACAGACTTATTGATATTTCATCGATGATTTTCAGATATATTCCGTTTCCATTTTCTTAGGTAGGATATTCGTATAATCATTTATTGTCCAATACTTCTAGTATTTCAGATACCTACTGAAAGTTTTTTGTAACAATATGTACTATATATAAGCAATTGTACCTACTCTTATTATTTTTATGTATTGGTATATACAAGTAATTAAATTAGTTAATTAACAATGTTACATAAAATAATATTATTAATTTGAATCTTTGATTTATAATTTAAATTTTAAAAAGCTTTATACAGCGCCCATGGTTAATCCATAATGTTATAAAAATTATTATATGAAATAATAACAGAATTAAAAAAATAAAAGCTGCGGTATTATTTCAATAACGCTAATCAGTAAATAAGTGTAGTAGGTACTACATAAAGCGATAAAAAAGAATGAAGTATATTTCCGTGTTTTTCGAAAATATGTTTTCAACGATTAATTCTGGCCTTTTAGTGCATTTTATGATTTTCCTGCACAATTCTTTCGACAGTTTTTGTTCCCTCCTCGATGCAAGGTAATGGTTGAAAACGTCCGGTGCCGTTCATATGCCACAAAGGTTTATAAAAGTATCTGAGGGAAGTATTTTAATCCCACAAATGGGAACCGCATTGACAGGCTCAACATGGACATTGCACGCAATGCACATTTGCTGCAGTGTGGGATGAGACCCTTTCATATGTGCACTAGACACCGAAACACTATACAAGTATAGTGTATTCCCGTAGGACAACATAATACGGAGGAAACTGATGCATTTTCATACTTCTAAAAATATACCATTCAGAATTTAGAGAATTTTTTATTATTTCAAACAGGTATCTTAAAACATCTGAGAGAAGAAATAATTACCTTTTTTATTGTTTCTAAATGGTGTACAAAAATGTTTAACAAAATTTATAAAAATTTATAACACGACTAGTAAATTCAAGGTAAATAAATATCTTAAAGCTCCTCCGAAAACATAAATTTTTATTTATTTGTTCAAAAACTCTTTTCGAGCACCAATTCTCTTGATATGGTTTACTGTACCAAAACGTATATTTTAGACAAACCTTGTTCGGTGTAAAAAAAAAAACCTTTTAACCCAGTATTTTTTAACATCATTTCTTAAATTTAAAATGAACGTCTGAAAAAGTCCATGGCACGGTGAAATTATATCAGCCAAAAAACAATGTCAAAAATACAATGTACACAAAATAACATTCAACATCATTTAGGTATTTTACCCATTCATCCATTCGTAAATAAACTTTGTTATTACAACCTACCTATATAATATTATATTGTAACCTGATAAATATAACATTAAACACGTCGCTACATTTCCGTTTAAAAACATAGAAAAAATTTAACTATAAACTTAACACAACACTACAAAAATGTTATTTTTACAAAAAGATATCGATTGAACAAATGGAAAATGGATCTTATAAAAATAAACTTGAACGAAGTAAAGTAAAAATACATTTAGTTCGACAATATAAAATAAATGTAACGTGCGAACAGAATCGTGTCATACTAGTTGTCAATTTATAAAATGTGCAAAAAGAAAATTGTCGAATCAGCCAGCATTTCCAATATCTCGAAGCGATATCGCACTTTCCTGTTTACAGTCAGGCTACCAACGCTGTCTACAAAATAATAAACTGTCGTTCGAGTACATGGGACGGGGCTGGGATTCGTGAGATGATGTCATCAGTTTAAATTCACTGTTTCGCTGTGTGTTTTTACGTGTTAAGTTCATTTGGAGAGATTGATAATGCGAAAAATCAGATCAAAGACACAAAGAGGTCACAATATTGTTGAAAAGGGTAAGACAAAACAAATAACTTTAGATACACCACCATTTAATCAAAATAATCGACATGTTTCCAAACAAATGGTGTCTTCATCAGGATAAACTTATAATAAGATTATTGAAGAAGTGAAAAAATAATGTTTTTATTTGTATCTACTCAACTTTAGGCTGCTTTTATTATAACCATAATTTTAATAAATGAACAACGGAATACTGTCTAATTAAACAGGGAAAACGAAGTGATCGTATTATCGTATTATTAAGTTATATTTAACAAAATAATATTATTGTTCGAAGATTTTCTATTGCTGGTAGAAATAACATGGCTAACGAATGTGGTTTAAATTTTAACATGAAATTGTGTGCCTACTGTGAAACAACAATCCTGTTAGGTAACTCCGTTTAAAGAGGGAATTGTCGGGGAATTTCACGGTGAAAATCTTACGTCAAAATACCTTCGGGAGGCGAGTCGCACAGGATATCGAAATAAATGGAGAGTGGGAAGGAAATGCTGGCGAAACAGGCCGAAACTTATTGTGTATTGTGCTTTCAGGAGCAGCGAAATCACAAAACATTTTAAACATGCCTCGGATAAAAACGTTATTTTATTTTGTTATTTGCTATGCAATTTATGTGGCCAAGTATAAATTAACGACATATATTATAAATAAAAATTCACTTCTCGTAAATAATAATAATAATAATTTTTATTTTAGTAATTTGTACATTTAAGTTTACAAATTTCTAATTGATATTCACTATATTTTTTCAAGTTTTATGTAGCTCCTACAATACATCTTGAACTTTCCAATTGGTGTGGACTTTAAAGTTTCTGGTAGTGTGTTATACAACTTCATTCCCTTGTACAGTAGACTGTTCTGCGTATTCGCTTTGTTATTTTTTTGTAGCCTAATTTCCTTGCACGTCCTTGTGTTATATCTGTGAATGTCTTTATTGTATACAATTTTATTTGAGAAGTATTTTGGTAACGTGTTGTTCAATATTTTGTGGATAAATACCATCGTGTTCAAGGTCAGCATCTGTTTCACGGTCAACCAATTTAGTTCCTTTATAAATATAATTTTTTTTTTTTTTTGGTACAGTACATACAATAGATACATAAATATAATGAAAGTATATAAAAAATAAAAAAACTTAATACAATTATTTAATACAAATATACATATTTTTTTTAAATGTACTCCCATAATAAGCAAATGCTTGTGTGTATGGGAGGAAGTATTATTTGTTAGGTTATTTTGATTTTTTTTTTTTATTTAGTATATATTAAGAGTAAGAGAAACATATGTGTGTATATGTATATATTTTTTTAATTATTATTTATTTTTTTTAGTTAAGGTTTTCAGTATATTTTTTTAATTGTGTTTTGAAATTTTTGTAACTTTCCTTAAGGGATCTTATATTTTCTGGTAATTTATTAAAGAAATTTGTTCCTAAGTATTTATAGTTTTGTTGACCCAAAGTTTTTTTACAAATGGGAATTGGTAACGTGTATTTTTGCCTAAAATTTACTGTGTTTTTGAAGGGTATGGATTTGTTTAGGATATCCTCTTTGTAAACTTGTAAGGTTGAATGATACAGGAAGAGAGTATTTAATTTTCTGACTTTAAATTCTTTGAATATGAGTTCAGATGGATATAGAAATGATTTTTTTAGTATTATTTTAATTATTAGTTTTTGCGCAATGTAAAGAGATTGTGTGTGAGTTTTATAGGCGCCACCCCATCCTATTATACCATATTGGATTATGGATTGACAGAGTGCGAAGTACGTCATTCTCAGTAGTTCTTTACTTAGAATGTGTCTCAAACAGCTAAAAATATATGTCAATTTTCGTACTCTGTTTTTAAGAATGGTTATATGCGGTATCCATTTTAGACATTGGTCAATAGTGATTCCTAGATATTTGGTTGAAGTTTTCATTTCAATATTAGTACACAATAAGTTACAGTGTAATATTATTTATAATATATATTTTTGAATGTAGCTATTACTTTGTGGTTATCCATATAGCCCAATCATGGATTTGTTCCCCTACCCACCCACTCTACACTAATACCTACCCACCCAATCTACATTATTAACTAACAACGGCTCCACCCCTACCCTAATAAAACATTGTTCTAAACTGTCAAATTAGTATAAGCTTTCCCTGACGAAGGAACGTTTGTTCCGAAACCGGTCGGATTTGCACATTTTATAAGTGGTTTATACAAAGTTGCATTGTTTCATTTTATAAATAATATAATTCCTTTATAAATATAAATAATTAATTTTTGAAAATCTGTTTCGTCGAAGAATTATTCTCATTGCCCTGTTTTGGAGAATTTGTAACTTATTTTGTTCTCTTTCGTTACATAGGAAAAGTATACTTGAGCAGTAGTTGAAGTGTGGAGCAATAATTGAATTGTATATGGTGATTGCAGTTTTTCTAGAAATTTTTGGCCGAATTCTTCCAAAAAAGATATCTTTTTGCCAATTTTCTTTTGGGTGTATTCAGCATGTCTATTGAAGTTTAGTTTGGAATCTAATATAACTCCTAAGTATTTCATTTCAGTAACATTTTCAATGATTTCACCATCAATTTTAATTTTGCTTTCACTGGATGTCTTCTTGTATCCAATCACCATACATTTTTTTTTTTTGTATTTAATTTAAGCTTATTTATTTTTAGCCATCTTGATACATCATTTAGTTCATTATTTAAAATGTGTATTAGTTCTTCATAGTTATCTCCAATTAAGTATATTAGTGTATCATCGGCAAATAGTCGTACTTTGCATTTTGAAAATATTTTCACCATGTCATTAATATAGAGTATGAACAATAGAGGTCCAAGGACCGATCCCTGTGGTACTCCTAACTTATTTTCCATTGGTTTTGAAAATTGTTTTTTTTTTATTTTTGTTACCTGCTTTCTGTCTCTCAAATACTCTTGTATTAATTTAATGGCTACAGATGAGAAACCAATTTCTTTAAGCTTTCTTATTAGTATCTCTCGATCTATAGTTTCGAATGCCCTTTGAAAATCCAAAAATATTGCTAAGGAAAAAAGCAGTCACATTACATTTTGCAATTAAATCAAAGAGAACGTATAAGTGCCGAACGCCAATGAGGTGATATTTCACAAACATGACGCTTTATAGATTCATGTTGTTAATTCTAAAATTTGAAATATGAATTTGTTAAAATTAAAAATTAAAAAATATCATTTAAATAAGAGGTATTAGTAGCCGAATTGGTAGAGGCGTTTGTCCCAGTAAGACGAGAGGTTCTGGGTTCGAGTTCCAGTTGCGACCGTTATCTTTTTTTCTGTGTCTTTTCTATTTCATATTTCCGTTCAGATTATTAGTGTTATATTTTTCTTCAAGGATATATTACATTGATGAGAATAACCTTCAAGAGATATAAAAAAGAGAGTTGCTCTACTGAAAATTGAATAACAAAACACATTTTAGCCAAGTTTTAACAAAAGTATTAGTTCCTAAATCCCAATGAAAACTAATTCATTTTTAGAACATCTCGCGAGAATAACCGTGTAAAATTATCCGCGACTCTTAAAATTTATCTGCGATTTTCGTGAAGATCTCTTCTACGGAGATTTCGGACGGGAAATTAAAAGCGCCCCGTCCAATAACAGGCCGAAGCAGAAATTGCGAGATGCTATCATCACAAGACGGGGGAATTTTTAATTTCAAGCGAAAGTGCGACCGGAAATAGTTCCTGGCATAAATAACGGAGCCTTCATTGGCGAAAGGCTGGCCGTATTTCAAGCCGGGATTGTCGATAGGGCTAAATAAATCTAGAGGTCGGAGATTCTATCGCATGATCCGGATGAAGGGAAGCCTCTGATAAGGAAGAGGAGTTCTGAACACAATCGAATACTGCCAGATAATACGACGTGATAAATTAAAAAAATTCCATTTTTCATTCAAAATGAGATCTCTATTGTGTGCACATTACCACAACCCCAAAAGGAATCTCGAACATTTCAAAATAATATTTTTACTGAAATTCTCCTCGTGTTATTTTTTGTAAATAAACGAGTAAGCATTCGAACGATTTAAACTGAATATTTTTTTACGTTTTTTTCCGCAGATACTTGATTTTAATTTTTTAAACGTCCCGATGGATGGATAAATTCGATAAAAAAATATCGTATTTGCGGATCACCGGTTTGACGGGGAATGGGAGTGGGTCTGGAAGTGACAAGGGAAAAATAAACAAAAAACATACCCGGGGCACTTATCGCTGTCGGTGCAAACGCGCATAGATGATAAACGACAAACAGCCCGTCCGACATTGACGTAAGACACTGACTACTTTTATCTGCACATATTTGCGAACTTTACCTATTAATAAACCCTTTTCGTAAAGAGGTTAAATAGGTTACGTTAGGTTAGATTATGGGCTATTTTCAATTTATCATTCACCTGATCCAAGTATTCATCATTTACAACTATATTTGAAACTGTTTCCGTACTCTCTCTACAAACACCATGATATTAGATTTATTATTTTACAGGGACCACTTTCAGCGAGTATTTTTTTTCTCATAAATAACATCTAAAAATATTGATACAATATTTCGCATGTCCCGTAGAAAAGTGTCACAAGACAAAATTTTCTATTTTACGCTTTATCTCTGAAAAGTAAACTCATTGTGATTATATTTCAGTATTTAAGTTAGATCACTCCACCTCCACAGGATGTCATCGTCGTTCATCATTTATTCATTTTTTTTCGCTCTCCTGTAAAATTAACTTTTTGACTTACGACACTTTTCTTCGGGATATACGAAATATGGTGAAATTGATAATATGGTGGTATTGTTAGCATAAATCACAATTTAGCAAATAAACCATTATTTGTTTGTCATCTCTACTAATAGTCAAAATGCCACAAGCTATTGTGAAGCCCCCGAGGGAGACAATGTAATTCGGTGAGAGCGGTGATGCTGCAAAAGTGAGATAAATTCGTATGGTGACCTCAATCTCCCGTCAAATATATTTGATCCGTACTTGAATATGTACACAAATGCAAGATCCAACGGGCTCGGCGAACAGTAACATGCTAACGAATAATGCAGAAACAAATCAAGGGGATTGTATAAAATTAATAAATAACACAGTTCGAAACGCATAATATATTTTTTAAATAAATTTTAGTTCGTAACACGTTATCATCACATCTAGGGATGCAAGATTTAAAAAAATATCGATATATCAATATCGAATAAAGTCGATATTGATATATCGATATATCGATCTAGTAGGCCGATATATCGATATTTCTTATTTTTTTAAAAGCTTATAGAAATCCAACGTAGTTTTAGTTACATCAAACGTTTATAGATTTTATTTATGTATTTATTTTTTATACTTATCTATGTGAAGAATCACAAAATTTAAATAGGTATATAAAATGTGTTTTTTTCTTCATAATTTTATTTAAAAAATAATAAATCCAGTATTTTATACCAGCTATCGAACTTAACAATAGTGCTACTATTACTAGTACTAGACTGCTTTCTTGTAGCAGGTTTGTAGCCTTGTCGCCGGTTTCTGCTTGAGTTATAGTGGCTCCTGTCTTTGAAAAAAGACGTTCAGAAGGGACACTTGTTGCCACAATTGGTAGATGACTCATTGCCACTTTAAAAAAAATGGAATATGCATCTTTTTGTATCTTGCATCTCTTGCCATGTTTCAATAATGTTTACTTTTAGAGTATTTACAAGAGCAGAAAGATATAATACTCATTTAAAATAAAACAATAACTTTGTAAACACCACTTTTATTTTTATACTTTATGCCGACCGGGTTTCGCTACAACCGTAGCTTCATCAGGGCAGTATAATACTCTAGTATTATACTGCCCTGATGAAGCTACGGTTGTAGCGAAACCCGGTCGGCATAAAGTATAAAAATAAAAGTGGTGTTTACAAAGTTATTGTTTTATTTTAAATTAATAATGTCACATCACAAAGTATCCGCTTCATATGAACAAATATAATACTCACATTTTACCCGATTTTGTGGGTATTTTAATTTGGGTGGGTTTTTCGATATTTCGGTACGATATATTGAGTTTTTCGATATTGATATATCGATATCGGCGTATCGTCGATATCGATAAATATCGATATTTTTATGGGTCGATATATCGATATTTATCGGTTTTCCGATATATCGTTGCATCCCTAATCACATCACTTGACTCTTTTGACAGTGTAAACATCTTTCAATCCGCTCCCGTCAAAATTAAATATTTAAATTATTTAAAGTGAATTATTGTACATAACTAACATCAAATATTAACAAGCAGCACTTATTTATTAACATAATAGTGTTTTTCATTACAAGTATTTGTGTACTGTGTCAAAAAAAGCTAAAACAAATCTACAACTCCAAACATTGACAAGCAGTAAATAGTGATAAATTTATAAACATTTCACAATGGATGTGCAAAATTTTATCTCCAAAGCAGAAGTAGCCGTCAATGCCTTAAATAAGGTACTTTTTGATCCAGCCAAAAAATTTAATAAGGATCAAATTTCTAAAATTTCCCCAATTGCATGTGAAATTTTAAACGCCATAAGTAGCATGTCTTCAGCTGTAGCATCCAAAACTGCCAGCTTAGAAGGTGAACTGCGTGCATACAAAGATATTAGAGCAAATTCTTCCCAAAATAACTTTGATATTTGTGAGGCGATTTCGGAAATGAATGAGCAACAAGTGCGATCCAAAAATATTATTGTTTGCAATGTGCCTGAGAGTATTAAGACGACAGAAGCCGGCAGGATCTTGGACGACCAGGCAAGTGTCACCAGCATAATCAGTGAAATCGACAAATCAGCAAATGTAAATATTTCAAAATTTTATAGAATCGGTAAATTATCAAATAGCAAACCTAGACCAATAAAAATCGAACTAGAAAATTCGATACAATCGAGAAATGTTCTAAGCAAACGAGGTCTTCTTAAGAACAATATTAGAATTTAACCCGACTCAACTCCGGCGCAGCAAAAATTTCTAAAAGATTTGAGGGTTCAACTGGAGAAGCGGAAAGAAAATGGTGAAGATGTCACCATAAAATACATAAACTCCACGTCCCAAATCTGCCAAAAAACTAGGACGTTACATGAATATCCAAGCAATTCCAACTAACAATCGAACCAGAACTTTAAAAATCTACTACCAAAACATCCGCGGGCTACGATCGAAACTCGATGACCTACGAGCAGTTCTACCTTCTCATCATCATGACATCATTATACTTACGGAAACCTGGCTAAACTCTGATATCAAATCGACTGAACTCGGTCTCACAAACTACAAAATATTTCGCTGCGACAGAAACGTCAGATCAAGTTCCAAGTCAAGAGGTGGAGGAGTTTTGATTGCTATAAAACAGAAGTTGTCATCTAGAAAATTAACCACGAAACACAATAACATTGAACATCTTTTTGTGCAAGTAACGACTCCTCTCGAGAAAATTATATTTGGAACGGCCTATCTACCACCACTTTCTGACCCTCAAACATACAGAAACCACTGTGAAGACATCGAAACAATTTCCTCAAAATATTCTCACTCGAAAATTGTTATCCTTGGAGATTATAACTTACCAAACCTAACATGGAAAGCAAAAAACTGTGGTCTCATCACAAACGAAAGTGAAAACGATCGTGCACGTGAAGTTTTGGACATGGTAAACTTTCTAAACTTTCACCAACATAATTTTATTTATAACAGTAACAATCGCTTATTAGACTTAGCTTTATCAAACTATCCTAAAATATCTGTAGAACTTTCAAATGATCCACTCCTACCGACAGATAATCACCATCCTCCCCTATACATTAAATTAAATATTACATGCGATAATGAAAGAATACCTGTACAAAGAGTCCTAAACTTTAAACGAGCCGACTTCAACTCAATTAACAGCCATCTCTTAAATACAGACTGGTCGTTTTTATCTGATAAAAACATTGATGAATCTTTAGACCAACTTTATTTATACTTTTCTAATATTATTGAATCCTATGTACCTTTTTATACACCGAGAAGCTATATCTACCCGGTTTGGTTCTCATCAGAGCTTATTGTCCTTCAGCAAAAGAAGAGTCAACACAAAAAATTCAAACAAAGCAAATCCATAAGTGATTATAAAATCTTTAGCGAAACCACGAAAAAATGTAAAGATCTTTCCAAACAATGTTATAAAATGTATATAACCTCTATCGAGGACACTGTCTTTAAATCCAAAAATCTTTGGATATTTCTTAAAAAATTAAACAATGAAAACACAGACTACACGCCAATAATGCAAATGAATGGAACCAGTGCAAACAATACACAGGACATTGTAAACCTTTTTTCCGACTTCTTCAAAAATGTATATGATGAAGTGTATCAAATAAAATAAATATAAAAGTATATCTGACGGAGTCATAAAAATAACTTTCAAATAACACAAACGATAAAAAAAAACCAAGAATATGTCATTTTTAAATCAAATTTTAGCCGTATTGACTCTTTTCTACAAAAAAGTATAAATTGATTTCGACAGATTCTTCTTTTATTTAGTAAAGAATATTATGTTTATTTTTAGCATAATTTTTTTTTTTTTTAATGTTCTTTATTCAGTAAAGTTTATACATTACAGTAAATGGATAATTTTTTGGCCATCACACTAGGCACATGCCCGTGTTGTAGTATAATAAGGTTATACTGCAGGTCGTCGGCAGATTTGTTAAATTTTCAAACAAAATTTTGTATTATACAATACACATTTCAAATCATATAATCATGCAGTGAAATAAATCAATAAATTATCTGGGAAAGCTAAGTTTCAGAATTTTAATTTTCGTTTAAATAAAATCATTAAAAAAAGATCCGCGCACGTGTTTTGTGACGAAAATACTTTAGTCTGTCTAACGGTCTTACAAACTAATATATTTAAAAAAAATTACATTCTTATTTTGCTTAGACATTATTGAAAAATTATTAATACTTATGATCAACAAATATTTACAAAGAGTACGTAATTTTAATAGTTTTATCATCAGGCCTTTCAGCATTTTTGAATGTAGGTATAAATTAAAGCGAATTTTGAATGAAATAAAATCGATATTGAGTTATTATTTTAAAAAGCAGGTATGGAGAATAATTCATCTTTCTCATTGGAACCGCCCTGCACGATCGTAAGAACATCTTTCGACGAAATTAAAATTCTAATGGCCCTTAAATACAAATTTGCATTCTCCGCTAATTAAAGACTCGGCGACATGCTTTCAGTTGAAACTACATGTACAAAAATTACGTTTAATTACCCACCTACCTTTCCTGGATCGAATTGGATGAGAGTGAAACTTGTGCAATTTACCTGAAAAAAAAGAAAAAAAATCCATTAAAACAATAAATAAATTCATGATTGTAAACATTAATACAAATGTCATTCCCCTTAGAATAACTACTTACTTGCTATGAATACTCATAAATTGATATTTATCATTACAGTGATTAATTATAATTATAGCAATTATGTTAATAGAAAATAAATTAAAATATTTAATTTATTATCGCAATGCTTGTTTGCATTTTCAGATTGAATAAAACAGTATCATTAATAATAAATTAACAATACATTGCAAACATAATGAGTGCCACCCGATGCGTGTGTTCTATAATATGAGGGATGAATTAATGGTTTAAATTAAATTAAATTAAATATTAAATCCCAATCGATTGGCGGCTACAACTGACATGATGTGATTACGCGAATGACTGGGACATCCATGGCGTGCAGCGTTAGTACAGCTGCCAACAAAGTGTAAGGTGGATACTAAAATATTAAAATGCATAACAAATCGATGTATTTGTATTAACTACTCATAACTGGTCGATGGTACAATACCAATCGCCAGTACACAGCGTACACATTGGAACAGACAGATCAATGCACAGTGGTTACAAATGATCATTCTCGTTTCATAAATCTGTAAATTCTTTGTTCTTCATCATTGAAAAAATAAAATTTGCGGTGCGAATTGAAAACTAAACAATCTTTTTATTTCATATTTTTATTTAATGAATTGTTATAAGAATTCTTAAGAGGGAATAACCAGACACAACCGAAAATGTGTCATTTTTAAAACAAATTCTAAACATGTTGACTCTTTTCAACAAAAAATATATAAATTGATTTCGAAAGTTTGTTATTTAATCTAGTAAAATAATGTTTTAAATCTTGAAAAAATGTGTTTATTTTTATTTTAATAAGGTTATACCGTTGGTCGTTGGCAGATTTGTTAATTTTTGAAACAAAATGTTGTATTATACAACACACATTTCAAATCATATAATCATACATTAAATAAATCAATAAATTATCTAAGAAAGCGTTTTTCGGAATTTTAATTTTAGTTCAAATAAAATCATTTTAAAAAATCAGCACACGTGTTTTGCCACGAAAATACTTCGGTTTGTCTATTTATTTACTTACGGTCTTATAAACTAACGTATTTCAGAATTATTACACAGTTATTTTCCTTAAAAAATTATAAATATTTATGAACAAAAAATTATTACAAATAGTACGTACGTACATTTATGTACTACGTACGTAGTACGTATATTTATCATCACGCGTTTGAGCATTTTTGTTGCTATTGATTTTAGTTACATATTAAAGCAAATTTTGTATGAAAATATAATCGGTATTGGTTTATAAAATATATGAGAAAAATCAAACTTTATCATCGGAGCCGCCCCGTATAGTTGCAAGACTACGATCGCAAGACCATCTTTCGGCGAAATTTGAATTCTCAGACGCTGGTAGTTTAATCGGACGTTTAATACATTCTGGCTGATACACAAAAACTTTTTTTTTGCGTGAAAAAATGATCTTTTAATGGTAATAATATTTATACATTTTTTTGGTATATAATATCTACTTATATATTTAATAATATGTATAACTGTGTTTCGCTTCATATTCTAAAAGGTCGTTTGCCTCGCCATCTAGCTCCAGCGTCTTATTCGTAACGGGCATTCGTATGCTAGCCATGAATGGTTCTGATGAATAGAGCAAAGAATGTAGAATATCTTCGTTTGTTGCAGACCTTGGGCGCTTTCTAGCATTGTGAAACCTATACATCTTATAGTCCTTATTTCTAGATTCCTGAGCATCTTCATTTTTGGAGTGATTTATTTTTCTTTAAAATGTGTCTTTTTTCTGCTCGAAGATCCCTGCGCTGTTGCATTGGGGTGGGGTATATTTTTTAATCTGTAGAATAAGAGATTTGGATCAGACAGATTAAATCGATGCTTAAAATATTTTTCAGCTGTCGACATGTGCTTTTTATGTTTTATGAAAGCTATGCACAAAACACTCATTTAGAACGAAAGTGAAGTGTAATCAATATTATCAAACTGTGGTTAGGCCAGAATTTTGTAAAAAGTTCCGAAGTTGTGAAAATAGTACAAATTGAAATTTTGTTATAGTTTTGGTCAATGCGATAGGTTAGTATATAGAGAAGGCTCACACCAAATTTCAAGTAAATTGGTTCAGTATAACTTGAGATTTTTTTTATTTATTTATTTATTTATCTATAATAAAATATGTTTACAATGGTTTTATTTGTATGCCTGTCTCACTAGGGTATACCTGTGTCGAGATATCGTTTCACAGTCTCGAAAAAAGTAGTTTCGAGGAAAATGCGTTTAAAGCTTTGTTCTATTTAGATTCTAGGTAGATTCCGTCTAAACCGCGACACTAAAATGGTTATAATTTTTAAAATCATTCGAATTTCCAAAAACACTTTGAAGGAAATATTTTTGAATATCTAAACTATGAAAATATGAGAAAAAAAATCTAGACTAGAATACCCCCTCAAATAGAAAAAAAAATTAAAAGGGATTTTTTTAGCTTAAAAAATAAATAAATGGAGTTCTAAATAAAAAATTAAACAAAATAACAATATATAAATATAATGTTACATATACTATGGCGAGATTACAAAGTGAGGACATTTCCGGAGTTGTTATCCTTTCCCTTAATCCCACCACTCGGGTTATTGCCCACGCCAATTGATAAATGCAAATACAAACATTTCGTATTTTAATTTATCAAAATATTTTAAACGTAGTTTGACTTTAAAAAAATAAATAGGTCTCGAATAACTAGATTTGAATTGGATGTGCTAGGGTTATTTAGCATTCAAACCTTCAGCAGATTTTAAACTAGTCTAAAGCTCGACAAAGAAATCCAGAAAGAAAGGACCTCAGAGTACGAGTACAATCATTTATTTATCCTTCGTGCACAGAATAAAAAATCGCACAGAATTGCGGCAAAAGTGTCCCTTCACCCAACGATAAAGCGATTTATACAAATGAAACGCCCGCGAGGATTGGGCTAAAAATTCCCTCACGTAATTACGGCCTGCCCGCGTCACGAATTTTAATGAACTGTTTCATAAAATAAACATTTTTTGACGAATAACGAAATGTTAAAATAAACGAGATGCAAAAAACGTTTTTTGTTTTTTTTGTTCTAGCTAAACGTTTCCTTTTTGTTCAGCTCCAATTTGCAAATATTAAAAAAAACACTTATCGTAATTGTTTGTTAACAAATACACAAAATTCAAGTATTCTGATATCGGTACTGTTACATTGGAGGGGACCCACCACTTTCCCAACGGCGTTATAAGGAAACATATGGTTTCCTCCTTCACCGCACACGTCAAGACTCTACTTTTTTTGAACGAAGCTACATTTATTTGAACGACTCTAGACCCTCCAATGTCCACGATACTGTTACAGATAGCTTCTTTCATGATTAAAAACTTGATCATGATTCAATTTATAAAACTGCCATTTGTCACAGCTTTAGGGCGTTTGTCCACCGCCGCCGTCACCGATAAAGAGATGAGTCGAGTCCGAGATGAGATGAATCGAGTCGAGTCTGAGTCGAGAACGAGATGACGATGACAATACATCCATTTCTATGGCCGGGTGCCCACTGCACGTCGCATCTTTAATTGTGAACAAGAATGAACCCGCTTTTGAACTGTACAGTAATTGCAATTTACTTAACGTAGAAAAGGGAGAAACAAAAAAAGAAGCATTCTTCCAATTGAGAAAATCTCTAACGAAAAGTTTCATTAGATGATTCAATAAGAGACAAATTTGCTAATTACTTTATTTCACCCGAAGGTACCTTACCGCGGCAAGACCAGTGTATTTTTTATTAAAAAATAAAGTTAATAAACAACTTTAGTTTATTTTACTTACGTAACTCATTTCTTTTATTAAAACAACGTATTGAGCAGTCAGTAAACAACGCCTCATAAAATCCTAAGCCAAAATGTTTGCTTCGCATTTTAAATAAGAACATACGTCCCAAAGAAAAGGGCGTAGATGCATAACACGCTCTGTTTAAGTCTCTGCAACCGGGCCCGAAAAGAAGAAGATGGAGAGATACGAAATTACGAATGTTAGAGAACGCTAACATTTACAGCGACAAAATCGATGCGAAAATTGCGAAAATAAAACACGACTCGTTTAAAATAGAGCAAAAATCTCGCGGGCATTATCTTAAACAGCATTTAAAGAAACACTGTGATTTTTTTCATATATATAACTTGTAAAATAACTGAAACAAACGTGTTAATAATAATTTTTGGAGCATACTTTGCGATTTTTTTCTATCGAGGGAATTTTATATAATTTGCGTTTTTGGCGCGGGCAAATTTTGGATATTATCTTCAAGAATAACACATATTTTTTAAGAGCTTCAAAACTTACCGTGTTTAAGGGAAATATGTAATAAATCGGTACAAATCCGGGTTGCGGGCCCTTAAATATTCATATTATGAATGTATGCACGCAGGACGATCAGTTCACTTGATCAGCTCCGTTCTGAACAGAGTGAACCCTTCTCATACAGATAGTGAGCGCGTCGGTCGACGTAACGCTGACGAGTTGGGAAGATGGTCCTAGCGCGTAGTGAATGACCGACAGCGTTGCACAACGACTCTTCATTCGCCTACGCGTCGACATAGCGCTAACGAGTTGGGCAGATGGTCCTAGTACGCAGCGCGTAGCGACTCGCGCGCCGCTGACCGTCAGTGTTCACTACGGCTCTTCATTCATTAGCCTATACATTACCGCCCGCGACCGACATACGCGTCGACATATTTCAGGCCTTGAAGAAAAACTGAAACTTTTTATTGTGAATATCCATCCTACTAATCCTACTAATATTATAAAGGCGAAAGTTTGCATGGATGTATGTTTGTTACTCTTTCACGCAAAAACTACTGAATGGATTTTAAAAATTCTTTCACTAATAGAAAGCTACATTATTTGCGAGATATATAGGCTATATATACTGGTGAGCCTGGCGTTATGAATAATCTCTGGCGTTATGAAATTATTTATCATACGTGTTCTGTTCCTAACAAAATCGATTTATTACAAACGTCAGAAAAAAAGCAAACCAATTGTCGCCTTGGAAAAGATGTTTTTTTTTTTACTAGGCAATTCACCCTAAAAAGAGTGCTTTGTTGGCGTCGTACTTAATAACTATCTCTAAAAATGAATCACCGAAATGTATGTATAAACCCCTACGACTTTTCACCATATTGGATAAATCTTTTTTTTGTTCGTTATTTTGTATAAAACTACCGTTGAGTTCTGGCATTATAAAATTTGTATAAAAAAATTATAATAGGTGGCACGCGAGCAGTTTGAAAACTGAATGTATCGGGAATGAATGTGTGGAATGCTAGAGGTGAGAGGGGGGAGTGGGGAGGGGGGAGGGGGTGTTGGGAGGGTATTGGTGGAGGGGGAAAGGGGAGGGGGAAGAGGGTGGGGGGAGGGGGTTAGGGGAGGAGAGGGGGAGGGAAGGAAGGGGAAGGGTTGAGGAGGGTGTGGGGAGGGGTAGGGGGTGGGGGGAATGGGATTGATGGGGTGAGTGATGTGGGGAGAGGTAATGTGGAAGGGTAGGGGGTGAGGGGAGGGGTGGGTGGAGGGATAGGGGGAGTGGGTTGATGAGGGGAGTGGAGTGGAGAGAGGGAAGGTGGAGGAGGCGGAGTGGGGTGGGAGAAGTGGGAGGGAAGGAAGGGGAAGGGAGAGGGGTGAAGGAAGGTGGGGGGAGGTGGAGTGGGGAGGGGTATGGGGTGGGGGAGGGGTCGGTGGAGAAGGAGGGGAAGTGAGAGGGGGGTTAATGGATGAGTGGAGTGGGGAGAGGGAAGGTGAAGGGGGGAGGAGTGGGGGAGGGGTGGGTGGAAGGGGAGGGGGAGAGGGCGGTTGATGGGGGGAGTGGAGTGGGGAGTGGGAAGGTGGAGGAGGCGGAGTGGGAAACCCCTAATACCACGCATGCGAAGCGGCGGGAAAAAGCTATTTATGTATAAAAACAAATGTACCTGTTTCTTTTTAAATGTGTCCTGACTAATGCACGTCTAACATGAATGTATTCTTGTAAAGAGGGTCCTTATACACTGTTTCTAGTTAGCTTGCTAAACGACCGACTCCCCTCAACCGGTTACACATTTCTTATATGAAAACGCAACTGAATTTAGTCCGTGCGGGCCGATAAGGGCGCGCTATCAGTAGGTGGTGGGTGGAGGGGTTGTGACGGTTTTTGCCTCCCCCTATCGGTGATCATAAATCACGGCTGTAACGCGTGAGAAACCGTCCCCTGGCCGACCGATAGCAGATTTACCTCACTACATCCGACGGGCGCGGATCCTCAATCATTATTTCAAACCAACTTTTTCTGCACATGTGGAAGATAAAAACTTTCAAAGGATTACTGGAGATTTTTGAGGCTCGTGCCAAACGGAAAATGCTCATTGAAAAAATGCCTTAATAGTACACACTAGCGTGTTTCCCTGGTAATATGGGCAGATCTGTAAAAAAAATACCCATCCACGCACGACCCATGTCAAAGCGATGATATTTCAGTTAAGATAATATCTTTGTGAATCTATCATCTTCTTAAACATATATTATGTATGTATATATTTTTAATGATATTACCGCACAAGAGTCTCATCTCCTGGAACCAGTGGAAATAGAGTACTAGACCATTTTCAAAATGCAATAAGTTGTATGACTGAAGGAAGTGGGAGGGTAAATGGTATCAGTGTTTTTAATGTTGACCATTGGAATTTAAAAAAAAATTTCAAATGGTAGTTTAAAAAGGGACAACCATAAAATCAAAAATGCTGCATGATTATCTCGTTATTTGTTTATTTATTTATTCTTAGTACATTTACATTACAAAGGTATAATGTATTGTCCTCCACACTAGCAGCCTTACTAAAAAACCCAGTGAAAATTTTATTCAATTGACAAACGGCCGCGGATGAGAAAACAATACTAATTAAAAAAATGTTCATGGAAAAAAATACACGTGGTTTACACAGCCTGAGAGGGTAGTTTATCTCTGTTTTATTAATGATGTGTGAACGAAATTTGGAATTTTTCCAAAGTATTTTGAATGTTCTATATATTTCTTATTTTTGAAGGTGTCGTAAAAAAATACCATTTATGAAAACTAGATAAAATTACCTTTTAGATTTGTGTATTTGAAATACACTTTAGTTTTCAAAAACTGCCATATTTTAAGATTCTAACTCGAAAAAAAATGGAAAAAAATTACCTCCCACAACATTTTTGACCAAAATGTAGAGAAATTAAAAAAAATCTAAATTTAAAAAACACAGTCCTTTTATGTAATAAATTTGGAAGGAAACTATCACGTTGTTTTTTCGTCGTGCATACAATAAAAAAAAATAAAAAAATTTCAAAGTTTTTTTTTATTGCCAAAAAAATAACTTAGAAATAATACCGAAATTTAAAACAGATTTCTCGCATCTCTTAAGATGTTAATTTCTTTGACACGTTTACGAACACATGTATTAGATATTAATATTATAAAAAATTATCACTTTTAAGAAATTCTCTTAAAATAAAGATCTTAAAATGTAAATTTTATCTCTAAGTAACCTATAAAACAATATTCTGACAGTTCAACTTTGAAAGTACGGCGTTTGTACAATAACTTGATTAAACTGATGTAAACCACACAAATAATATGGTAAATATATCAATTATGTGAACAGAAGAGTAAATTCGTCACTACAATAGAAATTATTATGTAAAATCACAACATTTAGGTACTAACAAAATTTTCGAAATCCCGCCATAAACACACCGAGCTGTTTTGTCCTCGCGGGCTGTTGCAGGCCGTTGAGAACTAATGCACAGGCGCGCCAATAATGCCCCTTGCGGAGATGAATTAAAACAACATTGTTTCCTAGTAAATTAAAACCATATACAACGTTGTCAGATCTTCAATGCATTTTAACAGCGTGATCAAGTAAGAAAGGTTATTGGTAATAAAACGTGTTTTAGTGTACACAGGTTTTATTTATGTTATTGCAATAACACAGGTTATCAGCCGTGAAAAGTTTTTTTTAGTAAGGCTGTAGGAGTTCACCTGTGTTGTAGAGGACATCTTTCAGTTGTAAATTTTAAATTATAAATTGTGAATAGTAAAACAAAAGAGTGTTCATAGTTAATATAAAAAAGAGATACAATAAAAATCAAAATATCCGGTTGCCCAAGTAAATGAACAAAGATTAGCTGACCAAAAAAGGGCAATTTTCAAAAATAATTTAATCCCTGTAGTAACATTAAATCAGATAAAAAAGGAAATAGGAGATAGATTGCAATTGGAGAATAATTTAGAACAAATTAATACGAGTAGTACTGTTATATTAGATGCATTGAATGAAGACAGTTTAGATAATATTCTAGTAGAAGAATCCAATGATATTACAGTAGATTCAAATAACTTAGACGCTATTCATAATCTTAGGGAAATCAACATTGCAAATTTAAACTTACTAGATGATAATGTAATAGAATTAGCTAACTTGCTTCATAATAATATAAATAGATATATAGATATAGAGCCCACAGTTAGACCAAAATTACCAAAATTGCATACGTCAAAAAAATTATCTAAATTAATTTCTGAATTAAATAATTTAATTTTACCAAAAATAATATTTGACGATATTAGTTTTTTAGATCTTCATACAATAGTGTACGCTAGTGCTATCACTATGTGTACTAAGTTAGGAGTTAAATTAACATCCTCTGATGATAGATCATATAGTTATAGTAAACCAGAATGGCAGATTAGATTAGAAAATGATGTAGTATTTTTAAGAAGTAGTAAAGCTAGAGTAATTGAATATAAAAATGGGAATAGAAGTAGAAATATTTTGAGACATGTAGATGAAATTGGGAGAAAATTTGGATATAACATTGGTAGTAATAATAATGAAAATATAATCAATGATTTATTAGATTTATTAAAACAAAAATTAGGTGTAAAAGCTAGTAGATTAAAAAGATATAATTATACGTATAATAAAAGAAATAATAATAGATTATTTCAGAAAAATGAGAAAATATGTAATAATATTCCAAACTTGATGATAAACAAAATATTATTTCGAATAATAATATTCCGTTGCCATCTGAATCAGATATGCGCGATTTTTGGACAAACATTTGGAGTAAAGATATAAAACATAATGAGGCAGGTCCATGGATAGAAAATGAAGAACTCAATTGTTCAGACATTGAACAAATGAGTTTTTCTGATATATCGGTTGAATTGTTAGCCAAAATTATAAAAAATACTCATAATTGGAAAGCCACGGGTTGCGATTGGATACATAATTTTTGGTACAAACGTCTAACTACTTTACATCCTCTGTTTGCAAAAAATCTTTCAAAACTTGTCAAACAACCTCAAAATTTTCCTAATTTTCTAACTAAGGGCATTACTTATATGTTACCTAAAAACGAAAATATTAATAATCCCTCTCAATATAGACCCATTACATGTCTACCGACAATATACAAAATTTTAACCTCTTGCTTGACAGATTTAATAAATACTCATTTGGATGAAAAAAATATTTTACCTGAACAACAAAAAGGTTGTCGCAGAAAACATATGGGATGTAAAGAACAATTAGTTATTGATTCTGTAATTTTAAAACAAATTCAAAATCAAAAGCGTAATTTACATACTTGTTATATAGATTATCAAAAAGCTTTTGATAGTGTCCCGCACTCGTGGCTGATCAAAATATTAAAAATATATAAAGTTAACCCAATTATAATTAGCTTTTTGAAAAATATTATGTCCTTTTGGAATACAGATTTACTAGTAAATTTAAAAGGTAAGAAAATAGTAGTACCGGGCATTTCAATAAAAAGAGAGATTTTTCAAGGAGACTCATTGAGTCCTCTTTGGTTTTGCTTAGCATTGAATCCTATGTCTAAAATGTTAATTAAAAGCAAGTTTGGAATAAAATTAAGGGTAATACAAGAGAGAGCAGTATAGTTTCACATCTATTATATATGGATGATATAAAATTATTTTCAAATTCTGAATCAAATTTAGAGAAAATGATTAAGGTAGTTAAAATTTTTTCAGATGATATTAAAATGACTTTTGGTTTAGATAAATGTAAAACGATCCATATAGAGAAAGGCAAAATTGTAGATGGAGACAACGGTATATTTAGAAATTTCAAAATTAAAAGTATGAAAGGGGATGAGGTTTATAAATATTTAGGATACCCGCAATCGAATAGATTAGATCACACTAGTATTAAAAATGATATTAGGATTAAATTTCATACTAGGATCAGAAAAATTTTAAAATGCAATCTATCTGCTAAAAATTTAGTAAAAGCAATAAATACTTGGGCAATACCTTTATTAACGTACTCATTTGGCATAATTAAATGGTCCAATACAGATTTAGATAGTTTAGAATGATTAATTAGAACTACGTTAACAAAGTTTAATTGCCATCATCCAAATTCAGGTATAGAACGAATTAATTTACCTAGAAATTTAGGAGGTAGAGGTGTAGTCAAAATAACATCTTTGAAACACAATCAGGAAGAAATGCTTAGAATTTTTTTTCATAGGAAAGCTAATGGAGTACCCAAATTTTCGCACATTTCGGAACACCTCCGAAATCTTCACTGGCTGAAGTGTCCTGAAAGGATCCAATACAAGTTATGCTGGATGGTGTTTAAATCTATCAATGAAATGGCTCCTCCCTATATCTCTGAACTATGCATTCCGGAAAATATTGGTCTTAGGTAGTCAACTCTTAGATCAGCGACATCTTCTGCAATTGGAAGGTTGAAAGAACCTAAGCGAAATCCGAACACTAAGTTTGGTGATCGTGCATTCGCAGTATCCGGCCCCGAAGCTTGGAATAAACTTCCTATGGAATTGAGATGCATAACCAACTCAGCGGAATTTAGATCCAAACTGAAAACTCACTTTTTCCGATACTCCTTTCCATAAATTCATCATTCTATTTAAACTTTGCAATTTTTAATAGTTTTTTTTCCTCTTTTCTCTTTGTTTCTGTTTAATGTAATCTGTTAATTGTGATACCTCAATCTGTTTACTGGTGAGCGATGAATCACCTTAATGCAGTAAAGATTGACTATTAAATTTATTAATTTATTTAAAATATCTATACCTTCCCGTAAATCCAGTTAACCTTCATTATACTTTTTGCACCCGTATTCTCGAATTGTAATATTATGTAAAAACTTCCTACTTCTTCTGGCGCTAATCTTAATTGTAAATATGTGTGTTAACAAGTCACCAGTTTTAGGTTAGAATCTATATGTCTTAGTCATAAGACACTAGCTATAAGTCTTAGATGTAAGTCACTAGTTATAATTGTAAATCTTAGTTGTAAGCCAGTAATATAAGTAGCTATAAGTCTTAGATGTAATTCACTAGTTGTAATTGTAAATCTTAGTTTTAAGCCAGTAATATTAATTCTTTTATATATTATTTGTACAGCGCCCTTGAGGTGATTTTCCACGAAAACGGCGCTATATAAATTAGCCAATTATTATTATTATTATTATTATTAATAGCTCAGAAATGCACAAAATAATTTGCAAGGCTGATAGAAACATTACACCTTTAAATTTATTAGACGAGAATGCCAACATTCTTATAAATTAAACCAGGAATTATTAGATTCCTGGTCAAATAAAATTATTCATGCAAAACACTTCAATTATCTCAACCAAACGTATGTTGACAAACTTTCGTCAAACAAATGGTTGAGTATTGGAGAGTTGAGCGCAGAAATAGAAGGATTTATGCTTGCCATTCGAGATAGAGTCATTAATACTAAAAATTATAGGAAGCATATAAACAAAGATATAAATCAAATTGATGATTTATGTAGAAAATGTTTGGCTTTTCCGGAAACTAAAGAACATGTTATATCGGGATGTTCTATATTAGCGCCGTCCGAGTATACATTTAGGCACAATCAGGTTTTAAAAATAATCCACCAAAGTTTGGTAATTAAACATAACATGATTGACTGCCGTAATATAGTACCATATTATGAATATGAACCAAATTCATTTTTAGAAAATGAATTTTATAAAATATATTATGATAAAACTATACTAACAGACAGAACAATTAGTCATAATAGACCTGATATAGTTTTACATGACAAAATTAAAAAAATAACTTATATCATTGATGTAGCTATTCCAAATTCCTGTAATATTCAAAAAACTGTTTCTGAAAAAATTAGAAAATACACAGATTTAGGAAATGAGATTAAAAGAATTTGGCATTCTCGGACTATAAAAATATTACCATTTGTTATTTCAGCTACTGGCATTATACCAAGGTCTCTGATTCAAAATTTAGGCATACTAGATTTGTCAAAGAATTTATATATAAAAATGCAAAAATCGGTAATTTGAAATACATGTAGGATTACAAAAGATTTTTTAAATATTTATATTGAGGGATCAGCAGGATTTATAGGTTCAATTAGGAATTCCACAGAGCCGAACCCTCTAATATGAAAATATCTGGAGTCGGTGAATTATTTTCCCATATGGTCTCTGGTAGGTTGACATGTTGTTCTTGTATTGTTTTGTAATTATAATACTTATATAGTGCAATTGCATAACGTGGATTGAACAGATGATCATTTGAGAAGTGTGTGAAAGGGTTTAGTTTTTCCTGTGGGGAAAATTAAACCCGGACATTTAAATCTGGTGCGTAAATTAAAAGTTAAGAAGATTGTAGCCAGTTTCTTATTTTTCTTTTTGTATTCAATAATATTAGTTGTTTTATATTGTGTAGTAAGAGAATTGTATAGTTTTATAGCCTGGTATCTGTAGTGTTTTTGTCCAAAGGATATGTTTGTTTTTGGTATTTGTAGTTGGTGAGCATGTCTTGTTCTAGTATTGCGAGAATTTTGTGAAGTGTTAAATGTGGATAAGTTCTTTTAAAGGAAAGTTAGTATATGTTTTGAATATAATTTTTGAATATTTAGCACTGGGAATTGTTCGAATATGAATAAAGAGGGTGTTAGTATTGGTAACTTAAGTATGTGGTTCCTCGAAATGGTATCAATTATCAATGACAAGTCAGACTAAGTTATAAGACCGATGATCATAATTTTATCAGTAGCTTTCTTCTAGTGAGAAGTTATTATATTCAATTAAAGTCGAATCAAGTCGTTATATTCCATTACAGTACCGTGTTAAAGTTTGCTGCAATGGATGTTATGAAAAAAATGAACCTACGTTAAATACTTTGTTATATATGATTTAAAGAGTACATTAATTTAGTGCTTCTGGAGTATTTCATTCTATTTTTTATTATTAAATTACAGAACTTTCTTATCTTTCGAGGCATGCCAAAAGTTTTTACGATCTTCGAATCGGGTTTTTCTTGTTTTTAAATAGTCCTACTAAGGGTATGACGGTCTCCGCAGTCGAGGGGTAAGACTCTCGAATCCGGAGGTCGCAGGTTCAAATCCCGGCGTGCGCAAGTAAATTTTATTTGATTGATTTGTGTTTTATATATAAGGTCTATTTGCGTCACGTTCCAGAGTGGAAGATACTCTCAATGGTGAAAGACCACCATTCAGAATTGAAACGTTATTTGGAATGATGACGTTGATTCCAATGTGTTTGATGATTAGGTCTCAAGAGAAAGGTACTTCCCCACCTTCCTTCTACTTATCGCTTACTCCTCCCAACTTTCCTTCGTCCTCACAAGATACCCCAATTGGGGATGCCATAGTCTCACTAGTTCCGGGCGGTTGATGGCAGTTGAGCAGTTGGTTTAGACAAATACTCTTTAAGTTTTTATAAAAATACAATAAAGAAGGTAACATCTATATATAAGAAGAGTGATAATAAGTTTATAATATAATATGAAAGTTTTAAACAATGTAGATAAGATGTACATAATACATAAGTAAAATATAATGTACCGAAGAAAAAGTAAAAAATTTTATACTATTATGTTTATATTCACAAATATTTATAAATATTGTTTATATATTTATAAAAGCTTCATTTACAAAAAAATAGAGTCCTTGTGAGAGCCCAGAAGGGGCAACCATCTGTTACTTATTATACAAGGGCGGAAAAGCGGTGGGCCCTACAAAAAAGCGCCGTTTTTGTGAAAAATCACCTCAAGGGCGCTGTGATTAACACCGAAAGAATCGATTGTTTTTTGTTGTAGAAACGAATTTTACACAACCATACCATGAGTAATGTTAGTAAATTGGTTTTATTTACATTATATTTGAATAGATCATTTTCACCTACTACTCCATACAGAGAAGGAGGTGAAAATTATATTATAAAATGACATATGCGACAATGTAATTTTATAATAAGGAAAACATCAGTTTCATCTACTTCTCTGTTTAGATGCGATCATGTAATTTTATAATAATGGAAACGCTTTTTTACCAATGCGTCATGATTTGTACGTAAATGATAGTTTGCGTAAATGTAGATGATATTTTCATATCATGGTTATTGTAATGTGTCGTGTAAAGTGCCTTTATTGTAGTGTGTCGGTAGTACACAGCAAATGAAGAGAGTATAAGTAATTTAGTACTGGTATTTATTAAGGAGCTGCTCGTAAGCAAAAGATGACACAGTACTTGATGCATCGTCTTTTATAGAATCTCGCAAGCATACTATCTCGCTTGCACTCATACACATTCGCAGAAACACCACAGTTATTGGTGAAAGAGAAAAAATATCCAGAGCATTGTTTTTTCAAACGTGAATACCGCAGAAGATTACCAACGGCTCAGAGCAAGCGGAACTTTGGAATCTTCGATTATTGTACATAGTTGTACCCTAATTGGCTAGGTATGTGGTATGTTGTGGGGTTCAAGGTAGTGGGGAAGGGAAAGAGACGGGGAGACGGGAGGTTGAAAAGTAGGCATCTCGCTATTCAATTCTAATCGCTACGCATAGTTAAAGTCATTTCAAGCAATGTTTCGTAATTGAATGGTTGGTTGTCTTTCGCCGGGGCGATATTGTAGTATGTAGTATGAACCTTTGTAGTATGTCATCTTATTATGGATAAATTACGGATTAAAATATTGTTCATGATTATGCATATACATATTTGCCTTAAATTAGAACAAAGCCAAATGTCTACAATATTTCTCGAAAATTGGCATGAATTTTAGACAAGTCTAATCGTAAGCTAAGCATCAAACAGCCGGTGTGATTTTAAGGGGGTATTTTTTTTTCATATTTCGATAGTTCATATCTTTAAGAATACCTCTAAGAATATCTTTAAGAAGGATTTTTCGAAATTAGAATCACTATTAACGTTATAGCCATTTTAGTGCCGTGGAATCCAACTAGAATCTAAATAGAAAACGCATTTTTCTCGAAACGTTTGTCACAAAATCTCAAGTTCAAATTAAGCGATTTTCTTGAAATTTGGTATGAATTTTTATGTGCCCGTCTATGGTAGGAACTACCAAAAAATGAAAAGTTATAATTTTTACTATTTTTAAAAACTCGGAAAAGTAAAAAAAAAATTATTAATTTTTTTGATAATTTTTTGCCGCCGCCATTTGGCGAGAATTTTTTTTTAATTTTTCTTGGTTTCTACCTAATGTTTTTTCATCGACCATCAAAAAACACACGAAATTCAGACTTCTAAACTAGAATACACCCGTAATTGACCTTAAATGCATCGTTTTAAATCAACTATCTTTCCATGATACGAGAATGTTGAACATAGTCAAGTAGGCTCAATCGTATTTTTATAAACAAACCTATATTAACCTCAAAAAATGTATATATTGTACTAAGTATCCTCAGAAAATAAGTGAAAAATTACAGTTTTTTTTAAGGTAGTGACACTCGGTCAAGGATAAAAATCTCAAAAAATAATTTTATCTAGCTGGCTTGTTCTATTCGATTCACTGTGTCGCGTCGTCCGTTTACGTAGCATTTAAAATAGCATTTTCCGTGAACCCTCGGCGGTTTAGTGTCAAGTCCTTGGCCGGGCCGTAAAGCACGAGGAGCCGAGAGTGTCGCGTGGCGCTGAACACTGAACACTCTGGAGGACCCTCGACTTATGTTTCTATCTACGACCAACACATTTATTACTACCTCGACTTCACCACACATCATAAGACGTTTCACTTGGACTCACCTGTGAAATATTTTGGATCGGTGTCTTCATGCTGTATTATTTTTAAGGTTAATCAAATAAAACGGGTTATACCTACATAATCTTCGCGTTCGTAGATGACACTAATTAAAATATTTGAGAAAAAAACACTTTGTACGTTATGCTTTCAAATTTTAAAATGGATTTTTTGTTGGCGAGTGTACACACGGAATATGAATAAATAGTTTTATCCGTACCAAACCTCAATTATTTCAAGAAAGGAAAAAAATACAATACTTTTTATTTTTTTTATTTTAAGTCCACGATGCCCAAACTTTTTATACACGAGTCCCAGCTTCTCCCGTTTGGAGCCAATAAGACTATGGCATCTCCAATTGAGGTATGTTGTGAGGCTGAAAGGGGGGATTGGAAGGAGATGTTGGAGAGGAAGGTAGTACCTGGCTATTCAGTTCTGGTCACCGAATATGGCTAAAGCCATTTCAAGTAACGTTGTTTTGAATTCTGAATGGTGGTCTTACACCAGGGCTATGTTGAGAGTGTCTTCCACTAGGAACGTGCCGCAAAATACTATATATCATTTTTAATTCATTCATTGCGAAATAACACAAATTAATCAAATAAGATTTATTTGCCCACGGGGGGATTCGATCCCGTGACCTTTGGATTGCGAGTCAAGAGCCTTACCGCTCGACCACGCCGATCGCCGGGGTATGTTGTGAGGCTGAAGATAGTGGGGAGGGGAAGGAGATGGGAAAGAGAAGGCAATTATTATTTCTTTAATATGTGTGAGAGAGATAATATCGATTACATTTTTTTTTCCTTTGGGGGAAGCATACTCGTACATACGTACGTCGTTTGTCTAATTTTTAGCGGTTCTTTCTTGCATAATATTATTTCGTACGCATAAAAAAGATCAGCAGTATTATTGTGATAAAGAGCGTACATTTTATGCTTCTTGTGCCTTTGTCGTGCCGCACGTAAACCGTGGAAATTATTAAAACGACCATTGGATTAAATCACCAATACAATATTGTATTTGTATTCGTTTCTACAATGAATTGTGTTGTCATATGGTCAAAACTATTTATTCCTAGTCTATGAACACCCGCCCAAAAACAATAATTTATCTTAATATTATATGAAAAACTGATGCGATGAAAAACTTGTACTTTGTATTGTAAAATAAACCCAATGAAAAACTCAATTTATGATTTTCGATCTTCGTGGCAAGGCGGTAATATCCTTGGCTCTTAGCCCCAAAGATTGGATTAGAAACAACCCCAGTAAGGTTTTTAACAAAAATAAATACCTATATACTTTTATTTAAATGTGGAAAATTACCAACTTCTGCTTGTAGGCACCGCGAATCGACATTTTGTGATCGGCCAACATTATTAAGCTAGCAACACTCACTCTCTGCGCAGACGGAATGTGCAGATGAATCTGAATGATCAGAAATAAAGTTCCAGATCATTCTGTTCCCGACGCTCCTCCCCGCCAGTAACGTTGCTTATTTGCGTATCATTCCAGATGTGTAAACACAATACAATTAGAATTATTTTTATTAATAATATCACTTTTTAATATAATATTATCTTTGTAGGTAATTATAAAAACTAGCAGTTAAAAACCCTCCGCAGGTTTTTACTGCTAGGCTCTACGGGCGGCTTTTGGTTCGGTTTCGCCCAATTAGTGTTGGCGATCATTTTGTAAATCCACTAGGAACTGGTTCCAAAATTAGCCTGTTCCTCGTATCCACTGTCAACGTGCTAACTGAGCATTACGGTCAATCTTTCGAAATCCGGGAGATACTCCAGGGTCTCCAGGTTCACAACTTCGTTGAACTTATACCTAGGAAGAGCACGTCCCTTTGCGTCTTGCCGATGAAAGTGGCGTCATCTTGTGACGAATTTTTGAATTAGAAACCGAATTACAACGGCAGCTTTGTCTGAAAATCCACGTACAAGGATGTTTATATCGAGAGACGTGTAAGGCGCGGCGGCAGACATGCGTTGGAAGCCGGATTCTTAAATTCAACCACGCAGACGAAAGGCTATTAATAACGTTCGATAACACACTTGCGTTCAAAAATCATTTTAAATTTCTCTATAACTACATGTAATGTTTGATAAAATTATAAGTATTAATCTAACTAACTATGTATAATCTAATGGGGACATTAGGACATTTAAAATTTCGGTCCAATACGAATACAGCTGTCGGGGTCAGACGCATTAAAAATTTAATAAAGCACCCTTTTGGCCGGCAACATGTTTAGCACAAAAAATAAGGTGACTCATATTATTTTTTACAAGAGTACCTTGCTGAAGCGATGGCTTCCCAACCCTCATCAGAAATGGGATGGAAAATAAGAAAAAAAATAAGTATATTTTTAAACATAAATCACAACATAAAAATAATTTCAGGGAAATCGAAAAATAACGATCAAGTCTAAAATGTGAGAATAATATTATGGTATTAATAAAACAGTGTTCTATTGAATCAATGTCAAATATAAAATTTCAATGTCGTTTCGACAATAATTAGAGTTACTTCGAATGATCACTGAGTTTTCGGATTTAATTTTAAAGAAAGACAAACATTCCCGGGTTACGAATAACCCTACAATGTTTGAAAATCTTCTACTACCACCACTGTAAGCGGAAAATGTTGCTTGTGTCGTGATGGAGGACTTAGCCAGCCGAGGAATCAAACACGCGATGCCCGAATGGGACTCAAACGCGATGCCCACTCAGCCACTGACCGGTCAATATCATTACGTTAATTAAATTTATTTTTTAAGTTTTCTTTATTTATTGGATTGTTTGTTACATGAATTGGGGATTTTTCGACCACCATGCTAAGCACATGCCCGTGTTGTGGTGGTCGATTTTCTACACAGTACATTAACATATGACAATATAAAGAATGTGAGAGAATATAAAAAAATATTAAATAATATAATATTAAAGAACATTAAAGAATGTTAAATGATACACAAGAAAATAAAAGAAAGTAAATGACTATAGTGTAATAAATGAGTATGGAATAATAGAGTAGAATACAAAATAATATTACTGGGAACTAATCATTGAAATACACGATACCTTGATCGAGTGCAAAGCAAAGAGTCGCTCAATGTTCAGGTGTACAAGGAAGCGAACCCGTTCACAGTAGCTAAGGTCGGTTCCATGACAAAAGTATCTCTACGATATGCCTACGACAAAAGTAAAGATTATGATTTAACCGAACTGTTAACAATTTTCAGTGATCCAGCTAAGAATTTCACTAAAACCCAAATAGCTAAAGTAACACCGAATACTACAGACCTCTTGGGTACAATCGTAGTAATGGCTCTTACCGCGGGAATTGTAGTTTGTGACGTAATGTAGTTTAATACAAGATAAATAATAAACTCATACACACAAATTCAGAATTCATTAAAACATCTCAAGTATACACACACTTTACACGACAACACGATAATATACATTTGAACTCCGTACATACTCACCATTGTAAGTAATCCAATGGTTACGAGGGGTTCAATTTATATAATTGCCTTCCAGACAACTTTAGCTGGACTTAAAGCTGGAGTTGATGGAAAACAGAAAACTTAGAGTTAAACTAGATGGGGTTTCATCATATGTTTTTTTTTTGCATCCAGTGGAGTACCGCAAGGTTACCAAATTAGACCAATTACAATTTTTTTGTGAACGACATTGTAATATTTTTAAAGACATTTGTAATATGTTGGCAGATATATTCGATAATTCGAGGCCTGGACGACTGTTATGCTCTCTCAGCAAATTTATTAAAATTATTTGAGTGGTGTAGCAACAACAAGCGGTACCTTAATTTAATAAATGCATAACTATGGGATATTAAAACACAAAAAAAAAATCAATTACACTATTATTAACACGAACCCGTTTTTCGAAATTAAAAATATTTCAAAGAAGGACTTAAAAATGTTAGATTTTGCACTAAGAGTGGCTAAAGATTTTACTGACATCAAAGCATTACATCTTCTGAACACTACTGAGGAGTCAGGATGAATATAACTCAACTGACGACCTCCGTAGTCCAGTGGGAAAGACTCTTGACTCACAATCCGGAGGTCGCGGGTTCGAACCCGGCATGCGCAAATAAATTTATTTGATTAATTTGTGTTATTTCACAATTAATTCATTTAAAATAATATATAGTATATTTGCGGCGTGTTCCAGAGTGGAAGATACTATCAGTATCGCCCTGGTGTAAGACCACCATTCAGAATTGAAACGTTGCTTGAAAATGGCTTTAGCCGTGTTTAGTGACCAGATCTGAATAGCCAGGTACTTCCCAACCTTCATCTTCCCCACCTCCTTCCCCTCCCCACTACCTTAAGCCTGACAACATACCCCAATTGGGGATGCCAGTCTCACTGGCTCCAGACGGGAGCAGTTGAGATTCTTGTGCGGTATTCACTGTAAAAAAAAAAAAATAGAAAGACAACCGAAGAGAGAAGTTTGGGTCCCACCAGGTCATCATGTGTTTAATTTCTCGACTGGCTAAGTCCTCCATCATGACACATGCAACATTTTCCGCTTAATGTGGTGGTAGTAGGAGATTTTCAAATATTGTCAGATCGTAACCCGGGAATGTTTGTCTTTCTTTTTTAAAAAAAGTTCTGGCACACACTCCTGACTTCGTTCACATTCATCGTTCACCGTTCTGCCACAATTGTTTTTTAAAATGCTTTGCTCATTCCAGAGCTTTTCTTCACAACTACCTGTACTATTAAGTACAAGTTTTTCATTGCAGGGATATTTTTCCAAATCGATGTAAAACTCTTTGAAAAGTATAATGAAAACATTCCGTCCCCGTTATAAAAGACTTATTGGCATCCAAAAATCTTCAAATGCTAATGGCTGAAATCCCTTTTAAAATAGAAAACTTAGCTTCCGTACAAAAATAAAAGCATCTCCAACAGGGAGTACTACATAAAATACGCTGTCCTTGCATCAGTCTTAAGGGTCTTGTCTGTTTTCTCAGACAAAAATAGCAATTTTCCCCGGGCGTGTAATTTAATGCTGCAAGAATTCAGGAATGCAGGTAGGTACTCCTTGAATATCGTCAAAGTACAATAAGGATGGACAGATTCTTGTAGAAAGCGCTGCTTTTAGGGTAGTTATTTTTTTTCTAGCAAAACATGAAACGTTCTAATGAGATAAATAATGGTTTAGTTCCCTTCATAACGAAAACTTCTTCCTTTCAGAATGCGCCATTAAACAGAGCAATTAATTAGCTTAACGATTCTGCATTGAGCATCGACATCTTCAATGTTACCTATAGAGAGTTCAGTAACTATCTTTTGACATACGTCACAACATAGTGAAACTGCCCCCACGGACTTTTTTTTTCTTCTTTTAAATTTTGTAATCTTCTCTGTAATAATTTGGTGTGTAAATGTTTTATGGAGAATCTGAAATAAATAAATGTTTCTTCAAATATCGAAATGGTAATGCCGTTGTTTGACAATTAATAATCCTTATTTTAAACGACGGATTTATTACTAAATGCTTTTCTAAATCTTCTGAAATGCTAATCGCACACGTGGATTTAATGATGTACAAATTTTCCCGCCTCATATAAATCTCTCCGTGGATTTCCGTCTCGCCCGATCCACGCTTGAACCTCTCCCCCCTTCCCATCATCCAACTGGCCTACCGATATAAATCCATCCCTCCAAACGATTCACAATAATTTTCCGAAATCACAAACTGACCTCATGCCAAAGAGAGTGAGGCGGATACAGACTATCCTGTAACTACATATTTTCACCTGTATAAACATGTAAAACATGTGGGTTATGACTTTATATCAAGTAATGCCATTGAGAGATTCCAAACTTCGTGTATAAATAACAAGAAGTCACTACCTGCCCGAATTTCAGCACAAATTTTATAAATTCCTCATCTTACCAATTGAAAAATATGCAAAGCGAACATGACGCCGTTTCCTGTATGATTATTTATTTAAATAAATTAAACAATGTTACTTTGTTTCAACCACTTATATAATTGAGTAAAGCCGACCGGTTTCGGAACGACCGTTCCTTCTTCAGGGCAAACGTATACTGATTTGACAGTTACAAAATAGTGGATGGGAATAATGTATTATTATGGTAGGGGTGGAGCCGTTGCTAGGTATTAATGAAGAGTGGGTGGGTAGGGGAACATATCCATGATTGGGCTGAAAGACAATATTTTTTGTTTGCTAAGGGATTATTAAGGGATTTTTTTTTAATTTCCAAGGCTTCTAAATTATCTAAGCGTTTTCCCTTATGATTAATATGAAGAATATTTATCCCCGTATTTTTTCAAAACTATGGTTATTTTCAATGTTATGGTTAGCAAACTCAGAAAAATTATTATTATTAAGACACCTTAAATGTTCTTTGATTCTTATTTCAAAATTACGAGTTGTTTTCCAATATAAAATGAGGGATTACATTTGAGTTTATATATTCCGAAATTAGTCCATTAATGATATTTATCTTTAGCGTTTCTCATAAAATTACCGATAACATTTCTTGTATAAATGCTCGTTTTCGGGGTTCTACGTATAGTCAAAAGTATGCAGTCTTTATTTTTATAAATAATTTAACTGACCCAGTAACAATCTTTTGCATTTATTTTATGATGGATGTCCACTGATGTCCATATTAATGTTCAAGGTTGACAATTAAATGGATATTCCGATTTTCATTAGCTCGATATAAAAAGGAGCCGAAAATGGTTGGGATTAGTGAGAGCTTTCAGACAGAAAAATCTGTAAAAAATTTCACGACGGCAGGGCTTGCCATTCGAGAATTTTACTACTTGAGTATCTTCATAT
Source organism: Limnephilus rhombicus (assembly GCA_929108145.2). NCBI lineage: Eukaryota > Metazoa > Arthropoda > Insecta > Trichoptera > Limnephilidae > Limnephilus > Limnephilus rhombicus. The sequence continues at coordinate 37,295,749 of OV815273.1, read as the reverse complement.
ACTTACATCTTCGCTGATAAAGAGGGGGCGAATGTCGCAATTTCAAAAATATATATGAGCATAGAAATCAACTTACTAACTGAATGAAAAATTTCATGTTAGGTTCGAGCTGGAAAATGATTAACTTCAACGACATCTACGTTCCGTGTGCGATCTTGGCAAATTAAATCTAGAAATACAATTTACCATCAGAATTTAATTTGAAAAGCATTCGTTGGTGGTCTACTAGCGATACGAAATATTAAAAAAAAAAAAAAAACATATAAATTTCGCGTCATAATTTTTGTTCGAGATAAACTCTGAAATTAATTAGCCGATTTTGATGAAATTTGGCTCACTGTGTGTAATTTGGTCCAACTAAAAAGTTTTTATCTCATTTATTGACCTCAATACTTTATCGCGAATTAAATGTAGTACGGGACAATGATTCGTAATTACTTGTAAGTTCCATCAGTTTCTGACAGATAGCGATATGATTAATTTATCGACACAACACTTGGTTATCTAGGTTGGTTAACCATCCAGTAGATGGCGTTGTGTTTCAAATAAATATTATACATCTATCTTGCTAACATACCATAACCAAATAATTATCCTGTTTAGGTATTTGGTACAGTTTTATATCGAATATAGTCGAATATAGTCTTCGGTTTTCGTTCAATTAGAAACTCCTATTTTTTTGTTATTTTGAAGTTATTGTTGAAATAGCGCCTGGAAAACAATCCCAACCTAGTTCAGTAGTCACTAGCTAAGGGAACGTACCCATACTACGTGACCTGTTCAGGGGGGGGGGTCATCAAAATACCACGCTTGGTACAAATGAGCGGCGGATTGCTTAGGTTTTTGGTCGCCAGGGAGGGGGTCTAAAATCGCAAAAAGTTGGTCACGTAGTATGGGTACGTTCCCTAAGCTAAAGGGGGTCAACCTTGGAATGAAACGGAATAAGCTGAAAATTTTTATAAAGCATAATTTTGGCATTCTAAATGTTATCTCAAAAGTCTTTTGAGGTCACGTGTGAGCGTCCTTAGATATTCAAGGACAACGAATTATTATTATTATTGTAAAAGTTGTATAGTATAAAATTCTCCACAAATTTCGTTCCACATACTTTTTTATACGCTTAACCGTTTTTTAAGAGGAATGTAAACGCTAGAAATATTTCGAATCTCATGCCTACAAAATTTTAAAATCGAGCGTCGTATTTGCAGGAGACAAGTAAGCGAAAAAGAGGTTTTTATTTATTTTGTGCATAAATTTATAAGAACGAAAAAAAGTTAGAACACGGAAAACCTAAAAAATAGTCTTAGCCATAAAGGGGTATTTTTTTAACATTGTTTCTTGTATTACTTCATAGTTAAGTTATGAAAAAACTTTTTTTTGTGGTTTACGCTTATATTTTTTGTTACGTAAATAATAATTTTATTGTAATTCCAATACATAGAAAAGCTAGTAAATGCTTTGATTTATCCGTAGCATGTTTTTTGAAGTTCATACTGTAAGCCGATTCGTCGTAAAGATTAATCTAAATAGTATCTAAATTGGATTTCATTTAATAAATTAATGACCCAAAATATCAAATGAATAACTTGTAGATATTGTGATAATTTTGGATAGCGGGTAGACCATGTTAAGTTCAAATGGCAGGTAGGTATGACAATATGACACTGACAATCTCAAATTGCGGGTAGGTATTGTAATAATGATTTCAAACGAATATTGCTCAATGAATCCTTCCGTAAATATAATAAAATAAATACATCGATGTTATCCGGCTCGAAGGACCAAATGTTGCGGCGGGTAGCAAATGTTACCTCTCAATGGATCGAGGGATCAAATGCTGCGGTATGTTGTGGACTGTATGCGGTTCTTATCTATTTTATTATATTTTAATCGCACTTACCCAGACTGCTTCCCTCTTCGTTCAGTGTTCACTGGAAAGGTAGGTATGTTAGTTTGGAGAGATTTTGGAAGGGAATGGCGATTGGGAATGAACGATTAATCGCGAAATAATAAGCGAGAATAGGTGACGCGTGGCGATGATACTTGCGAATAGCTGCGGTTTAAGAGTTCTGTTTGCGGTACAACTGTAAAAGCGGTGCGGTTCTTAGGACTTGCGGCGAGGCGAATTCAACTGAACTGTTGAGGCGGAGGGCACACAAGAGGTATTTCCAAAGAACCACATGTAACAATAAAGGCGCGAACAAAGACACTCACACGTGACCTTATGAGACTTTTGAGACAATATTTAGAATGCCAAAATGTAGGTTTATGCAAATTTTCAACTTATTTCGTTTCATTCCGAGGTGAAAACCTACATTGAATAGACTAAACGTCACAAAATTGGTTAGGATAGTGTTACACTAAATACTGACTGGTTTCCTAAGCTAGTGAGAAGTCCTAAATGCCACTTTTTTTCACTGATAAAATACGCATTGATAAAATTATTGTATTTTATTTGGAAAACCAACAGATATAATATTTTTAAGGTGCGGTTAAATAGATACAATAACTGAAAATAAACACACAAATCATTTATTCATAATATATTTTTACCTGTATGCCTTCACATTTAATTTACAATAATTTATCGTTACATTGCTATCTGCATGATTAATTATTTATCTCCCATAGCATTATTTTTACATCGTATTATTAGCATTGTACACTTTAATTAAAATGTAAGTGTGTTCACCGAATATGAATAAATAAAAATGAATTATATTTAGCTATTAGAATTAGAAGAAAAAAACAGAGGTGAGCAATTCACACGCAGGTGAAACCTCCAGAAAACTAAAGTAGACAAGAGTGGGGAGGCTACGAAGCACCGCACAAAGAGGAGACCGATTACAAAGCATCGCTGAAAGAGGAGACCGATTATTATATCTCATCTCTCGCAGGCTAAATCTATAGATGTATGTGTTTGCATCATTTTAGTGTCGTTTTTTCGTTTTATCGAGTTTCAAATCACAACAGTGCTAAAGAAGTTTTCATTCAATTTTTTTTAATTGCTTGTAACCTCTTCCTCTAGTCACACTTTCAGGTGAACGAAATCGGAAAATAAATCTCTCCTCGACAATTTAATATTTATCGTAGGACAGTTTTACACCAGATAATAAAATATATTTAGATTCCCGCTTGCCCATTTACTGCGCTGGTTGTTTGTTATCAGGGGTAGTACTTCTCTTATCCCGTCATCCATCGCTGCTCGCTTCGTCTACAGACATTCATTAGGGAGATTCCATCAATGGGATGCTAAAATCTGGCAGCAAACTCAATTTATCGAGAAGCAACCCCAACCAACTTGTACAATATCGTAGGCAGGAGACCGGAGATCGCCTGCAGGGGCCAAAGTTCAGGACAAGATTTGGAAGTACTTAGATACCATATTGATAAGTAGACTTACGGAAGACTTTGCATCAAAGGGGAGAAATGATATTGTTAAGCTCTCTGATTCAAGTTGTCTCATTTGCAGATCTATATATAAAAATCTAAAAATGTTTGTTTGTATGTATGTATGTATATCCGCTAAGCGTTGCTATATTAAGCGTAGGAAATGTTTGAAACTTTCAACATACCTTCTTTAAACTCCCGGGATGGTTTCTGGATTATTACAACCACATTACACCTGAAAAACTCTTGGAAAAACTGTTAAAAATGTCAAAACTTGAGAATGACATTTTGCAAAACAATGATTGTTAAATCAAAATTCTATTTTCAAACATCCTTAATTTTTTTTTAAGAAAGACAAACATTCCCGGGCTACAAATAACCTAAGATTGTTTGAAAATCTCCTACTACCACCACAGAAAGCCGAAAATGTTGCTTGTATCGTGATGGAGGACTTAGCCAGCCGAGGAATCGAGCACGAGACGCCCGGGTGGGACCCAAGCGCGATGCCCTCTCAACCACTGACCGGATTTATTTGAAATACTCGCCTCATACTTTGAATCGAATCAAGAATTATAGATATTTAAAATAGATACCTACGTTAGTTACCAAAATTGATTGATTGATCATGTAATATACAAAAATGAATATTTGTAATATATGAAAAATTTAAATTTGAATAAAAAAATTGTAATAGGTGGCACGCGGGCTTTTGAAAAACTGAATGTACTGGGACTGAATTTATGAAACGTGGCAGGGGGGTTGGCGGGACGGGGGAGCGGGAGAGGGGAGAGGAAAGGCGGGGAAGATGGAAGGGGATCGCGGGAGGGGAAGGAGACGCGGGAAGAGACCAGGGACGCACGGGAAAGGACATACAGGTAGAAACAATTTATTCCTTTGAATACGGCATCGCAATGCGTGCCGGGTAGCAGCTAGTATTGTATAAATAATGAAAAAGTAATACTTAACAAACAATATCTAACTGGTAAACTAAATATGCATTGTGTAAAGAATTCGGACAAACGATAAAGTACCCACCTATCTTTAATAAGATATTTTAAGGGGAACGTATGCGCGGCCCATTTCTGCCCGATTCAGACAAATCTTAGATTTGGATTTGAGATCAAAATACCTAACCAAACTGAAAAATTATTTTTGTAATCAAAAGGTAAAGGTATTATTTTTGTAATCAAATATCTAGTCAGGATGTGAGCTATTTTATTTATTTTTGCTTTAAATCATAAGATATAGGCCATTAAAGATTTTAGTGTTTCGTGATTTTGGAGGCAACTTAGGCATTATGAGTATAATATTATTATTACTTATTTGTGAGTAAAAGAAAAACAATAAAAAAATAATTTTACTACATTCATTTTAAAAAACAACGAAAAATAATATAAAAAATAAAAAATTCTTAAAAATGCATTTCTTGGGTAGTAATTTTAATATATAAAAGACTGTTTTTTATTCCGCCGTAAATAGGTAATTTGTATTTTTAATTTACACCCATCAAAATTATTTTTTTTATAAATTTTTATTTATTTTATATTTCATCATATTTACATGATAAATACAGTAAAATAACTTTTTTATTGTTTTTCATTTACTAACAAATAATTACCCAAGTCGCCTCTAAAATCCAGAAACATTAAAAACTTTAATGGCTTATATCTTATAATTTAAAGCAAAAATAAATAAAGTAGCTAACATCCTGACTAGATATTTGAAATACCTGTGGCGAGCCAACACTCAGGTACGTACCTACTTAAGGTATGTACCTGTGCAACACGGTGACATCGCCGCCTGGTACAACTGAGAACGGAACACGAAGAAATACTTACCTAACTGCACTGAAATATTTGGCATCTCGTCGCACTTTATGGAAAGTACCGGAGCATTCAAATTCCCTGTACATTAGGCGTTAGAACCATCGAGAAACGTATCGCATTCTCTCGATATTACCAGCCGAATTATTAAACCGTTACCTCCGCCACGGCATTATAAAAGCCGGAGTAATGGTTTGACCCAGTTAGTCGATAGAATAGCAAGCCAAACAACTTGTCCCGTTATTTACTACTGTCGCGCTCCGTATAATATTGTGAATGTTAATTCTTATTAATAAACGATCAACAGTTAATTCCAGTGTTTTCTTTTACACGTTTACGTAGCACGTCCGATTGCTACATACCTTTTGATTACAAAAATAATTTTTCAGTTTGGTTGGGTATTTTGATCTCAAATCCAAATCTAAGATTTGTATGAAACAGGCAGAAATGGGCCGCGCATACGTTTCCCTTAACAGAAATTCGCGTTAATTGTCAATTTCATAATTGGAACGACATGTCAACGATTATAATAAACAATAAAGTACATACCTATTAATAAGTTTATTTTATTTTTTTACATCGTTCAATTTTCCTTATTCAGCCGAACTATTCTCTATTTTTTGTGGGAACGAGATCGATATCGCGCGAGATCTCCTCCGCCACACAAATCTGACAAGAGATCTCGCCCGATATCTATCTCGATCAACATAGATCTCGTGCGAGATCTCTTGTCAGATTTGTCGGATTTTCTATCGCTGTTAAATGAATAAATAAGCATGCATACTTGCAGGAATGTGTGTTTAAAACTACCTAAACTAACGTACGTGACAGCTCACAGCTGAATTTCTGACATCGGCCCGTAGAAAAAGCAAATAACAGCCATCGAAAATCACACAAACCTGACAGAAGATCTCCCGCGATATCGATCTCGTTCTCACAAAAAATAGAGAATAGCTCGGCTGATGTGTTTTGCATAAACTTTGAGCTTCACAAACTCCACAATCATAATATCACAATCATTATATAATTTACTGATCGGCGCTACTTTAAAACTCCTGTTAGGTTAAGTTGTTCGCTTTTGGGAATAGCTCATATAGGTCTCATAAAAATCGTTATGTCTCCCTTACTGCCATGGTGAGAAAAATGATCTAAAAGGTATTAGAACAAGAAAACCATAATAGTAAGGGAGACACAAAGATGTCCATGAGACTTATATGAGTTGTTCCGAAAAGCGAACAACTTAGCCTAAGGGGTTAATAATTGGATAATTTGTATAGCACCGTTTTTGTGAAAAATCACTTCATGCGTGAATTCAAGCATTGTTGAACAAATATTACTAATAAGCTTAATATTATATATGTACAGTTTGGAGGGCGGGTGTGGGCCGCCGCCCGGGAACCGTTTATTGGATAACTAACACCTCGGCCATAGGTCACCCCAAGTGGTTCGCTGCATTTGATGACATATCACGGGTGTCCGGGTTCATCGGGTGAGGTGTTCATGTCTAGGTGGCGGATGCACTTGCCCACCTGCTGCATGAAGGGCCGGATCGGGAAACCCTTTGACATCTTCAGATTGTCTCTCTAGATCCAAGTCTTGCATCGCAGAGGGTGGTATGGATCCATATGTCCGTCACTCCTGGACACACGGTTAAGACGCCGTTACCCGAATTTCTACCGATTTCTTGCAAACCTCCCTTAAACATTTGAAGTTTTTAAGCTCTTAAAAAATATATATATTATTTTTGAAGATAATATTTAGACATTCGTTGCACCGAAGCGAAAATTATATGAAGTTCCCTCGACAGAAAAAAATCGCAGAGTATGCTCCAAAAATTATTATAAACACGTTTGTTTCAGTTATTTTACAGGTTATAGGTATGTATGAAAAAAATCACAGTATTTCATTAAATGCCGATTTTCATAAGCCTCGCGAGATTTTTGCTCTATTTTGTGTTTTTACACTATTTTTTCGTGTTTTATTAAACATTTTCACAATTTTCGCATCGATTTTGTCACTTTATATACTAGCGCTCTCCTCTAACATTCGTAATTTCATTTCTCTCCATCTTCTTCTTTTGGTGCGCGTTGCGGTGCCTTAAGGGAGACCTAACCTTTGACGGCCGGCGTAGTGCAGCGGTAAGGCGCTTGACTTGCATTCCGAAGGTCGCGGGATCGAATCCTGGCGTGGCAAATAAATTTTATTTGATTAATTTGTGTATTTCACAATTTATTCATTTAAAATAATATATAGTATATTTGCGGCCCGTTCCAGAGTGGAAGATACTCTCAGGATCGCCCTGGTGTAAGACCAACATTCAGAATTGAAACGTTGCTTGAAATGGCTTCTGCCGTATTTGGTGACCAGATCTGAATAGCCAGGTACTTCCCCACCTTTATCTTCCCTATCTCCTTCCCCTTCCCACTGCCTTCAGCCTCACAACATATCCCAATTGGGGATGCCATAGTCCCACTGGCTCCAGACGGGAGCAGTTGGGACTCTTGTGCGGTATTCATGTAAAAAAAAAAAAACCTAGACCTCTAGGTTAAAATATTGCAATAGTTGGCGCGCGAGTTGTTTTAATGTAATAATGGCTATTATAAGAAAAAAACGACGTATGTAAATAAATATATTATTGAAGTTTGAAAGTAAGTAATTAAATAACATTAATAGAAATCAAACTGAAAGATTTTAAGTACCACTAGAACTTTTGCTTACCGGGCGGACGCTTTAACCAATTACATTTCTGTTACGATGTTACCCCTTGAAGGAAACTTATTTTAACAGCAGTAACAGAATACACAATGTACGTAGGTAATTCCATTCAAATGCACTTAACCAATTTCCGCACACGGGATGGTTCGCTGCCGTACGAAGGTAGGGAAGAAGGGTTCCGCGACTTTTCAACCCGCGACAAAATATCCTCGACAAAATATCCCCGACAAAATATCCTACGGACAAAACATCCCCCAACAAAAAATCTACTAAAACCCAAGCTAACCTAACCTAACCTAACAAAAAATGGGACAAAAATAATACAGACACGTAAAAGGCTAGGTATCGTAAAAGACTATGTATCGTAAAGGGCTAGATATCGTAAAAGACTAGCTATTGTAAAAGGCTAGGTATTGTACACAATAGACATATGTCCAAGAACAAAAAAGGATGCCCTTCTGCTGCTTCTAATGCATTGAAGTAAAATTACACTATATATAATTGCATTAAGTTATAAATACAACAGTCTACATATGTTAGAGACCCAACCTAACCTAACCTAACAAAAAAATGGGACAAAAATAATACAGACATCCTAAAAAGACAATTTATTGTTCAAAAATAGTAAAATGGAGCAAAAATAATACAGACATCCTGCAACGACAATAAATTATTCTTCAAAAATAGTAAAATGCAAAATAAGGTTAGGTTGGGTTAGGTTAAGTTACTTCTTCAGACTTAAATAGGTTAGGTTAGTAGATATTTTGTTGGAGGATGTTTTGTCCGGAGGATATTTTGTCGCGGGTAAACAACACGCAGTACCGGAGAGAAGTACTCGTATCTTGTGTTTTAAAGTTCGCGCAGAGTGAGAACGAGTAGCACATCGCGTGTTGGGACATAAAAGCGCTCCAAGACCTGGGAGGCTGGCAACACTGATACTAATCAGGGCTGTTCTTCTTATAAGAGCTTTTCTCCTCGTCTCAATATCGGCACGCTCTAACAAAGACGTTATACACATACATGATGCCGGGTTCACGCTGTTCACACTCTACTCACTACTCACTAGCCTATAGAAAAGGGGTCGGAAACTCGCTACTCACAGAGCCGTACCTGGATTGACAATTTTTTTTTGTTATAAAACCTTTGAAAATATTCATTCAAACGTAAGATCAGACAATTGTAAGAGGTTACAGACACATAAATAAAAAAGTTTACGTGGTAATTTTATTTTAAAAAAATAAAAATGGTCTACTTTCAAAAAAACTGTATTAAATTTAAACTTTTAGTTCATCTTTTGGTGGACTATTTTATTCGCCCTGGGGTTATATGCAGTCAGGAGGCCGAAAAAAATAGTTTTTTTTATTTCATTTTCTTAATGTACTGTTAGGAGCGGGCCCCCAAACATGTCCCAAGCTAGCTCTCAGGGGAGGCATGATTTACCCTCTATTCAGGTGGTGGGTCGCTCGAGGCTTCAGAAATTCCTTCGCATCTCAGTCGTCTGGCAGGATACTCCCCCTCTAGGAAACCCTCCTGCCGTAGCAGAATAATAACAGGATTGAGTTAACTAGATTCATGTATTGCAAATTTAAAACACAGTGCATAGGTCATTACAGTACAATTCAACACAAGAAATACATACTACACAATCCTAGCTATCGTGTTTATAACCTCAAGATCCCTAAACGAAACTCTCTGAGTGATGGGATCTGCGCGGGAGTTTACAGTCTATCGTTAAAGGACACAATCAAATGAGGAAACAATTGTACAGCTTACATGATGTTGGGGGTCTTCGTCTTCCGGCTTCCAGGGGGACCTCCCGAGTTTAGGACAGAACCGAAGTTTACACAGGCATGGTGAAATATCAGCGCTAAACCCGTAGGTTATTGAATTAACATTGCAGGTTATATTTGAGTACAATTCGAGCGATAGTACGCCGGGCGCGAACAGTGGGAATCCACGCGCGGGCTTAACGTGTGCCCGAGGCGGCTCGCAATTCTCAACTGGTGGAAGGGATCGCGTGCGGGTGGGTGGATGGGATAGGAAGTAGGAAGCAGGGAACAGGGGGGGAGCAGGGTGTTGTGTAGTTTGCGGCGAATTAGGAGTTTGAATTCTTTGTCGTTTGGGCGTACCATAACACTTCCCCCCGCGCTTGGAAAAAAAAGCGACGTGGCAATGGAGCTGTAGGGAAAAAAAATCCTCTTATGCTTCCATCGGGGTTTTGAGAGGTTCGTTGCTTGAGAGATTTCCTAGCTAGAACATACAGTTTTATGCTATAGTTTGGGTCACAATGTTTGTAGGGAATGGGTGGGGGTACATACAATGTTTGGACAAGACAAATTTGGGAAAAGTACATGGTGTAAAACAACATACAAGGTTATGCAATTGAAAATAACAATACACATGGTTATGCAATTGAAAGAATGACAATACACATGGTTATGCAATTGAAAGAATGACAATACACATGGTTATGCAATTGAAAGAATGACAATACATTTGTACAAGAGAAGAGAAAAAGTGTGTGATTCTAAGGTTTCATTGGTCTTGGAGCTAAGTTTGTGAAGCGTGGATTTGTTTGGTTTCGGAGAATTTCGAAGAAAAGGACGTGACTTCATGGATTCTAAGGATTACATTATCACTGTAATCAGACCCATTTGAGACAACGCTCAGGAGTACACTTGGGCCTTAGAAAACACTTGGTTTTGTCGAAGACGTCGAAGTTCACGAAGTGGAGACTGTGGTTGCTGTGCCGCGACTATGGTTACAGAGGTCATTGAAGAGAAGAATCCAGTATCTGTAGACATGCCAGTGCGAATCCTAAGTGTTATTATGGTAAACACGGATCGTATATAATGGTTATTGAAGCATAATGTAGCTCAAGATAACTTGTATTGGTGCGCATTCAGCGAATACTGGTGGGTCAAGGTAATGATGGTTTACACATGACGATATATGCGTCACTGCATGACAGAGCAAGAGACGACAAGGTTGGCATTGATAGCAAGAGTAAGAACAAACCTAAGAGCTAGCGTGCCCAAAAGGTAGTTTAGAGTGTCATAAAGTATAGTGGGACAACTCAGCTTGCTGTGGCACGACAAGACAACATACGTATGGGCGGTATGGTCTGTGCTTTCAGGAACAATTGCGTAGAAAATGGCAGCAGGAGAGACCTTGTAACCACAGCGCGTGCTGTCAGGAAGTGAAGCTCAGCTTGGCTGTTGGTGATGACATCCGCCTGGGCTTCTTTTTAAATCCGGGAGGAATTATTATTAGAGCAAAATTCTTGAAGTTTACCTGCCTAGGGACCAATGAAGAAAAGGTTTGGAGAGAAACAAAATGTGTCCAGATAATGAAATAACGAAATTTTAACCACCGACCCAGAGAGTGACGAAGAGAGATTCCTAACTAAATTGTGATTACATGAACATTTTCCTTTGCCAGGATGACTTGGCGTTTGCCTAGTGACAATATGTCTTGGTTAAAAAAACAACCGGCCCTCTATGGCCTATGCTAACATGAGATGGTAACATTTTCGTAGAATTTCAAAGAACGAGACAAAGAATCGTGAACTAGTCACGGCAAAGGGAAACCAATTCATGAATAAAGGTTGTCAAAAGGAGACAGACGGTACGCCAAGTGCATATCGTACATATCCAACATTCATGAATGTGTTTCGTGGAATTGAGAAAAGAGAGAAAAAAACTGGTGAGACATATGCAGAGATTGAGGGGGAAAACCTGTAGATAACCGGACAGTTACCTATTCGAACTCCGAGTGAGGGCGAGATATGGTCAACGACAGATTTTTCACTTCATAACATAAGTCTGAAACATGGGGAATGGGAGGAGGAGGGGAGAAGGGAGACGAGTTGCGAAACTTGCTAGAGACTGGACCAATTTCCGATTCAAACTCTATGTGAAAATGAAACATAATCAACCAGCAGATTTCCTGACTCTTTACATTTATCAAAAAGGATGAGGAGACATTTGAATACACATTATATCAAAGAGGCTAATCTTTCGCGTGTATTGGGCAAAAGATTAGGGGTCATTTTAAAAACTTCTACATGATTGTGAGAAAAGACAGACCCTTGCTCCAATTTCACAAACCTGGGGGTTTTCTTGTTCGTTCTCCAGACAACGAGTTAGGTGGTTTTTGTGCTCAATCGATTAACTCCCACAGCACTATGCCCCATAATTGACAGTGAAGCTGAAAACTAGTCCTTTTGGGATAGTAGATATTCCTGGGCTTCTTTCCTTTTTGCAAAGAAGTAAAAAACAGGAAGTCCACGGGCATTGGCGTTGAATGACAACAAAGGGTTGTGGACTACATTTCGTAGATCGCACACAAAGGGTTTGATATTATTTCGTTCGCACGACTCATGGTAAGTGTTTTAACGTCTCCACGTATAGTGTACAAAATATGTAAGTACATACAAGATATAACTCAATTATAGACAGAAGTCAAAGAGTTTATACAATGCATCCTAAAGAAGATAGCAAAGCCGATATTATGTCGTTCACACGAATCACGGTAAGTATTGTTATTACGTCTCCACGTCTCGTGTACAGAGTTTATACACAGTTATACATAAAAGCGGTACTCATGACAAATAAATGACACACGACCGGAACAGGTTATACGAAAAGGGTGGTACTCATGGCAAATGAATGGCACACGACCAAAATAGAACGTACAAAATGGTTCTCATGACAAATGAATGGCACACGACCAAAATAGAATGTACAAAATGGTTCTCATGACAAATGAATGGCACACGACCAAAATAGAATGTACAAAATGGTTCTCATGACAAATGAATGGCACACGACCAAAATAGAATGTACAAAATGGTTCTCATGACAAATGAATGGCACACGACCAAAATAGAATGTACAAAATGGTTCTCATGACAAATATGTCACACGACCAGCTCAATAACATTTAGCTATGAGAAAAAAGTGATTATGACGAACTTCTCGTATCGCGGCAGGTATTTTAAGGATCCCTCCTATAATGGTGGATGTTCTAAGGATCTCTCCTATAATGTAACAGGGTTACGTTTAAATACAACACAATAAACGTTAACTATGCTTGTTTTGACACAGTTTATAAAGATTTGTTAGATTAACTAACTCCGTAGCCCAGGAGCGTACGATAGGATAACAAGGAGGTAAACAATTTAATGTCACTTCGTATGTTATAAAGGCGGGGTGATGACAGAGTACATTTCTGTTTACACCATGTGACAAACAAAGACAGACCTACATGGTTTTACATACTGTCTATTGCAGCAAACTTCAGTGGGGACAAATAAAAGGGACCAATTGTGGTTTTACATACCCTTTGTGCGGTTACAACATACCAGGTTATGTGCAATTTAGGTTGCAAATACTTGGTTAAATGGCGAAACAGGAGTTGAATGCCTATGTTTGTAAAACGATGATCAAACAAAACATTGATGATTTACGTTAAACTGCGGTTATTTATGTACGGAAATCAGGGCTGCCGTTAGGTTTTATTAACCTTTTCCGTAAGGGTTGAAGCATGTAATACAAGACATACATGTTGTGAAGAGGGACAAATCGAGGACTTCTTATAACAACAAAAGACCGAGTATTTGGTTTTACGTACTTTAGTTGAAACGAGTCCATGAGGATTTGTACAAGGATGGAAAGACCAATTTAAAGGCTTTTCCTTTATTTATATACATATGATTTCAAAATGGATGTGTCAAAATCCAATTTGTTAGCAAAGAGCTCGGGTAGGACGCCATCAATTTTTGACATTTGAGAAAAAATTGAAAACTACTATACACAAGGAATGTGATTATGTGAGTAACCACTTATCTTTACCATGATGGGTAAAATATGGAGCATGTTGAGATGGTTTACTAGTCCTGGGTCGTGATTTAACGCTTTGGAGTTTACCAAATCGATTTTAGAACGACGCTCCAGTATTTACAGAACATAAAAAGAAAAAAAATGAAGAGATTCCTTCCGATATGATGAAAAAAAACAACAAACAAAAATGGTGAAAATTACAATATTGCATTACATGGCAAAGCGTGCCATGGCATGAACGTTGCGTAGTGTGAGGGGTTGAGAGGCAATGATTGGGTTCATGACTTCCCGAACACTGTCACTCGAGGGGTGTCTCTGCTCTAAAGTGATCAATTTTGGAACAGGTGAGAAAAAAGAAAGAAAAAAAATAAAAAAACGTGTGAGACAAAAATTACGGTGGTTGCCAATTCACGAACATGAACGGGGCAAACTACACCGTGGATTGTACATAAATTTACAAAAATGATTTTTTAACAATATTCGTTTTATCAACGAAAGGGTGGGCATGTAATTGACACTTTACACGCCGGTCATTGTAAGACTTGGTGTGCTTACAAAAAGGTTGTGGTGATACACACTGGATCATTTTAAGTTTGCTGAGATAGTGGGGGCAGTTTTACTTGACTCCTCACTTCCAGATTTTGCGATATCCTTAATATGGTAATTACCAATGTGTTTTCCAGAGCAGTCAGACAAGGAGTACACTAGATCTGATATCTTTCTTAGAACTTTGGCCTTCACGAAACGTGGTGCCAGCTTGGCAGAGAAATACATGGCTCCTTGGGAAAGTGTGTTGTTCTTTCTCCAAACTATGTCTCCTGTATTGAAGGTGACATGTTTCCTACGTAGGTTGTATCTGTCCGCACTCTTTTGATGAGCCAGGAGCAAAGCATCAGTGACTTCACTGTAGATGGCCGACAGTTCTTCCAGACGATGGGCATAGTTCGCGGTAGGGTTGCTTGTGGTGGCAATTGACGTAGGAAAGTTTGTGTTCCTATGTAGAGAACCATGAACAACTTGTTCCATACCGTGTTTTAAGAAGAAAGGTGTGTAACCAGTGGCCAGATTAACAGTGTTGTTCATTGCAGCCTGAATTTTATCTAGGTTTTTACACCAAGTACGTTGATCTTTATCAACTAGAATAGCCAGAGCTGTGTTGATTGTTTGGTTATAACGTTCGACGGTGTTATTTTGTGGAGTATACAAGGTATTATAGTAAATATCCTTGATTCCGTATTTGGCAAGAAAATCTTTGAATTCTTGGGCAATAAATTGTTTTCCGTTATCAACAATTACGGTTCTGGGTGTTCCGTAAGGTATAAAAATGTGTTTTTCCAGAAGTTTGATGATGGCGGACGCGTTGGCTCTTTTTAAAGGAAAGATCCAACAGAATTTAGTGAAAACATCCACTACACTAAGTATGTGCATGTGTCCGGCATAACTTCGGGGAAAGGGTCCGACGAGGTCCATTGACAATGATTGTAGGGGTCTGTCGGCACGTTTGGGATTACCCATTAGGCCGGCAGGTGCTGCCGTGCTATGTTTATAAGCTTTACAAGTTTCACATTTAGAGATGTAATTGCGAATTTGCTTGAAGAGACCAGGCCAGTAATACTTCAAGGAGATCTTTTTATACGTCTTGAAATTTCCTGGGTGTATGGAGTCGGGAGCACTATGATTGTCAATAATTATTTGTTCTCTACCTTCGAGGGGAACGACAAGTTTCCACGAGTAATCTTCGAGGATGGATAGTGGTACCTTGCAATTACGGTATAGTTGTCCTTCTTTTATGATAAAATTAGGAAACTTTTGTTGGTTATTTTTACAACCTTCGAAGATTTTCAAGTACCATTCATCTTTTGTAGATGGAGGGGGGGCAATTGTGTCAACATTTAATGAAGCCAGTTCAATTCTTGAAAGGGCGTCGGGAACAATATTGTCCGCGCCTTTACGGTGAACAACATCAAAATTGTATTGAGACAAACGGGAGGACCAACGAGCGAGCCTACCGGAGGGATTACTTAAAGAGATCAACCATTTCAAACTACTATGGTCTGTAACTACAGTAAATTTGCTACCGTCTATGTAACCGCGGAAATGGTGAACAGAATCCAATACAGCCAATAACTCTTTCTCGGTAATTCCGTAGTTTTTCTCGTGTTTGTTTAATGTACGGGAAAAATACGCTACAGGGTGTTCGCCATCTGGGAATTCTTGAGTAAGGACTCCACCGATTCCTACATTGGAGGCATCCGTGTGGAGGGTAAAAGAGAGTGCAAAATCCGGGCAATTCAGAACGGGAGCTTTTTGAAGGGCATTTTTTAGAGTTGTAAACGCTTCTTCAGCTTCGACAGACCATCGGAAATTGCTGACACCTTTACGGATGCCGGTAATTTTATTTAAGGGGGCTGCGATAGTGGAAAAGTCTTTGATGAATCTCCTGTAGTAACCTGCAAGTCCAAGGAAACCTTTGACTTCCTTCGCGTTTTTGGGTCGGGGAAAATTTGCCATGGCTTCCACCTTAGCGGGGTCTGTTCTTAGACCTTTTTCGTCGATAATGAATCCCAAATAACGTAGACGGGACTTACAGAATTCAGACTTCTTCAAGTTGATGGTTAAACCAGCGAACTTGAGTTGTTGAAAAACTTTTTCCAGCATTAATAGGTGTTTTTCAAAGGTATCGCTGACGATGATGAGGTCGTCAAGGTAACAAAACAGGCTGTTATCGACTTCAGGACCGAAAAGTTTGTCCATCAGTCTTTGTAACTCGGCGGGGCTGTTTTTTAGACCAAAGGGTAATCTTTTAAAATGGAACATTCCCCTACCAGGTACAACGAAAGCAGTTTTTTCGCACGATTCTGCGTCCAAGGGTATTTGCCAAAACGCTTTGCTGAGATCGACAGAAGAGATGAACTTGGCGTTACGCAGCTTGTCTAAGGTTGCGTGAACGTGAGGTAAGGGATACGCATCAGCTTCCGTGCAAGAGTTTAAACGTCTACTGTCGAGACAGAAACGTGCAGAGCCGTCTTTTTTAGAAACCAAAAGAGTTGGGTTGGTCCATGCACTTCTGCTGGGAACCACCACACCCATTTTTAACATTTCATCAAGTTCGTTTTCTAAAAGTTTAAGTTTTTGGGGGGCTAAGTTGTAATAACGTTGCTTGATGGGTGGGCCATTGGTTTTGATATGGTGTTCAACCAAATTTGTCAAACCTAATCCACATTTTTCGAAAGATATTGACTCGAATTTATTGACCATTTCTTTCAGTTGGAGAGCCTGGTCCGTGCTTAAATTTTCGTGAGGTATTATTGTGCGGATCTCACTAATTTGAGCAGCAGTGGAGGTTTTGCCAAGAGTATTAAATACTTGGGGAGCAACATTGAATGCCTTCCAGAAGTCAACGCCAAGGATGAAATTCTGGGATATAGAGGGCACTATTAGAAAATTGATTGTAACTATTTTATTGTTACAATTAATTGGCAGGGCAAGGGCACCGATGACCGGTTGGGAAACATTATCCGCAGTCGTCAGGTGTGTTGATTGGGGCGAAATTCTAAAATCACTGTTAACAAAAGGCAGGTGAGCATTGTTGCCAAGACAGCTGACAGATGCACCACTATCAAGTAATCCGGAAAAGGGCACATTGTTAACAGAGAAAAAAGCATAGGGTCTCCCATCTTTAGCTTGTTTGCAACAAACCGAAGAAACATTTAAGGTCTGGTTAAAATACTTAATGTGTGCTAACCAATCAGTCCATTCTTTAGACCTTGGTTCAGAATGGGTGCCTGAGAGGTTATTATTTAGTTTTTTTGGCCTCTTCATGTAGAAATTTGGTGGGGGCTTGGAGAAATCCACCTGAGGTCTGACATCGCTTGGGTTTTGTAACCTTTCCATGTTGTGCCTTGATTTCTTGAAAATGTTGCGCAGTTCGTCGCTTGGAGGAGAGCGGTCCCTAGAGTGATGCCTCTTGAAAGTTCGGGGTTCCTTAGATTCCAGAAACCTTGCTTGCTTGAAACAAGTAGTGGCCAGATGGCCTACTTTTTTGCAAAAAGAGCACACTTTTTTGTTGTTGAATTCTGGTTTTAAACCAGACGAACGGCTTGGCACAACTACATTATTTGACACATTCTTTATGTTTTTCCTATCCTGGTACGATTCCAGAAGGAGACAGACTTCGTTTAGCTGGGCTAGGGATGCAATTTTCTGTGAGGTAATGATGTTCTCGTATTTGCTTAAAAGGCCATCAGTTATGACTGGTAATAGTTCAGCTTCCGAAACGGGATGTGAAAGCTTGATGTTAATGGATTCAGCCCTTTCTATGAATGTTGCTACAGGTTCATTTACTAGCTGTTTAATAGATAGTAAAGATAATTTGATCCGGTGCTGGGCTTCCGTTTTTCCGAAGCTCGAGATTAGGGCAGATCTGAGTTTATTCCAATCTTTGCATTTAGTTTTTTGAATGCGGTGCCAGGGTATCAATTCTGGGGAGATGAGTTCTATGAAGTTTTTTCGTAGAATCTCGAATGGGATATTTTTGATTGTAGCCGTTTCTTCAATACGGTCAATGAAATCCAGTACATCGGAGACGCCATTATATTTGATTTTCCAAGAGGATAAATCGTAGGTTTTATCTTGTGTCAAGGTGGGTGCGATGTCCTGTTTTATCATTACTTGTGGCATAGGTTCTTCGTTAGGAACAAGATTATTCAAAACTTGCGTAGCCGAGCGTGAATTATTTTCGCTTGAGGGGGCGAGGTTTATTCTCTTAATGTACTTTTTGTTGAATAAAAGTGCATAAGCCTTTAATGTAGATTTAGATTTGCTTGATGGCGAGAGTCCTCTATCCCTTAAAGCAGTTTGTAAGTGAGTTTTGGATAAGTTGTGCACGTTGGGAATGATGCCCAAATTGGATGATGCCATAGCTTGATTGTTTTCCTTTGTGAGTTTCCCAGGTGGTGAAAAAAAATTGCCAGGGGTCTTCTTTTAGTAAACGCAAAATTAATTTTGTGAGGCACTTTTCACTTGGTAATCACTGGTTGGTATTTCTAAAATAGTTATAGAAAACTGTATTCCATACTACAATTTGGTATATATGACACCAGAATCTTTGTCAAAGGAAGGCACAAGAAAAAATTTTTGCGTGGAAAGACCTAAGTAGTAAAGGTTTTTGTGTTTCACTGACCACTTTTGAGAAAACTTGTGAAATTCACAAGTATTTATTTTTTTTCCAAAAAAAATTTGCCAGGACTGACCTTTAGAAAATGGGTTTTTTATTTTTCACAAACCACTTTTGAGAAAACTGTGAAATTCACAAGTATTTATTTTTTTTTCCAAAAAATTTTGCCAGGACTGACCTTTAGAAAACGGGTTTTTTATTTTTCACAAACCACTTTTGAGAAAACTGTGAAATTCACAAGTATTTATTTTTTTTTCCAAAAAATTTTGCCAGGACTGACCTTTAGAAAACGGGTTTTTTATTTTTCACAAACCACTTTGCACTGAGAAAGGCACTAAAATTCACAAAAGGCACTCTTCTGGCAAATAAGGACAAACTTCCGGATGAAAATAACTGAATATGGGATTTGTTACGAAACCACATTAAAATTATTTTATTTTTTCATGGAACCAATCATTGGTTTTATTATTATTTCACTTTTTTTATGTAAGGAAAAAAAACACAATTCACTTTACACTTATGCTGAAAAAAATGCGGTACCTATAACGTAGAATGTGGAAAGAAAGTCATTATTTTGTCCATTTGGTGAAATATACGTGGTACTAATTTGACAGACACAACAAGTGGGCCGATCGGTATATTGTGCAAGAAAAAACGTGAGTGTGAGATTTTTTAATTAAAGAATCCACAAGGTAATTGGAATTCCAAAACCAAATTTACAATAGCGATCTCTATTGCTTCCGACCTTAGTGACAGAAAGGCGATTTTATTATTCAAAACACTGCATAGTGACAGGGAATTGTTCTGCCTGATTCAAACGGATTTTTGCCGTTGGAGTTTGGCGCGATAAACGCACTTTTGTGTTTCGATGCGCGTGGGTGCGCGCGCAACTCAGAGATTAGGTATGTATTTACCGCGTGAAACATCGGGCCGTTGATTTGGCGCGAATTACTGTTGCTCGTCCGCTGCTTTGTGAACAAAGGGGTCGGCGCGTGCGCAGTCAGATTCGCGGTTTAAATGCTGCCGTCTTTCTGGTTGATACAAAATGGCCATGTTTTCAACTTTGACGCAATTTTTTTATAATTGCAATCAAATCTGCGTTATGGACTTAACTTGCACATGGATTTCTGTGGTTTCCCACAGAATTCATTATTCACTGGGTATAAAACACCAAGACACAGTACAATCAATGTTTACAAACAGTTCCTATGCGGGGAAGATTTCGACAGGGAGCACTCCGTAAGGCGACTGAGACAATGGCAAAAATGAAAAAAAAATTCTGGGCCCCACTATGGACGCCAGTGTTAGGAGCGGGCCCCCAAACATGTCCCAAGCTAGCTCTCAGGGGAGGCATGATTTACCCTCTATTCAGGTGGTGGGTCGCTCGAGGCTTCAGAAATTCCTTCGCATCTCAGTCGTCTGGCAGGATACTCCCCCTCTAGGAAACCCTCCTGCCGTAGCAGAATAATAACAGGATTGAGTTAACTAGATTCATGTATTGCAAATTTAAAACACAGTGCATAGGTCATTACAGTACAATTCAACACAAGAAATACATACTACACAATCCTAGCTATCGTGTTTATAACCTCAAGATCCCTAAACGAAACTCTCTGAGTGATGGGATCTGCGCGGGAGTTTACAGTCTATCGTTAAAGGACACAATCAAATGAGGAAACAATTGTACAGCTTACATGATGTTGGGGGTCTTCGTCTTCCGGCTTCCAGGGGGACCTCCCGAGTTTAGGACAGAACCGAAGTTTACACAGGCATGGTGAAATATCAGCGCTAAACCCGTAGGTTATTGAATTAACATTGCAGGTTATATTTGAGTACAATTCGAGCGATAGTACGCCGGGCGCGAACAGTGGGAATCCACGCGCGGGCTTAACGTGTGCCCGAGGCGGCTCGCAATTCTCAACTGGTGGAAGGGATCGCGTGCGGGTGGGCGGATGGGATAGGAAGTAGGAAGCAGGGAACAGGGGGGGAGCAGGGTGTTGTGTAGTTTGCGGCGAATTAGGAGTTTGAATTCTTTGTCGTTTGGGCGTACCATAACAGTACATATATTGAAGTACATACACAGAAAGTTTATATGTCAATCCGCCAAATATTCATCGGTGTCACTTTTGTCGGTGATCTAAATTTCTCAGAAACAGTTAAGCCGACGAGTCTCAATTTTTTACACAAGCTACATATTATTTTTTAGTAATAAAGTGAAAGTTTTTTCTTACCGATAAATATTTTCCATTTTAAAAACCATTTTATGGTCAAATTTTCCTATGTTAATAATTAATAGTTTGCTTATTCCTTTCGTTTAAATACTAAATTAAACCTTATTTTAACGAAATATTGTTTATTTTTCATTATGAAAATTCAATCCAGATATATCATGCTCACCGTAAAATGCCTTTTTAGAGGACCTCTCGGAGATCGGCTACAGCGTCTTTAATTTAAAACCAAAAAATTTCAGAATAAAGTTAAAAGTTACAATAACATATACCTAAATAAATTTTCACGTTAATAAAGTAAAATGTCTTTCAGGAAAAATTATGGAAAATCGCTTTTTTTCGGCCTCCTGACAGCGTATAACCCCTTAACAATGGAATTTTCTTCTATCGTGTGAAAAAGCTAGGTATCGTAGACGTTGTAGAATAGGTATCGTAAAAGACCAGGTATCGTAAAAGGCTAGATATCGTAAAAGACTAGGTATCACAAAAGGATCGGTATCGTAAAATACTATGAATCGTAAAAAGACTATGTATCATAAAAGACTACGTATCGTAAAAGGCTAGGTATCGTAAAAGACTAGGTATCGTAAAGGGCTAGGTATATCGTAAAAGACCAGGTATAGTAAAAGGTTAGATATCGTAAAATACTAGGTATCGTAAACGACTGTGTATCATAAAAGGCTAGGTATCGTAAAATACTAAGTATCGTAAAAGACTGGGTATTATCGTAAAACGCTAGATATCGTAAAAGATAAGTATCATAAAAGGATCGGTATCGTAAAAGACTATGTATCGTAAAAGACTATGTGTCATAAAAGACTATGTATCGTAAAAGGCTAGGTATCGTAACGTAAAAGACTAGGTATCGTAAAGGGCTAGGTATATCGTAAAAGACTAGGTATCGTATAGGTCTCGCAAATTAAGTTGACTTCATCACAGTACTCACACAGATGCAAAACTTTCATACAGCATGTTTCGTTTTAGGCTTTAAAAAAAAAACAATTAATAATTCTTTCACAATTGAGAATTCAAATCCAAAGCGAGTTGAAGTCGGGAAACTAATGTTGTTACATAAAACTAATGTTGATTAATGAAATACTGAAGGTTTAGGAAGAAAAATAAAGTTTATTAACTAAATGTGATAATTTTCAGGATTGAAATCAAATGGGTAGGTATTCATAAATAACGACAAGGTTAAAAAAATATTGTGTTAATAAAAAAGATTAATTTATTATAATACTTACTTACATAATATTTTATAAAGTAAATAATCCACAACGCGCCACATGGCGCTACACCTTTAATAGGCATAGATTTTGAAAAGTTTTAAAAATTACTTTTAAACGTAATTACCAAAAGAAACATCGGTTTCGGTCGGGATAGATGGAAAACCATGCATTAAAATTCGATTTTCATTCAAAGTTAAAAATTTCCCACATAAAACATCTCCATTGCCGCCATTTTTTTGTACGGATTTGACATGTGTAAAATTTCGTTTCAAACTCAATACGCATGAATTACTTAGTTTACCTAAACTAAGAATGTAGATTCTTAGTTTAGGTATAATTGAGGTAATGTTGAAATGAAGTGTGATTTCCATAATCTGTGCTTAAAAATTTGGCTACTTATGGATTATTTATAATAAAATTATGTGTTAGCAATCATCACAACACTAATTATTTAATTTTGTTTCAGTCATCATCAGCAACCATTTATACGTATATTATCTAAAATATAACAGATTTCTAACACGAAGGTACAAAAGATTAACTGTTGAATACTAGTCTGTGATAGACGTGGGCAAAATTGAATGATCGAATTAAATGAATAAATTCAATCTTGTGACACACTCAATCTAATTCTCAATTTCAAAAGGAATTGATTCTTCATTCCTTATCTTTGGCCTTGCATCCTACGATTTTTAATGACACCATACATTTTTAATTTCCATTTATTTTACTGTTAAATTATTTCAATGAATAATGTGTTCTGTAAAAGATTTAAATATTATATTGTTTCATACGTATTTAAATATTATTAAACAGGCCGCGCGCCGCGAAGTGGTCGACGGACGGTATTGTGAACGACTCGCCTATTACGATTGTATTCCGCTACCGCCGCGCCGCCATTCTAAAAACACCCGAACATCATCAAAGTCCATGTCCCAAAATGGCCAAAACGCGGCCGCGGTTCATCCGGGTTGCCCGAGCATCTCTTTCACGCAAGGAATTAATCATTTATCCTAATCAATAGTCCTGAGATCGTCCTTAAGGTCCCCGCCGTCCCAGGTCCGTGTTCAATGTCCGCGTCCCAGGTATCTAGTCTGTCGAAATCGAGATTGTCCGATTCCGACAGACAGAGGAATTAAAACAAAAGTCTTTTTCACTTGTGACGTCATGGTCTTTTGTAAATCTCAGACCTAGAAATGACGTCAGGCGTCATCGTCACGTCAATGTCACGATATGTCCCAAACGCATCCCAGTCCTAGGTCCGCAGTTCGCGAGTAAATCAACACTGCTAGGTAAGACACAAAACATTAGTCAAAAGTTACTAATTCATTCCTCAATGCCAACCCTTAATCCGTCCGCGCGGTTCATTTATTCCCCCGCGCGCCAAGCCGTCAATTTCATTACATAGTTAGTCGAAAACTTTCGACTTTGAATCTGAACATCAGCTGATGAGAAGCAATGATGCTTATCTGTTTTTTTGGTACTTACGGAAGATATTGTAACTACCTACTTTTAGACGTAGATCTTGGGTCGATATAATATGTAAATTTGCAGATATTATAAGGCCAATTAGCTGTGGTTAGCTGTCACAAAATACTCATCTTAATGTTAAAATGTATGTTTATATGAGATCACGTGAAATGGAAAAAAATTATAAGTTTAATAAATAAAATTAAGTCAATAAAATTTTAAGGGTGAAACGAAAACTTGTATAATTTTAAGATATAATTGCTAGCAATAAATACATTTTACATACGAAAAATTACGACACTAAAAAAAGACAAACAATATAGGATTTAGCCTGCGAGATAATGAGATAGAATGATCGGTCTCCTCTTTGTGTGGTGTTTCGTAGCCTATTGGTCTCCTCTTTGTGCTTCGTAGCCTCCCCACTCATTGTGATTTTGAAAACCGATGAAACGAAAAAGCGACACTAAAAAAAATCAAACACATTAATCTATAGGTTTTAGCCTGCGAGATAATGAGATAGAATAATCGGTCTCCTCTTTGTGCGGTGCTCCGTAGAATATTGGTGTCCTCTTTGTGCGGTGCTTCGTAGCCTCCCCACTCATTGTGATTTTAAAACCGATGAAATGAAAAAGCGACACTAAAAAGAGTCAAACACATTAATCTATAGGTTTTAGCCTGCGAGATGAAACCGATGAAACGAAAAAGCGACACTAAAAAGAGTCAAACACATTAATCTATAGGTTTTAGCCTGCGAGATAGAACAATCGGTCTCCTCTTTGTGCGATGCTTGGTAGCCTATCAGTCTCCTCTTTCGCGGTACTCCGGGTACTCCGTGGCCTCCCGGTCTCGTGTGCGGTGTCAGCCTCCCCATTCATTTAATTTTCAAATTTTTTTTTTTTTTTGGGGATTTAATTGAATTAAAGGAATGAATTAAAGGAATCAATTCAAAAGGCCATGGGAATCAGACTGAATCGATTCACTCCTGGGAATCATTCTGCCCACGTCTAGTCTGTGATACTCCAGTTGCTTTAGAAGTCAAATCATACAAGTCATTTATGCCTAAAAGTTGACCGCCGTTTTTTTTATATTATGAATAAAATAATTAAACACGCAGAATAAAATTTCACGAGTTTGTCCATTCAGTGATTTGCCACGTCCCGTTTCGTAACAGGACTCCATGATGTCGTAATAAATATTAAACTTGTACACTTTACAAACACTCTGTAAATCTACTAATAAAGATTCGAATTAAAAATAATGAAAACTATTTATTATTTCAAATTTAAAAATTAGTAATTATTTCACTTGCAATGTAGGTGCACGTATGTTTAAATCAAATTACGAACTGAATGAATAGGACACCCCGTAAGTGCAGTCTTAAGCGATGTAATAAAACCTTGCCTCTCTTCTAACTAGTTGCAATAACCGGGCGTAAGCAAGACAGAGAGCCTTATCGGTTTAGTGGGAGTCGCTTGACGTCCACACAGATAGACCAATACATCAATTCTAAGCATCTTTATTGCTTCCAACTTAAGTTGATTCACCTATAACAGACTAGGTATCGTAAAAGGCTAGGTATCGTAAAGGGCTAGGCATCGTAAAATACTAGGTATCGTAAAGGGCTTGGTATTGTAGAAGACTAGGTATTGTAAAAGGCTAGGTATTGTAGACAATAGATATATGTCCAAGAACAAAAAAGGATGCCTTTCCGCTGCTTCTATTGCATGATGTGGTAGTAAAATTAACCTATAGATAATTGCAACAAGTTATAAATACAACAGTATACATATGTTACAGACTCTGAATGTGCCGTGCATCATTAAAAAATGACTGACATAATATTTGTCCAAGTGATAAAGATGGTGGATCACTGCGATGACACCCCACCCCGCATCTGTCTGGGCCGGGAGAGTGAGGGTAGTCATGATATGCGGTGGGCGGCAGCGACAGCAGGGCGGGGGCGGAATGGAGGGCGGGGGCTCTCGTTAGATTATCGTAATAGCTATCTCCCGCTCCACATATATTCTTTCGCTAAGCCGGCTCCACATTTATTCATACACACATAAAGCCCCGCCGGCTTATAGCGCCTGATCATTACCTGTTCTATGAAGCGAGTTTGATTGGTTTTTCAGGTGATGTTCGAAGCGATAAAAGCACACGTTGTGAGCCAAACTGTGTTCATTTGTGGAGCGGTCCTCTTTTCAGACCTTTGGCGCAAATTTCAATGAGATTTATAATTGAAATTTGACGGAAAATTTACATCACCATTTGTTTCGAGTAAATCAAGAGTTATTTTAAACATGTCCCGGAAATTTAGGAAAATTTAACATAATGTCACCGGTAGTACAATGACGTGACAACAGACAATGGATAATAATTATGATTTAGCCATGGCAGTTAACGCGTTCGATGGTATAATATATAAAATAAAGCTAATGTTGTACCTTTTTGTTTAGCAAGTTAAAAAAACAATTCTTTTGCATTTAAGTACATCCTACCTTCTTGTATTCGTGATATAATGTCAATTCTTTTTAAAAATAGAAATACACGTAAGATAATAATATGATACATTATATCTAATTTAGTAACTGCTACGTTAGTATATTTAAAAAAAATAAGCATATCTTATTTTTTTATCTTTTTCTGTAATGACACGACTCCCCAATTTAAACACGAGAAATGTTTTCTCTTTAAATTGGGTAGATTCATTAACAAGAAATCACTTTATTTGTAATTATTTTTAAGAACCATGTATTTTCCTTATGTAAATGTGTTATATGTATGTATATTTCAAATAAATAAAAAAAAATTATATAATTAAAAAAAAATATGTAGATCTGTAATAGAATCTTTCAGTTCAATTTTCATCCACTTCCCGAACTACCGAAATATGTGAATTTTCGCACACGTGATACCTAAACATGATTTTTTATGTATAATTTATTTGCATAAAAAGTATGTTTACGTTAGGTTTTTCGATGCCTGTCTTATTAGGATATATGTGTCGAGACAGGTGGATTACAATTCATACAATAACTAAAATTAACCAATATTAAAGAAATGCTTTATTAGTACGTGATTGGCATTTTTTTCTCTTTTTTAGACCCTTTTTTTTACCTGCCCAGGTCCTCACTATCTAATTTTCTCTGGGTCTTCTACTGCCCCCCTGAAAGTTTGAAACGCCCACAAGGGGGCATTAACGCCCACGTTGAGAACCTATGAAGTATATTACGCGCGTTTATAATCGACCTAGGATGTGGTCAAAAACCATCTGAGCGTTCAAAAATCAAATGTCAATCAATAAAAATCAACGTTTTAAAATCATAAGGTACACAAAATATTTGTTAAAAAGCTGGATATTATAATTGTATATGAAAAAATATATATTTAAAAAGAAAGAGGCAGATATTTGTGCGGGCCGCAGTTTGACGACCACGGATGTGTAGGCATTAGAAAAAATACATGAGAGAAGAGATAATAATCTCTTTACTCATGTATTGTTTTCTATATTTATAAAATTATGGCGAAAAGGATTTGTACATACAATCTCTCGCGATCCGAGCTTAGGATTAGCTTTAGCTCACCTACTCTAAATCACCAAAATATCATGTTCATCTAAAATCAGACAATTCATAGTCTGTCACAAAAGCTGGAAGTAATACCGTATGCATTGGACAAATCGTGGGTATTCTGTGAAAAAGCATTAAGTCAAAATTTTTCTGATTTGACTTAATGATGCAGGTTTATTATTCGGTGGTCACTCTTTAGTCTACGAATACGTCCTACCTATAATCTATAATACTTTTCAAGTCATTATCTGAACCAAGTCAATTATGCATAAATCTTTTCAGCGAATGAGCACTAAGGGACTTCGTGCATATTCCTTGGCTATATTGATACAGTATCGTGATACGAGTATATATTTATAATTATACCGTGTGAAATAGCATTAAATCAGGCTTAATGCTATTTCATTGAATTTTTTTTTTTGTTTATCTGTGGTATTCAAAATCTGACAGTTGTGTTTAAGGTAAGTTTCTCGCTGAATAAATTGAATTATTATTGACAAAAATGATGTCAAGAGCGCTGACAGTTGTGTTTGGTAAGTTTATCGCTGACCAAATTGAATTATTATTTCTTCAAATTTAGCAATTATTATTGACAAAAATGATGTCAAAAGCTGTTAAAATATTATAAAAGTAATAATATTAATTTCTCTTTATTGATAATAATAAAAATCTTTAGTAAAAGGAGAAAGAAATAATAATAAAAAAATTTTAAAAATTGAAAAATTACATTAAATTACACAAAAGAATTTGGCATTCTCAGACTATAAAATTTTGTTATTTCGGCTACTGGCGTTATACCTACGTCTCTCATTCAAAATTTTGGCATATTAGATTTGTCAAAGAATTTATATATAAAAATGCAAAAATCAGTCATTTTAAATACATGTAGGATTACAAAAGATTTTTTAAATATTTATATTGAGGGATCAGTAGGATTTATAGGTTCAATTAGGAGTTCCACAGAACCGAACCCTCTGATATGAAAATATCTGGAGTCGGTGAATTATTTTCCCATTTGGTCTCTAGTAGGTTGACATTTTGTTATTGTGTCGTTTTGTATTTATAATACTTATATAGTACAATTGCATAGCGAGGATTGACTAGATGATCATTTGGGGAAGTGTGAGAAAGGGTTTAGTTTTTCCTGTGGGGAAAATTTAACCCGGACATTTAAATCTGGTGCGTAAAATGATCATTCGTAGAGCGCCGTTTTTGTGAAAAATCACCTCAAGGGCGCTGTAAATTTATTGAGAACTCTTAGGTTCTATTTAATTTTACTATTTACAAATGGATGCAGAAACATACTTACCTGACAGGTCACATCCGAAAAACACACCTTAATTAAAAAAATTTATGCTTGGAGACGATACGGCTTTGCACGCGGAGGACATCACATTTAAAACACTGAACACTGCACGATTTTACATTTGCTACCTAAATCACTATTAATATTACATTGAAGACTGGAGAATTTAGGACTGTTTAGGGCTGGATGTCCGTAATATTCGTAGGGGTAGGCGACAAGAAGTCATTGATCAGAATTGTGTGATATCAAAATTATGCAACAAAATGATACCAACATCACATTCCAAGAAAAAAGATTTGACCCTTTAATGTGATAAAAAAATTATACCACTTGAGCTTCAAAGTTGGTGCGCTTCCATCCCTTCTGTCGACGACAGCGAAACAAATGATAATTATATTAATGTAGCGGATGAAAATCATACTACATAAAACAACTATTTTGTAAAAAAAATATGTATTTTTAAAATAAAAATCTTACATCACCAAACTATTTTTACTTCGGTACTTGCAATATTGTATCAGTGAAAAGCATTAAGTCATGCAATACTCTTCTATTTTTTGAAAAAAAGTATGAATTTTTCTGTTATTTTTAAATAATAAGTACAGGCGCAAGTAGACAATAAAACAGTCTATTATACTCTATTTTTTTTTTTTTTTTTTGTTATTTTAAAATATGGAATGTATTGCATTGCACTCCCCTGCATACATTCTGGAATAAACTTGTATTATTATTATTATTATTATTATTCATCCCTATAATGACTTCAATATATTTTTTAAAAGTTAGCGTTGCTCAAACTTTCAAATTCAATTATCTCGAAACTAGAATTTTTGACTTAGTGCTTTTCCGTAGTAAACCCACGAAATATTCCTTCGGCACCGGTTCACAGTCGGGAAACACGCCAAACGCTCACCCAACATTTGTACACGGTTGACATTTGTCACATGAAAACGATTCGTTTCAACGTTTCTATGGCGTATGTGTTTTCTACCTCCTACAACAAGGGTCTCTTCAAGAGTTCACTCTTTCCTTTCCACAAAAGGATGCTTCACACAGCATCCGCAAAGATAACATAAGCCCCAAGGAAAATAAATCTCATGGACTCATGTGGATTGTGGAGTTAATGTAAAAAAAGGCGGCAGGACTGAATGTTAAAAATATTTAATTATATACTTCTTTTCGTTATTTGTTTTTGAATTGGCCGTGAAAATCTAAAAACGTATCCGATACTTACTTGGTTCATTATTAGGTGTACCTTCTGGAGATCAAGAGTTCAAAATGATTTGTGCAACACTAACATGAAAACTGAAAGGTTTGATGATACATTATGATGTAGCCTCATTAAAACAGAGAGTAATTCATAAATCTAAACCATTATAACAAATTAGATTTATAACACCATAATAATAATGATAAGCCATTGTCTATAAATAATAAGCCTTTCGATTGAAAGGAAGGAACATTAAGCGCTTCCTGGAAGCCTACTGAAAATACTGGAGAGAACATAAATCATATCATCCCAACTGTTGTATTATACATTAGGTATTCAATTCGGCCAAGCATTAACATAATAATGGATGTTGCCACAATGGGATGAGTAATAAACGAGAGATATATGTATGTATGAACATTGATACTTCATACGCATATCGCGCCATTACGATTCAACATTTAATTAATACAAGATATATTGAAATTATAGACAAACAGATGATTTTCTCATGTGGAGGAGAAGCGTATTCACTAGAAGTAATTTAATAAAACGCCAGATATGTACCTATACATGAAGGCACGTGCCACCTATCTAATCTGAATTGGCTGTTCAAAAGTTTTGTAATGTGGTTGACTGAAAAGGAAAGAATAGACATTCGAAATATCCTAAAGAACTAACAGAAGTACATTTTGTAGATGTTCACTTTTCATATAATTACTCACTAAATTATATAATATTCAAATATAACAAAATATGCAGGGTACTACTGCTGCTAGCAACATTCATTATAATATAATCATGTACCTACTGTATTTACTTTTTTTTTTTATCTCCATGTGAAATCTTATATGACGTATGCAATCTTCTTATTGAATTTTATCAAATAATAAAAACAACGTGTAAATATTTAAAATAACAACAATAATACGTATGTGCATGTTTGTGTACATAATATGCATATAACTTTATCTTATTATACATACATATCTTTTTAATAAATATAATATGTTATTTACCCGCCTCGGAACCGACTCTGTCTAGTGAGGTGGGTAAATGAAAACTAACTAACTAACCATCACGCCGTTTCCCCGCAGGGGTAGGCAGAGAGGACGGACCGCCAAACATCCCGGTCTTGGCACACATTCCTTGCCTCGTTTACATTCATACAACGTCTCATACATTCTCTTCTATTATTCTGACTCTTGACATGACCCGATTCAAGTATCTGATTTACTTGGTCGTGCCATGTCTTTCTTGGGCGTCCTCGACTTCTACCATTCACATTTGCGTCATATATTCTCCTTACACTCCTTTCCTCGTTCATTCGCTCTACATGCCAAAACCATCGGAGCGTTCCTTTCTTGATCTAAAAGAAAACAATGTACATAAATGAAAATAAAATAAACGCCCGGGTTGCCGGCACAGAAATTTAAATTGAATAATATAAAATATTTTCTTACCACGATATTTATAGCTTATAAACATATAATTTTCTCATAGTAAAAGGAAGAATTTATTTTCATCAATTTTATTCAGTATAAATCCATTATAATTGTATGTATTCAATAATATTATTATTTAATTTAAAAAAACAGTTCATTATAAAGAAGTTCCGCAATTTAATTATTACTACGCGTGACAGCTGTTTCGCCTTCTGAACGCATTACCAAACTCTTTGGACAGTTTTCACACATTATACAACTGTTTAGACAGTTCGTGTGGACAGTTTGATAATGACTTCAGAAGGTGAAACAGCTGTCACGCTTGATAATAATTGCGTAGCAGAACTTGTTTATAATAAACGGTTTTTATAAATTAAATAAAAAGAATAGATAAAATAAATTTAAAAAAATGGGGAAAGTAATCAATCACTGTCAGAAACTTATCATATAAAATGCCAGATACCTATGCATAGTACGCATATGTATGAAAGTATACTAGTATACCTCAATATACAGGGTGTCCGGGGGTAAAGTGCATTATCTTCGGGAGGTGATTCTACGTGATAGTACAAGTAAAAAAGATAAATAACTTTTTTCGAAATTCCAACTTTGAGGGGTAGTTTTGAGGTAAAAAGATAAAATTAGTCCGGCGTGTGCGGCCAGATTTATTATTTTCCGCTGTTACTATACGGGCCAATCACAATCGAGTCGGGCGCCCGGCAGGCTCCCAGCAAGTAAGATCGTACCTCACACTAAGGATTTTTCGTAGGTACGTCTTTTTGTATGGGAAAAAAATGTTGGAATTTCGGAAAAAGTTGTTAATCTTTTTTACTCTTACCATCACGTAGAATCACCTTCCGAAGTTAATGCACTTAACCACCGGACACCCTGTATATTGCCATTACGATTCGACATTTAATTACAACAATATTTATTGAAGCCACATGTAATTTTCTCGTAGGGGGGGAAAGGTACGTAGTACCTACAGGAAACTCATATAAAAATAATAAGATGAAAAATGATGTAGCGAAAACATTACCATCCTTGGGTATTTTCTCACCTTTCTTGGCAATCTTGTGCGATATTCACATAAAAAACAAATAATAAAAAAAATAATAGTAGTATAATTTATTACAGCTTGTTTTAAAATAGGTTAACTCATGAAAAATGCGAGAAAACTCTGTACTCAAATGAGTGTTTTGTGCGATATCTATATTGTTTCTAGGGTGACCGGACAACTCAGAATCTTGCAACTTCACCTCCTTTAAAAGTCGTTAAGAGTGATGAAAAAAATAAAAAATTAATTTGGTTAAGTGAGTTACGTTACGTTGGGTTAAGGGCTATTAAAAAACATTTTAACGATTTTTCAAAGGGGTGTCGTTTCATTATTCTGAATTGTCATGGAACCCTTTATTACAATTTTTAAAAATTCCTCACACAAACAAGCCAAGAGTGTGGACGCAAAAAGTGCATTTTAGAGGAAAGAGCTATGTACATATTTGAGTTATATTCGATTTCCTACTCTTATACCATTTTGCAATACATAATGATCGACTGCTGGACGAAGATGGGCGATAGCAGGTTATAACGGAAGGGCAAAAACATTATAAAGAGACACGACATGGGAAGTAGTGAACCTCCTTCGGTGATATGTGATTTCTACCTTTAGGTACGTAAAGGTTAAAGTAGTTGTACAGACCAGTTGACGTTACTGAAATGTTATCAGTATTGAATATGTTCCAAAACCAGTGGATATCTATTCAATTTTGAAAATACAATTTACCCAACTAATTAATTGGTATAAGAAATTAGGTTGCCACGTTGATTTTACCGTGGGTTTGTTCAGATATTCGCTAGTCCTGCTGGCTTCCAGGAACAGATTAAGTTTAGTGGAAGCGCCATGAACTATCAACCCTCGCAACTGCGATAAGACCCCCCCCCCCTGCACTAAGATAAGTGCATACAATAAAATGGACGTCCTTTTACGATACTGCAACAGTTCAAACACTAAGTTGCACTAGGTATTTGGTACAATAGCATAATGTCCATTGTACAACGGTTCCATGACAACTAAAAATCAAGCAATTTCAACACCCCTTTGAAAAGTCATTAAAAGTTATGTTTTTTTTTAAATAGCCCATAACCTAACCCATAAGAACGGGTCTGTTTAAATTATTCAAATATATATTAAATACATTTTGCAGAATGGAGGATACTCTAAACATCGCCCTAGAGAGAGACTATCATCTTAACCTCAAAACGGGTATGCATTTAAAACAACAAGAAAAATCGGTTCCATGACAGTTGATCCGCCGACAGTTGGCGCCCCGGCGTACTAACATATATACAACATGCAGTCGGTTTAGGGAAAATACATTGCAGTTAATTACACAAAATTTAACTAAGTGACCCCGAAAGGACGTGCAGAGACTGCAGAGAGTTAAAATGAATATACACGTGAAATCCTATTTAGATACTATTTTGATTCATCTTTACGACGAATCGGCTTACAGTATGAACATCAAAAAATATGCTACGGATAAATCGAAGCTTTTACTAGCTTTTCTATGTATTGGAATTACAATAAAATTATTATTTACGTAAAAAAAATATAAGCGTAAACCACCAAAAAAATGTTTTTTCATGACTTAACTATGAAGTAATACAGGAAACAATTTTTAAAAAATACCCCTTTATGGCTAAGACTAATTTTGAGGTTTTCCATGTTCTAACTTTTTTCGTTCTTATAAAATTATGCACAAAATAAATAAAAACTACTTTTCGCTTACTAGCCTCGTGCAAAAAGACGCTCGATTTTAAAATTTTGCAGGCATGAGATTCGAAATATTTCTGGCGTTTATATTCCTCTTAACCACCAAATAACAAAGTGTAATCCATATTTTCATTTAAATGCTTCAAGGAAAAATCTACTTATCTATATACTGTGTATATCAGTAAGTACAAAAAATCGAATATTTATAAATTCTTTGATATTCATACCAACTTATTATATGGGGTATTTTTGAAATCGATTTTAGGTTTGAAATTGTTAAATAAGGCACAAAAATTTTTAATTTTATAGTAAATATCATTTCGGGGGGCGAATTGCGGTCACCAAGAAAATCATAAAGGAAAATGAACTGATCAGACGAAGCAAATCAAAATGGAAAATGGATAGGCACAGACCATAATGCGAAATAAACTGTTGTGATATTATGTGAAACCTATTATTTGTGAAGGTGATTCGTTATAATATTATCCCGGCCCTTATAGAAAATATCTTCAGCGTGTTTATCGCAACACTGTGACAGGAGTGTCAACAATGAGACACGAGACACGATGACAAGGGAGCTCGGTCTCTCGAACCTGTCAGAGTTATGAGGGTAAATTCCTGTAAAAATCTACTTACCACCACCAGCAGATGGAGGTGCTGACCTTACATGTGTCGGAAAAGGTGTTTCAATATTTTATTTATGTTGGAAATTTGACACATCTCGTCAGATTAGAGATTTTTCCTCGAAAACTGAAATTTTTTTAGTGTAAATACAATACACCTGTTGATACACATAAATTAGATCTAATTATATTGGAAGCATACGTAGTAATCTTATATATAAAAATGAATCGCTGAATGTGTTGCTAAGCGCCAATCTCGAGAGCAGCTGAACCGATTTCGCTAATTCTTTTTTTAGAATATTCCTTGAAGAATATTCCTACGAGGATGGTTCTTACGGAGAGAAAAATTAAGAAAATTGCGCAGAAAATTGGATAATTTCAGAAAACCTAACGACTATCGCACGTTTGACAGTTCGCGTGTTTGAGAATGACATTTTGCAAAACAATGATTGTTAAATCAGGATTCTATTTCTGAAAATCTTTAAATTTTAATTTATTTAAAGTAGGTACTCCCCTAATAGTTTGAATCGAATCAAGAATTTCAGATATTTTAAATAGGTACCCATGTTAGGTACCAAATTTAATACACATGAAATATGGAAATTTGAATAAAAATTGGAAAATGTGGTACGCGGGCTGTTTAAAAACTGAATGTACTAGGATTGAATATATGGAAAGCGGGAGGGAGGGATAGATGGGGGGAGAGGATGGGGGATGGTGGAGGGGGGAGGGAGGAGAGGGGAGGGGGGAGTGAAGAGGGAGGAGAGGGGGGAGGGGGGGCAGTGAGAGGGGGAGGGGGGAAAGCTATATATTCAATAATATTATTATAGTAATTATTTAATAATGTTAATACCAGATTTAAAATAAAATATTCCAAATTTAAAGGCACTATTAAAAACATTTCCAATACATATAATATGTCTCGATCAAACTATTGGCAAATTGTTTATTTAATTATTTGAGTCACTCTTTGAGCCTTATTTGTTATTTATAAACGGTTTTTAAATTTTACACAACCGATAAGAAAGCATTAATGTATAAACCGTAAATTGTTGTTTATGAGTTGTTTAAAATTTCAACCACGTTTTTAATTTGGGAGGCGGGTATGTGTACCGCCGGACCGGGAACAATTTGTTAGACAACCAATACCTCTGCCATAGGTCACCATTTAGTGACTACGTTTGGTGACTCAGCAGGGGTGCACAGGTTCAAGGGGTGCGTTTGTTTTTGAGGCAGATGCGTCTGCCCACCAACTGCGTGGCAGGCCAGATCGGGAGAGAATGGTTGAGAAAGTCTTTTTGACCTCTCCAACAGGACTCTATCGGTACATCACCTGCAGCGCAGTAGAAGGGATAGATCCATATATCTGTAAATTCTGGACACACTGATCCCCAGATTCGGACCAACCCCTCATACCTTTTTCCTTCCCAGTACTTCCTCTCCTTCCTTTCCTAAAAAGACCCTCCACACAGCATCCTCAAAGATGACGTAGGCCCTGATGGGAATTATTTTTCTCTGAGCCTCCCGCGTGGAGTTAATGAAAAAAAAAACAGTAAGAGGTCGAAATATTGTGCATTATTATGCTTTTCGTTTTTCTTTTCTCCCACATTATTTTCTATTTTGTTTTGCTTGATGCCATGATCTATGTTATTGAATTCGATGCCATGATTGTAAGTAATATTATTTCTGCAAACTTTATTATTCAACTTTTTTTCTTTATGTATATATTTTCATTGTAGATATATGTGCTCTATTTCTTTATGTTCATTTTTTGTCATTTGATAATTAGTAGTTATGTTACGTTTCTCCGCTTTTTTGAAAAAACTTTTCCCTTAAAATAAGTTGCAGGTATCACGATATTTAAAAAAAGTCAAGTTCTTTAAGCGTTTTATAGCTTAAATTTAATAACGAAAAAATATATAATTATAATAATATATCAATGTTCACCAGACAACGATATATACACGGATTTACAATACAATATTATCAATATCTGCTTATCAGTTAAATAAAAAAATTGATACAACAAAATAAATTGAAAAGAACACGAACAACAAATTACAGTGATTCCTCGAAAAATTTATACCCGTTCCCTTTAAATTGCGTAATTTTCAGAGTTAATGAAATTAGCATATTTCCGCCAGTCTCCGTGTAAACATAAAGACAAAATGTGCATTAGCGAGCAAACTGGAATGCATAAGTTATTCACGCTTTTCTGGACAGCCGCTTTGGAAGTTATGATTAATAAATGCGTTGCTCTCAAGTCACAGCGGGTAATATTTCTTGCGGAGGCGGTCAGCTCGCTAAAACACCAGCAATTGTGAGGTTTTAATGAAATTAATGAGCGTCCCAGAGAAATCAACCCGGAAGAGAAACTTATAGAGGCGTACCAAGACTCATTTGAATTTCCAGATAAAAATCATTACAGGTACTTTTAATTGGGTTTTGTGCGGAAAGAATAGAAGAATCACTACTCTACTCGTATATGCCTGCTCCACAATTTCAGCGAAAAATTTACCGAAGAACTCGAAAGCTGCTCTCTTCGCCGTAATATTGCCTTTATGTAGCTTGGAGTATTTTTGGTTGCTGTGCTCATTTTCGGTTAACGCGCATTTGATTTAAAAAAACAACACTGCACGACCAGTGTTGTAAACCTCGTGGATGAGAGCAACGCGAGGCCAAGCAAGGCGAGGAGAGCATGTCTATTACACTCGAGCTCGAGTCACCTCGGGAAGTCTCATCGAGAGTAAAAAGTATTGTACGTTTTAATTAATACCGTGTTTAATTAGATGAACTCTGGAAAATACAAAAAAAAACATGTAGGGTATGAAAGGATAAATAAAATCGTATACATAAGGCATCTCAATGTGGCGTAGCCACAGTTTGACAATGGCCTTGAACGTCGAAAACAGCACAATAATAAAAAAATTACAGTACTAAATTTGATTTCCTTTTTTTTAACTACGGTTTTTAATCCTTTCTGCAATGAAAATGCGAACTGAACTTTTTATTTAGGTAAAACGCGGAAAGCCGTAAAAAAAAGTCACGGTACCTCTCTGAAAATAACAATGTTGTAATCTCCATAGAAGAACGAGGCCGAGGAGAACAGAATAAAGGAGGAGGAAGGCAATGAAGACAAAAGATTCAAATTCGCGGAAGTGAAAATGCACTAAGAAGAAACCACAATAGCTACTAGAAGAAACAAGAATGTTTCAATCGTTCATCTTTATACAACTTTAAAACTACGAACGGTACACAAATATAAATAAAATGATATGTACAACTGCCGTAATGCATTTTGTTGGGAACAAAAACTAATGTTGAAATTAACTATGTAACAATTTCTAGACATTTTGTTTTGAAGAGTTGTATTTCACTTGTACATTTATTAATTAATCTTTATTTATCTGCTACCGATTTGGACACATGCATTATGCATGTCATTCACTAGCAATCTTAAAAGTAATTTAAAAATTAGTACAGAAATGATTAAATTTTATTCGGTAAGAAAATGAGGATTTTGGGGAGGAGGGAGAATGATGAAAGGAGTCTACATAACAAGGAAACATTGTCAATAAAGGTGATTTACAGGGTGCTATTATTTTGTTAACTAAATTAATTTTTGATTGATTTTTTGTATCTTTCTAAGGTTTCCAAGACGCACAAATCACAAATGTATCAAGTTTTGAGTGTTTAACCTTATTTTTTGAAGTGAAACTTTTTCAGCACCGTAGTGATTTTAAAAACAATGAAACGGTAATGACACTAAAAAGAGAAAAACACATACATCTTTAGGATTTAGCCTGACTCCTATTGGTTGAGATTGTGTGGGTGGGTTAAGTTTCACTTCTACCGCGTGTGAACTGCACTCGACTTTATGGTTAAATTTGTACATTATACAGATTGACTGCGGCAGGTCGCAATTGATTTATTTCGAAGCTATAGCCCGTCTCTATTAAACGATTAGCAAAGAAGCATATTAAATTAAATTAAATGTACACGTGAAATAAAACTCTTCAAAACAAAACAATTATTTATAAATAAAATAAAATCAGAATCGAGTTGATCGACAAACTGTTGTGTACGTTTGTTATTCCCGAAAATAGCAGAATGAAGAAATCGAATTTCAAAATAGAAAAATTACACGGCCATAAATAATTATGTCTGAATAATCGGATGAAGTTCAAGAATCGGCTGCTGGAGATTGGAGCGGCCACAAAAGTTGAATAAGGAAGAACGGAGGCAAGAAATGATAGAAGAACGACAAATTTATAAAATCAAAATGAAAGTTCTTGCGGCAATTTTCGCAGCGCTTTTGATAAAAAGACAGCGTGAGTTAGGTTTCCGACGTACGTAGGAATTACAACGGAATCGACTTATTTCCGCCCAGGGTGAAGAGATATTAGTAAAATGGAGGTGTTAAGCAAATACAAGTTCGCATGGAGAATCAACATCACAGTCAAACGGTCTGCGGGGGATATTTTTATTTATAGGATGGTCGGGGGAGTTTGTTATACGTAGGATGGTTGGGGAAGAGAAAACGTCTTGAGAACATCGTTCCTCGGAAATAATGATCCTTTCGCGGAACAAAGTGTTTGCTTGGCATAAACACAAACAAACCGGCGCCAGCGCTGGCGAAATATAACCCGACTACGTGATCTGGTGCGTGGAGTTAACAAGCATTGGTACTTGTTTGTGGAAAGGTCAATTTGAGGAATCATTAACAAGATTATTCCAAGAGGTTTTTTTACATTAACTCCACACAGGAGGCCCCGAGAAAAATAATTCCCCATGTTTGGTGATAATGTGTGGAGGATATTTTTGTAGAAGGATGGAAATTAACCTCTGGGAAGGAAAAAGATACGAAGAGTGGGTAAGAATGGGAGGCGATATGTCCAGGAGTAATGGACGTATGAATCCAATCCTCCCACTGCGGTGCAAGGCGTGTTCTGAGAGAGTCCTACTGGAGAGATCAAAATGTTTTCGTCAACCAGTCTCTCCCGAACCCTCGTGCAACGCAGTCGGTGGGCAGATGCATGAGCCACCAAGACCCGAACACAAGTCATCCCTATGAGCCCGAGCACCCCTGCTAAGTCACCATGGAAGGAATCACTTGTGGTGACCTGTGGCAGAAGAGTTGGTTATCCAATAACCTAGGTGTCAATACTCTTACCTGCCTTCCAAATTGTAATTGGAATAATACGGTGATATGCTCGCAGAACAACTGAGGCTCTTCGATTATTACTGGGATTATTCGTAGTGCGTAGGCATCGTACACTGATACTCATAACAGCGGCTAATATTATGCCTACTACGAAATAAGGATCGTTCCACGAAATAATAATACCTATTTTAAAATATACGTACTTACTACGAAATTAATATACTTTATTTGAAACGAACATAAATACATTCTACGAAAATACGAGGGTCAATCAAAAATAATGCCTCCTATTTTTTTCTACTCAAATAAAGTTACTTGAGTGAAATTTTTAAATTTGGTGATATTTCTCAAACCATCTTATACAATCTGCTGCAGTAGTAACTTTTGCGTCAATAGGTGGCAGCACTGCAGTCGCTTGCAAAATGGCGGACATGGATGTTTATATTAGACAGCGTTCTTGACTGTAGAAGGTGAAAAGACTAATCGCATTCATGAAAGACTGAAAAATGTTTACCATGATGAATCATTGAATGTCAGCACTTCTAGACGATGGGTTCGTAGCTGTAATGAAGCTGAAGGACAAACAACGCTGGACTATGAAAAGCGGAGCGACAGGCCATTGATTGCAGTGACTGCATGCAACATTGAGTGAGTTGATGACATCATTGTGGTGACCCCAGATAACTACAGATTTTGCATTCTCTCCCATCAGACTATATTGAAAAGTAACAAATTAATCGTCAATAGTGTGCTTATCAAACCCATGTAATTGAATATTTTATTTCTTGACAATTAAAGGAGAAAAAAATAGGAGGCATTACTTTTTTACCGACCCTAGTATAAGCCTAACAAGAAACTAATCATAAAGTTTTCTAATATAAACCACAAATTATTATCTCACATAGCTGAAACTCTATCACATTGTACCTACTCGAATATTACGTGATATAATAATGTTAATAATAATTGAACAACAATATTTACAAGATTCATCAAAAAAGAATCCAATTAAATAATATATTATATCCCATACATATTTTTTACATGTATATCTAATTATTTTTAACGCATTAAGGGCCAATAACCTGCCAGCGGTCGAGAATTCACATTTCGTCGAAAGATGTTCTTACGATCGTACAGGGCGGTTCTAATGAGAAAGATTCATTATTCTCCGTACCAACCAGCTTTTTAAAATATTAACTCAATATCGATTTTATTTCATTCAAAATTTGCTTAAATTTATACCTACATTTAAAAATGCTAAAAGGCGTGATGATAAAAGTAATAAAATTACGTGCTTTTTGTAATTATTTTTAGATCATAAGTATTTATAATTTTTCAATAATGTCTAAGCAAAATAAGAATGTAAAAAAAACTTAAATATATTAGTTTGCAAGACCGCAAATAAATAGACAAACTGAAGTATTTTTAAAATTATTTTATTAAAACCCCTCCGAATTTTTGCGAATATTCGCTTATGATGTCTCAAACGAAATGACATTTTACGAAAACGTTGTGTTATTACCGCTTCACAATTAAAGCAAAATTAATTAATTAATTCACAATTACTGCATAAAAATATATATTTTGTACGAGCTCATATTTTTTTTTTATATCTTAATTACCCTCCTGTGTACCACTGTGTATCATGCATAATGTATCACCATATTGTAATAGCCATTTTATGGCGTTGAAATAAATAAATAAAGCTCTATAAATGAAATATTTCTGAACTTAGTAGTAAAAACCGTTTTAGAAAGGTTACAAAATAAGCTTTCGATTTATTATATTACAAATAAATATTAAAATTTCGAATGCAAACATTAAAAAAATGTAAAAATGACTCACGTGATGTTTTTATGTGAAAACGGTACTAAAATCACAGATTATGTAAACAACAATACTTATTCTATTGTAAAAATGTATAATAAACACTTTTGTCACCTCACTTTTTTATCATTTCATATAAAAATATTTAATAAAAATTAACACTGTCGAGCGCGGTCGAGCCGCCGGTAGGAAATTTGGCGGGATAAATTATGTGTCAGATTGCGCGAATGACAGAATATTCTTGTTGTGTATTTCTATGGACAACTTGAATAGGGATGTACAGCTTGTTCCACTATAGACCTTTAACTTTTTGTTTTAGGGATGTCACTAAAAGAATAACGGAGTTAGAACGATATCTATGGAGACACGCGTTGGCGTATAAACACGTGTATTGTACTTGACTGCTGTCGTTTTTCTAATGCATATATCTGCTTATTTTATTTTTTTATTTTTTATTTAATTGAATATAATAACATGTGATACAATATAAGATATGGGTAGTCCCACAAAGCTGTGACAGATCAGCTTGTCTGTAGGTTCTACCATTTAATATTATTACATAACACAGATTAGCCTAGGTTACAATATAAATACTTAATATAAGATTTAAGATAGATAAATATGTTGTTCATTTATTAACCACTTTTTTGTCAGTTTATGGCAGGGTTCCTCATTATTTATTAATAAGTTGGTGACCGGTTAAAAGTAAAATAAAAATTCTGAAACTTAGCTTTCCCAGATAATTTATTGATTTTTTTTACTGCATGATTATATGATTTGAAATGTGTGTTGTATAATACAAAATTTTGTTTGAAATTTTAACAAATCTGCCAACGACCTACGGTAACTTTATTGTACTAAAAATTAACATATTTTCTCAAAGTTTAAAACATAGCTTTACTAGATGAAAGAACAGTCTTCTGAAATCAATTTATATTTTTTTGTGGAAAAGAGTCAATACATCTAAAATTTAATTTAAAAAATGACGTATTTCCGGTTTTGTCTGGATATTTCCTCTTAAGGCTCTGCAACCGGGCCCGAAAAGAAGAAGATGGAGAGATACGAAATTACGAATGTTAGAGGAGAGCGCTAACATTTACAGCGACAAAATCGATGCGAAAATTGCGAAAATGTTTAATAAAACACGACTCGTTTAAAATAGAGCAAAAATCTCGCGGGCATTATCTTAAACAGCATTTAAAGAAACACTGTGATTTTTTTCATACATATAACTTGTAAAATAACTGAAACAAACGTGTTAATAATAATTTTTGGAGCATACTTCGCAATTTTTTTCTACCGAGGGAATTTTATATAATTTGCGTTTCGGCGCGGGCAAAGTCTAGATATTATCTTCAAGAATAACATATATTTTTAAGAGCTTTAAAACTTACCGTGTTAAAGGGAAATATGTAATAAATCGGTACAAATCCGGGTTGCGGGTCCTTGCCAGCGACCATCCTATAAAATATTTTAAATGAAATCCGCGCCAAAACATCTGAAATTTTGTGAAAGACCATGAAAAACATTAAGTTGGAAAGAGCTCGAATATTAATTATAATTTATACTAAATAAAAATAAACAAATATTGATACTATGTATAAATATTATTATGGTGTGCTATAACTGCTGATAACTTAACCTAATGACAGCCCTTCGAATAGCTTTACACTCTTGTAGACAGCCCGCATATTTTTTAAAGCGGCATAAAAACTGCCTTTAATTGTAAAAACATGAATGTATTTTTTATACTCTCTAAAGATAGCTTTTGTATTATTTTACAACATTATATAATCATAAAAAATCTGAAGCCTTTATCTGTAACACCATGACCAGCATCTTTTATTTTTCTTTTATGAGATACCGTCCCGAGAGCTGTTTAAGTTTAGCTAGGAATCACATTAAGCCCCGGGCTGTGAGGAGGGAGGGAGTTAGGGTAGCGGATGTTGGTGGGGGGGGGGGGGGGGTGGCAGGGGAAGGTAAGGGATGAGGAAGAGGAAAGGCATGCTTTATCCGGAACTTGAA
Source organism: Limnephilus rhombicus (assembly GCA_929108145.2). NCBI lineage: Eukaryota > Metazoa > Arthropoda > Insecta > Trichoptera > Limnephilidae > Limnephilus > Limnephilus rhombicus. The sequence continues at coordinate 37,251,930 of OV815273.1, read as the reverse complement.
GCGTCTGGATCACTTGGTAAAAGACACGCATAAACACATCACGTTCATGATCAAGTATGAGAATCTTAAAATTGTATTAAATAAACTAGGGCCATTAACATAATATGCTCAACGAAGATAATATTCGATTGAAGTTTTTTTCAGCTATTTATTTATTTATTTTTGGGAAAGATGACAGCAAATCTTAAATTTTACAAACATATAATAATAAAATAGTTATTTGAAGCCAATTATGAACTTTCCACTGATGAGAGTGAATGATAAAAGTGTGTTTTTTGTTCACTTATTTTTTTAGTTACAAAATGTGAGGAGGGAGGGGGGAGGAGCAAAGGGTAAATAGGGACAGGAATATATATTGCTACAACAACAACAATTATTTGATGGAAAAGGTTCTTATTTTGGGTGCCATCTTGTTGGTGTTTTTAATGTATTTAAAAGAATACTTTGAAAGTTCTGAACATGTCGTGTCTAGGTTTATTTTAAAGGTAACAGAATTCAAAGGCAGTGTGTACGGCATCATCTTTTTTCCCTGTAGAAATACGGGGTTGAACATTTTTATCTTACAGAATGTAAAAAATGGGTGAGATTAGACTAGTAGCCTAAATTATTCTACTTGTAGTTATGGATGTCCTAAAACCTAAACAAAAACACTATTATTGTTGGAGTATTAAATAATAGACAGCATAGTTAGAGGTTAAGTTAATTATTCAAATAATGTTCTAGGAAAAACCTCCAACCAAAATAATGTAAATTTTGAAATTATCGACAGTGGATCGAGTCACAAATGCACACTCAATGTAACAGGAATTGCATGTCTAATTATTATAGGCTTGCGTGTCACAACACCTCCATTCATTATATTCATATTGTGTGGTGACAGGTGGAAAAAAATCGTCCATTTTGTGAATTGTACTTTATATCTAGGTACAAAATACAAAATTAATAGTTTACTTAGTTTAACCATGTTTATTGTTTATAAAAAGCCGAGCAATGCTCACTTCCTTAGAGTTTATTTAAAACTAATTATAAATAATAGGCATAGACTTAACGGAAAATGTATAATAGGTGTCAATGGAAAGAAGGAAGGGGGGTAATACGGCATAATTTACAAAAATAACAAGTTTAATAATGGGTCTTTTAAAAATATTTTTTGATTTTTAATAACGCATGTTTAATATAATATTGTAAGCTGTACTTGCAGTAGCTTAGCCAGAAGATACGAGATCCCATTAAAAATACATATTTATAATGTACCTCCATGATTTATAATAATTGTTTGATTTGTATATCGTTTTTTTATCAAAAAAATTCATCAGGAAGAACGTAATACGAATCTAATCTAAGATTTCCAATTTGTTAAAATCAGCACCATTAAAATTACAACTCAATTCCACCATTAAAGTCAAAAGTGTGACTCCTCTCTAACAAAAAAGTGATTGGCAAACTCCGAAATATTGTTTAAACATCTCATAAATACGTTCATTTATCCTTATTTGAACGATTCTCGAAGTTTTACCAACATAAAAGAAACCATAGTCATTACACTACAATTTATAGATTTCAGATTTTTTTTTTCAAAATTTAAGCAAAACCTTTTTTATTTTTTTTTATTTTTTATATTTTTGAATGTAGCTATTACTTTGTGGTTATCCATTATAAAAAAATGAAACAATACAACTTTGTATAAACCACTTAAAAAATGTGCAAATCCGACCGGTTTCGGAACAAACGTTCCTTCGTCAGGGAAAGCTTATACTAATTTGACAGTTTAGAACAATGTTTTATTATGGTAGGGGTGGAGCCGTTGTTAGTTAATAATGTAGATTGGGTGGGTTGGTATTAGTGTAAAACCTTTTTTTACTAGACAAAACTGCATTACGCTATTATCAATTTGTCGTAAGCCGGGAATGTTTAAAAAAATAATTAAAAAATATTTTATTATATACATGGTGTCCGGGGTAAAGTGCATTAACTTCGTGAGGTGTTTCTACGTGATGGTAGGAGTAAAAAAGATTAACAACTTTTTTCGAAATTCCAAAATTTTTTTCCCATACAAAAAGATCTACCTACTAAAAATCCTTAGTGTGAGGTACGATCTTACTTGCCGGGAGCCTGCCGGGCACGATCGTGGCAACGTTGTATAGTGGTGATTGGCCCGTATATATAGCATAAAATAATAAAGCTTGCCGCGCACGCCGGTCTAATTTTAGCTTTTTACTACAAAACTACCCCTGAAATTTGGAATTTCGAAAAAAGTTATTTTTCTTTTTTACTTATAATATCATATAGAATCACCTCCCGAAGTTAATGCACTTTACCCCCAGGCACCCTGTACATCGCCATCAAAATATAAAATGATGACGTCACAATCGAAATGTTGCAGGCTAACCAATAAAACAATAAATACAAATAAAAGTATGGGAAATAAAGCGGGGGCATAAAACAACAATACCGATACATCGCCAGTAACTAAATAATCCGGGTCGAATAAAAAATGAAACATTATGCGCGTTATTGCATGGAAACAATACATTCCATTTACTTAAATGCACAGAACTTCAGCCGAGGTTTAACAACACAAGCCTGATGTCTGGCAACCGAAAGCGCCGGGTAAATAAATGGTATTAATGGATTCCATGAAAAACAAAGGGAAACTTTCATATTTTATGCATGGAAATAAGTTAACAAATTTGGCGAAAATTATTGTAGAAAAAGTACATATTTTCAGAAATATGAAAAAATATATATTTAAATTACGAATAATATTTTTTTCTTTGCGAGCTTTTAGCAGTGGTGCAATGTAGCAAACATTATTTGTGGTTTTAATTTGTACTGAAAAAAGGCTCGTTTCAGCTCGTCAAAAAAATCATTCACACGAATTCAATCTTCGCATTTTCGACTTGAATAATTCATTTTCGTCATGTTCAAATTACAGCGAATGGTTTTATATTTTTGAAGCATGAAACCAAACGGATTTTTTTTTTATTTGACATGATGAAAAACAAATAATTATTTTTAATCGTTGTTGCGCGTTGTTTTTCATCGGTATGCAAGGCAACTTCAGTGGCCCAGCGGTAGGAGCATTCCCTCTGGGTCCAGAATTCGTGCATTCTTAGTTCGGATAAACGCAAGTAAAATCGTTTTCTTTTACGTAAACAATTTCTGTGACTGAAATGTTCGATACATGTATTGAGTGGAAGACATATCAGTATTGGCCTTCTGAAAGACCGCTTCAAGGAATTAAAAAGTGATTTGAAATTTTGTGTAATGCGCCCTTGTGGCGATTTATTATACATCATGGCATTATCATAAATTTGTACAGAGATAGAACCAACAGTCATAAAATTTCTGAAATGTTTAACGCATTGTATGAAGACGTAAAAAGAGACATACATTTCGAAAATACAGCCAAAAGTCAGATCATTCTATCACCGAAAAAAAAATACACATATATATATATACACATGTCCGCAATGCATACCTAGGTACTGTTGAATTATGGTAAAAGAAAACTACTAGTACTACAATACGTATTAAGTAAAATTTTAATGTTAAGTATTATTGAAAAATGAAACAATACAACTTTGTATAAACCACTTACATATATGATGTGCAAATCCGACCGGTTTCGGAACAAACGTTCCTTCGTCAGGGAAAGCTTATACTAATTTGACAGTTTAGAACAATGTTTTATTGTGGTAGGGGTGGAGCCGTTGTTAGTTAATAATGTAGATTGGGTGGGTAGGTATTAGTGTAGAGTGGGTGGGTAGGGGAACAAATCCATGATTGGGCTATATGACAATATTTTTTGTTTGTTGATAATAGATTCATTATTTTTAAGGGATTTTTTAATTTCCAAAGCTTCTAAGTTATCTAAACGTTTTCCTTTATTATTAATATGAAGAATATTTATCCCTGTGTTTGTCCCAATGTCTAATAATAATTTCCTTTCTGAACTTTCTATAATAAAACAAATTGCTATAAATAACGGATATGAACCAAAATTAATTGATGACATCCTAAATAAAAAAACTTAGCAAAATTTCAAAAAATAAATATCTTTACAATTCTAATAATATTATTGATAAAGAATGGCGTAAAATTTTGTATATTAATAATTTTTCAGTTCAATGTTGCAAAAATTTCCATTCTAATATTAAACCAGCGTTTTATACAAGAAATAATATCGGTAATTTTTTGAGAAATACTAAAGATAAAGACCATAAATTGACTAATTCCGGAATATATAAACTCAAATGCAATGATTGTCCCTCATTTTATATTGGAAAAACAACTCGTAATTTTGAAATCAGAATCAAAGAACATTTAAGGTGTCTTAATAATAATAATTTTTCTGAGTTCGCTAACCATATCATTGAAAATAACCACAGTTTTGAAAAAAACACAGGGATAAATATTCTTCATATTAATAATAAAGGAAAACGTTTAGATAACTTAGAAGCTTTGGAAATTAAAAAATCCCTTAAAAATAATGAATCTATTATCAACAAACAAAAAATATTGTCATATAGCCCAATCATTGATTTGTTCCCCTACCCACCCACTCTACACTAATACCTACCCACCCAATCTACATTATTAACTAACAACGGCTCCACCCCTACCACAATAAAACATTGTTCTAAACTGTCAAATTAGTATAAGCTTTCCCTGACGAAGGAACGTTTGTTCCGAAACCGGTCGGATTTGCACATCATATAAGTGGTTTATACAAAGTTGTATTGTTTCATTTTTCTATAATGGATAACCACAAAGTAATAGCTACATTCAAAAATATTAAGTATTATTATTGCAAATAAATAAATATGAAAAATGATAGATTTCTTACAGTCAAACAGATATAGTCAGTTTGAACGATCTATAGAAAATAATCCGATCCGGAACCGGCATCGGGAAGTACTCCATTTTTCACGAGGACTAGATGTTAATAAAACTAGTGGGCCTGACGGAATACCTGCCCTGGTACTGCAGAGGTGCGCTGCAGAAATAGCTCCAATTTTGACGAAGCTTTTTAAAATGTCCCTGAAGACTGGCTCTGTGCCCTCTGGTTGGAAAAAAGCGGTTATCCATCCTATTCCAAAGAAGGGTGACCGCTCCAACCCGGCCAACTACCGCCCCATAGCGATCACATCAGTTCTGTCTAAGGTGATGGAACGTGTGATAAACGACAAACTGCTCACATACCTCGAGAAGAACAAAATTATTAACGACCGTCAATACGGATTCCGGCGGAACCGCTCGTGCGGTGATCTTCTCGCATATGTGACGCATGTTTGGGGGCGATGCCTGGAACGTTTCGGTGCACTGGACAATTCCAAGGTCTTTGACCGGGTTTGGCACCGAGGACTTGTCAACAAACTGCCTTCTTACGGACTTCCCGCATCCTTATGTACGTGGATTGCCGACTTCTTGAGGGAGATAGTCCAGTAACTTTATACATCACAGTATGCGTTAAATCCGGTAGTTCTGATTTTTTGCAGACTTGTTTATGATGTTGGCTTAATGAATAATCCAAGTTTTTGACCTCGAGCGCCAAGCGCAACTTTGTCAAAAATCGAAAAAACCGCGAAAAAGTCGTTATTTTTTCAAATTTTGGCGATAACCCTAAAGGACTAGTTTTTGAAAAAACTTTTTTATGACGTTTTTAAAGTAAACTAAATTTGCTACAATATGATACTAGAACTGTCTCTTTAAACCCAATAGTTTCTGAGATTAAGCCTTTCAAAATTTGTTACTTCGAGCGCAAACGGCGAAAAAATCGTTTCTTTTTTCAAATTTTTGCGATTATAACCCTAAAGGACTAGTTTTTGAAAAAACTTTCGTAGGTTGTTTTTAAAGTAAACTAAATTAGCTACAATGTGATACTAGAATTGTCTCTGTACACCTAATAATTTTCTTGGAAAATAAAAATTAAGTAAAAGAAAATAAAAAAAATATAAATTAAGGTTTTCAAAATTTATCATTTTTTCGAACGTCGCAATTTCGGTCGGGTATATGGTCAGATATGACCACTGAGCAAGTACTGATGAAATCTTTGAAAAGCTATGGAGGGCTCACTCGAGGACGTGGTATGACTGACAGTGTACTCTCTCGATGGACATTAGGCGTGGCGAATCTACATAATATCTGCCATGAAGTGGAAACATACTGTGAGGTTACTACTGCAACAACTGAACAACATGTTGATATGCGACCATTTCGTGTCACCAGAGATGAATCAGATACTGAAAAACTCTGTAGATGGTTTGCACAGCACCCTCCATTCCTTGCAGCAGATTTCATTATGTCCATCGGCCTGGTTGGAGAATCTAGTGTCTACAGCCACATGGCTCTAGAGATTGGGAGAGAATCGATGCTAAAGATGGTTGGCCAGAACTTCCAGGAAGTGAAATTCAAACGTAAAAACAATGTAGTGTCCCTTTCTTCAGCTGTACGAGCTATTACTGTTGGCAATAAACAGGTAACTGTTGATCCTCTAACACTTTTTCACAGGTGCCCAACATTTGTACACGGTTGACATTTGTCACTTGAGAACGGGTCGTTTCTTCGACTCGTTCTTGTGTTCAACAGCTCGGCTGTGGAATGATTTGCCGGCCTCTGTGTTTCCTCCTTCCTACAACATGGGTCTCTTCAAGATCAATGTTCATTCCTTCCTCTCCTCAAAAAGACCCTCCACACAGCATCCCAGATGACATAGACCCTGAGGGAAATTATTTTCCTAAAGGCCTCCTGTGTGGAGTTCATGTAAAAACAAAAAAAAAACAATATTGCAAACGACTGAATAAACGCACATATAATAATTATTATTTTATTATGAATTAGTTACAATAATAATAATAATTTTTATTTTAGTAATTTGTACATTTAAGTTTACAAATTTCTAATTAATTATAATATTTCATATTCACTCTATTTTTTCAAGTTTTATGTAGCTCCTACAATACATCTTGAACTTTCCAATTGGTGTGGACTTAAAAGTTTCTGGTAGTGTTTTATATAACTTCATTCCCTTGCGAATGTTCTGCGTATTCGCTTTGTCCTTTTTTGTAGCCTAATTTCCTTGCACGTCCTCGTGTTATATCTGTGAATGTCCTTGTTGTATACAATTTTATTTGAGAAGTATTTTGGTAACACGTTGTTCAATATTTTGTGGATAAATACCATCGTGTTCAAGGTCAGCATCTGTTTCACGGTTAAACAATTTAGTTCCTTTAACATTTTAACTATTTTTTAAAATCTATTTCGTCGAAGTATTATTCTCATTGGCCTGTTTTGGAGAATTTGTAACTTATTTTGTTCTCTTTCGTTACATAGGAAAAGTATACTCGAGCAGTAGTTGAAGTGTGGAGCAATAATTGACTTATTGTTAGTTACACCTCACACGAAATCGGCGGGATGCCGTAGACCCGATGGGAATCGCTCCGGGAATTTGGACTCCTGTATGGTCTCACATAATGTAAAGGTTCAGAGTGCACACAGGCGGGCTTGTTCGCGTTTCAAAGAGAATGTTGTCCGCTAAAAAAATGTCAGAAACAGAGAAAGTCAAAACGTCAGAAAAGTCAAGTTTTTGAAATATAAGGCTGGCAACACACGTCACAAAAGTATACCCCCACTCAGAAAAGGTTCAACGTTTTGAAATGAAATTTATTTTCGACGCATTACCATATAAAACCCATATTACTGAAATAAATTCCATACATTTCCACAATTTACTCCTCAAGTGTGCAGCAATGCTTGAAAAGGGACGCAAACTGAAGGCTAAATATTGCCGAGTAGTAAACAAAAGTTTAATACACCTTCAATGCAAAATGATTCAGTGTTTAGTGAAAGCTTGTTCATTTCATTCCTTGAGAATTACTGAAATAAATAATTAAGTAGGTAAATTAATAAAGAGAAGTAAAAGATTTGCATTCCTTGTACGAACAGCAGTTATTCACATGAAGCTGTTAAAACGTGGGAATAAAGGCATGACTTGTACTCGACTGAAATATAAATGTTAAAGTAAAAACACAAAGTAGAGCGCATTATTTACACAGTACGGTGTATCGAAAAAAACTTTTTTGGAAATTAAAATCTTCTAGTTGACAAAAAATTGTTTTTATGAACCCACATCGGAAACCCACAAAAATAATCGGCCCAACTGAATAACATTTAGATCTCCCCAAAAATATTCAAACACTAAAGAGATATGTTGTGATGTTCGCGCGACTGTCGGGGGACTACTACCTAATAGGAGTAGTTTGCATACAGAAAAAAAAATTGTTAATTTCGGTGATTTTTTTAAGATTTGCATTAGTATTGGTTAACAATATTGTTTGAATACGGTAAGAATTCTTTCATTTAGCTTAATGTTGGTTTAGAATATTCGTTCATTTAGTTTATTAGTTAATTGGTACACAATATCGGCGACACCCGGAAGCGTATTTACAATCCCTACCGCGTTTCAGTCGCTTTAAATTTTCAATATCAAAATTTAAATATTTAGAAATAAAATTATTAATTTCTAATATAAACATTGGAAAGATTATTTTATCTAGATTTTAGAACAATTTTTGTTTTGCAAAATGATAAAATATTATCAATATAGAGGTGTATTTACAATATATGGGAATAATATTAAAATTTTAATATTTAGAAATAAAATTATTAATTTCTAATAAACACATCAAAAAGATTATTTTATCTAAATTTTAGAACAGTTTTTATTTTTGCAATGTGATAAAAAATAACCAATATAGAGGTATATTTAAAATGTAAATTGTCGTTACCGCGACTGAATCGGTATAGGTTTTGTAAATACGCCACCCGGAAGCGCAGTCCCACCTAGTAAAAACTGCGGATAGCACATCTCTTATATTTAAATATCTTTGGGTCTCCCGCAAAAGGCCTAACGTTTAACCTAAGGACCTAAATGTTTTTCAATGGGGTAATTTTTTCTATAATAAATGTGGGTCCAGAGAGAAAATCTTTTAACAACTAGAAATTTTAAATTTCCAAAAATGTATTTTCAATACACCCTGTTACACTGGATATGTATTGTGTTACAAAGCCAAAATACAAGAATTTTCTTGAATAATATTAGTATTGCTAATTAACTTTTGCTGTGAAAACCTTTATAAGTGAGAAGCTGGTAATACTGCAGTATTTGGTTTTCTATACAATAATAGATTATTAAAGTCGTACTAAAATATAATTAAAATAATTTTATCCGCAAGTTCAGAGCCAAAAGGATTGGCGTGAATCAAATTGTATCAGAAATTGTTACTTCACATCAATTTAATGTATTAGTTCCTTTCAAATTAACTTGTAAAGAAATGGTTGGTTAACAGTGATAGGTGATAGGCTATTTCCCACCACATAATTAATTATAATTCATGTGGCTCTACGCAGGCAGCATAAAACATAAAACTAAGATAGAATAAATCGATTAATTGCCGGTTGCGGCCCAGAAACCCTGGCTAAAGTTACAGATGTCTCGAGCAGTAAAATAGGGTAGGAAAAAATAATTATGTAATATGATTCATACCTACTAGACGGCCTAATGGCCTGCGACATCTCGCCATTTGGAGAAATGTGCCGCAGTTCGGGTTGAAATAATATTATTAGTAATACTCGGTGGGCATTCGCCGTAATTTAATAAAGTGATCAGTGTCGGAAACGTGCTTCTCTTGTAAAAAAATAAAAGTTCCTCTTGGGAGATCTCAGACTTCCCAAAGTTTTTTTATGCGTCTTAGATAATGGGTATACAGTCTTTCTTCCGGATTCGTTCATTTCAGCTGACGAGCGACATTTGAAAAAAATTTAAAAATATTTCAACCGATAAATTAGCGGCGGATTCCCATTGCAATTTTGTGATTTAAAAACTTGAAAACTTTGATTCACTTATTTATTTTAGACGGGATCGGTTTAAAATATACAAGTGTAACAAATTTACACTTTCACTTTTCAGTGCACATTTTTGTACTATTACTATTTACTAATAAAGATTGTAAAAAGTGGGTAGAATTTTTTTTTATATATTATGCTAATAGTTGTTAACGGCGCGGGATCATAAAGCATAAAAATTTCATTAAACCATGTCACCAACAAAAAAGGCATAATCTAACTAATTTGTCGAAATCTTACTAGACCTGAACATGGCATAAATACTTAGGTTAAAGGAGATAAATTCAGTAGAGTATTCAATCGACCATTTTGCAATATACCCCTCTCACGACGAGGCTTAAACCGTTCGCGTACTTATCCGCCCACTGCCGGGTGATGTATTCAATGATAATAATCGTACGCCAACTCACTAATTCTGGACTCGATACCCCCACCGTGCTGCTTCCCGGGGGCATTCGATGGACAGTGTACTTCGGAAAATGTGTGATGGGTGCTGTAAGCCGCTAAGGTTTCCAAAATGAGTTGCGGTGACTAAATATGCACCTATTACCCCTGGTAGCTAGAAAAAGCATAAGGATGCTAGAAGACCGCGAGAACTCTGTGAGTTTCAATGCAAGCAAATAAATAATAAAATTTAACGGAAAAGATAGAAAAACAAAATTGAGACGGCTCCGCAGGATAGGACACACAGATAACATATAAGATAGGAAGAGAGAAGACCACTAAATAACCTTGCAGGATGAAGCAGTATTAGGAGGCTTAAACTCAGGCAACTAAACCATGTGGAAGCAAACACTGCACCGTTAGGCTTAACGAACTGATGAAAGGAAAGGAGGGAAACAAGAGGAGACGTACACAAGAGGCGATGTTAATTATTTACTCTTCTATTTGCCCATGGGGCTTTTACATCGGTTACATAATGTTTACATTTTTTTACACAAGTGTTAGTATTAAAAAGGGTTACAATTGAATACAATTTAAAAAATAATAAAAACAACACATAAACTGCAATTATCAGAAATAATATCTCGACCTAAAAAAAAAATTGATTAGGATTTGGCGAGTTTGCTGCATAAGTAGTTTTAAAGTGATAATTTTCAACGTTTCTTCGCAGACCTGCTTGAATATCCGTAAATAAAAAGAAGAATTTATTAATCACCACCCGAAACCTAATAGGAAAAATTGGCCATACTGAAAATTCATAGAAAAATTGCCGTAGGATGCGATTTTTAATCGTTACAAAAATAACATGCACAAGAATAATAAATTAGTTTTTAAAAAAGTTATCGGCTCCACACGCGGGCAAATTTTAAAGTTTGAGAAACTTTAGCCAGAACCTATCAAAATGTTGGTAACAGGACGAATTGAATATCAAAAAACGTAACATTTCCCATTTCAAATAATTCAGTTGAAATAATATAATATGACATTGTGTGCGGATTTCGTATCTTGCCTTGGTTAAAAGAAATTATCATTCACAATACTTTTTAAACGAATTTCCGAAACCCGGGAAGCGATTTTTGCTTCTATTAAAATGTTAACAACCAAAAAGTTCCCAAAAAGTTAATTAATTTTTAATTTTTAAAAATGTTTAAAGAAAGACAATCATTTTCGGGTTACGAACAAACTGACAATTATTTGAAAATCTCCTACTGCCATCACAGTATGCGAAAAATGTTGCTTGTGTCGAGAAATTGAACTCACAACAATAAACACAATCAAATATCTAAGCAACACAATCAAATATTCCATGGATGGGACTCAGACGCGAGTAAACTCGGCCACTAACCGGACGTACGTTCGTATTAATAGGACTAACAGAAACTTTTGCACAAAATCTTTCACAATTTGTCGGAAATGAACATAATAAAAATAACAACAAATCAACATTTTTCACTGTAGATATAGAGTCAAAACAGCATACTTTATTCACTTGCTATATACTCGTAGACCTATGCAAAATTAATCATTTATTTTAATTACTGTCATTACATTAAGTATATTTTTAGGAATAATAAATTTTTATATTAACCGTCATCTTGATACAACACAAAAGAGTTTATGCAAATAAATATTTATAAATAATGAAACATAAATTTGGTTTTTTTCGCTGGTACCTTCCTACTCTTTAAATCTATACTTAAAACATATATATATTTATGTTGTTCCTCCCTTCCCGGCGAGTCTTCAGAGGTGTAGCGCGGCAGTAAAAAGACAGCACAATGTTAACTGTAGCAAATAAGATTAAATTTCCAAAGGTTTAACATATACTTCTCGTGCTTTTAGTGTCCTGGAAAACGGTTACATTGGAATAAACTACCTACTTGTGAAGTGTTTTTTCTACCCTAAAGAAAATCCAGGGTTTACTCTCGGTATAATTCCGCCATTTAAAGCCCACGATTTCCCTCACTGTCAAAAGCACTCGCGGGCGCGCATACAAGAAAATAATAATTTCCACTGCACGTAGAGTTGGGGTTAGTTCAATCTAAGATTAACTTCAGCAGACAGTTAACGGTTTTATTTTTTTTAAACAGAACATGCTACAGAACGTACGGCTACCACGTATTTTTTATTTTATTTTTTACATTACCCCACACAGGAGGCCCTGAGGAAAGCAATTTTATTCAGGCCCTATTCTACTTGAGACAGTGTTAACTTGGAGCTGACGAGCTGGACCGATGGTATTCGTACGCAGCGCGTAGTCAATTGCGTGGCACTACAGTTCTTCATTCATTCACCTGTACATCACTGCAAACGACCGACATACGCGACTGACGTACGCTAAGCTTAATTTTCGTAATAGGGGAAGAGATGGAAAGGGTGGTTATAGTGCCAGAGACTAAGATGGAAATATATCACAAATGTTTGAATTGTCATAGTATGAATTGGGACTTTTCCAAGATTGATCCTGAAGTAGGTCTCTGGAACAAGAGAACCAGGACTAAAAGTAAATGGTTGTGAAGTAGACCAGCATTCCAGCAATGGGGAAACTGGAAAGTTCCAGATATTACAGGAAGGAATTCAAAGTGCTGGCCTCCCAACTTCAGCGTGAAGACAATGCCTAATGATACGTTTTGTTGTGGGATATCCACAGTTCGATTGCAATTACACCATGTAACTCAAAATGTATACACATAAGTAGTAAAGAAAAAATAAAATATGCCTATTTGAATAATTTTATCGATAATAATAATACCAAATGGAAAAGTTAAATAAACTCCATAGTAGACATTGGAGGTTGCCCACCACTTTCCCACGGCGTTCTAAGGAAACAGATGGTTTCCTCCTTCACCGTACTCGTCAGGACTCTAATTTTTTATTTATAAAGAAGCTACTTTTTATTTAAAATGACTCTAGACTCCCAATGTCCGGGCATACATTGTTAGCAGGCAGTATGCGAGTGCGTACTTGTTGTTAGTTATTTATTTCACAGTATCACGTCTCATCTCCGCCACCTGATGTAGCTGAAATAAAAGTTTGTTAATATGATAGACAAGATGAGGAAACTGATTTATACATTTTTTGGACTCTAAATACTATAAATTAAATATACTAAAATATACGATTTTAGATTTTCACGGCCAAAAATATTTTTGTTATTAGTTTTTGGGGTATTATGCCGTGTTGCGCTACCTACTTCTTTAGCCAACGTTTCGGACAGCGTTGCGGTGTCCATCATCAGGGCAGATGTGTGAACGTTGGCTAAAGAAGGAGGTAGCGCAACACGACATAATACCTCAAAAACTAATAACAAAAATACTAAAATATATTTATTTTTCACTTGTACATTTTATACAACACTATGGAATCGTGGGTTGAGAGGGTGTATACAAAACCATCGCTACAATTATCGTAAAAAAGTCATATTACCATCCAACAATAAATTTCCGGTTCCCCACTTTTACGAAAAAAATTCCACTACTTCAGTGAGTAAAGATTTTTTTTAATAAAGAAGTAGTTAGTTCTGTTGGTGGACTAACTGTACAACTCGTACGAACTACAAGAGCACAGCATCACTAAGTGTACATGGGAACAAAAATTTTCAATCACTAACCCCTTGATATACAAAAAGGAAACTACATACGACAAATATAAAAAAATTTGCGGTACCACCACATAATTTTTACTTATTCTTCGGGGTATTATATATTTTTTTAATCTAATCTCGGTAAAACAGCCACTGTGCGCCGCTGGCTTGAAGGGAGGCAGGAACGTCTGGGCAGACACTGGTACGAAAAGAACGCAGGAAAGATGCGGATAAAGATTGCGGTAGATTTGCCGCTTATGTTTACTTGAATGTTTCATAAGAAAGGCGGCTAAACGGCTCGCGTGGAATAGATGCCAGCCTATTTTGATATGTGCTTGGGGGATGAGGAATTTTCAAAGAATTTTGTGAATTTTTGTTTTTGAACATTCCGATGAAATTTTTGAAAAGCGCAAAGGATATCGTGGCATATTTTTAAAAGAATTTATATTTTGTTATTTGAATGATATTTTGTTCAAAATAAGTCAAAAGTCTTTCACAGCACGTCTCATAGGAAAGTGTAGCAGAGAAGGCAACATATTCTGACTGACAACATATAGACTGTATCTTTCTATGCACTTATTTAAAAAGAAAAAAAAAAACAATTTAAATTCTGTGCAATGACTATTTAGCGTTTATATCATACTAGCTTGTTCCCGACATGCGTTGCAATGCCATATTCAAAGAAATACATTGTTTCACCCTGAATCACCTTTCCCGTGCGTCCCCGTTCCCCTCCCGCGGCCCCTTTTTAGCTAGCTTTATAAATTATAGCCTATATGTTATTCTGATGTATGAGCTATATTATTGTAAAGTTTCGTTAAAATCCATCTAGTAGTTTTTGCGTGAAAGAGTATCAAACATACATACATCCATACAAACTTTCGCGTTTATAATATAAGAATGATTTTAGCACCTATTTTTAAATCTCTTATGATTTTTTATTAATATTTATAACGTTTTTATTTGGATTGGACAAAGAGTTGTAAAAACATGATACCTTTATTAATAATCAAACATGAAGCTTTGCATGAATTCTGAATTTGAATTCTAAGGAAACATTTACTTGGGGAATCAGTTACGATTTACACAACATCGAACAGTATTAATACGATAACGTCTGCGTGGTTGAATTTCAAAACCCAGCTTCGAGTGCATGTCTGACGCCACGTAATACGCGCCGCGTCACAAACAACACTGTGTACGTGAAATTTCATACAAAGCTACTATTATAATTCGGTTTCGAATTCAATAATTCGTCACAAGATGTCGCTACTTCCGTCAGCAGGTCGGATGGGGACTATTCCCCCCTAGGTATAACTGCTACGAATTCGTGAATATGTAGTATCTCTCCGGATATGGATGGAATGACGGTAATACATGTAGTATCAAGCGGCTATATATTACAAATGACGTCATTGCTCTGTCTCGATTTCTTTGTCTCGGTGACTAGCTACACAGGATGAGAGTGGATCCGATGAATGGACTATTTTTGGAACCAGTTCCTATTGGATTTATAAAATGGTCACAAACACTTACTGGGCGAAGTCGAAGCAAAAACCTGCGGAGCGAGTTTTTAACAGATAGTTTTATTAGGAATGCGATAACTCTAAAGTATTTGTATTTATTTGTAAGATGCGTATCACATAAATTTGGCAAAGATAATAATATTACGACAATCCACAGCAGGTTGGAAAAACCAATTAATTCTTGGCAGAGATAAAATAATTTCCAAGGTACAAGAATCACCGCAGAAACGTTAATGTTTTCGAGAGCCTCCATTGATCGCGAAAAGCTTTGAATCAAAAACCAAAATAACTTTGTAATTGTACAAAGTAAACAATACCTAATTAAAATAACGAAAAACTACCAAAACAAATTAGATCCACACGATCAGCTTAAACATTGACATTATTTTAAAAAAAAACATCGTGAATATTTGAAACAATTGATAAACAACCGTACACGTGAAAACCTTACTAATTAGAAACTGCAAACAAATAGTACATGGAAAGATACTCGTGCATACATTTCTTATCCAGCCAAAGAGTAAAGGTACACGGTTATTAATAATAATGTCTTGTCGAATTTCGGATTAGCAGTATTTTAAATGTCCTAGATATTTATTCTTTTTGAAGATGTAAAAACAAATAAAATTTTAGAAATTAGATTATATTACCTTTAAGATTTTTGTATTTGAAATATTCTTTAATATTTATAAATTACAATATTTTAATTAAAAATAGGAAAAAAAGGTTACCACTAATATAACACTTTCAATCAAAATTCGGAGAAATTTCAAAAAATACAAAATTCAAAAACGCAGTCCTTATGTTTAAGAAAAACGCAAGAAAACTGTCACATCACTTTTTCCTCATTCATACAATAAAAGGCTGATGTAAGAATAATGAGTAAGAAAGGGACCCTCAGATGGTTTGGGCATGTAGATCGAATGAAGAAAGTAGTGTAAAAATAATACATGACGCAAATTTGAATGGTAGAAGTCGGGGACACCCGAGGAAGACACGGCACAATCAAGTGAATCAGATACTTGAGACGGGCCATGTCAAAAGTCAGAATAATAGAAGAGTATGTATGAGACGATGTATGAATGTGAGTGAGGCAAAGAGTGTGTGCCAAGACTGAGTTGTTTGGCGGTCAGTCCTCTACCCCTGCGGGGAAACGGCGTGATGGTTAGTTAGTTAGTTACAATAAAAAAAAATTGAATTTGCTTTCAATTCTCAAAAAATTACAATAAAAAACTGACAATTTTAAACGCAAGGCTTGCACATCTTAAAACGATTATTTCTTTGGTACGTGTTTACCAACACATGTATTAGATATCTATATGTTATAAAAAAACAAGATCTCTTATCAAATTAAGACCATAAAATTTAGTTTGAATATTGGTTTTATCTATAAATCCATTTACTGACACCACGAAAGTTCGGTTTGTTTCAAACGTTTCATTGCAATTTCTGTATGGTTACTTGACTAAAACTGACGAAAAACAACACAAATAATTCGTAAATAAGTTAAATTCTACTATAGTTTCGAATTAAGGCGTAATTGTGATTCACCAAACTTATCATTTTGCTGCAAACATAATTAGAATTTAAAAAAAGAGAATTTGTGAATATTCTCATCAATTATCGATTTATTTCTCTTCAAGAAATTAAAAAAAGAAAGGAGCTGCTTTTTCTTAATGTGATAACCTACAACAGTTGCAAGGACCCAGTGGGAATAAGGAACCCTCTATTTTATGAAATGATGTCACCCGGAAAATGAAAGAGAGGGACGCGATAAAGAATAAGGTAGTTTGGAAGAGCCTTCAATTCTAAACGGCAATCTTTCACTGGGGAAATACTGAAAACATTTTTATTATTTGCGTTCACTTTCTTCGGAAGGGCTCTTTTAGTGAATTTTATTTCTATGTCGCAAAGTTGGCCAAAATTGATTTATACGCACACAAATCATGGAGATCGTTAGCAAACAGGGTGTAAAATAACCGTTTCTTCGAGTTCCAAATTCAGAATTAACCATGATTACTTGAAAAGGCCCTAATGGATCCCTCCGCCCCTCTCCTCCCTCCCGCAACAATCACCAAGGACATTAAAAGTCAATAAAGTAGAACAAATTTCAAAACAAACCAAAATTTAAACTCGAAATTAATATTTTTACACTGCAATTATTTGATCATTATCCAGTTAAAAAGGTATAAAAGCTGCCAACACTACTTAATGGTAAAATATTTCAATTTTCACAATTCACGACACCTGTAAGTGACGGGAAAATGGGTAAATTACACTATTGCGGACGAATGAAATAATTTACATCGAAATGAAGTCAGTTAAATAATGTTTTACAGCCAAATAAGCTATTGTGGGTTTTGCCTGGAAAATTTAACTGTTTACAGCTAATAGGCGCAAAAAAGGCAAAGCTTTCAATAAAATTATTAACAAGGTGGTTTTCCTTCCGTTACAAGGTGGCGTCTACCCACTAAAAGGCATAGAATTAATAGTTATCAATAAATATAAATAAACCAACCCTTATTAAGATAGATATATTCACATTCATAATTTATTTCGTCATTATTAACATAAATGATTTTTATCTGCATCAAAGCGCTTAGCAGCAGCTTACTGTTGAAGGAATTTCGACACAACGTCGAATATACGTACATATCACTGCAACACATATATATATCCAATGGTTGAATAATTTTTGTAGCTTAGCGAAGTCATCCACGAGTTGTGAGGTTGCTGGTTGGATTGTCACGCAGAGAAAAACGTATTTACTGGATGTTTCATTGATTGCTAAGATTGCACTTAATAGCAACAAAAAACACCAGAAAGAATTTTTTAACCATACAAAGACAAATATTCCTAGGTTACGAATAACCTGATAACGTTTGAAAATCTCCTACTTATTGCCTGTGTCGTGATAGAGGACTTAGCCAGAGGAATTGAACACACGACTCCTGGGTGGGACACAAACGCGATGCGAACTCAGCCTCTGACCGGTCAATATCAACATTAAAAAGTAGAAACCTTTATTTCAGAGTCAGCCCGTAGAACCAAAATTCCATTACGAATAATATAAATATTTTCTTTTGTACAAATATCAACCCACCGTGTTTTATGATTATTTTTATTCTTGGTTAGTATATTCCACAACATACCTCTTTCCAATTTCGCCACACCTGTAAATTAAGTTCATTTCAGTTTTCGTTTATTAGGTACTAACTGAAGTCCCCGGTGTTGCCCGGGCTTTATGCAGAGTTTTTCGAAGATGTAGATAGTAATTTTCCTCGTATTTTGAGCGTCAAATGTGCAAAATTCCATCAAGAAATATCAACATTCTGTTTTAAGAGGTGGGAAAAGCAGATGGGGTGGTTTTTGAAATCTCGCGTAAACAGTAACCTTCCTCTTATTTTAAAGGTCAAATGTGCAAAATTTCATCAAACTTGGAATAAAACTGTACATTTTATAGATAGATGTGAACAGCTTTAGTTAGTATTTTTAAAAGCAGTTTAAAAGAAGCTAGCTAAGTTATTATCTAGCTTTGCACAGCGCCCTTGATGAAATCAAAATACATAAGTTTTTTTTTTTTTAATTTACCAAATTCAAACACGAATATTGGACCTTGGACCTCAATTCGAAACCGTTTTCAGGGAAAAAATGGCGAATGGCGCAAAACAAAAGTTTTATTTTCCATTATTCCATAACAAATGAGATCTCTACGACCAGGGAAAAAATAAGATATCGGAATTGGCATACACACATCCTAGAGAAAGAATTTCGAAGACGTGGGGACCATTACAGACAATACTGAGACGTCATAGAATAACGGAAGACTAAAATAGCCCGTCATCGTCAATCAGGACTAAACATTGTGGATCGAAAGCCATTATGATTCTGCGGCGTTCGTTATTTGATATAAACTATTCACCGATTATCCATTAAGGTCGCATTTGGCAACTCTGTTCCAGTTGACATTCTGACCGAGGTCACCTCAGCGCAGCAAAAACACAAACTAAATAGGAGGTACATTTAAATTAAATATACGAGATTGGCCTTCGCGGTACAATGGACTTATTGCTGTACACAAATCAGTATGTTTTGTGTTTATCAGAATAATGGTAATATTTTTGCCAAGTTGGTTATGTGGTAACTACTGAGGAGGAATTTGTTTTCAATTCGACTTCTCTGAGAGAGTGGACACGTACCTACTTAATTTTTGCGATGTTCCGTGGATATATTTATTACATACTAAAAAAAATAGATAAATCACAATAAAAAAGATTGTTGCTTGTGTGGTGGTGTACTGGACGTTGCAAAAATATTTATTATTTACCTTTTTAAGATCTATTCAAAGATGGAAAGAATATTATATTGATTAAAAAATATAATTAATTAATATTATATAAAACTTATCTTTGTTTGGCTAGTCAGTGGTTTACCACGACCAGGTATTATTTTTCACCTCATTTAAAAATATCACTAGTTTTTAATAATATTTATTTGCCGGAGTCGTGCACTATTAATAAAATTAACCGCTGAAACCCAACTGCCCTGGCGTTGAAACTTTTAAAATCCCTTATCAGACTATTTTAGACTGATTATCAATTAATAATATCGTAATTCCTCTTAGCTCGTACATACTTATAAAATAAGAAAGTACATACGAAGTGCATAATTTACGTAGATTTATAGAGTACATACTTATAAAATTAGGCAATTTACGTAGATTTCGGTGGGAAGCATTCACTATTATTTACGTAGATATCAGATTTGGCATGTGACTGCTAGCGCCTCGGTGTGCATCGGCGTCTAAAATTGGAACTATTCTGCGGCGTTTCAAAGTTTTGATGGCAAATTTAGCCCGCTTAAATTTGAGCGAGGATTCTTAGCGAGGATACGGACTGGCCGATATACCGGGCCTATGTCAAATTACAACGCCAGTACTCAAAGATTATGATAAACATCGCCACGCACCCAGTTTCCAAATATTATTGTTCCTAACCAGTTAGAAACAATTTGACTCTTGCTCGCGATACTATCAGAGCCCACAAATACATTCATAAGGGCGCTCTTTAAAATGATTTGACTTAAATTACACACAAAACAGGTTATTACGAGCAAACAATTGTCATGTTCATATCTGCTACGGATGTTATGGTAGATATAATGACGCAAACATAAAATAAACAACAAATGGATATCGTTGCGATATTTTACATGTTTGATGACATGGGAAGAAGTTTTCATGGAGCATTTTTAAATGGCTTCATTTCACACTCACGAACAGTGGTGAATGATATTGCAAAGGGAAATTCGTGAGCGAATTGCTCATTCCAAGCGACGCACGAGACGCCCACTTCTAACATTTTATCTGTTCTGATCTTGGCATTTTAGCGATAAAATCTCTATTCTAGTAGCTACCTAGCCTTATGAATTTGGGCCTGTCAATAAGAAATGTACATGCGGCAGGCAAAGTCAAAAGTTTTTCAGCATTTCAGGGTTCGGTAAGCATAAAAACAGTACCTACACCGATATATCCAATACTGTTCTAAAGATGTAATCCTCATGTACACAAAATAACATGTCACGGTCTACCATAAAGCAAATTCACTACTTACGCATTTGTTTAGTCTATTTTCAACAGAATTTTAGAATTTCCACTGTCGATTCAGCGATAAGGTTTTTACCAACCAATTTCCTTTCACGCAGAATAATGTGTATTTCCGAAAAGGAAACCTCCGGCTTTTCATAACGACCTCCGACTATTTTGACGCTTTAAAGGCAAGTATGCGTGGTAAAGAATGCAGAATATTGCCATTCATTATAAAGACAGTATTTTATTAATCATCATTTTTTATGTCAATAAAATTTCGTCTTAACCTAATTAAAAATGCTACAAGACAACATCAACACGTCTACGTAAACAGATTGCAATGGATATGGCATAGGCGTCTGGTGGAAATGCTGCCCTTGTTCTACCGGTGTTTCAATAGAAGATGCTCTGAGGATCCAGTGTCATTGATCCCTTCAGAATCGGCGTAGAGTCGGGAAACTCACCAAAAGCGCGCCGAACGTTAGTAACAAAGTTGACATTTTTGACACGTGAAAACGGATCGTTTCTACGACTCGTTATTAAGTTCAACAGCTCGCTGTGTAGCGATTTGTCGTCCTCTGGGTTTCTACTAAAGCATGGGTGTCTGCAAGGCCCATGTTCACTTCGTAGTATCTTTGAAAAAACCCTCCACACAATGATGTCATACGCCCTACGGGAAAGTATTGCCTCAGGGCCTGTTAATGTTAAGCCACATAAAGAGCTTACATTTTAAGAATCGGTTTCATATGTTGTCAATGGAGCTCAGACTACTATTGTAACATTAATTTTGTACGTTTGCGTATGAATCTCGGCCAGTGAAAACGGATGGTTTTAAGAAAACATATCTGGATGTAACCATTTTTTCATCTCTTACTCACGACACAGAGAAAATAATGCAAACAAAATGAAAGAAAAGCTTCGGAATACTATAAGAATAAAGGACGTCGTATACAACGTACATGTATTTATTGTCTAGTGAGCCAAGTAAGCAGATTTAATATATGAAGGAAATTCTGAAACAACGACAACCAAAAAATATAATAAAACCGGAAATAAATAAATATATATGTACATATATTTGTGTATTTATGCATATTCGCTATTCGCATCACTAAACAATGTCTGTTCGGAGACAGATAAATGAAAAAAATAATAATTAGGTACCTACTAAATATATAGGTAGGGAGGTAGATGTTTAATAGTAAATTGATCGTGATAAATATATTTGATTTTTTATAAGCACAACTTTCTATTTATAACTTTTGAAGGTTATTCCCATCAAGGTAATATATCATTGAAGAAGAAGATAATACTAATAATCTAAACGAAAATATAAAAGAGAATAAGACACAGAAAAAATGAAAAGATAATGGTCGCAACTGGGACAATAACTAGTATAAGTCTAACAAGTTGCTACCATCAACTTTTTCTATTTTCACGTATTGTGTTCTCTTTCATGTTTTCGTTTAGATTATATTATCAGTGTTATCTTCTTCTTCAATGAAATATATTTGACGTCACTCAAAAGTTTCTGAAAAACATATAAGTCACTTATTAAGGCGATGCGCTCCCGCTTAACACCGGCCGCTGTTGTGATTCCCGCAAGAAAAAAAACATCGCCAAAAAATGTACTTTTATTTTATTTTGCGAAGTGCACGATCAAATATTTAAATGTTAGACGATCATTTAAAAAAAATTTAATTTGCCACATTATGCAATAAAACCATAACCGATAGTGGGTTCGTAATTAGGAAATTTTGAACTAAAAATCCGTTTTCACGAGCACGATACTTTATTTTTTTAAGAAATTATGAAAAGACTAACCAAAAAAATACTCGATAATTTCAAAGGTCAAGATGCGTTTTACTCGTAGTATTTAATTAACGCATCTAAAATATTTCCAAGCGATCAAATTTTCAAACCAAAAACATATGATTTTGCGTTGCTTCGAAGTGCTTCGCCTTAAGGCCACTTTATTAAACAAACAAATTTTGGTTGTCGGTTACATGCACAAAGCACGCGTGATGTGAAAAATTATACTACTTCAATTTTCTTTTAATGTTCAAAATTAGAACTGAAAAATTTTAAATCATATGGGACTAGCGGTAAAGTCGGTACCAGCATTATTTTATTTTAATAATTAATAATGATAACTATAGGGCATTTTAAAAGTGTTTTTATTTTATTTACATTTTATTTAAATGTAAATCTTTGACGGTTTTGACAATATACATATTTTTTATTTATGTTTTTATTCCATCAAGACATAGAGGGTAGTGCAATCCCAGCCATATTAAATAAACACTACAAACTATAAAAGAGAAAATTTATTTACATATATTAGGTAGGTAGGTACCTTATTAAAACATAAAATGAAAAAAAAATCATCACATAAATAACAAAAAATCAAGCATAAAATTAAAATTAAATTAAACAAAAATTAAACAGAATTAAAAATAAAAAGATATTTTAGGATTGCCCATCATGGAGGACGCCTCATTATCTGCATCCATCGCCCATTTAGTGGGGAACTGAGCCATTCGGATGCAGCCACGACTGCAAATTGTATTTCGTTGATTTCCGTGTCCTGCTCCAGAAGCTAGCTAGTGAGTGGCGAAGTAAGGCTGGGAATGAGTGCACCCTCCCTTCGGTGAACATCGTGGATGCACTGCAGAACCTCGGTGAATGAATGAAAATGATTTTTCAAGATTGTTTACTAACGGTGTTATTAAAATTGTAAATTTCTGATAGTCCCTAAATATTTTTAAAAGGCAATGAATGATCGTGAGATAAAAAAAATATATAAATACTTTTAAATATAAACTTCATATCCCGTGATTTTTCACGGGCTGCACTAATTAAAAATAAATAGATATATCTAAAAATTGAACAAGTAAAATAATCCCTTGAGTGTTAGTTATTATTCTTGGAATATGTTTATTAAAAATAAAAACGTTCCTGAATTTACGTTTACCTCCAAAGCGAGCAAAATTCATAGAGGCAAAAACCAATGAAAAGATAATAATATTATGATAAAAGTTTGTCGGAAATTCGGAGTGTTCACGTAACTCGTCGGCGGAGCTTTCTTCCTACCTGCAAAAGCTTATCAACTGGCGACTTCAGGCCTACAGCCTACAGCTTACATCCTACAGCCTACATCCACAGACTCCGGACTACAGACGTTATCTCAGATGACGTAGGTCTAGGTATAGATATCTCCAGGCTATTTGCGCTGTTAACACGTGAATCACTAAAGTAACAGTTGTTGTAAATATGTGTGTTTTGTTATTCTTTTTTGTTATTGGTAATTTTAGTTGGAAAAAAGTAGGGTGAGCCATTTTAAAAACTATTTTATGTTTGATATGATTTTAGACGTTCACGGCCAAAAATATTTTTGTTATTAGTTTTTGGGGTATTATGCCGTGTTGCGCTACCTCCTTCTTTAGCCAACGTTTCGGACAGCGTTGCAGAGAGAGCAAGCAGAGAACATTCGACAAGAGACTTGCCAAATTTTGAAAAGGGCTGAAATACCCCGCCCAAATATAACAAAGAGTTTGCGGCCCTAAAAGAATTGCGCGCCAATGAGGATATCTTGGTTCTGCAAGCCGACAAAGGAAACGCCACTGTCGTGATTAATATAGTGGACTACATTAAAAAGATGGAAGACCTCTTGTGTGATGCCGGCACCTATAAGAAAATTAAAAACAATCCCACTAACAAAATTGGCCCGAAGACAAGGGAGTTAGTAAAAGCTTCCAGTATCAGGAAAGAGGATCGATCTGGGCTTTTTGTAAAAGCCTCCAGAACTCCTGCCCTGTACGGTCTTCCAAAAATTCATAAAAAGGATATCCCAATGAGACCGATCGTCAGTGCAATTGGTGCACCGACGTACAAACGTTCTCAATACCTCTCAAGATTACTGCAGATGCAAACTGGGAAAACTGAATCTTGAATTAAGGATTCCACAGATCTGATCAGTAAGCTTAAGAAGGTTAAGACTGAGAAAGGAGATATTTTGGTAAGTTTTGACGTTGTGTCCCTTTTCACGAATGTGCCTCTGGAAGACTCCATGACAATGCTCAGTGAGATTTACGAGGAAGACATTTGTAAACTTTTTGAACACTGCCTTAAAACGAGATATTTTGCATTCCAGGGTGAACTTTTTGAACAAGTGGAAGAAGTCGCGATGGGCAGTCTGTTGTCGCCAGTACTCGCCAACTTCTTTATGGAGAAGTTTGAGGAAGTGGCACTCGACACAGCTTCGGCTGTTCCCAAAGTATGGTGGCGGTATGTCGACGATGTCTTCGCCATTTGGCCTCATGGAACAGAGAAACTGAACGAACTTCTGGACCATCTCAACTCACTCCACGTTAAAATTAAGTTCACGATGGAGCTGGAAAATGACTCTAAGATCCTACCTTTTCTAGATGTGGAGGTGATGCGAAAAGAAGATGGTAGTCTAGGACACACAGTGTATAGAAAACCAACTCATACAAATCGGTATCTACATGCTGATTCCCATCACCACCCAGGGCAGAAGAGACGACTTATCCATACATTGGTGACCCGAGCGACCAGAATATGTGAAGAAACAAAAATCGGAACAGAACTTACAAAATTGGCCGATGCACTGGAGCGTAACGGTTACCCAGCAAGGCAGACAAGGCAAATCATAAGAGCCAAATCTGCACCAAACGAAGACAGAATTGAACAAGAGTCAAAGGGCTGCGCTTTCCTGCCTTACGTTCACAATGTGACAGACAGAATTGCCAGGCTATTGAAAAAAGAACGTATCAAGACTGTCTTCGGAACCACGACAAAAATATGAGACTTTTTGAGGCCTGCAAAGACCAAGTTTCCTCTGGAAACAGATGGAGTGTACAAACTCAGCTGTTCTGGATGTGACAAGGTTTATGTAGGCCAAACAGAGCGGACGATCTCCAAAAGGATATCAGAACACTTTCGTGCCTGTAAACTTGGCCACCCTGACAAATCGGCAATCGCCGAGCACTTAATCGAAACCGGCCATTACTTTGGATTTGTCCCTGAGGTCCTGGGAAGACCCAAAACTCATAGAGCACGCCTGATTACGGAGGCAATTGAAATTCACAAAAATCCTAAAAATATTAATAGAGACGACGGAGCTAAGCTCAACCCTGAGGGGAGGAAATTTTAGATAAGATGATATATGTAGAAGAAATGATATTTGGAGAGGTCCAACCAAAAAATGTGTCATCTAAATTTCCTAATTTTGAAAATGACACTTTAATTCAAAGCAAAATCCCACTTCTAGAGTCCATTGAACCGGAGTAACAGAAGAATGATACAAAAAAAAAAAAAACTAATGATTCAATACAGGGCACGCAATGAATAAATCAAAATAAAAATGATTTTGTTAGGTAAGGTTCTACTACCTACCCACCGCCAAACTGACGAAGACATTATTTTGAAATCTGAAACTTCCTAAATACGACTTCTTTGACCTTTTTGACATCTGAGACGGAATCGTTAATAAGTTTAAACATCCGCCTCACTCCTTCAGAACCTCTCCTTGTCGGCCGAAGTTATTACTGTACATTAACAAGGGGCTCGCTTTTAAAGCGGAGGCTTTGTTGTATAAAATGCTTGGCGGGTGACGTTATTTTTAATGCTAAAGCAAAAAAGAATGTCATTCTCAGAAACTCAACTTAAACCTTTCCGTTGCTAACAGGGGTACCTAAAATCTCTAAAATTACTATCCCTCCATAAATAATTTTAAATACAGATCTTATAGTTTTGATATCTTTTTTCATTCTTATAAAACCTATAAATATATAACCTACAATTTAAAAAATAAATAAAGTACTAGACTAAAACAGTAAAAAATATTTTCGAATATGTAGGTATCATTACTCGCCAAAAATAATATTGCGTGCGCGTTGTAACCATACCACAGTTTTTTACACATCTACACGTACAGTGACTTTTTCGTTGGGGACTGTTAGGCTAGACTAGATTGGGGGTTATTACTAACGCTGCGTTAAGGGGTAGGGTAATCTAGTCGTATGTACGTCGCCCGCCGTCCGTTGCCACCCGCCACACACGGCAAGTCAGTACAACCACAGCCACGTTCGCTGATGAATTAAAAGGTTTTTGAAGTTGAACTTCTATAGTCCCGTTGTGATTTGGAATTCGGATGAAACGGAAATGACGCATAACAGCACCTGCGAAGCATCAGACTCCTATCAAGGCTCCTATTGGTTGAGTCATAAAACGGAAATGACGCTAGGTCTGCGCTCATTGGCCGCTTTGATTAAGACCTCACTTTTCAAGTCTCCTTGGTTCTTCGTCGGTTGAGATTGTTTTGGTAAAGTTTCGCTCCTACCGCGTGTTAACTGCACTCGATTTTTTTATAAAATCAAATATATTATGATAATTCTTTCATGAAAAAATATGAAATGTGTAAGCCATAAGAATAACTTGCAATAAAATTTAAGAATAAATGTAAAAAAATTAGAAATAGGAAATATGTGGGGTAACAGAGTAACCCCTCGTGGCAACCGAAGTTTAATTTGTATCTTGGCACGCCGAAGTTTAAAATATCTTATTTATTTCCACCAGAGCAAATTAACTAGATAGATTAATAATATAACACAACAATTTTAACTATAAAGTAGAAAATCTATTTAATTGCTGTATAAAAAAAAACCTTTTGAGCCATTAGCTCCGAAGATGTGAAATTGGCACAAGGTTGATGTTTTTGCTGCTAGGAATTTCAATTCAATAGTAATAATAAGCAGTTTTACATTCGTTTTATTATAATATACATATAATAATAAGCCACTTTTAAGCTGGCTACGTCAATAGGCCACTTGCATCGCATTTTTTTCCGGTTTAGTATTTTCTAAGAGATTCTGTATTTTTTAATCCGATTTTTGAAACCCTGGCGATTTTTTGAAAATTTGAATCCGAAAAATCAGACCATTTTTTATAAACCGGAAAGACGGGACATAATTTTATGGGTGCGAAAAAACGATAATAGCCGAAAATCATTTTTAAAAAAGAACGTTTTCCACACGGATGGCACAGGAGAATAACGAGGCATACTAAAAATATTACATCTCATAAAGATTTTTTTTCCTTGATCTATATTATTGACCATAAATCATTAAAATGTTCAATCATTATTATAATTAATATTTTTTAATGTAGCTATCACTTTGTGGTTATCCATTATAGAAAAATAAAACAATACAACTTTGTATAAACCACTTATATAATGCGTAAATCCTACCGGTTTCGGAACAAACGTTCCTTCTTCAGGGAAGGCTTATACTTATTTATGTCAAATTAGTATAAGCCTTCCCTGAAGAAGGAACGTTTGTTCCGAAACCGGTAGGATTTACAAAGCGGTTTATACAAAGTTGTATTGTTTCATTTTTCTACGTACAGTGACTAAATCTAATGTAATGAACTTGTACTTGTAAATTATAATAATAATAAGAATATTATAAAATTTTATTTTGTTAAAATCAGCATCATTACCATTACACCTCTAAAACAGGTATAGAAGGCATAAATGTGCGGGGTTCTCTTCATAACATCTGTCAAAACGTCAAACCAAATCATAAGTTCGCAGAGAACAAACAATAAATCTAGTGAACGTTAAATGTCAAATTCAAAAATTCGCCTGAAATCAAAGTGTAGCCAATTAAAAAAAATTTAAAAAATGTGTTGAATTTAAAAAATTAATGGAACATTTTCGGAGACGGGACATTTTCATGCAGTGACGTCACGAGCCCAGATAATAGATTTATTTATTAAAAAAAAACTGTACCTTTCTAAAAAAAATTACTAACATTTTCGTAATGGTAGTAAAAAAATCTATCCACACGATTTTTTCCAAGTCGTTATGAAATCCATGCAAGTGGCCTATTCCACCATGAGATATGTAGATTGGAAATATTTATTAAAATGTCAAAAAAGGAAAAAATGCGGTATTGCTAAAAAGGTGTTGAAACTCACGTGAAGACGGGTAATAAATAATATTACTTAATAAAACTAATATTTTTACGACGAGGAAGAAAACGTTAAAAAGGCATAAAGTTAAATTGAATGGTGAATATGGAATACTGCTGGCGAAGACATAAAAACAAACATGAATTATATTTTCCTAATATTACCGTGTATATTAAATTGCTTTCTTACATGGAAAACATTTGCGCCATAAATCTTCAAGCGAGGCTGTCGTTACTCGTACAGTAGGAATTTCGTGAAATTGTAAATATGGCTAAACCCTCAACGTGACTAGAAAAAAATAAATATTTTTTCGACGAGCATAATATTGAATTCACGTGTGGGACGCAGGGGAGTAATTCCCATTTTCAATTATGTTGCGGTAGTAACCTAAAGAAAAGCGTATATGTTGAACCTGAACCGAGTATACCAGTAAACCCGAGGATTTAGATGCATTCCCGAAGCGGGATAAATCTGCCGAAAATGTTAAACCATTCCTATTGGATTTCTCAAAGAATAAACATCTAGCGCAAAGCTCGCAAAGGTCCCTAACTGTCTCATGTACGACGATAAATGACGCAACACAAAGCGCCAGACTCTATTTGCACAAATGCAGGAAGACGTTTTATATTCTCGTGAGCAAAAAGAAAATGCTAATGGTCGTAAGGAGAGCTTTCTCCTACTTCTAAGTTCTCTGTTGGTGTACTTGAAAACAAATAGTAAACAGTCGTTTCGATGATGGAATAAAACATGAAATAGGCAAGTTAACAAAGGACAGAAAAATCGGATTAAAAAATGATTAATTACGTGATGTTTTAACCGTTAGTTGTAATGTTGTAATTCATTTGCTGTTCTTTTATGTTTTTTTTTTTTCAATTTTGAGGGAGAGTAGAAATTAGGAATGATGGGTGTAGCGCTTTCCGTACATTCAGCGGAGTCTGTGTGCCACTCACCCTTCAACTCATTTGTAATAATAAGATAAATCTTCTGTTCTTATTTTCTGTTCTCATGGATATGGCGAGTATTTACGTAAATTATAATTTCACTTTACATAGAAACGCAGGAGATGCAGCTTCCTATGTATCTATACGTAAGCGGTACGACATGAAAAAAGTTCTGTCACGTTACATATGATACCTCTACATATGAAATTTTTGAAACACAGTAAAATTTTGTCTTTTTGATTGGTCCCACACGAATGTGAATGGTGAAAGAAGTCAGGGACGCCCGAGAAAAACTGGACAATATTGGAAACCAAGTGAATTAAATACTTGAGTCGGGCCATTCCACAGATTGAATAGCAGAAGTACCTACGAGATGATGAATGAATGAAGCAAAGATTCTATATCAAGACAGAGTTGTTTGGCGACCCATTCTCTCTGCGTACCCCTGAGGGGACACGGCGTTATTAAGAATAAAATATATTTTATTACAAAAAAGGCAAGCTCTCACACAACTACGCAATTGCAATAAATGTATTATGCATAATACGACAAATTTAAAAAAAGGTAGTAAGTATTAGGTTTATCGAGGAAAAGTTTATTATTTATTAGCAAAGGCAAAATTTCCCTATAGCTAAATTAAAAGTTACAATTAATAAACAGTAACAAGATGCGCCCGAGTGCTCCGTAAAACGAAAATAACAAAACAGGCCAGCAAACAAATTGCCAGGAGTTGAGAAACCCTCAGTAGTGAATGTGCAAAACTGGAGATAGCGGTGGAGTGCGCATTAAATTGGATGGTGTTGGAGTGGGCAGGGCGAGCCGCAGCAGTTTGGATCCATTCCAGACACTTGGAAATATTGACAGAGTTATGTGGTTGGAGATGAGGCTCTATTGCATCAAGCAGACAACAAGATAAAACTTCGGTTTTTTAAAGGTAAAGCGATTACCAAATAGCTAGACTTGTAAATGATGAAAAATTATTTACTTTTAAAAATATAAGTGAATATTGACAAAACGTCTCTTTCGTGAAAAATCATGGGTGGATTATTGGAGAGATATTATTTCGCGGCCATAAAAAGAACGTTTTACTTTGAAGCAAGATTGTTATATTAATTTGTTATGCTTGGAAATAAAAGTATTTGTACACAGCCAGCACAATTATTGACGTTAGTCATTTTTTTATTATTAAAAACAACAAAGAAATATAGGTATAAACTAACTGCACACAACTCTTTACTTCTTTCATACTCTTCACATTAACCGACACAAGTATTGGATTAACTTTTTTTTCCCAATAATTTTACAACATAAGGGCCATTAACCAGCTAGCGGCCGAGAATTCATATTTCCATTATAGATAAATGAAACAATTTAACTTTGTTTGAACCACTTTTATATTTGAGTAAATCCGACCGGTTTCAGAACGACCGTTCCTTCTTCAGGTATCTGGCATCAGATTTACTCAAATATAAAAGTTGTTCAACCAAACTTAAATTGTTTCATTTATCTAAAAATTTGTTTTTTAAATAAAATAAAATATTAAAATACAACATCAAGCACTTTCTGGTCAAGGGCCACATAGGACAATGTGATTTCGGGGGGGGGGGGTGGTTGTGCCTTTTTGTTCAGCAAGTAAAAAAAGCAATTCTCGTGAATTTATGTACCGGGTTGTATTATATATAAAAAAAATCATGTTGATCTGTAATGGAATCTTTCAGTTCAATTTTCATCTACTTCCCGAACTATCGAAATGTGTGAATTTACGCACACAAATTATAACAATATGTATATAAAACAAAAATTTTCAAATAATAAAGTTTAATTTGCTTTATTGGTACTTGAGAAGCGTATTTTTTGGTATTTTTTAGACAATTTTTTTACCTATCCACCCCCTCACTGTGCCATCTCTATGCCCTCTAATTTTCTGTGGGTCTTCTACTGCCCCCTGAAAGTTTCAAATGACCACAAGGGGGCGTTATCGCCCACGTTGAGAACCTGTGACGTACACTATGCGCGCGTTCAAAATCGACCTAGGATGTGTTCAAAAACCAGTTGGGCGTTTTAAAATCAAATGTCAATCAATTATAATCAACGTTTTAAAATCAAATGTCAATCAATTATAATCAACGTTTTGAAATCAAATGTCAACCAATTATAATCAACCTTTTAAAATCATAAGGGTATACGTACACAAAATATTATAATTGTAAATAAAAAAAATATATTTAAAAAGAAAACGGTAGACGATTGTGCGGGCCGCAAAAAACGTATAATTTAATTGTACATGAAAAAATATATTATATTTAAAAAGAAACCGGCAGATATTTGTGCGGGCCGCACAAATATCCGCCGCGGGCCGCAGTTTGACGACCACGAGTTTATGGGAAGAGTTTTTCAACCTCTGAATCATTCAGACATAATTCTAATTCTTTTATATAATTTGATATTTTATTTGCCATTTGAATTTGTTCTGTTAGAAAATGTACGAGGACTAATAAAACTGCTATGTGTGTGCATTAATAATTTGCTATTGGTTCGGAGAATGTAAAGCACATTTTTAGTCCTTATTCTATTTCCATCTTTTCTAAAATTATTGTTATTTTTAAATACACATTTCATAATATTAAATGGAACAAATAACTTTGTATAAACACCACTGTTTGTTTTTACAAAGTTATTTGTTTAAATTTAATTAAAAATGACGCCACAAAGTGTATTTGCAAAGTTTGAACACTGCAGTATGAATAATTTACGGATGTAAAATATTTTTGTTTCTTTGTATAAATAACTCGGTCGAAAATGTTTTACTTCTATTATACTAGGTAGGGTCAGTCAAAAAGTAATGCCTCCTATTTTTTGTGATTTCCAATTTAGATTAACATCAATAGAATACACCTAAAATATTTAATATTTTCAACTTTAGCGAATACATCAATTTGGGAGGCGGGTATGAGTACCGCCACCCTGAGAACCATTTATTGGATAACCAACACCTCTGCCATAGGTCATTCCAAGTGGTTGGCAACGTTTGGTAGCGAATCACTTGGGGTGCCCGAATTCATGAGGTGAGATTTGTCCAGGACTTGGCGGCCGAAGCGTCTGCCCACTTTCCGTGTGTTGGGCAGGATCGAGAGAGATTGGTTGAGGGAGGTCTTTTATCCTCTCCAGCCGGAATCTCTCGACCCATCGCCTTTCACCGCGGTTGGAGGTTCATACGTCCGTCACTCCTGGACACACTGACCCCCAGATTCCTACCCACCCCTATATTTTCTTCCCAGAACTTCATCGCCTTCCTGTCCTTAAAAAACCCTCCACACAGCATCCCCTAAGATTACATCCTCCTCCTGTGTGGAGCTCGAGCTTCATTGCACAGTGAACATGTTTCTTGATTGCAACTGTAAGTTTATCATGAGGTTTTGTTTTTATTGTGTTTATAAAAAGTTAAATAAAATATTTTGCTGCAGTTTAAAATGAGTTTGTTACGTTGAAACAAGCATGTTGAAATAAGCATAATACATTCTATTGCCTTATAAAAAGTTTCGATCCAAGAATTTCGTTTACTTTTTCCATTTTTTGGTCAGCTCTTGTCTTCCTTGGGCGTGCCCGACTTCTTCTAAAATCACCTTTGCGTAATTTATTCGTCTGGCATTCCTGTGGATATATTTTAAACATTTTTTTTTCAAAATATGTGTAAAAAAAATATTTTTATTTTACTATTCCCTATATTTTCTTAAATTAGCGAGCTAGCAGTGATTACATAATATTTTAATGTTGTTTTCTTCAGTAATATTGTTTTAGCAAAGGAATTTCGTAAATTATTTAATGCCGTTGTTAAAACTATTTAACAAACAGCACATGGTAAAGGTACGTTAATAATTGATTTAAATGTCGGGAGGCCAGGTAAGCCCAAAGCATCCTAGTCATTAGTAAATTGGCTTTCTCGGGTAGCATTTGCAGAGAAAACAGATTCAACAGACCTTGATACTTATATTAAACTAAAAGTTAAATTCAAGACGGTGAATTTACTTAAGAGACACAATAATGAAATTTTATTTTACTCATGAAATTTTATTTGAATTTCGAATCTCAGAATACTAGTGGCGTAATTCAACTAGGTAGTAAGTATTAAGTAACCCACCGTACTAAAATTCTCAAGAAAAGCAACCCTGATTAGACATATTTAAACCATTTAATTGCGGCCATTTAGATAAATACAAAAAAATATCTTGGACAAAACGCATTCTTGTCAACTGTTTGGTATA
This sequence comes from Limnephilus rhombicus, assembly GCA_929108145.2. Lineage (NCBI taxonomy): Eukaryota > Metazoa > Arthropoda > Insecta > Trichoptera > Limnephilidae > Limnephilus > Limnephilus rhombicus. Next base: position 37,217,683 of record OV815273.1, on the reverse strand, counting down.
TTAATAGTTTTTCTGTTTAATTTGTAAAACTCACGGACATATGAATATATCTGGACCTGCCCTAAGTGATAAAAACGTACTATTTCCCCCTCCCCATGGAGCCAGCTGGAGCTCCTCCTTGGACCCAGCTGGGCTTTACGAGAGCCTCGCTTGAATCAAAAAAATGTGATGTCATCATTCTTGTCCTGACCAGCGCAGAGGTAACATCATACATTTTACGAAATAACACGGCAAAATATGAGAGCTTGTGCTATAGACCTACCTAGAACATAGCGAATGTGGGCGTTTCTCTAGTGAGCTCGTCGCAAGTTACAGGGGTAAGTAAATTATGAAACATTTGTAAAAGTGTCTTAACTAAACACGGCAACAAAATATTGCTATGTGGATATTAGCGAACCTTTTCGGGGCAAGCATTTGTCCTTCGCAAATATGTTATTAACGTGGCAAGCAATTCGCGCTCCCATGTAAAAAGGTCTATTTATTCAAAGCAGATTTTGCTTTTAAGAACTAAATGGTGATATTATAATGCGAGATGCCTATATACTGTCAGATTGATTTTTTAACGAATCACAGTAACTTTCCCCTCTTCGCCCCCCATAGTTTGGTTTTACCCCTTATCTGATCTACTGGTCTATTGAATTTGGATGTCTATGGTAAAACTCCTTTTTTTATAAATTTTATTTAATAATGCTTTTATCAAGATCAGCAAGAATTTTAGTTTTTAATTTTGTTTTAGCTGTTTCGACTTACAATGCGATTTTGAAACTGTGATTAAAACACTTTGAGACGACTTATTGCTACGATTTTAAATGTCAATTTCTGAAGGTGGCTAAATTGATTTATTACCGGTTAATCCAATTTGCTGAAAAACTAATTGAGAGAGGAGACACTATTATATGGGGTACTTCGGAATCAATTTTCCCCGCACTAAATGTTAAGGTTTCCTTAATTGTTTAATAGCGGAGTTATTGCTATGACTCATTTGCGTTATGTTGTTTAGGTTTTGTGAACATACTAGGGTGTGTGGAATAAATAATAAAAATTAAATTAAAAAACTTACACAACGTGTCGAACATAGGGTGCGTGCAGTTAGTGTACATAACAATTCACAGCACGTTGAGAGAGTTTGAGAAAAAGTTAAAAAATAATTCATACAATAAAATTCATACATTTTGGGTTCACTGGAGCCAGCCATTCTATCATTGTGTAAGAACTCAAGGTTTGCGAAATGCGAGGAATAATGATACCAAAGGGGTATTTCAGCGACGACAATTAGATAAATTCACCATCGTGCAGGGCTACATGAACGATTAGTTGGACAAAACCTTTGCTGCCAATACAATCAGTGATGCATCGATGTATGTTTACCCAAAAGGACAACTTCAAAAGGACGTAAATTTCGGAAGACATAAAAAAAGAAATGTGAACTATTAAGAGGGTATAACCAGAGAAAACCGTAAATATTTCATTTTTAAATCAAATTTTGACGTATTGACTCTTTTCCACAAAAAATTATAAATTGATTTCGAAAGATTGGTCTTTTGTCTAGTAAACGCATGTGTTAAATTTTGAGAAAAAATGTTCATTTTTAGTATAATAAGGTTATACCATAGGTCGTTGGCAGATTTGTTAAATTTTCAAACGAAAAATCTTATTTTACAAGACATATTTCATGCTATGTAATCATACATTATTGTAAATCAATACGGTATTTAGTAAACGCATGTTTTAAAATTTTAATTATAGTTCAAATAAAATCATTAAAAAAATATATTCTAACACTTATTTATGACTAAAATTTCTCTATTTAGTCTATCTATTTACGGTTTTACAAATTAATATATTCAAGTTTCTTTACATTCTTATTTGGCTTATACATTACTGAAAAATGATAAATACTTATGATCAAAAAAATTTTACAAAAAGTACATAATTTTAATGGTTTTATCATCACGCCTTTCAGCATTTTTGGATGTATGTATAAATTAAAGCAAATTTGGAATGAAATAAAATCGATATTGAGTTATAATTAAAAGCTGGTACGGAGAATAATTAATCTTTCTCATTGGAACCGCCCTTTACGATTGTAAGAACATCTTTCGACGAAATGTGGATTTTCGGCCGCTGGCTGGTTAAAGACCCTAAAGAGAGTTAGAGAAAAAGTAAAAAAAAATAATTCATACAATAAAATACATTTTGGGTTCACTGTTGTCGCTTTAGCAACACAGAACGGCCAAAAAAAGCACCGAAAGGAGCCATTCTTTCGTTGTGTAGGAATTCAGGAATGATCTAAACTCAAGGTTTGCGAAATGCGAGGAATAATTGTACCAAAGGGGTATTTCAGGGACGACAATTAGATAAATTCACCATCAAAATTAGTTAGACAAAACCTTTACTGCCGATACAAAGAGTGATGCATCGATGTAAGGCAGCGGTCGGGGAACCGGGGTAAATTACCCCAAATGGGGTAAAAATGATTTTTTTTGGGTAATAAGGAAATTTTTCTAGTTTGCTATTTCATAATTTACAAACTTAATCAATTCAGGTGTGTGCGTGAGAAGTAAGAGACGCGCATTGTGTGTGTGCGTGTTTGCGTATCGTTGTTTCTTGCATCGGCCAATTTGAGATCAAAGCCAATCTGTCGTCTTTTTGGATGTCAAAAGCTATGAAGGCTTTCAAAATTGCACACGAGGAGGCGGTAAAAAAGTTGCTGCCATTTGCAACAACCTATCTTTGTGAACAAGGCTTTTCCACTCTAATGAACATAAAAAACGAAGAACAGAAATCAATTAAACGCCGAAGACTGTACTCAAACTGCTCTTACATCAAAAAGTCCCAATTTTGAAGTAATTGTATCAAACATGAAGTAATATAATTTCTCCAAAAACTGAAAGGGAAACCTTAAAATCTGAATTTTCGTTTGATCCAATTTGAGAATTTTATTTTGTTTGTCTATTACATACTTAGATACTATTTTCTGTAACTTTTTTTTTATTTTCCGTGTAAATTAATTCAAAAAATAATGTTTATTTAAATATACATTGATTGTCTTCTTTTCAAAATGGGGGGAAGGGGTAATATCGACTTACGCAAAAATATTTTGGGGTAATGGTTAAAAAAGTTCCCCGACCGCTGATGTAAGGACAACATCAAAGGATGTAAATTTCGGAAGACATTAAAAAAGAAATGTGAACTATTAAGAACGTTTAACCAGCCAGCGGACGAAAATCCACATTTCGTCGAAAGTTGTTCATACGATCGTGCAGGGCGGTTACAACTAAAAAGATTAATTATTCTCCGTAACAGCTTTTTTAAATTATAACTCAATATCGAATTTATTTCAATTCAAATTAGCTTTAATTTTTTCATCCAAAAATGCTGAAAGGCGTGATGATAAAACAATTAAAATAATGTACTTTTTGTAGTTATTTTTTGATTATAAGTATTTATCATTTTTCAATAATGTCTACATTAATTAAGAATGTTAAAAAAATCTGAAATATATTAGTTTGTAAATGCTCAAATAAATACACAAATGGACCAATTTTCGTCAAGAAACACATGTACGTACATATTTTTTAATGATTTTATTGAAACAAAAATTAAAATTCTAAAACATGCGTTTGCTAGATAATGTATTGATTTATTTTACTGCATGATTATATTATTTGAAATGGGTGTGGTATAATACAAAATCTTTTTTGAAAATTTAACAAATCTGCCAACGACCTATGGAATAAACTTATACAAAAAAATTTAAAAAAAAATCTCAAAATTTATTACATGCGAATGCTAGATAAAAGAACAATCTTTCGAAATCCATTTATAATTTTTTGAGGAAAAGAGTCAATACGTCTAAAATCTGATTTGAAAATGACACATTTCTGGTTTTCTCTGGTAATGTCCTCTTAAGAGCCTAATAACCGGGCGCGCATCTAAAAATTACACAAACGAGAAAAATAAGAATGTCTCAAAAAAAATCTTCAGGGCAAGGGAAAAACAAGTGTATAAGCAAAAAATATCGAAGCCTCGTAAAGATATCAAACTTAATGAAGCCAAGAAAACTAGATAAAAATTATAAAACAAAGTTTCATTTAATAATAATTGGATAATTTGTGGAGCGCCGTTTTTGTGAAAAATCACCTCAAGGTCGCTTTACAATTTATTATGAATTCTTCTATCTAATTTTATTATTTACAAAATACAATTTAATAATTAGAGTAAGTTAGCGAGTAAGTCAGTAAACGAATTTCAATGTATTGGCAAGCTTTTCTGTAAAGATTCTACGTAATATTATTTGAGGAAAATATCCCTTTGCGAAAGAGTCTTCCTATTTGCATTTTGGTAATTAAAATGACAACAGTAATTCCGCAACATTTTTATGTTTAACGCTTCAAAATTATTTTTGCATGCAATTAGCATTAATAACAAATTACATAGATGACCAATAGACAATAAGTCAAACTTTAGAATAAGCTCTGCACCTCGTAATTGTATCAATGAGGTTATTTCAGGAAATCTCCGAAATGATTAAAATAATACATCGGTCGTTGCTCTAAATTCGGTTTTAATTCAAACAGAAACGGATAACCGGGAAATGCCCAAGGTGTGCCGGCATGGCAACGACATGTACGATTAGGTAAACTAAGGTACGTGACGCACATAATATCCGCGTTTACCCTACTTCAAATCTCAAGCTTCCAGCGGACCAAATTGCATCCCTCACGAAACCTCATGTAAATGATGGTCACCTGACTACGTGACGGAGGGACACTCACATACCTTCCCGTCCCCGCTAAGTGAATGTGGGGTGACCACCCGGCCTCGTAGCTGCGGGACACGGCTTTCGGTATTACCTGGAACAAAGATAAACACACAAACATTAATTAACATCGTCCATTGTTCTTCCGGTGGTGTTTGGCCGTGCTTGTCCCACGTGATGTGTGACGTCACAGGAGACGCACACGTTGGAAATGTTTTGTTGCGGTTACCCGCATTATAAGTAAACAATTCGCCGTTTGTCATAATAAAGGTTCCAAGAGACACGGCCTAAGCGAAATGTCCTATTGTTACTGGGAACTCTAACAGTTGCGATGAAGTTCTGTAAATAATGGTGCGATTTGTAATAATAATAGCAGGAAAATCATTAAAAAAAATAAAATTAAAATCATCATTCAGTCGTTTGGTTAATATTTTACAAAAGTATTTAAATAATATGGAGAGCCTGAAATATCTTAGAAAAATGAATGTTTCTTTGTTTGTCTCTTATGCATTCCTAAACCATTCATTCGATTGCGATGAAACTTTGGTGATTTGTTGTGCCCAGGCCTATGAGTGGTTTTTATATATAACTAGCAGACCCGGCCACACGTTGCTGTGGCTAACGAAATCTTTATAACCAACGCCATCTGTTAAATCAAATCCACACCGCCCGTTTGTCCGTCTGCCGCTTGGCCAGATATATTATGTTTTTCAACCAATTTACACAAAACCTTGACAAATTATATACCTAAAAACATTACTCATGAATCATTCTATCTATTGGTGAAAACCGCATGAAGATCCGTTGCGTAGTTTAAAAGATCTAAGCGCATATTCAGCGTGAGCGACTTTATTTTATACTACGTAATAAAGAAGATGGTGAGCTCTGGTGTTATGCAATTATTTCCCATACCCTTCTTCCGAATCCGATGAAACTTTTGTGAGTTGTTGTCCGGACGCGTGCAAATTTTTCTATATATAATAGTAAGCTCTGGCATCATGAAATTTGTATAAAAAATTACAATAGGTGGCACGCGAGTTGTTTGTATTTAGAAAAAATTGTAAATTTCATATTATTAAGGGCAAGGAGAGAAAACGGGAGGGGAAGGGGGATCCGGGAGGGGGAGGGGAATGAAGGAGAGGGGGAGTTCGCGGGTGGGGGCAAGAGGAAGCGGGGAAAGCGGGGGAAGGTGGAATGGGAACGAGGGAGGTGAAGGGGGCGAGGTAGGGGTGGTAACGGTGGCGGAAACGGGAATGCATGGGAAAAAACACGGCGGGGGGGGTGGAAGACAAGAGAAGGTTAGAGAGAGGGATTGCAAAGGAGACATAGTAGCGGCAGGGGATAGGGGGGGTAAATTTAAAAAAATCAGTGCTTCTCACACGGATAGTTGTGAGAAGTGTGTGTGTTTCATATAGTTCAGCGGCAGAGAGGGATCACATACTTTCTTTGAGTGGCATTGAAACGTATTCGTAATATGATAATAACGTTCACACTGCATTCGAAATGGTACTTTCAGAAAATAATTACGGTTTAATCCATAGCTATAGAGATTAGATATCGGATTCATAATTTATTTTCTGCAAGCAAAACGATCAGTTTTATCTCCCACCAACTTCGTAGGTCTCAATTTCGCTTCGCAATTTCGCATAATTGTAAGTCAGCTAATAAAACATCGTGTCACGTAGTCGGCAGAGTCTATAATATTGCATTGTGAATAGTTAAGCGAATTCGGACTTAAGCTTCGAGACTAAAACGAGCAATTAAAATAAAACGCGGTCATACAGTACAGTCTATAGTCCTGTTCCGCTGTTCGCGCAAAGTTCATTGGAGACGTCTAATTGTAAAATATGCGCTGGCTTTGTGTTAGCACGTTGCCCGGAGATACTCTTTTTCCGCTTAAAGAAGACAAAAAATAATGAATACAGCGCTACGTTACGATAGAAGGAGAACATACCGCGGTAATCTGCTGAAGACAAATGGGTAAACTAAAGCAAAATAACCATTTAAAACATGTTAGAAAGAAACATAAAGAATAAAAGGGAGGTTTAAAAATAAATGTTACTCGACGAGCGTTATGATATATTAATATAAACTAGCATAGAACCGTGAAAAAATTAACCATTTATATTTTAAAGGGTACTTTTGAGGTGAAACATCTTTTTAAAATATGGATGAAACAGAAATGCGACACTACGACCGGTCCTCGGTTCTAATATAATACGGTAAATTCACAACTCCGCGCAAGCTCCCGGTGGCGCAGCGAAATAACGCGTCGCAAATCTCAGCGGCCAGAGAAATCCAGCGAACACAGGTTCGAATCCTACGAAATCCAAAAAAAAATAAACATTTATTTTTGTAAATTAATATCCAACCTTCAAACCACTTTAAAATAAACTGGCAAAGAAAGGAAAGCGACTTTCTAGTTTCACTTCTACCGCGTGTGAATTACACACTCTTATTTTTTAATATAAATGGTATCATCGTTGTTTGATATTTAACAACTACTATAGTCACGGAACTATAAATGTTTATAATATCACATTTCTGTAATCCTTGTAATTTGTTCCTTGTCGGCTGGTTCATGTTTTGAGGTTTATTATTATTTTGTTCATTTTTTTATGTATAATTGTGACACTGGCGCCACTGCGACAAATAATTACCCAATGACATTTCAGTGCTCCTGGTATTTTATTCATGCCGACAGGTTCACATTTTGAAATTTATTTAATTTATAGAAAACCCTATATCTATCGCAGACTCGTGAAAAATCATAATTTCAATTTTGAAAAACAAATTTTTATAATTATCTGTTAAAAATAGATAGCTACTTTATCGCTTATCTGAATTGATTTATTTTCTTTCAAATTTGTTCAAACAGTCCGAGTTATAGAGTTCATTGAACCGGAGTTACAGACACAAACGAAATTTTAATAAGAGTATAAAGTTAGAACATTTTGAATCAGAATGATTTAAACCGTTATCTTTTATACAATCGGGACGAGGTCAGGATCCTCGCAGTTACTATGAACACATAGTATAAATATATATATATATATATTTTTTTTTTTTTTTATTATTATTTATTGAAACATTTATTATAATTACAATTTTACAACAAAATATTTTTTTTTTTTTATTTTACAGGTTTTTTTTACTACTCTTCCATTAAAAGCATTTGCTTGTGTATGGAAGGGGAGTGTACATAAATGCTATTAGTTATTAGTTAGGTATAAGTTAGTACTTAAATAATGAATTGTACATAAATATATGTGAGCTGCAGTATTTATTTGATAATGGTGTGTTTTTTTTTTAAAGAAAGAATGTTATGGAGAACTAAGATATTTGTAAGATTAGTTGACAGTAGTTTTTTTTTTAAGAATATTTTTAAAATGTCTCTTGACAGAGAGCAGTATTTGGGTTTTATCATTGATGCTTCTGATTTCTTCTGGTAGACGATTGAAAAAAGTTCTTCCCTGATAAGTATAATGATGCTGTGCAAAAGACGTATTTAGTTTTGGGCATAGAAAAACATGTTTACGTCGAGTTCTGTTTTCATTTAAAAATGGATATTTATCTTTTTCTTTTATTATTTGAATTACTGAATTTTTAATATATAGATCTTTAAATGTGGGAACTTGAAATTCTTCAAACAGGCGTTCAGTTGGGTAGTCTAAGGATTTTTTTAATATAATTTTAATAATTGTTCTTTGTACAATTTCTATTGGAAGAAGGTTACATTTATACGCGGATCCCCAACTAATAATAGCGTATTGTAGAGTGGATTGAACTAAGGCATAGTAGATTAAATATAGATTTTTTACCGACAGAAAATTTCTAATTCTTAAAAATATATATATTAATTTTCTGATTTTGTTTACTACTTGACATATTTGTTCCTTCCATTTCAGATTTTTATCGATAATTACGCCGAGATATTTAATTTTATTTGTTGTTTTTAATATTGTACAGTTTGATTTGCAATAATGTTGGCTGTGAATTTTAGTGTTATCGTGTATGACAATGTTAAAATTTTTGGGAGCGTCGTTTGGATGGATTGCAAATGGAATTACAAATGTCTTTTCACTATTTAGTGATAGTAAATTAGTGTCGAAAAAATTCTTAAGCGTATTGATGTCTTCTGTGGCCTGTAATTCTACATTTTCCCAAGTATTTTCACTTATTATTAAAACTGTATCATCGGCGTATGATGTAATTTGACCATGTAGATGTTGAAAAAAAATATCGTTTACATATATGGTAAAAAGGATTGGTCCAAGCACTGTACCTTGGGGGATTCCAAAGCTTGAAATCTCTTGATCACTATTAATACAATTGATTTTTACCACTTGAGGGCGGTTTTTTAAGTAGTTGGTGATCCATTTAATCGCGTTGCCTTTTATGCCAATATCATTTAATTTTTTTAATAGTATCTCATGGGATATGCTATCGAAAGCCTTTCTGAGGTCAATAAATATGCCCGCACATTTTTTACCTTTATCTAATGATTCGTAAATGTATGAAGTTACGTTAGCAATTGCATCTTGTGTGCTGAGTGATTTAATAAAACCAAACTGGTTTTTGTTTAGTATTTTATTACTATCTAGGAAATTTACCAATTGTTTTTTTACTATTTTTTCAAAGATCTTTCCTATGTTAGAAATTAGACAAATTGGGCGATAATTCGTTACTTGGTGTGGATCACCAGATTTGTAAATAGGTGAGATTATTGTGTTTTTGTAGTTCGTTGGAAATATTCCTTTCGTTAAACTCAAGTTTATTAAATGAGTGATGGGTTTTATTAAGTAAGATTTCATAGATTTTAACATGTGTGTCGTAATAGAATCAAAACCGGGAGACGAACCTCCTTTCATATTTTCTATTATTTTTAAGATTTCACATTCTGTTGTTATTTCAAATGTTGAAAGTATATTACGTTTCTGTAAATTTTTATTTTTATGTTTTTCCGGGTTAGAAGGTTTATGAATATTTTTTGCAAGATTTTTTCCAACATTTGCAAAGAAGGAATTAAATATGTTTGCACATTGTTTAGGCTGTAAATTGGCATCTATAATTTTTTTATCATGTTCGATGTACTTAATATTTTGAGTTTTTTTTGTATTGTCTATGGCCATATTCACAGTTTTCCACATTTGTTTATGATTATTTTCTGAAGATAATATTTTATTTTTAAAAAACTCTTCCTTACTTTTTTTAATATAAGAAGTTAATTTATTTTTATATTTTTTATAAAAATTATATGCTTTTTCATCATGGGGATTTTTTAAAGTTGTTTTATAAAGTTTTTCTTTGTTTCTGATAGATATTATAAGTCCTTTGGTAATCCAAGGTTTTAAACATCTTAATTTTGATTTTATGTGTATTATTATTTCAGTTGTCGAATTTTTAATGTGTTGTGACAGGATTTTTTCAAAGTTAGTCGAACATATTTCAGTATCATCACTCTTTAAAACATTGTTCCAATCTTCATTTTTTAGTTTTTCGGAGAGAATAGTCATGTCTATTGTTGATTTTTTGGGTATTAAATTATGTTTTTTGTGTTTAATATTATTATTATACAGAAGTAAGCATGAATGATGATCAGTTATGTTAGTTTTCCAAACAATTGATTTTAGTTTGTGAAGATCTTTAATGTTTACGTTTGTCCAAATGTGATCTAAACAAGATGGAGTATGTTCTTTTATTTCTCTAGTATTTTTATTTATGCAAGATATGAAATTTTGTTCAGTCATACAATTGATGTATTCAGTTTTGTTATTATTTTCTATTTTTTCATTAATGTTCACATTAAAATCACCCACCACGAAGCAGAGTTTATTTTTTAATTTTAATAATATGTATTTGAGGTCATTAATAAACGTAATAATACTCGAGCCATGCGTTCTATAGATAGCTATTAAATGATATATTGATTTGCCGAGTTTGAAATGTACTTCGATGCAGTTTACCAAATGTATTGGGTGTTCTATAATGTTAACAATACTAAATTTATTATTTGCAAATATTATTATTCCCGAATTTTTGTTGATATCTACTTTGGTAGAAATATAATTGTACTCAGGTAAGTGATAAGACGGTGACTCAGCGTTCGTAAATGTTTCGGTTAACACTATGAAGTCCGGCTTTTTAATTAAATTATTTATTTTTAAAATTAGTTCATCTAAATTTTTCTGAATGCTACGGATGTTTATGTGCATAATAATTATATCATTGATGTTTTTAGAAATAATTTTGTTACATGAATCAGTACAAATACATTCATATTCTTGAATTTTAATATTTAATTCTAATTCACTATTTACGAAATCATCCATTTAATTAATGCATTTTTGGTTGTATTTTGCAATATTATATATAAGTTTTTTTATTCAATGTCGTAGTTTATTCTTTCTTTGGCTAATTTAAGCATGTAAGAACGAAACTTACATGTTTCGCTGTTTGTTCGGTGGTCTATTTCATTCATTTTACTGTTGAAGGAGTTTATTTCTTTCTTCTTGTTAGCTGCGTGACAGTTGGCGCATTTGGGCGGTAGTTCCAGGGATTTACACTCGGAGATGGGATGATCTTCTGAACAGTGCTTGCATGTTGGTTTATTCATTTTATTGTAGCATTTTTGTGCTGTGTGTCCGAATCTTTGACAATGGAAACGAAATGCGTTGAGAATTTTATCTCCGACAAAAAACAAGCGGAAACTAAAGCCCCCTGTAAATTCGTTTATCTTCCTTGTTTCAAAGTCGACAGTGCAATCAGAACTGTGCATTGCAGATGTGTATCTTAAAAACGGTATAGAAATCATAAATTTCGAGTCGGAGCTATTTATTCTTCAATGAAAATCCTTTAGACTGCGAGTCCCGGAGCACTACCCGCCCCGGGACGAGAGGTCTAGACTCAAGACAGGAATGGATTATTACAGGAGAGGAACGGGAATATTCCGATTCAGAGATTGTTCGGCATTATATATTGTTCCTTATTTAAGAAAACATTTAGAAGTTTTAATCCTACAAAGGCTCAGCATCAAAGTAACATCCAAGATGTTGCGTATTATGAAATGACATAGGGGTAAGTACGAACTTAGTAGTTAGTATCCAACAAAGCACAAAGTGTACAGTTATGTTCTACTTTAAATTAACTCACTTTTCGCTTCAAGTTCAACAAACGAAAACTCTCTCACAAAACCATTTCATTAAATTTTACGCTTAGATACTTAACTCAAAGATCGTTCGTACATTTACTTTCAGGGGATGATAAATTTATACAATATTTCTGCGGAACGTTGAACGTCGTTGGATTTACAAAATTATACACATAATCCGGCGTAGAGAAGCGTATAACTTTATAAACTTTACGTGACCTTTTAGATTTAAGAGATAATATAATAATATTGATGCTGCTTCGTCGTTGTTGCCTATTTCATTCAAGAGCCGAGGCGAAAATGAGAAAAGGAGAGAGCAGCCACGGAGCACAATTTGTAGATAAACTACTTAGCGAACAAGAGAGTAAATTGACGCTATTAAGCTGTAATCGATTGCCATGAACAATGCACATTATGCTTGGGAAGAATTCTCGCAAATACCGCGGCTACACTAAACCCCGGTGCAGTCGATGGTCGATATATCGCTCCTGCAGTTAATTACAACAATATTGTTAACTAACCCAAAGCAATCAAACGGAATGCATTCTAAACGACTGTTCTAATCGTGAGCGGCTGCAGCTCTGCATTCAACTGTTTTATAGTAATCATTACTCTTTATACACTACTGAACCTGAACATGCATTTAATTATGCCCGAGCGGGCCTTTACACAAAAATAAATCATGATAGACAGTGTAGTGTAATAGTGTAACTCTTAAATCCAAACATTTATCAAGCTTACGTTTCCGTTGAATTCCACTTACATTTATTTATTTATTACACGCCCTAGTGGGCTTTTCTTATAAAATTTTACAAACTATTTGTATCAAAGTAAATACTTACAAATTTAAACAATAAAGAAAAATATAAAGATAATGACAAAAAAGGTTGCTACAAAAACATAACAAAATACACATATAAAGATGTAAACAGAAACTAAGAATCCTCACGCAAATAATTGAATTTAAAAGATTCTACAAAACAACATAGTAGTAGCATAGTAGTTATTTGGTAGGTACGTAGGTCTATTTGTGTCTTAGAGAATAAAAGTGATAGAATATACAACATTTGTACCGATTAGTTTTAAGATGAAATATGTCGCCCAGATCAAAATATTTATTTCTAGAATTTTGATAAGCAAGTGTCCCGGAGTTATTGAAGTAAAAGGGTAATAAATGTCGGCATGATTTTTTAGGAACATGGATATTGATAAATTGAAGTAATTTAATTAATTACTTACTTATTTAGTAATTTAATTACTCAATTTGGGAGGCGGGAATGGGTACCGCCGCCCCGGGAACCTTTATTGGATAACCAACACCTCTGCCATAGGTCACCCCAAGTGGTTCGCTACCTTTGGTGATTTAGCAGAGGTGCCCGGGTTCATGGGGTGAGGTTTTTTTTTTTTTTTTACATTAACTCCACACAGGAGGCCCTGAGGAAAATAATTTCCCTCAGGGCCTATGTCATCTGGGATGCTGTGTGGAGCGTCTTTTTGAGGAGAGGAAGAGAGTCTCTTGAAGAGACCCATGTTGTAGGAAGGAGGAAACACAGAGGCCGGCAAATCATTCCACAGCCGAGCTGTTGAACACAAGAACGAGTCGAAGAAACGACCCGTTCTCGTGTGACAAATGTCAACCGTGTACAAATGTTGGGCACGCGTTTGGCGTGTTTCCCGACTATGCACCGGTGCCGAAGGGATCAATGATGCTAGTTCCTCGGAGCATCTTCCATTGTAATACCGGTAGAACAAGGATAGCATTCCCACCCGACGCCTGTGCTCTAAAGATTGCAATCCGTCTGTTAAGATGGGATAATCTATCAAACGGACCGCCCGTTTCTGGACAGAGTCGAGGGTATTTTTCAGGTATTTTGGAGCTCCAGACCAGAGATGGCTGCCAAATTCAACCGTGGGGCGTACTTATGATTTGTACAAGGTTAGCAGTTGTGTACTATTAAAGTATCTGCGGGCCCTGTATAGTACGCCCAGCTTTTGGGAGGCTAACTTTACTCTGGCTTCGATGGAGCCCCCATACCTGAGCTGGTCACTTAGGGTTACACCAAGCATATCAATGGAGGGCCTGTTCGGAAGGTTTGTCTAGGTCTTGGAGGCGGATGACCAGGACACACTGAACCCTAGATTCCTACCCACCCCTTAAACCCCTTTCCTTCCCAGAACTCTCCACTCCTTCCCTTCTTTAAAAAAATCCCTCCACACAGCATCCCCAACGATGACATAGGCCCCGAGGGAAATTATTTTCCTCAGGGCCTCCTGTGTGGAGCTCATGTAAAAAAAAAAAAAATTACATTAGGTACATTACATTAAAGTAATTACATTACACCCGTATACTTTAAATATATACGGTTGTCCGGGGGTAAAGTGCATTAACTTCAGGTAAGTAAGAAAGATAAATAACTTTTTTTGAAATTCCAACATTTAGAGGTAGTTTTGTGGTAAAAATATAAAATTAGTCCAGCGTGTGCGGCCAGTTTTATTATTTTCCGCTGTTACGAAACGGGCCAATCACAACCACGCAATGCTGCCACAATCGTGCCCGGCAGGCTCTCAGCAAGTAAGATCGTACCTCACACTAAGGATTTTTAGTAGGTACGTCTTTTTGTATGAGAGAAAAATTGCAACTTCAGAAAAAGTTGTTAATATTTTTTACTCATACCATCATGTAGAATCACCTCCCGAAGTTAATGCACTTTACCCCCGGACAGCCTGTATATTCATTTATAATAAAATAATGAACTTGAGAAATTGCTCAAGATATCAATCACTTTGAAAAATCGAGACCCAGTTATCGAAATACATTTAGAACAGTAGTCCGTTTTTGCTGAAATATCAGAAAAGACGGGAACATACTTATTGTAACACCCCGATATTGTTAATGAATCAAATTTCAATAATTATTGAATACCTACACCATGTAAAATTATTGTAAAAAAGATATGACAAACTATACATCAGAAAAATTTATTTGTGTAAAAATCAAAACACCATTTTGAGAATAACCTTAGTTAAATAAGTCAAGGATATCCGTTGGATGTAGGTGATTTTTTGGTTAAAGCGGTCATCCCGTGTGTAGGCTGTTTTTTCACTTTTTTTTTTGGCGAACAGTGTAAACACGCAACTGCGAACTTTTCACCGCATATTTATTTATTCATATTTTAAGCACACTAATTTTTTCAGCCCGAAATCGTGGCTCATTGTTGGAGTACACGGCAATTTTGCCACTCATCTTCAAAATCGGTTGCCGTGTACTTCAAAAATGAGCGACTATTTCGGGCAGAAAAAAAAATTAAAGTTTGCTCAAAATATTAATAAATATGTGGCAGTTGTATATTTTACATGGTTCGCAAAAAAAATCCCAAAAACAGCGAAAAAAAAGAGCCACCAGGGACGACCGTCCTAAATCATTTCTTTAAGAATATTGTAAGAGTATCAGTAATATTAATACAAAACACAATGAGTAATATTAACATATAATACCTACGTAGGTACGTTTCCATACACATTCATATTATTAATATTTCCCAAATTTAGAAAAAAAAAATTAAAAAATTTAACCATCAGGCTAATTTTCGTTATTTGTTTTTGGGGTGTTATGCCGTGTTGCGCTACCTCCTTCTTTAGCCAACGTTTCGGACATCGTTGCAGTGTCCTAAAGAAGGAGGTAGCGCAACACGGCATAACAACCCAAAAACAAATAACGAAAATGCTTTTGGCCGTGAAAATCTTAAAACTTATCTATCAGGCTAATTTGTTCGCTCTTCGAAACAACGCATACATTTCTCATACAAATCGTAGTGAGAAATAATGAGAAATAGTGAGAAATACTATCATTGTGAGAAATACGATCTTTTTTTATTTTATAGTGAAATATTTATTTTTCGAAAATATTTATTTTTATTTTTTTAATATGAATACCTCGGTGACCCGACATTTGATCCAGCGACATTTGGTCCGGCGACATTTGGTCCGGCGACAGTTGGTCCGGCGACATTTGATCCGGCCGACATTTGATCCGGCCGACACTTGATCCGGCGGAAAGTTGATCCGGCGGACATTTGATCCGGTGACAATTGATCCGGCCTGATCCTTTAGAAGATTTTTTCTTCAAGTAAGTATGTAAAGAGGATATACGGCCGTACAACCAAAGTCGATGTACTTACATCTGAAGGCATCTTGAGTGAAAATCCGCTGTAAAAATATTTTTACTAACAATAATTTCGACTCTCCGAAGAAGCATGCGGCAATACAAAGTACGACATACTTATACGTGCAGTCACAATTTTAACCCCCCCCCCCCCCCCTCCCCCCGGTGACTAAAAAACCTTAAGTAAAGCTTATTTTTCCCAAGCCGAGTGCATTTTTAAATTTTACAATAGCTCCACGTATGAGGCCCTGAGGAAAAAAAATCACTCAGGGTCTATGTCATCTTTGGGGACGCTGTGTGGAGGGCCTTTTTAATAAAAGGAAGGATAGGAAGTTCTGAGCAAGAAAAATTTATTAGGGGTGGGTAGGAATCTTAGGCTCAATGTGTCCAGGAGTGAGGGATATGAATCCACCTCCCCCACTCCGATGCAAGGTGATGGGTCGAGAGAGTCCGTCTGGAGAGATCTAGATTATGTCTGCCTCAAGCAATCTATCCCGATCCGGACCGCCACGCAGTAGGTGAGAAAAAGCATTCGCCACCAAGACCTGGACAAACATCACTCCAAGAACCCGGGCAACCCTTATAATTCACCAAACGTAGCGAACCACTTGGGATGACCTATGGCAGGAATGTTGGTTATCCAATAAATGGTTCCCGGGGCGACGGTAAACATATCCGCTTCCTAAATCTTAAGTAGATGTTGCACGTATAAGAATGTCGTATTTTGCTATTCGTCAGTATTCATTCAGAATTGAAACTTTACTTGAAATGGCTTTAGGCGTGTTTGGTGACTAGATTTGAATAGCCAGGAAATTTTTTCACATATCCTTCTCCTCCCCACTATCTTCAGCCTCACAACATATCAAAATTAGGAATGCCATAGTCTCACTGTCTCCAGACGGTTGGGAGCAGTTGGGACTCTTGTGTTTTGATAAAAGTTCTAGAAAATAAAAATACAAACAAAATTTATATCATATGATTTTTGTAATTTGTTCGCTGGTGTACAGTATATGTAGGTTTAATCGGATTACTTGAAATGACGTGACTAGATCTGAATAGCCAGGTACGTTTTCCACATCTCCTTCCCCTCCCCACTACCCTCAGTATCACACCATACCAAAATTGGGATGCCATTGGCACTCACTGGTTCGAGTAGGAATCTTTTACGGTTTTTTTGTTAAACTGACTGCACGTATAAGTATGTCGTATTTTGTATTGCCGCGTGCTTCTTCGCAGAGTCGAAATTATTGTTAGGAAAAATATTTTTACAGCGGATTTTCACTCAAAATGCCTTCAGATGTAAGTACATCGACTTTGGTTGTACGGCCGTATATCCTCTTTACATACTTACTTGAAGAAAAAATCTTCTAAAGGATCAGGCCGGATCAATTGTCGCCGGATCAACTGTCCGCCGGATCAAGTGTCGGCCGGATTAAATGTCGCCGGATCAACTGTCATGGAACCGAATACCTCACAAGAGTCTCAGCTGCTCCGCCTGGAGCCAGTGAAACTATGGCATCCCCAATTGGGGTTTGTTGTGAGGCTAAAGGTAGGGGAGGGGAAGAAGATAGGGAAGAGAAAGGTGGGGAAGTAGCTGGCTATTCAGATCTGGTGACAAAACACGGCTAAAGCCATTTCAAGCAACGTTTCAATTGTGAATGGTGGTTTACACCAGGGCGATAATGAGAGTATTTTCCACTCTGGAACGTGCCGCAAATATACTATGTATTATTTTAAATGAATAAATTGTGAAATAAAAAAATTAAATCATATAAAATTTATTTGCCACGCCGGGGTTCGATCCCGCGATATTCGGAATGCGAGTCAAGAGCCTAACCGCTGGACTACGCCGGCCGTCAACCGATCTAAACGGTATTAGAAAGAGAAAACACCACGCTTTATATTCAGGTCTAAAAATAAAACGTTAATTTGAAAGCGTATTTTATCACTTTTCAAAAACAGTTATTAGTTTTCAGATACATTCAGAAATATTCGATTTATTTGGATTTTATTGTAAAGCGGAAATATTTTGACCTTCCGACAAAATAGGCCCAAGGCCTTAGGGGTTAAATCAACACGGATAAAGGTGTTATCTTTGCGAATTCTACACCACCTTACGCCTGTATAAAGTGTGTGTGCGCAGAACTATTTATAAAGTTGTGTTTTATATCGGGATCTCGGTCTCGGCATTCTCGGCTATAAATTCTACCGAGAACTCTGTCTCGGTTCTCGGCAAGTAAAAATCGCCGAGATACTGGGCCATAACCGAGACCGTTGTAAGTAGGTACGGTATAGGATATTGGGATTCAAAATGCAGAAAAATTGCTTTTTATGTGCTACAACATCACGTTGTTCAATTTTGATTGTTAAAACTATTTAAAACAAATTATTATTTCATTCTTAAATATACTATACATATTATGCAAAAATAGCGCAATATCATTTTTTTTCTCAATTTATCTATTCTCGGTCTCGGCCGAGATTTTAATTTATTCTCGGTCTCGGTCTCGGCCGAGAACGTAAAACCTGTCTCGGTCGACCCTTAGTTTTCTAGTTTTAAATTTGAATGCAACGGGTTTATTCGCTAACGGCAATTCGCGGGGTTTAATTACGAAAGCGTTTTCAAGAACGTGCTTTTAACTGAGTGCATTTATTCCATAGAATTTTATATTCTGGGCACTGACTCCGCGGGCAAGTTGACTGTTGGAGTTCCACAACTGTATAGCAGGTGTATTGTGCGATCTTCATGCGGAAAGGAGCAATTCGCGGAGTCTTCCTTCCTCGGAAAGGAGGTGCATCCAAGTTGCCTCGGAATTTCTGTTATCAAGTAATAAATTTAATTTAATGAAATACAGCCACTGCCAGGGCAGAAACTTGATTAAATATTTTCATTGCTCAAATGCGGCCACAAGTGTTGCTATTATGCCAATTCATTCGAAAAACCCATATTATATTTAAAGTGGTGATTTTTTAGGATTAAAACTGAGGAAGACATCTTATCTGATCGATGTAGTTAGTATAAGCTAACATTAGATAAATAAAATAAAACTATAAGTTAAAGTAAATGATTCGTTAAAACGAAAGTAGGTATAATTCTTAGTTCAAAGCTGATTAACGAGCCGGAGCATAAAACCGCACAGCAAAATAAATATAATAAAAATTCCCATTCAAAAAAAGAAATTCCGCGTGATAAATCGTAACCATAAATAAACACCATTCGCATTCGTATATCTCGCAAGAAACAGCGGCAATAAAATCTCCGCCAACTAGATAAAAAAAATACACATTGTGGGTAAGTAAATAATAGAAGATTTTTATTCGGCCGAAAATCTTCAGTTTTATTTTGCGTTGGTGTTGAATATCTAATTAGAAAGTTCCTAGAGAATTTTCACCATTCGCCTTTCAAACATTTTTGTTCCGCCTACTAATAATCCACCGCTTGCACACGTGCTGTTTCCTTAATCGGACGTGACTCCAGCACGGTCCGGGGGATATCGAAATATTGAGCAAAATAACAGTGTTAACTTATAGTTTCCTTTTTACAGAGCCAGCGAAAACAGCACACTTTTGTACTCCACCTCACAAATTGAATTGAAAAAAATAAAGGTTAAGATGAGGAGAGATAATATCAAAGGAGAAGGCTACACCATGTTTTTAAACTTTTAAATACAGACAAGAAAAATATAAGCGGGTAGCTTCGTCCCTACTTTGTAGTTAACATCATCCAAACTGCCTGAATAATAAATTACCTGGCTGTGAAAATTGTTCTTTTCTAATTAGCGAAAAAATACCCAAAAAGGTAAAACAAAAGTTTTTTCTCTAATTGCCGAAAAATTTTACAAAAACATTATGTAAAAGATTAACAATGAAATTTAAAATGATAAATGGAAACTATTTAAATGCATACAGTCCCCAAAAAAATTATATAACCCTATAAACTCAAAAATAATACTCAACATCATCAACTTTTATGCAGGTGCTCTGAGTAGCTAGAATATGACTTACGGTGGCAATATACTAATATCGAATGATCATGCATCCAAAATATTTCGAGGAATCAGCAACCGTTGAATTGGTGAATAACTTTTCAAGAATTATTTTAGTGGCAACGGGTAATTCTTCAACATTTCAATAATAACTTAGTGTTACAAATATAATTTACATGCATTGATAAATGTGGTAATATCACACTTCCAACTCTGATAAATCGCGTCGGATACACTCTCAAACCTTCAAGTTTATATTAACTTCTGCAAGCAAAGTGCACACAGCCTCAAACAGGCAACCAGCGCGGTAGGCGATCAAGTTTTCGCCACACGTAGTACAGGGTACGGGAGAAGCCCCTCAAACAAAACGCGCCCGAACGAGGAATAAGGAACGAAACGAATCTACCAGCCACCAACGGGAGTACCACAAGGATGATTTACACCCCCTCTCGGTAACGAATGCACTTCATTTTACTTTGCATAACAAGGAGTGGATACAAATTGTATCGCTATAATAATTAATTATAAATTCAGCGAGGCGTACAATTTATCCAGATGATGAACTATCTTAATTGGATACAATACGCCTGTAACGAGCTGTGCATTCGAGTCATCTGTATGATATTTAAAATAAGAAATTTCAAATTCTCGATATTTGTTTTGGGGTGTTATGCCGTGTTGCGCTACCTCCTTCATTAGCCAACGTTTCGGACATCATTGCAGTGTCCATCATCAGGGCAGATCCAACAAATAACGAAAATGCTTTTGGCCGTGAAAATCTTAAAACGAATTTCAAATTCGTTTGTACGAGCGTTTTGCGATTACAATGTTTCAACAAGAATAATAATAATTACATACAAACGAAAATCTCATGCAAATATTAACATTTGTTATATCTCGACTTTAGTGAGTGCGAGTAACGTAGATAAGCCTAAAGTGTGTTTTAATTTAAGAATTGGTAGATACCTGCCTTGTATCTTACCTCGTTGTACTCTCAAATTTATATATGTTTAAACCTGCATTCAATAACCATAAGAAACATATACAAACTAAAACAAATGAAAACAATATATTTTGCACTCTGCCAATCTATAATAGAATATGGAATCATTGTTTGGGGAGGAGCAACAAACTCAGCTATTGCTCATATGGAAACCACACAGAGAACCATCTTAAAGATTATACTAAAAAAACACAGAATGACTGACACAGACCAAATATTCAACATGTTCGACGGACTTGATATACGACAATTATATATAAAAACACTTCTTAACTATATCTTTGACCAAAAACACAAACTCCAACAAACACAAACCATTAATAGACCAGTTAGACAAGCATACATACAAAACTTAAAAACACCGACGATAAACACAAGCTTTGGACAAAGACACCACAAATACCAGGCAATAAAAGCATTCAACCATCTTTCACTCGATTTAAAAAAAGAAGAAAACAAAAAACTTTTCATACTCAAAATTAAAAGATGGATTAAAGACCAAAAAAGACAACTTTACAAAAAAATCACAACATAAAAAAAAAAAAAAATAATAATAACACATAGACATAAACACCATTGCAATACTCACTAATATATAAAACCTTTTAATTTCACTATCGGTTTATATGTATCTATCCTATTTATATAGTTTTATTCTATTGTTTTATTTTAGTGTTTTTGTACTCTATTTTGTTTTGCTCTATTTTCTTTCTTTCAATTCTCATATGTTATTGTTGAGTCTCTTTTTTCTTTAGTTTTTATTTTATATGTATCTTAAGTAAAATAAAAAAATCATATCAAACTGTAAAATGAGGTCCTCAGCACGGGTAAAGCACCCAGTGAGGCCCACATTAGTCAAATATATAACACACATGTATAAATCAGGTGAATCAAATAAAAAAAAAAAAAAAAAAAAAAATATAATATAACAAAGGCGAGGAAAAATGGAGCAAAGAAAATCGCTTACGTTAGTCTAAAACAACTGCAAATAATTTGAAAAGTTTCTCCGTTTATACTTTGGGCAACCCGCTTTCCCAATTTCACAAAAGCGTATTTTTTACGTGGCTAAAAAAAGGCGCGGAAAAGTTTTCATGGCTTCGGATCTGTTGTGGCAGGAAACCCGTTACTCGAATGTCTTCAATCGGGAAAGAAAATAAGAATATGACCCAGAAAGCGAAACAAAAAGCCACTCCAAATATAAACATAAGCGCACAACAGGTGCGGGGCAGTTAAAACAATGCACAGAATGCATGACGAACTTCGCAAACAAAAGCACCACATTTAATTTCTTTACCATGCCCGAGGGGTCGATTGCCGCCAGAAATTCCTGGGAAAACAACCCAAGCTGCCTTTGAGCAAGCTGATTTTTATGGAAGAAAATGTTTGTGGTAACAATGGTGTGAACTGGAAACGTGTTGTAGAGGATGTGATGAAGGATCATTTTCAAATCGGAAGAAACGTTGTCATTAGTGTTATCGTGGATCCAGCGTACTTTCAAAAGGTTTCCGGAAACAGTTGGTTCAACGACACGATTTAAGATTCTCACGGAAAAAAAATTTGCATGCAAATAAAGTATTGTTTGGCAGCAATATTAATAATCCATATATATAAAAAATCTCGTGTCACGGTGTTTGTGGTCGCACTCCTCCGAAACGCCTCGACCGATTTTCATGAAACTAGGTAGGTATGAGAATAGGTCGTAAAATATATTTTATAACGCTAGGTGATTAGGGTGTCCCAATCCTGAATTTTTTTTTCTATTTTTTTGACTATTTTTTTTTCGTACTTTTTTTGGCATGTAAAAATACCTATAACCCCAAATTTTTCACCCTCACACCCCCACCCTCCGATTTTTCAATCGCGATTTTAGTATTTTTGTAAGAACAAGTCGTCTGTATTTCAAAGAGAAAGAAATTATTTATGTTGTTGAATGACAGATGGCGCTACGTCCGCCACATTGAACTTCTATCCACACATGCGTAAGTCATTCACGAGAAGCGTCGGCGTCGCGTGGTTTCGACATTTCATTCGGCATCTGTTATGTATTCCTGTAATAGATCCCATCCCCACACATTTACAATACATTCGTTATGTTTATTTAACAACCAAAATATTTCAGCTATTAATCAATATAAATAAATTATGACTGAAAAATATCATTTGAGATTTGACGCGGGTATATTTTGAGTTTGGTGGATGTTTTAGTAAACTAATACACATTTTTATTTGACGTGGATTATAAGATAAAAGGGCAATATTTTTCAGGAACTTACTTAGTTGGTCCTTTGTCCTGAACCGTGGGTTGTGTTCTCTGCAAACGATGTAGGGATGCTAAGCGACAATAATCATATTGTAGATTTTGAGCAATATGATTAATGTCGGGGGTCGATTCCTGTGCTGGCTTGTAACATTTTATCCACAGCCTCAACTACACCTTCGGTTTTGCTACAATGTTTAATTATTTATCTTTGGAGTTTCTGATTGCCTCTTCGACTTCTACCGTCATGTTCATATAGATATGATAGAAGTACGCCCGATTTAATCTGTTTAGCACATTTTAACAGACTTTTGCATCACGGTGGTAGACGAAATTTGTAAACAGACTTTTACATGGCAGGTAGCGTGATGTTTGGCCCAAACCTTTTCTTTTTTCTGACGGTGGTAACTAAAATCATGTTTAAGGAGTTCAATACCTTGACTACTTCCATAGTGGAAAAGAAATTATCGATGGTGAAATTTTTCCAGAGCCTTTACACAAACTGAGAAGGTTCGGAACCATTCGCTCGGTAATGTTTACTTGTTTGTTGGTTTCCAGTGGAAAAGTGACCTAATAGCGGGCAGGCATTTGTTGCATCAAAGGTCCAGAAATCCTGGATGCCATATTTAGTCGTTTAGATGGTACATAGAGCGAACTACCACGAAACAAATTATAAACACCTACATAACGATAATTTACGTTTGTTGGGGAATAATAACCCCTAAGAATCCGTGCAAAAATACATAGGACCAATGAATTTAGAGGAGTGTTTTGGCCGGGACCAAATAATTTCAGGTATAAAATAATAAAGTCTACAATCTGAATATAAATATTTTTTTACAAAACCATAAATAATGTACAGAAACCGTTTGTGTAAATAGGTAAAGAAATAATTTCAATTTTTACATGTAGCAAACACTTTGTGGGTATACATAATTATAATAATTACAATCTGGTTCGACCTGAACCTTCATCAGGGGTGTAAAAAACATGTTAAATAAATTACATAGTT
Organism: Limnephilus rhombicus; assembly: GCA_929108145.2. Taxonomy (NCBI): domain Eukaryota; kingdom Metazoa; phylum Arthropoda; class Insecta; order Trichoptera; family Limnephilidae; genus Limnephilus; species Limnephilus rhombicus. The sequence continues at coordinate 37,193,351 of OV815273.1, read as the reverse complement.
ACAGAGTATTTAAAGGTAAAAAGGAAGAAGAAGATAGAACATCAACTGTGGTGGGGGGCGAGGGCGAGGTAGCTAAGAGAAAGGGGGTAAAGTAGGTGTGTATATTATTATATTATATAAAATTATACTAGTAAATAGTGCAGGAAACTACTGTTTAAAACACTTGCACAAAAATAAATACAAAGTAAAAATATTAGGTATTGAATTTAAACCACACAGTACCTACGTACAAAATATAAAAAATCCGAAATAGTTTTTTTTTCTTTCAGCCGACAAAATACTGTCAATGTGTTAGTCAATTTTAATAGCTTTATCAAAATATTCCCCTATTCGATGAAAAAAACTACAATAAGCTTATATAATAAAATTGATGTACTAAATAAATCAACAACATCGGAGTATTTAACAGTATATAACAAAATATTCGAAATTATATATTGTTAACCAATACTAATGCACATCTTTAAAAAATCAACGAAATGAACTAATTCTTTTCGTATGGAAACTACTCTAATTAGGTCGTAGTCCGCCGACAGTTGCGTGGACACCATAGCATATCTCTTTAGTATTTGAATATCTTTGTTTGTTTCCAAAATTTTTCTTTTCTTTTTATTTTTCTTTTACTTACTGTTTTTCGTGTTTAATCAATTCGAATACACTTTTTCTTGTTAATTAATTGATTCCAGAATCTATTACTCCACTGTATAATTATGTAAATGCAAATTGTGAAGCTTAACTTTGCTTTATACTTTATGAATGATAATGTATTACCAACCTAATATGAATATGTGAATTTGAATGTCCTAGAACGGGAGACCTTCCTAATTGGACAGTCAAAGCTTCCTTATACTGAATGTATTTTATAACAAATAAAATATACAAATAAAAAAATATATATATAAATCGGTAAAATTGAAGCGAAAATTGTGAAAATGTTTAATAAAATACGACTCGTTTAAAATGGAGCAAAAATCTCTTTGGGGCAAGAAGCACTGTGAATTTTTTCATACATATACGAGTATGTAACTTGTAAAATATCATTAAAAAAACGTGTTTATAATATTTTTCGGGGCATACTTTGCGATTTTTTTCTATCGAGGGAATTTCGTATAATTTGCGTTTCGGCGTGGGGAATGTATAGATATTATCTTCAAAAATTATTTTTTTTTAAGAGCTTAAAAACTTCAAATGTTTAAGGGGGATATGTTAGAAATCGGTAGAAATTCGAGTAGCGGTGGATTAAAATGATTTGCCTGAATCGATTACATAAAAGGTTCAGAAAAAATAAAACGTTCTGGTGTACATTCCCAGGTATACCCATTCGAGTTGCTACAATGATTCCTTTGCAGATAAGACAACGTCAGAACCCATGTGGCACATATTAATCCATAAAATACAGTAGCTGATAAATGTTTTCCGAGAACTATTATAACAAACCGTGAGCATTTTATCACGTAAGCTCTTCCTTTGTAACATGGACTGACCAATTAACTACTCTTTGATATGCATACAAAACTTCTAGATTAATAGTAAATGAGGCATTTCCGCATCATCAATATATGCATCGTCTCACACGTACTGTGGTTATTTCGACCCGATGTGTATCACTTATCCATGGCATATCTTCCTAGGGTGTTTCGCGTAGAGTATTCTCCTTTCTCCGTCATTCACACGCTGCACTCTTTGTGACGATTATTATTATTCTTGGCGCGGCAGCCATTCGCGATAGACTTCATCTCGTCGCACCCGCTAGGTATGAATAACGCTCTGTAATTCATTTTTTCGGAACTTTGGGTTATGGTCATATCAGTAAGACCAGTAATGACAAGATTTTGACACAACATTTTGACACAACAAAAGGTCTGCGCAAGGTGGGTCCCAAAAATGCTCACCAAAGATCACAAACAACAACGGGTCGAAGGAGTCCGAATTCCTTGAGTGCTACAATATCGTTTGCGAGGAATTCTTTGACTTAATTGTGACTGGGGACGAGAGACCTTCTAAACCAACCTTTCGCGCCCATACACTGTTTTTCGTACACTTTATGCAGCTGAGAATGAATGTCAACCAGGGTATTGTTCTTTGCAAACAAAAGACGAATTACAGAGCGTACGCGCTGCCACGCCGAGACTAAGCGTCACAGAGAGTGTGGCGTGGTGGGATTTTGGCGTGGTGGGAATTTGGCGTGGGGGAACTAGGTTGTACGCCAGTGTGTCCGGATCGCCCGTAAAATCGTTCCTCGCGACCGTAGCACATTGGAGACCTTATTTTACGGACAGCCCTCGTATTAGCGTAAGAAATAGTTCTGTTGGTGGGTGGACTGACTGTACCACTCGAACGAACTACAACTGTATGTATAAGAAAATAAAATTATTCAATCAATTTCCCCTTGATATATGATGAACAGAAAAAAACTACGACAATTATTATTAAAAAAAATCAATTGGAAATTTTGTAGTACCACCATATAATTTTTTTCTTTTTCTTCGGTATATTATGTTTTGTTTATCATTTCTGAAGTATTATGTACATCTAATCAACAATGTTTAATACTTCTACCAATTACCTTATAAAATTATTACATCTCTTCTTATGCATAAGTTATCTTCTCTAAAATAGTCAAATGATGATATTAATCGTCGCGTCGAATTAATTTTAGAATAGAAATTCACATTGAATAATAATAAATATCACTTTACTTCACTATGTAACTTTTCAAGTATGTAAGTCGTAGTAACATATAAGTTGATTAATATGAAAGTTGTATCAATAAAAATTTGTAGAAATAAAAAAAAAATTGTAGTTAATAAAAATTATGAAAAAATAAAACAAAAAATATTCTTATCTCAATGCCAAATATGTCAGGGTTGGTATCAAAACTGCATTGTGGACTGTTAGCCTCGTTTTGACATATATATTTGAAATATCGACTAGTAGGTATGCCTACAATGATTAGGGCAAAGTACATAAATTTATCAAGTGTAAAGTACATAAATTTAGATATCTACTAATTCGTTTTATTCTACTTTATTTTTTATTTTTACTTTATACATGAAAATAAATTAATTAAATTGGTGCTCTCTTGCGCAAGCATGTTATGATTGATTCGTGGTTTTTATTACGAAGAAACTGGATGAAACAATTTAAATGCGGAAAATAAAATATTTATGTCATGGGGATAAAACATAATGAAATAACAAATCAAGCAAAATAAATGCTTCGTAGCGAAAAGTTTCATCGTTCAAATTCTCAAATAGTGCAGAAAGTATTTTTGTAACAGAAACAGTAAGAAGGTCTTAAATGTACTTTTATGATTGAGTTTTATTATTGCAAGGGGATCTCTAAAGTGGCGTGGGTCAAAAAATCGAATGAATAAAAAGTTACCCCTGAATACATAGGTATGCCCTTTGAGATTAGATTCCCGAGGCATTGTACAAGTTGGCTGAAAAAATAATCCCATCGCCTCTTTCCTGACGGGGTGTCAGCCTAATGGGATTAAGATGAAAAGGTCCGGGGGTGATTATGCCCCCCTGTTCCCTTAATTAAGTTTCAAGACTTATGATTAAATTTGTCCCACAAAAAAAGCTTCAAAAATGGCGAGAAAATGTAAGGAAATGTTCACGGGATTTTCGTATGAATGTTTCAATGCAGGTTAGGGGTGGGCTGTCAAAGATTATTTTTAATATGAATTCTTCAGTGTGAACACACATTCATTTTTATATTATCTTTGGGTTAGATACGTTAAGTATAAAGTACTTCTTCGTTTTTTATTGTCTAGAGTTATTTTATTTTTTGTTTCGAAGAGTTTTAATGTACGTACATTGAAAATGAAAACTCTTCTAAACAAAAATGTCTAGAAATTTTTACATAGTTAATGCCCAAGAAATACAAAAAAATGAGTTATTTTAAACTATTCATTGAAATAAAGCGACGGAAATGAAAAAAAGATGCATGTAAATATTACAACGTCGTTGCACACACAAAATATCCTATGTGGATTTTAGAACGTTGGGAGATACTAAAAAACTGTTTTTATTAATTGTAGAGTTTTGTGACACTGTGTTTATTAAAAAAGTGGACTTCATATAAAATTTTCATTAAAACCGGATTTTTTTTTTTAAATTTTCTTACAGGATTTGTTGTGCGCACTGTTTACTACACAAAGGATATTTTGTGAAGCAAACGTAAGAATGGCAGGGCAGCTTTTTTCATACGAATCTACAATTTGGATTTGAGGCCAAAATAACCAAACTAAAAAATATTTTTTTTCATCAGAAGGTAGAGCTTAATATCTAGCGCAGATATGTGCTATTTTACCTGTTTTTGTTTTATTTTGAAATATTGGTCGTTAAAAATTCAATTTCGAATGATTTTGGAGGAAACTTTGGCATTTTTTGTGAATAAATTATAATTATTAAAAAAATATTCTTGCTTTATAATAAATAAATATCCAAAAATACATTTCTTAGTGTAGAAGATTTTTTATGTTCAAACAATTTGTGTTAAAAAGTAAATTGGTCGTTTGTAATTTGAATTTATGCACATAAAAAACTTTTTATTTATTTTATAATTTTATATTTCTGTAGTAAATAATTTTTTTTTAATAATTACCATTAACTCACAAGTAACTGCCAAAGTTGCCTCTAAAACCATGAAAAATTGAATTTGAATAATGGAATTTATCTACCTGGTATGTCAGATTATTTAGGAAACCGTATAAAATATTGATAAGGGAAATATTGTGCACGACGGAGAAAAAAATTCGCATCGAATGGAGTAAATGACAAAAACCTCACATGGGATACTTTGTTAATGCAACGAAGATAATCAAGTGTTTAAACAAGCCACAAAAGTGGAGTCGAAGAAATGATTGTTTATGAATAAGATCGATTCGGTGTAACTCAGCAGAACTTTTATCAAAGTAATGTGACTGAAAGCCGACGCCCCATTCTGAGACTTTCATTACATTATAAATATGAATGCATCACCATTTCCGTAAGCAAACATTGCATTTAATAAGTAGGTTCAAAGAACGTTTAGAAAGTACACGCACAGTAATTAAAATTTAATGTTGGCATGGTTTAAATTGCATTTCCGCCGCTGGCAGTTAACATAAAGTAATGAGTTTCGTGGGATAAAAATGGTGGATTAATGATTTCATTGTGCACAAACAAAACGGGCGTTTTCCATTACTGAAATATAATAACGCCACTTAAAACATAATAATAAAACAATATTTAAACTAGGTATTTGAAACTATAAGGAATTCGAGAAGACTTTTTTTATGGATAAGCCGCTGCTTCAGTTTTTACGAAGAAAACCTTTTGTATGTCAACTGGTTGAAAGAAGACTTGCATAACAAATATCTAAATCCACTTTTGTTTAATCATGCAAGTAATATTGTTTTAATTAAATGAAAATAAATCACTTTGAAAAACACCACGTATTAAATCAACATTATCATTAATAATTTTGATTAATTTAATTAACTTTGATAATTTTGATTAAATAAGTGGTGTTTTACAAAACGATTTGTTTTCATTTAATTAAAATGACGCCACAAAGTTAATTTGCGAAGAGTGAAGATGAAATTAACATTATTTTGTTTAAAAATATATATTTTATACAATAAGCTCCTGAAATCGTAAAACTTGCAAATCTTGATCCCATACGAGTTCGTATCAAATATTCCAGGAACGTGAAAGATAAATATGTATCATTGGTATTCTGGCCTGCCGCGGTTAGATGTGAATATTTAGACAACTACCTGTCAATACCAAATACTCGCTAGCTAGGGGACAAGACGCACAATGAATTTGCATACTATTCATTCACGTGGAACAGGATACATGATTTTGAGACACAGCTCTAGTGAATATCGTCCTCGACGTTAGCAAACGATACCGTACGTCTTTCTGATTATTGATACATTAGCATTCAAGTCATGAGCCACCTTCTTACCTTGTAAATAAGAAGAATTACGGGAAGTGCGCAAACCCTAATACGAGAAAGCAATTAACAAAATTATTCACGTTAAATTCAGCAAGCCACTGTGTTCGAGCATTACCCCGTCTACCATTTATCTGAGTACAGCCGTATTAAACTTTGTGGTAATAAAATAATAAATCGAAGTATAAAATGAAACCTAAAACAAAATTTTGTAAACAGTCGAGAAAACTCCACAATCTCACGATACTCCGCTCATTTAGTGCAGAGGTGAGCTGGTTTGGCTTGGCTGATAGCAAGGACAAGGGTATTATTCGACTTCTGGTAACAATGGTCTTAGGATAAACTCCGTCAAGTCGTAATGGCAGAAAGACTGGGACTTGATCGGAATATAAGGAACAATTAATTTTAGGCACTGTAGACATCCATGCCTTGCGAGGTGTTCTTTAAATATAGCAAGCAGTTTTCTCATGGTCTTCACAGGCAGGTAGCAAGGGCGGCTGGTTGAACAGTGTGTTTGTGTGCAGCACTGGTAAATTATATCGTCTAAAATTACTTTATAATATCTTCTCCAAAAATATAAAATCTATGAATTTCATTAAAAATATCACCTACCAATATAATGCATAATATAATATGAATCAGGGAGAGCAAATTCTCAAAGTTCCGCGCGAATTTACCCTGTCCGGTGTGCAGGCCGATTGCAAGCGGAACGAATTGTAATATTTAAATAAATGAAGACAATATAAGCGAAACTCAATCGAAAATCTGGAAACAGAAAAATCAGAAAAACATATTGACACCTCTGGGACTCGAACCCAGGACCTCTTGCTTTCCGGGCAAACGGGAACGAATTGTGTTTTTGTATCGAATATCCCAAACATCGCAAGCGCGCAACGCCGGCCATATGTATGAAAAATTAAGCTATTTTGGTGTGCCACCCAGCGGCCTTTATCATACAAACTTAAATTTGGATTTAAGTTAAAAATACTAAACCAAACTGAATAATTCTTTTTTTAATCAAAAGGTACAGCAAATACCTAAATTTTACTTATATTTGCTTTTTTATTGATTGGTGTTTTAAATTATAAAACGCAGATCATTAAGGAATACATTTTTTTAATAGGTAACTTTGACAATTTTGCCCTCGTGCTGTTTATACATTGTTTATAAATACTGTTTGTATCCTGTTTAAAATTAAATATAAAACTAACTAACCAACCATCACGCCGTTTCCCCACAGGGGTAGGCAGAGAGGACGGACCGCCAAATAACTTGGTCTTGGCACACACTCTTTGCCTCACCCTCATTCATACATCGTCTCATACATTCTCTTCTATTATTCCGACTTTCGACATGGCCCGACTCAAGTATCTGATTCACTTGCTCGTGCCATGTCTTCCTCGGGCGTCCCCGACTTCTTCTACCATTCACATTTGCGTCGTATATTCTTCTTACACTACTTTCAAATTTATTTTATTTTATGAAATATAAAATAAAATAAATGAAACATTGTAAAAAAAAGAGTTTTTTGAGGTTGAAATTTAAGATTTATTTACGAAAAAATAGTATTGTGTTTTTATTTTCTTAGTACCGAAAAATAAAAATTTGAATTAAAAAGCGATTTGTAGAAGTTTTTGCACTTCGAAAACAGCTTAAAGTAGATCTTCTCTCCAAATAAGATTAGTGGGATCATTTTTACCTAATGTTGCTTAGTAATCGTTATCTCATAGTTACGGATTTATATCAGTGAACCACCACGTTTTCAGGGCAGCGGCCGCCACTGGCAGGTAGTATGACCTTTATCGCCGGGGTAGCAAAATGATTCATACATGCTCCGGCATACGTGGCAACCAAGTTTTATCTTGATAGTGTTTTACTTAGCTCTTCCATGTAATTTTTTTATAAAACTGGGGCGATGGAGCATCTACGCCTTTCGTACAAGAGTACTTCCACATACTCCTACCTGTTCAGTGCAAGTGGTATCCCCAATAATTGGGGTATGTTGTGAGGCTGATGGGAGCGGGAAAGGGAAAGAGATGAGGGAGAGAAATAAGAAAGGTTGCGTAGGTAGTATGTTCCAAAAGCAGGTCATTTCAAGCAACGTTTTGATTCTGAATGATGGTCTTTCACCAGGGCGATACTGAGACAAGTGAAAGTTACCATAGAATCAAAAATGAAAGCGACACTTCTTTCATTGAGTAATTCCAAGTCGTACAAAGTTTTATGGCGCATTCTAACAGAAGTTTAAGTTAGAAGTTTTTAACAGACAACGCGAGATTCATTGATCGATGGTTAATTTGAACAATACACCCCCTAAACTAGGCAAAGTCCGTGTAATCTACGTTTCGTAAAAACTGAAATTTAGGATGGATTTAATGAAAATAATCCAAGCGGTGCTCGCCGAGTTCCGTGAATGCGAATTTAGAAAACATGGCAGAGTTTTAATCCGCTTCACTGAGCTTTCGATAGCTACACAACAGCTATAGCATTATAATACCAGTACTCTGTACTAAAGTACACACCTATAGAAATGGTAGCGGGCCCGGGCTTCAGAATGCAACAGCTGTATTCACACAAAGCGACGGAAATAATACAAGCAAGTTGAACTCAACCATAATATGGAAACTCATTTCGTATTATTTCTTGCAAGAGCAATGTAGCCATATATTTTCATTATATTAAATGAAATACAGAACTTTAAACGACAACATTGTAATATACAAGCGACACAATGACTTTTTTTCATATAACGAGCAGCAAACCTTTAAACCACTGGCATTAAGCCGCGGCATACCCTATTTCTACCGATTTATTACATATCATGTACGTTAAATACTTTCAAGTTTTAAAGCTCTTCAAAAAATATGTGTTATTTTTTAAGATAATATCTATACATTCCCCGCGCCGAAAAGCAAATTTTATGAAATTCCTTCGATAGAAAAAATCGCAAAGTGTGCTCCGAAAGATATTATAAACACGTTTGTTTCAGGATCGACCATCATAACAAATAATGTAACCATAATATGCAATGAATAAAGAAAAAAAAATAAAAAAAGTTATTTTACATGTTATATGTATGAAAAAATTCACAGTCTTTCTTTAAATGCTATTTTAGACAACCTCCACGAGATTTTTGCTCTATTTTAAAACAGTCTACTTTTTGGGCGGGTATGCCGCGCCTTAAGTATCTGGGTACCTGAATTTGCCGCTTCAATAATTCGTTATTTTCTATGTTTTGTTTTGGCAGATAAATATAAAGCTCAAAGCTCTGATGAAAATGACGTTTAGGCGCAAATTAGCTGCGTTTTCTAAAAATTCGAGAAAACAATTTTTGCAAAGACGCCGAAGCTTTATTAAACTTGAAATGCTGATGGTCTCAGAAAGGGGAATAATTTATGTACATTGTTTTTTATCTCAATCTGTTTTGTTGAAGCAAATTTAATGGAACCAAAAATAGGTCTTATCGAAATGGATGATTTAGCTTTGGCACGTATTGCTGCACGACCATTTATTGTACAGTACAGTACAAAACTGTTAAAATAAAGTCCTTAAAATTCCAAATACACCAACGATTCCACCATCACTTAGGATGGGTTGTTTCAAAAAGTTTGAAAATTAACTACAAATATTTGATGAATTGTTAATTTTTTTTTACAACCCGACCTTTATACTTTTTTAATTTGGTTTTTGAATGAATGAATATTAATTTAGATATGTATTTATTTTAATTAATTATGTAGGAGATATTATAAAAACGAAATATAATAAAAGGATAATGGAAATTTTATTAGCTAATTGAAAAGAATAAAAAAAACTTAACTAAACTAAAAAAAAATACTTTAATTATTTTAACAAAAGTTAGTATATCGTAGTAAAAAAATAAATAAAAGTACATATGCGAAATAAGTCTTAAACACTGTTCGTATAAATATTCCTCAAACTAATCAGAAAAATGTGATGAACCCTTTTAAATTGAAAAAAGTTTGCACAATGGATAGGGTAACACTACCCAACTCGTGTAGGACTTTAATCAAACCACATTGTCAATCAAATCAATCAAAGCGTCCACAGTTTGACAGCAACGTACGAGTATTGGCACAATCCACGTCCTCCTGTTTGTTTGTCTCTGACACAGCACCGTAGAATCGCGGCACCGCAGAGTCGTAGAGCCGTAGAGCCCGCTATGTGTACTTTGTACTGTGTGCGGAGCGTAAACCCACCAACTGTGATGGAGAAGATTGAAGATTTCCAGCCGGATTGCTTTTTAACAGATTTCATTTTTCTCTATCGGGCGGTGATAAAAATAATACCTACTTACCAGTTTTTCAGGGGTACACTGGATTTGCCCGTAACTGGGCGTGCAATGCTGCAGGGGTGTAACAAATAATAATAATACCTAACACCTGGCAAATTTTATGGACAATTTTTATGAAAATCTCAAAAGTACAAAAATTAGAAGTACGATTGCCTCGCGTCAACTCACGGGTCAGAAAGGAGCGGATTGTCCTTTCTACGTAAATGGCTACCTTTGGTTCCCGCCGAAATGAATGCTACTTTGCACTCAAATCCGTGTTCTTGAACTATATCTATGGACGTGGTTATCTCATAAAATACGATAGTTATTTGATACGTTTATGATACATTTGTTTACGAAACGTCACATTTAGTTCGTCATTTACGATTTACAATCTATTCGGCGGATATGTAAAGTATTTAACAATGTTTTTCACGGGGTGGAAGCTGAGAATACCTACTCGGAGGTAATTAACTTCGACTTTAGTTGTACTGCCGTATATCCGCTTTGTATACTTACTTGAAGAAATAATCTTTTAAGGGATCAACTATCGTGGTATCAACTGTCGGGGACCAACTGTCGGGGGGATCAACTGTCGGCGGACCAACTGTTGGGAGCCAATTGTCTCCGGATTAATTGGCATGGAACCGTTATGCAGATGCAACCCCAATATTAGGCACCAGGAACCAATAGCATTATGAAACACGTAAGTTTAAAACATATCGGCGTAGGAAAGGAAAAACGGCTAAAGCTGTTTGGCACTATAGCCATTTTTTTTTATTTCCAGCGCCGGTATGTAATTAAAATGGCTTTTAAAATACCTACTTAACCATTCCATTACTACAATTTAAAGAGGTTTGAAGAAATAGACGAAAATGCTATCCATATAATTTATTTACAGATTAGAGCCACCCAGTGAGTCCAACATTATTAAATCTTAATATATAAAACAAAGTCGGGTTAGTTACATCTTATCTTCTTAATATGTAAAACAAAGTCGGGTTAGTTACACTATTTATAACTCGAGAACGGCTGGGCTGATTTTGATGATCTTTGATTTATTGGATTTGTCTCCGCCCCGGATAGGATAATAATAACTATTAAAACATCACAAAAGTTAACGAAATAAATAGTTATAAAGAAAATTATTTTCCCCATACATTTTGTATGGAACGAATTCTCCTATTTTGAAAGAACTGCAGCAATATTGTGAGGGGTATAATATTGAACTGTGCATGAATTCCAAACATTCAAAAACGTCAAATGTCAATGCGTTGATTGTTGTGCATTTGTTTTTAATCATATAATGCTGCCCTTCTTTCTTACACACTCAATGTCAAATGGTGGACGTATGTCTGCACACCTCCAAAGGAAAAATACAATAATTATAATAAATCTCTGAAATGAAACGCATTTTTTTACATAAGCTCCACACAGGAGGCCCTGAGGAAAATAATTTCTCTCAGGACCTATGTCATCTTAGGGGATGCTGTGTGGAGGATCTTTTTAAGGAATGGGGAGGATAGAAAGTTCTGGGAAGGAAAAGGGTATGAGGGGTGGGTAGGAATCTGGGGGTCAGTGTGTCCGGGAGTGACGGACGTATGAATCCATCCCTCCAACTGTGGTGCAAGGCAATGGGTCGAGAGAGTCCGGCTGGAAAGGTCAAAAGGCATCCCTCAACCAGTCTCTCTCGATCCGGCCCGCCACGCAGCAGGTGGGCAGGCACATCAACTGCCAAGACCCGGACATAAGTCACCTTATGAACCCGGGCACCCCTGCTAAATCACCAAACGTAGCGAACCACTTGGTTATTCAATAAATGGTTCCCGGGGCGGCGGCACCCGTATTCGCTTCCCAATTCCCGTAAGTAATTGTAAAAGTAAGAAAATCACAAAAATATAAATCCGTACATAACGCCATCTCTGATACTGACAAAAACAAAACACGGACAGTTGCGCATTGATAATTGCTTCATTGCGTAATTTTTAACTTAATAAAAAAACTGAATTTAATTCAACATTTATTGATTCTGAGGCGGTACGAAGTTCTTCGGGTCAGCTAGTTATGTTATAAAATGTAAACTATCGTATTAAAAATTAAACATTATTATATTAACTCAGCACAGGTGAGCTACCCAGTGAGGCCGACATTGCTGAATTGTATTTAAAAATGTTATTAAAAATGTTAGATATTATGTCCAATAAAATAAATAATAATAATAAATAAATAAATAATAGATGCCGTGAGCTACGAAAAGGTTCGTATATATTATGGGATTCTCTCATTGACGTATGGACAATACTTGATCGAAGGATTCTCTCAAAAAAATAGAAATACATTTGAAATAGAGCAAAAACATCACTGCAATCATACAAATAAAAATTGAAGGCTATGAAAATAAAAAATTGCAATATTTTATCTTTTTATGATCTCAAGAGACGAGTTTCACTCCGAATCAATCGGACAGTCCTTTCATTTATAATTTATACAATATACAATAATACCACGGTGTGGGGGTTTCTGCTTAATCTACAAATTACTTGCCTATTATTATTATTAAGGTATATTCATAAAAGAAAATAATGAAAAAGGTGCAAAAAATGTGCCTAGGCAGTCGCAAAGCGATATATTGTGCAGGGACCCGAGGTTAGTATAGGCCCGTAGAGACCAGAGAGGGCTTTATTTTAAGTTATTCTACTTCCAACAATCCTTACAAAACCTTGAATACGACTACGATAAGTAGTTACGAGAAAGACTAGAGATTAAGCGAACGTGTTCACGTGATGTGGGGAATTTCGTCCGGAAGAAAAGAGAATATATTATTTTTTTATCGCCGCAAAACATATGATTTTCAGAACTTACATGTGTAATATGGAGGCGGGGCACGTCAAATATAGCGCGGAATATTTGCCGAGTAAAAAAACAATCCGTAAAAAATAAAGTCAATTAGTACAATACATCTATTTTCAAATGACTTTTAAAACTTTAATTTTTTGTTTGTTTTTCTTTTGACCGGGGTTTGAACATACCTACCGAGTGATCGGAATCAACTCCGTTACCAACCAGGTCAAATCCCGAGTTGGTAAGACCGACATTTATTTCGTACTGCTTTAATTTCTTCGAATTTCAGTAAAATATCGAGTGTGTGTGATTTCCACTTCCAAGAACTCTGGACTGAAATTTTTACCAAAAATACTGGATATTTTAATCCTATGTCCAGAATGTGTCGTTCATACAACTTGTTAAAATACACACTTTCATAGATATTTTTCTAAATAATGTAACATGTTTCAAAAAATATCTCCACGAATTGTGCACCTAAAAAAAAAAAAATATTATGTTTGTTGTTTTATTACATCTCAAGAAATACTTCATAAATATTGTATACTTATAATGTATTTCAATTTTGTATTTAAGTTTTTTTTAAGTTATGTATAAATAATACTTGCATTGTTTTTCATGTGTTTGCTTCTGTAAAAATTCAATTGTGATTACTGCAGACACATTAGTCTAGGGATATTTATATTTGTATTTTAATTAATTATATTTTACCCACAAAAATGTTTTATAAATATCCTGTTTGTGTCTCAAATAAATAAAATAAAATAAATAAAAAGAACCCACTTCATTCACACATTCATTCAATCAAGAAAACAAAAGTGAAATTCACACAGATGTATTTGAAAAAGCGCCGTAAATAAACTGTGGCGGCTGGTAGAATGAACAACAAATAATTTATGGTAAACGGTTGTTAATAAATTATGTTTATTAACAACACGTTTATTAGTAATAGGGCTCCCCTGAAATTGTGAAAAACAGATGGAAGTCTAGCAGGAATCATAGGTCGTTGCGTATTTTTACCTGGCCGTTTATTTTTAAATGCCGGTGCCAATCATTTGCAAACAAAATAACGAAATTATTTTGAGGATCATCAAACTTATCAAAACGATCAAATGCATTGACGGGTCAAATAACACGTACGTATTCGTATTTAAAAACGTAATAAATTGACGGCGTCCGAGGTCGAGGGGTAAGGCTCTCGACCAGTAGTACGAATGTCGCGGGTTCAAATCCCGGCTTGCACAAATAAATCTTATTTTTAAATAAATGAAGACAATATAAGCGAAACTCAATCGAAAATCTAATCAGAAAAATCAGAAAAACATATTGACACCTCTGGGACTCGAACCCAGGACCTCTTGCTTTCAATCAAGTATGGTACAGTTAAACATGACCGAATTTCATATCGACACCGTGGCGCAGTGGTTAGCGCGTTTGCCCGGAAAGCAAGAGGTCCTGGGTTCGAGTCCCAGAGGTGTCAATATGTTTTTCTGATTTTTCTGATCAGATTTTCGATTGAGTTTCGCTTATATTGTCTTCATTTATTTAAATATTACAATTTGAGGTTTTACTCATAAAGTTAAAAATTAAAAATAAAATATTCATCCTAGACTTGCAGAAAAGTCGATAGATGTCGCATATTAAATAAAATGGATAAAGATTTATCCAGACACTATCTAGAGAGCATTTAGTTCGGGTTTGAATCTTGCAATCATACATAAAGATAGTTGCCAATGATATATGCGTTAAAGAAAATGAAGATAATGTAGTTGGTTCTTAGTCGAAGTATGGTACAGTTAAACATGACCGAATTTCATATCGACACCGTGGCGCAGTGGTTAGCGCGTTTGCCCGGAAAGCAAGAGGTCCTGGGTTCGAGTCCCAGAGGTGTCAATATGTTTTTCTGATTTTTCTGATCAGATTTTCGATTGAGTTTCGCTTATATTGTCTTCATTTATTTAAATATTACAATTTGAGGTATTACTCATAAAGTTGAAAATTAAAAATAAAATCTTATTTTATTCACATGAATTATTTTCCAATGTATTCAATTTAAATAGCATAATATATGGTATACACGGCAGGTCCCAGACCATCATTCAGAATTGAAACTGCTTGAAATGGCTTTCCCGACCTTCTTCTTACCCATCTCCTTCCCTTCCCCACCATCTTCAACCTCACAACATACCCGAATTGAGGATGCCATAGCCTCACTGGTTCCAGAAGGGAGCAGTTGGGACTCTTGTGTGGTATTCACATTAAAAAGGTATATTTAAAAAATAATAAAATGAATTGCATTGATTCCACCAGTCAAAAAGCTAGATATTTGAATATCTTATTTGATAAATTCTTTGGTTAATATATATATATTAAATTAATACATATTATTATTTACGCCCTAGTGGGCTTTTACAAAGAAAGATAATAATAGCTAGGCAGGTACGTAGTACACAATATATGACGATTAAATTAATAGTAAAAAATAAAATTAATTAAAATTAAAATCATACATTTCATTAAAGTAATTATAAAGACTTAGTTTTATAACTAACTAGCTGACCCGGCCACGCATTGCTGTGGCTAATAAAACACAACGTCATCTACTGGATGGTTATCAAACCTTTATACCACCGCCGTCTTTGAGTTTATCGCAAAGAGACAGACAGATGCCGCGGAGGACTTATAATACGTAGATATGGTGTGAAAGATTATAATAATGTGCATGAAATGCTTGGGGTAACCAACGTATTTAAGTTAATAAGGATTAATACTGTATCCGTCTATATAACTTTTCAATTACCGCAATGTACTTGATCATTTTTTTAGAAGATAGAATGGGTGTAGTAAGCCATCCATAAAAGATAGAATATGCCTTCACGGACTTTTTTGTAGATCTATAAAAAAGAATATCCCACCATGCATTGTTTTGTTATATCCCAAAAGGATTAGGCAGCGTTTTCGATGAAAGCTACCAAGCGGCTGACTTTCTCCGACACTTCTAACAATTATCATTATGTTTCAACCAATTTACACAAATTACATACCTAAACCTTCCTCACGAAACACTCTAACTAAACAACTCATATCTAAACAATCTATTAGTGAAAACTGCATGAAAATGCGTTCAGTAGTTTTCGAGTTTATCGCGAACAGACAGACAGACGACGCGGGGGACTTTAATTTATAATATGTAGAGATACAGAATCTGCAAACATGTCTACACTATTCCCAAATTTATGGCCAAAATGATGTAATCTATTTATAGGTGTATGAGCCTTATAGTTTGTTTTAAAACAGGTGATATAATTACATATTCATGAAAATAAAGAGATAAGATTAGTTTTACATAAAACTTTGTAATACTAAAGAACTTTAAACAGAATAAAATTGTGCAAACGATCAACTTTGTTGACTCGCAGCTGTCTAAATATTTTCTTCGCACACATTATTATAAAAAAATTCGAGTAAAATTTCCGAATAAAACATTATTGTATTGTATTGGGAGGTATTAAGGTCACGAGGCCTGAAGGAGCCATTCGATAACAGAATTTCAATAAACTAATGATATGAAATACTCCTTTATGCCTTTGGTCTGGGACAATCGATCCTTAGAGGTTTGTTTTCACTTAGACCCAAATAAGGAAATGTGTGAAGGGAAATGCGCCTAGAATTCTAGATACATCTGTGTTTGAACTTTACCTCTGCCGTAACATAGATAAGGGGCTTTAGAAACCCTTTCCAAGGAAACCTTAAGTATTCAATACACTATCATTATCTCTGTTTTCGGATAAATCACTGAATTCACTGATGCATTATTGTTATCTTTCTGAATAATGACTCCATTGTGGAGAATTCGTAAAATCAATAACACAACTATGTACTTACTTAATAATTAAGATGTGCTGTCAGGCAATAAACAATTCAATAACATCAGAATTAAACGAGACATTTGTTGCTTACCTCGAGAGTTTCAGAAGCATTTTGGTTAAATTATTAATAATTTTATTAAAAACAAGTAATTTTATTTACATCACTTTATTCTTTATACATAATCTACATGTTTCGTGAACAATGTTGTACATAAATAAATAAATGTACATTGAAGTCACAAATTAAATACAGATTACAGATTAACTAACAGGGGAAATGGTAGAAGGAAGGGGGGGGGGGGGGGGGGTGTTCAGAGTGGGGAAGTTTATTCGAATTAGGGATTACAATATCATCAGCTGGGAAAGACCGGTTAAGTGGGAAAAAATTCAAAAGAGGGTTCATAATTTTTTTGCTTATTAATTATATCTGTTTTGACATTAACATTTTTCCATACTTCAAAACTATTTCTCTGCGATGCCTTATAACCTGTATGTAGTAATATTTCTATTTTTGAGAGTGATACTTCATGGTGGAATTCCATTATAATATATTATAATAAAACGAATATAAAACTTTATTCCACTTAATTTTATTCGACCGTAACCGGTTTCAGCTCGGAATAAAGTTTTATATTCGTTTTATTATAATATACTGTATGTAGTATTTTAAGTCCTAAGTTTGAATCAAATGTATGATCATTTTTTAATAAATGATCTGCGAACTCAGATTCGCTATTAGCTATTACCATTTAAAGCCCTACGACGTTCTACTCTTCCTCAAATTTTCTGTTAGTTTTACCTATGTAAAAGCAATTAAAATCCTTACAATTGAGTTTATAAACACCTGATTTTTTTGTTTTAATGTCGCTACCTTTGTTGTTGAGGATGTATTTCTTTAATTTATTATTGTTTAAAAATTAAAGTGATGTAATCAATATTATTTGTCTTCTAGTAAAATAAATAATGCCATCACAAAGTGAAAACTTGTCAGAATAATTTTTCTTCGAAACATAAATAATGTTCCGCCAGTGGGATGAGACATAGATGACGATGGCAGGTCTAATTTTGCGTAGCCATTATATAACAAATAGAAATAATAAATTGGAGGCCTCAGCACAGGTGAGCTACCCAGTGAGGCCGACATTGCTGAATTGTATTTAAAAATGTAAGATATTATGTCAAATAAATAAATAATAAATAATACTATTCTTCACTAGCTTTCATACCAAATTTCAGGTCACCAAAAATGCGCGGATATAAAATACTTCCAATGGAAAGGTTTAACTCCGTTTCAAATCGAACAAGAAATGATCACTTAAAAACTCTTGAAATCAACCCTTAAAAACTCTTCTCCATTTTCCGAATTTCAAAGAGGTCGCAGGAGTACTGATGACGAACCTCACTTCGGACGCCCCGAGGTCACAAGTCACAACTCACGAAATGATGGAAAAAATCCATAAAACCGTGCTGGAAGATCGCAGATTAAAGTTATAAATGAGATGGCTGAAGCTGTTACAATGTCAACTGAATATAACTATGCACAACATGTTATATAACTATGGGTATAGAAAAGCTGTGCGGTAGGTGGGTGCCGCGTTTGCTAACAGTTGATCAGATGGCGCACCGCAAGACTGTTTCAGAAGAGAATTTGACGCTGCACAATCGGAATCCAAGCAAATTTTTGATCCACCACTATACGTATGAAAGTAAACGACAATGAAAACAATGGACAGGACCAGGAGAACCAACATCAAAGATGGCACAAATGATTTTGTCAGCGAATAAGGTTGAAGTAAATGTTTTCTGAGATACAAAAGGAATTATCTTTATTGATTACCTTCAGAAGGATAAAACTATCAATGGTGAATCATTACACAACTTACTGCAACGTTTAATTGACGAAGTAAAAAGAAAACGAACACACCTGGCGAAAAAAAATCTTGTTTCACCACGATAATGCACCAGCACACACTTCAGTTGTCGCGATGGCTAAAATCAGCGAATTAAAGTTCAAATTGCTTCGCCAACCGCCTTATTCGCCAGATTTAGTACCAAGCGACAATCATCTATTCCCTAAGCTCAAAACACGGCTTGGCGTACAAAAATTTCGGGGCAACGAGGAAGTCATTGGCGCTGTAAGTGGGTATTTTGAGAAGTTCGGCGGATGGCACCATAATGCTGGCATCGTTCCGTTAGAGCACAGGTATGGAAAATGTATTAGTCTTCATGGAGATTACGTACAGAAATATAACAAAATAAAAATTGGTAATTTCTTTGTCAGGCCGGAAAATTTTCACCCCGCCCTCGTACATTATTAAGAATTTTTATTATTGATTTGTTTATAAGTTGTTCACCGTGCCGGACAGGTGAAAAACAATAAAAAAATGAACGTTTTACGAAGCACTTTAATGCGCATAATACACATATTTATGCTTTCATAATATATCCATTTAGTTCTATATAATTTTAATAACAATGGCATCATTATTTATTGATTGGTACAAAATAATGTAATATATTACTATCACTTTGCATTTACTCTATAAATTTACCACTTGACAAAAACTTTTAAATAATAATACCCTATTTTGTTTTCCGCCGGCTTAGCGAGAAAGTTCTTTCAAACTGTTTTTAATATATTATTCGCTTATAATATATTCACTGAGTGTAAGGCCAACTTTTTTTCACTCCCCTGGAAAGTTTTTATTTTTCCACTTACGGGAAATCGTTTCGTAACCAGCGGTAAAATAACAATGGAATATAACCACACAACAAAATTTTCAATAGAAAAAATAACATTGAAAATTAATCACGGGTTTGTACATTAGTCAATAACTTTGACCACTGATGCAATAAGCACGCACATGCACAAACCAACATACAAAATAAGTTTTTAAAGGTATAATTAATTCAAATACTGATTCGTTCCCTTAATCCTCATATATGGCCACGTTAAAAAATCATAATAATAAAGAGGGTAATTTAAAACACCCGGAAAGGTGGGGTTAAACCGTCACCCGCTAGAATTAATCTTGGATTTGGCGAGAGAAGCGAAACAATCAAATGGAATCGCATAAACTGAGGAAGACTAATGATCCCACGGCGGCGAGTGATGGCCGCATAGGCGGACACTAAAATGATAAACAAAGGGATTGCAATAAAAAAGACAAATTAGACCAGCGAGCCGGTCCGGTGTAAGTAATTAATCACAAAGACAAATCGCTGGCTTTGTTATAAGACAGAAAGGCAAAATGGGGGATTGGATGAATCGCGCTATTTGTTGCTCCGCGCAAAGTTATGCGCGACTTTTCTACTCGCAGGTAAACAAGGTACACCCGGGTACACGGAGAATAGGCGGGCACACAACACAAAACGTGTATTATACGGGGGGAGAATACTAAAAAGCAAACCAACGTTTTTGTCACCTCAAAAATAAACATTTCGGCAGACACTCTCCATTTGAATGCGACAAACAATACAACACATATTCACAAACAGGAGCATACCTGTGCAAATAAAAAATATGAAGAAAAAGAAAAGAGAAGATAAATAATAGATATGCAAAAGAGAGAAAGGGAATTCTTGTGAAGGTCTTTGCTTAACCAAAGCGAAAGTTTTATTAAAAAATTTAAATTACACTCGTGGTTAAACGCAAGCATGTAACTTCACTGTGAACAGTGTGTGTTGATCTGTACGGCAACGACGATTTTTTTGTATAAATAAAATAGATAGGGTTATCAAGTTGACCGATGACATTTTTTTACTGAATGTTGGCCTACTTTTCGTAATTCTTTTAATTTATTTTATTTATTAACAGAAACAAACAGTACATTAGATACATTGGTTAAAATATTTACAATTAATAAGTATATTACATGGTGGGTACCTATTATATGGGTTTCATTGTAGTGTCTTATTTATGGTATGCGTATTAACCGGGTGATGTATGTAGTGGGATGGTGTGTGTGTCTGTGTAAGTGTGTGTGTGAGTATGTTTGTATGTATGTATGCGCATTGAACAAATTATATTATTGGTATGATGCTCTTTTTAAAATTGGGTAGTGAATCAGACCAATAATATTAAACATATGAAGAGCACGATTGATTGGCGAATTAGGTGCTGCATTTGTCTAGTAATTAAGCGTGTGGAATAGTTCTTATGTAATTAATATAAATTATAATGAAACTAGATGATAAATATTATTGGCCAAAGTGAAATATTCGCTATATTATTAAGTACAGAGCAGAAACAATGTCTGACGACCGCCATTGCGCATTTGACCTTTTGACGAAATTTTTGGTTTCGGTTCCTGCGCAATGAAAAAATTCCAAATAAATACATATTTTCATTTAACATATTATGGGCGCTGCCAGGTCAGAGCATTGTAATGATGATTGGCAAATTTGATGGACCTTGTATAAATGGCTTCACAGGTGTGGTAACGTAGTGTGGTAGGTATTATAACCATTTTACGAGCGGACGATACAAGCACAGTGTAGGGGACATTCTATTAAGGTAGAGGCAATTAGTTTCTTGGTTAGCTATTGTACCAAAGCCTTTTCAAACGTGACATTATTTTCCCTTAGAATCGCTGTTTTTAAATGGACTGAATGTCGATAAAAGAACTAAAAAAGAAACACGTTAATATACGATCGAAGGTTTATCGTAAAAGAGGTCAAATGTGATCAATAAAGGAACAAACATTGTAAAACTGAAAATAAAATTCGTAAAATAAAAGTTGAAAAAGGTTCAAAAGGGATCATCCAATTCTTCAGAAGGAACTTTTACAGTATGAAATATTTGTTAAAGAAATACCTACAAAGAGAAGATGTTGTATTACAAGTTACTTTGAACCGTCCGTGTAGGCAAACATAATAAAGTCAAAAGATTCTTGGAAAGTAATTTTAAGACTTAGCATAGGGAATATTTTTTATTCCGGAAACCTTTTATACGGCTTTCATGAAAGTATAAAATAACCGGGAATCTTTATTCTATACTGGAGGCAATTCTTATTTAATCTGGAAAAATATTAAAAATCATCAATCACTTCTAAACAGTGTAGGTACTCTCATGGCAGTAAGTCATTTTTAAAATAGACGAGTACATCGATCGTCCAGTTGATTAATCAGACATCTCCAAATACAAAGTTTTAAGAAGATGAGAAAAATAATATTCGAATTCTCACAATAAATTAAATATTATTTACATGTGTCTGTATTTTATAAATTAAATAAGCTATAAAATAACACTGGAAGGCATAACTGTCCGTTATATTAGTATGAAATTTGGAAATATCCTACTAGCGACCCAAAAATATAAACATTTCGTTAAATTCACTACATTTTATCTGTTATTATTTTTAATTGTTAAACTAACGTTTAAGACAAGATTTTTATGCATAGCACAAAAGGTAACAATTATTATAAGCAATAATTATCAGCCTGAAACACTCATCCACATTGAAAAAATCTTCCGAGAAAAAATACATGACGCCAACGGGACTTGAACCCGTGCCCTTCTGATTTCCGGTCAGCTGCTCTCCCAATTGAGCTATGGCGGCTTATCTTATACCCTTTATCTTATTTTTTCTCGGAAGATTTTTTCAATGTGGATGAGTGTTTCAGGCTGATAATTATTGCTTATAATAATTGTTACATTTTATTTGCATTATAATTGATTTCAGGGCCTGCGTCATATTTGAGGTGCTTGAGGTGGGTCTTTTTAGAAAAGGAAGCAGAGGAAATTCTGGGAAGGAAAAGGGTAAGAGGGGTAGGTAGGAATCTGGGTGTCAGTTTGTACAGGAGTGACGGACGTAAGAATCCATCCCACCCACTGCGGTGCAAGGCGATGTTTCGAGAGAGTCCTGCTGGAGAGGTCAAAACTTCTCCCTCAATCAGTCTCCCTCAATCCGGCCTGCCACGCAGTTAGTGGGCGGATGCGTCTATGAACACGGGCATCCCTGCACCAAATGGAGCGAACTACTTGAGATTATCTCTGGCAGGGGCGTTGGCTATCCAATAAATGATTCCCGGGGCAGCGGTACCCATACCCGCCTCCTAAATTATAAGTTATCTGAGTATTTTAACAGATAGAGGGTACACTTTTGCATGTAACTGCATACTCATCACAAATTTAGAGTTTTCAGAAATGTCTAACTAATCAACTGTCCGATCGATATGTTCGATATTTTAATGCTTTGGGTGGTGTTAAGTAAAATAGCATTAATGTTGGTAGTGTGGGTAATTAGGTTGGATCAACTATATAATTGCTTGACAAAACATCGTCCTACAATCACGATTCACGATGTCCACTCATTGCATTGGCTCGGTTTGCAGCGGTCGTAAAAACGCTCCCAATTATCGCCGAGTTAGGAATATCGCTCGAGCGTTAGTTGGTAATGAATTGGTTGCACGGACTCTCGCGGGAATTCACGGCTCCAGGAAAGCTCAAATAGGCCACCCTCGACGTCCCGTAAAACCCAGCACCGAAACAGCTTTTATTGACGCAATCATCACATTGTACAGCTTTATTTCGATTCCCCAGTGTAAACAAGCGATATTTACGATTGAATTTGGTAACGATAGCCGTTTGCGGCCGGGTTTTCGTATAACAACAAAAAAGCTGGCGTTTGCACGCGTTAAAGTCCCGCTCACGTAGACCGAGCGCCCATTCACAAGTAAAACAAATCGTAAAAACATAATGGGTCGCGGTTAATCGGGTGTCGCATCGGTAAACCGCTAACGCCCGGCTGGTCTAATGAACGAACTGTGCCATGACTGGCAGCTTTGCCTTGTTTATACACTCCACCATCATCTCTTAATAGTAAATTACCTTAAACGCGCTTCATAATTAATAATTCATCAACAATAATTCGGAACCAACGCGTCGTGTCATTTAACACTGAGCGATCACCGCATTAATAATTGAAGAGAGAATATCGCGGACAGGAACCCACGATGTTAGGAGTACCAGTTAGAGCATGTTTGCCTGTAAGCCGTGCAGGTTGCTCCTGTTGAAACTTTGGGCTGCCTCTGAGCACATATTAATTAAAAGTTACCATTCAAACTAACTACCGCGGTGAATATGAACTTCAACGAAATTCGACGCAATATGAGGTCGTAGATTTTAGACAGTTGAGCACTTTTAGATGGAAACAAAAACGAGGATACCTCTAATCATTTTGTGAAACGAAACTGAAGCAAAATATTGCTTATTCGTTATAAGTAAAAAAAATCATATTTCAAACATTTGTCAAGTGGCGTAAACCAATATGACATATTCCAATATCGACCACAACAACAAGGGCATGTGCCCAGCATGGTGATCAAAAAATCCTCCAATTACGCAACTAACAATGCAATGAATAAACAAAAATTTTAAATAAAATAAAAAAACTGGTAAAAGTACAAATATCTGTACATTCTGGAATGCAAAAACCAATATGATTTACTTTTTACCGCTTATTTTGTAAATATGATTTTGAATAACACACTCGTCTATTATTTTGAAAAAGCAAATTCTGGTTAAAGTGGGCACATTGTTTGATTGGTGAAAGCGACCGTTCGTGGAATATCTTTATGAAACAAACCTGAAAACATTTTTATTGTCTGTAGTTTTTGTTTTGGTAACTTCAGCGGAATCAACTAAGCGCCCTTAAACATCATAAAAATAGAAGAGTTATGAAAAAAATCGGTTCATTCCGTATGCTTTTAAGAGCAGTTATTTTATTGAAGGAATATTTAGGTAGGTACAATTAAATTCCAATAACAATTAAGTTAGATTTTTTTGGTCAACATTCATTAGCATTTTTCTTTTAATTTCAATTCAACGTTTCTCAAAATGACGTGAGTACAGATGAGACAATTGTTGTTGTGTGAGTTGGAATTGTTGAGTTAAGCAAATTGATTTTAAATCGCATTTACCTAATTGAAATAGTTAATGAACCGATAACAAAAGATGTAAAAAGCTTACAGACCTAACATAAGTAAACAATGAAGTTGAACAAGAAAGGGTTAATAGGCAGTTAAAAACACTGACACTTCCAAAAAACGTACTTTTTACGTCAAAATAGTATTTCTGATAAATTCAGTTTATCATTGTTATTATGTTAATTCCATCCAATTGTTAACGATTGAAATATAAATAATTATTTTAGGCAACCATTGTTACTAACCCTTGCGTAAAAATGTTTTAAACATTTCATAATACCAAAATTAAAAGTTCTCCTGGCGTATAAAAAGAGTCCAAAAAAATAAATACTTAAAACATGTCACCACAAACAAAGTGTTCAATAAGTATGTACCTAAATGATAAAACACCAAGAAAGTTTTTTTTTTTACTTGAGCTCCACACAGGAGGACCTGAGGAAAATAATTTGCCTCAGGGCCTATGTCATCTTTGGGGATGCTGTGTGGAGGGTTGTTTTAGGGAAAGGAAGGAGAGGAGAGTTCTGGGAAGGAAAGGGGTTTAAGGGGTGGGTAGGAATCTGGGGTTTAGTGTGTCCTGGACATCAACCTCCAAGACCTAGACAAACCTCACCCCATGAACCCGGGCACCCCTGCTAAATCACCAAACGTAGCGAACCACTACTTGGGGTGACCTGCGGCAGAGATGTTGGTTATAATATCCGGTTCCGGTTTTGGTATATGGTATAATAATAATATGCAATTTTGAAGGTAGCCATTTTAAGTCCAATCAGACAGCAATCGAAAATTCAATTTTTCTTTTAAATTGACAAACATACGCATAATTTTAGACATTATACTGCATTACATTTATTTCGATCTAACAATGGATGACACGTTTACTTGAATTTTCATAATCCCTTTCTTCGGGGGCATAAAAATCATTTTATTCGCGATTTCTTCAACCCTTAATCTGAAATCTAAGAACGGGGGTATCGAACGTTTTATAACAATATTAAACTACTTTTGACGACCTACATAAACAGGGTGAACTACATAATACAATAAGGGTTGGAAGAAGGGGGAACACACTCAACCGGCTAAGATGGCGCCGTGCCCCGTGATATTATTCCTAGAAGATCCGCCATGGCCCGTTAAGTGTCACAATTTCCCGGTGTAACACTTTACGTGACGATGATAAAAAGTGCAGGGGACATTGATACATCAGGCACGAGGTTGGCGTTCGATCGAAGCTATTGACGAATTGTACTCGTATACCAGACTTTGGCGTCGTTCAACGATTTCCCAAAAGTCATACTCCGAGGCAAATCGCAGCTTATGTCAAAAGACATTAATTAGACAACCACTTAAATTTATTAGAACCTTATACAAAGTTTTTTCAAGGTGAAGTGTTGAATGTTGCAGTGAACACTGATAATTAGGAAGTCCGGCCGGAATTTTTTTTTGGATATTGCAGCGAACACTGATTGCAGGAAGTCAGGCCAGAGAGGTTAAAAAGTGTGCCTCAAACAGTCTCCCCACCTCCGGCCCGCCACGCAGGTAGGAAAACGCATCCGCCGCCAATAACTAGACAAACCTCACTCCATGAACCCAGGCACAATAGATAAGTCACCAACTTAGAACGGCAGATATGTTGGTTATCCAATAAATGGTTCCCGTTACGGCGGTACCTATACCCGCCCCCCAAATTTGATCGTGCCATGTCGTCCTCGGGTATCCCCGACTTCTTCTACCATTCATATTGAGTCGTATCTCCTTACACTCCTTTTACGTTGATTCGCTCTACATGCCCAAAGCATCTCTGAGCGCCTTGCATTATTTGTGGATCTCCACATTTTTCACACGATCGTACATGTTTACACCATACACACGCCACAGAGATCTCATTTCTACGGTATTCTACTTTCATTCTTCCTCTACCAGTTCCATGCCTCACTGCCTTCATGCTTTCGATCATACGCATTAACATTAAGATCAAGAAAGGTACCACCAATCCATTGCGGACGACTAGCTTCGCTCCTTTGGACAGTTTTTTGTTAGCGCCAACAGATTCAGTCCTTCATTATCGGATTTATTGTGAGATATTAAAAGGTCGTTGTGGGATTATTGAGTTTTTTTTTATAGAAAGCATTAAAGTGTTCAGAAATAAATCGCTCAAGAGCTATGTGCGCAGCGCGATATTTTTTGATAAAAGAGAATATAGAATTTAAAGCGGAGGGCTCATGTAGTTTATCCTATATCAATGTCATGAACAATGTTAAAGCAAACAGACTGAAAAAACCCATACGAGCGAATAATGGCTGGAACATTTTGATGGCTCATAAATCTAAGACTCTCTCTTCGTAGGTGCTATATTTTGTACGCTCGTCTTTTTGCTGCTGTCACTGTCGGAGATACTTAAGAATGGTTTCAAAAGAACACAATATGCTTTAAAAATAGTGCTGAAGCTCAAATTTAATCCGAAATTAGTCAGACATTTTTAAATATGTGGAACATTCCGATACATAGATCATTAGCTGATATTATTTTATTATTCTGAGTTGGCATTTTTCATCACGATGTAAAAGATGAATACAATAGATAGGCGTAATATATTTATCGACTCCAAAAATAAGCAGTTTCATCAATACAGAAAGTAATGGCACTGTATTTTTTTTTATTTGTAGTTAATCCTAACTAACCATCATGCGAGCATAAAAACTTTTTTTAAATACACTTATTATTCCTTCATTCCTCAGACTTTCAGGCATTCCATCGTACATCTTTAGTCCTCTATTGACCAGTTGACTCTGTTTTTCTCATATGCGGCAATATATTTCCATTAAAAATAAATTCATCTTTAAAGTATTTTGGTATTTGGTTATTCATAATTTTATGTATTATTGTAACACATTATATAGCAGTCTCTTTTTTATTGGTATCTAATTTACCTCTTCTCTCATTTGATTAATTTTAGCAAAATTTGCCAATCCTTATCCGGTTTTGAATCATTTCTAGTTTGTTTAGATTTCCTTCACTGGCCAAATATAATACCGTTATAATTTGGAGCAGTTATAGTTTTAAAAATGAGCTCTGACGTATTTCTATTTAGTGTAAACTTTTTATTATTTTTTGACACTTTCTTTATTGCTTTTACAAAATTTGGCGTAGAAGTTAGTTTTTAATCCAATATTATATATATATATATTTGATTTAATTTACTTTTCAATGTTTTCATCGTTTATTGCCAAATTTAACCCAGTCTTATGCGTTTCATTGCCTATATCCATAAAATTTTGTTTTGTTTACGTTCAGTTTCAACTAGTTTTATTTCAACCATTCTGGATAAGTATAAGAACTAACCGTGTTTATTTTGGATGTAGATAATCATCTTTCTTTCTTTAGAACAGTACATATATATTTAGTATAGTAAACACTTCATGCTGGTATGTACGTAACTTATTATCCAAGTTCTACCTCAGAGATTTCACGTTAACTTATTACTTTCCACAAACTTGGGAGAAAATTTTCAGAACTTACCAATAATAATTGTCTTGCAGAAACAGTGGTTGGTCTCCAGCGAATACAAAAAGCAGACATTTACCTGAAACAAAGAAAATAAAAATTAGTTTTAAAACATCAAAAAAGGTGTTGTTTTCATAATTTGGCATATAAATTTGAGAACATTTTATGCGTAATAAAAAGTGAATGAATAAAAACAAGTATCATCTAAGAATCATCAGGGTGACAATAATCATTACGTAAGTATAAGCAAAAACCGAAATGCTTTAACATCGAATAATAATAATTATTATATGGAGTCATAAGAAGTAAGCTGGAGTATGCCAGTGGTGTGTGGACTCCGCACCAAGCGAAATATATTAATATGCTAGAACAAATTCAGAAAAAATTCCTTAGGTATGTCTATATGCGGATGAATGGAACGTACCCGAGATTCATGCACCATATGGAATTACTTGAGGCAACAAATAGATTTAGCTTGGAAACTAGACGTTATGCAAATCTTGCAATTCTTAGTTTTAACATATCCATAATCGTATTGACAGCTCATTCCTCTTGGAATGTTATGGCTTATACGTGCCTGAAAATTTCAGCCGTAGTCGTCGACACGACTTGTTCAAAATACCATACGGCAGAACAGATGTTCTAGCACAGCATAGCATGACAAGAGGAATGGTGCTGTTGAACGAAATATCGGAAACACTAGATATATATAACTCTTCTTTAGATAGCCTTAAGATTTTTTTGTATAATAATCATCTTCCTAGGTGTTAAGACTGTTAAAATGAGAAAATTGTACAGTAATTGGATAAAAATCTTTTGTACAATTAAAAAAAAAAAAAAACAAAAAAAAAAATAATAATCATAGTACAAAGTCATTATTTTATTTCACACTAGCTTATGTCCCCGGCGTTTCCCAGGCTTTACACAGACT
The DNA here is from genome assembly GCA_929108145.2 of Limnephilus rhombicus. NCBI lineage: Eukaryota > Metazoa > Arthropoda > Insecta > Trichoptera > Limnephilidae > Limnephilus > Limnephilus rhombicus. Next base: position 37,164,037 of record OV815273.1, on the reverse strand, counting down.
TTTTCTAAATCAGCGGCAGACAATGACCTTCCTCTTCTTTTGATGGTCAAGCGTGCAAAATTTCATCAACCTCGGAAAAAAAACTGTGGATTTGCATAAACCAAATCCACCCACCCGCCTGGTAGCGTATTTACAATCCCTACCGCGTTTCAGTCGCTATAAATTTTCAGTATCAAAATTTAAATATTTAGAAATAAAATTATTAATTTCTAATATACACATTGGAAAGATTATTTTATCTAGATCTTAGAACAATTTTTGTTTTTGCAAAGTGATAAAAAATTATCAATATAGAGGTGTATTTACAATGTATGGGAAAAATAATAAAATTTAAATATTTAGAAATAAAATTATTAATTTCTAATATACACATCAGAAAGATTATTTTATCTAGATTTTAGAACAATTTTTGTTTTTGCAATGTGATAAAAAATAACCAATATAGAGGTATATTTAAAATGTAAATTGTCGTTACCGCGACTGAATCGGTATAGGTTTTGTAAATACGCCGCCTGGTGTCTGCAACCAGGCCACCCGCAAATAAATAAGTGTACCTATATAACGTCAAATCAGCAAAGTAGGTAATTGATTTTTACGAAAGAATAATAAATCAGTGTATTACATAACCCCAAACATACCTAATGACGGTATAAAACAAACACAACGAATACTATAAATAAATTAATTTACATAGACCAGAAAAAAATACATTTTAAAATGGTATTTGCCTAACGAGTTTGCATTGCGTTTAAATTGGTGTACAAATTAGGCGGGAGGTAGACACTATTCTGAACATTGAAAAAGCGAGAAAATTGGTGTAAAATAAATGTTAACGCTCGGCGTTATCAATCGCCGCGTTAATTGGACCCCGGTACTTGGTTTAATTGGGTTTTTATCCGCCCCCGATGAGCGCCCGCGTAAATACGCGTTATTTACGCGCAGCCGGCGAGAGCAATTCAATGATGATGGTGATAATAATTATAAAAATAATAATAAATACAATGAAACAATGCAACTTTGTATAAACCACTTATAAAATGTGCAAATCCGACCGGTTTCGGAACAAACGTTCCTTCGTCAGGGAAAGCTTATACTAATTTGACAGTTTAGAACAATGTTTTATTAGGGTAGGGGTGGAGCCGTTGTTAGTTAATAATGTAGATTGGGTGGGTAGGTATTAGTGTAGAGTGGGTGAGTAATATAGGTAGGTATTAGTGTAGTGTTTAGATAACTTAGAAGCTTTGGAAATTAAAAAATCCCTTAAATATAATGAATCTATTATCAACAAACAAAAAATATTGTCATATAGCCCAATCATGGATTTGTTCCCCTACCCACCCACTCTACACTAATACCTACCCACCCAATCTACATTATTAACTAACAACGGCTCCACCCCTACCCTAATAAAACATTGTTCTAAACTGTCAAATTAGTATAAGCTTTCCCTGACGAAGGAACGTTTGTTCCGAAACCGGTCGGATTTGCACATTTTATAAGTGGTTTATACAAAGTTGCATTGTTTCATTTTATTATAATGGATAACCACAAAGTAATGGCTACATTCAAAAATATAATAATAAATACGTTTATATTTCGATAATTTATTTTTAGGTGAACAAATTGGAGAGCAAATATACTCCTAATGAATTTTACGGGTAGGTACTTAGGTATTACGTAAACAATTTAGTGGTAACCTCACACGAGTGAGTCCCAAGCGCTCGACGCGAGTGGAACTGTGGCATCTCCGATTTATGGAATGTTGAAAAGATGAGGGAAATCGAAGGAGATGGGTGATATACTGAAATGAGTAAGCACGTAAAGTAACTTACTATTCAAATCTGGTCCCCAAACAAGACTAGAGACATTAAAAGAAACAACAGTTCTGAATTCGATTCTGAATCTAAACTAAACAATAGAACTTGATGTAAATACCCTAAGCATACCTATAATATTTTAACACAAAGGTAATGTGAATTTTACGGGTAGGTACTTAGGTATTACGTAAACAATTTTTAGTATTTAGTGGTAACCTCACACGAGTGAGTCCCAAGCGCTCGAAGCGAGTGGAACTATGGCATCTCCGATTTATGGAATGTTGAAAAGATGAGGGAAATCGAAGGAGATGGGTGATATACTGAAATGAGTAAGCAAGTAAAGTAACTTACTATTCAAATCTGGTCCCCAAACAAGACTAGAGACATTAAAAGAAACAACAGTTCTGAATTCGATTCTGAATCTAAACTAAACAATAGAACTCGATATAAATACCCTAAGCATACCTATAATATTTTAACACAAAGGTAATGTAATGTATTATGATTCTATGATCAGTTTTTAATTTTTTTCAGTTTTCATTCTGTCCTTTAGTCTATGATCAGTTCTCATATTGCTTTAGATGTCTATGGGCCATTCAGGTCACATGGTCTCGTTTACGAGATGTGCCGATAGTAACCGAAGGTAGGTTGCTCTGTCATTATAAAGCGGGAGCTGCCAGACAAAACCCAGCTATCAGTTAGTACGGTCGTAAGTCCTGCCAAGCTCTATCTTTATATAGTATAAAATGAAGTCGCTCCCGCTGTCTATGCGCTTCGATCTTTTAAACTACGCTACGGACGCAATAGATTCATGAGGAAGGTTTTTAGGTATATAATTTGTCAAGGTTTTGTGTAAATAGGTTGAAATATGTCAGTACGAGTATTATTTTAGAAGAGTAGAGAGCGGGGTGGCAAGCGGGCAGCGGACTGGCAAACGGGCGAAGTGAATTTGATCTAACAGATGGCGTTGGTTATAAAGGTTAGGTAATGGCGTGGTGTTGTGTTTCGTTAGCCAATTAACGTGTGGCCGGGTCTGCTAGTTTGTAAATAAAGAAACGTCAATAAACAGCCACAAGTAGAATTTAGTCTTTCAATCACCACATTTATAGTACTGGCCCCAGTACTAATAAATAAGAATATCTCTGGAGAGGGCATTCAGAGATACTTCACAGGTACTGGAGTTCTAACTCTGCCGCGAATATCGTAAAATCTTTCTATTAGTATTATAATGTGTTTTAGTTAATTATGGTTGCATTTTTTTTTTGTTATCTACTGTGATTTTTTTATATACTCTGAACGTGCCCCAGGGTATATCAATTAAGTAGGTTATAAGAAAAAGGCTATTACCTTAAAGGTAGTTTTTTTAATGTACTCCAAAGTGAATTGTATTTGAATTTCTAATGTTAGAAAGTTTTCAGAACCGAAAATATGGACACATTTTACCGTAACCAGTATTAGCACCAATTCCCCCACGTATTCATTAGGTAATACCTAGAAGCCATGATTTAGGTAATACATTTTGTCGGGAATAATACAAGGTATGCGTTACACAACATTCCACTCTAATTAATTGACAAGTTATTCGCATGAAGCAGCGCCGTTTTAATTAAAGAAGTTACCTTCATAGTTCTGGACAAACAACAGTTCTTTTTATATAATTGAGATAAATTCAAACATTTCAAATTTTAACTACATTGTTAAGTTCCTTGAATTTGTGACTTTAAATGTCAATTCCTTGGAAAAATACCAATCAAATTATGTAAGTAATTTTTTTATGAATTTGTCGATCCTAACTACTGCTAGTAGTTTGCATTGTTATAAATATTTATTAATTTAATATCAAGGTATAAATGTACCATAATCAATAATTGCATGTCTCGGTTAAATAAAAGCAAAATAACATAGTAAAAATAACAATTGTATGTGGCATTTGATCGTACATAAATAATACAACGAGATGATATTTCTCGGTCAATAAACAAATTTCAGCTTGCAATGAATGACATTGATGTAAAAAGCAATGGAGCCTCGAAATAACGATCTAAGGACGGGTTGTTCCACAAAATTATAACAATTCATAAAATTTCTAAGAATATCCAAGTTCTGTGAAAGTCCTATTCAAGTTCTGTGTTTTAAGAACTGTACTGTAAAACAAGTACTGTAAAACAACCGGCCTATGATGAAATAGTAATTGAACGTAAATAGAACTTTCTCACGGAATTGCTTAAAATTTGGCAAATTATTCTAATTCTGTGAAACAACTAATACTAACAGTCGAAATATAAAACAAGACGCCATATTTGTTTGCAATTCTTTCACGTGTTCTTTTTTTAATATTCAGAAAAAATAATGATGAAACTCGGGCAAAGGCGGTAAATAAAATAAAAGTTATAAATTTGAAAATGGTTGGATGAAGTTACGTCTTAATACGGAGAATTTATAAATCGAAAACCGTAGAAAAAACTACTATAAATAAAATATTCTTTAAATGCAAGCCTAAAATCAAATCTTCCCACTGACATGTCACTGCAAAATGGTTTGAATAACGCAAAAACTTGTGTTGTTAAGGTACATAATTATGAAAGTTTCGCTAGCAAAAACTTCGCGGATAAATCAAGCCCTTGTATTATTAAATTTACGTATGATAAATCAAGTGCAGCGTCAGAGGTTCAAATTTCCGCATCCGCGCCACGCCGGCCGCGCGCGATGTGCATCCCAACCTCACTAACAAAAGGCGGGAAAACAAAACTTTTCCCGCGGGCGGCCATTTTTCTCCGCAAACTAGCGCCATCATCGCGCTCTGGCGCAAGACTACACTCAACTTTTCCAACGCCAAACAAACAAACCATAATATTATTGCATACTTACGCTCATAAGAAGACCTGATAAATATTCGAGTAAAAGATAGTTTAAGGGGGTATTCTAGTCTAGAAGTAAATATGTATTAAACATTAAAGAATACATAAACAAAAATCAAACGAAAAAATTCTAAATTCTAAAAGTTACAGGGTGTTGAGGTGGAGGGTCTCGCGCGCCCTGGTTGACACGATTGCAACCCTCCTAGTAATCAGAAGACAACAAAAATAATTCTTAATCCAAACAAATGCTGCTATGGCCTGAACCTCGGAAAAGCAAAAAAAAAATCGCAAAATGGCGGCTGTCTGAAATAAAAAGACAGAATTCAAATCAGTTTTTTTTTACTTTTCCGAATTTTTGAAAAATAGTAAAAATTTTGATTTTGTTATAGTTTTGGTTCATGCGATAGAGTAGTATATAGAGAAGGCTCACTCCAAATTTCAAGTAAATTGGTTCAGTAGAACTTGAGATATCATGTCAACCGTCTCGAAAAAAGTTTCGAAGAAAATGCGTCTAAAGTTTTGTTCTATTTAGGTTCCGTTTAAACCGCGACACTAAAATGGTTATAACTTTTAAATGAAATATTTTTGAATATCAAATTTTTATTTTCTAGACTAAAATACTCCCTTAATAATAAAAATTCAGATTGACTTACAAAAAAAAAGCAAGCAAGTAGAGCACAGGGGTTTTAAAATGACACATCCACATAATACTAGAACTATGTACCAGTGGCGGTCCGTGAGTTTTCAGTGAGCTAGAGTGCTAAGATTGAAAAATACGACGTTATTGATGTTGTAGCTAAAAATTAATTTTTTTTTTCAAAATTTCAGCATTTTGTATGAAGATTTTCAGTATAAAAACTCATACATTTTGAAAAAAAATAAAATAAGTTTTCAGCTAAGACATCAATAACGTCTTATTTTTCAATCTTAGCACTCCAGCTCACTGAAAACTCACGGACCGCCACTGCTATGTACGTATAGTACCACGTCTTAACCAATGTGAAATCATTTGCGAAAACAGATTTACGTCGCGCTAATAATTGATTTAGTCTGTTATCATTATCTGTCGTGACATACTATCATCCACTTTTGACTTAGTAGGCATGTATTAAACACGTTTGTACATCACGGGGTAATTACTTCAACTAGGTAACTCTGAAATTAGCTTTGTGGGGAAATTGAATTATAAGACGGTAATCAACCTGATAAATCGGTTGTTGTATATTAATACTGGTAAGCATTGTTAAATTTAATTAAATGAACACAATATTAGCGAAACTCAATCGAAATCTGGAGACAGAAAAATCAGAAAAGATATTGGCTCCGCTGGGACTCGAACCCAGGACCTTTTGCTTACATGGCAACAGCTCTACCGATATTGTGTTCATTTCATTAAATATTATAATTTGAGATTTTACTCATAAAGTTTAAAAAATTAAAAATAAACATTGTTAAATTGTTAATTGGTGTATTGCGAACCGTAATACTTATATTTTGGAAATAAGAAAATGGCTAATCATTTTTTTACGTATTTATTAACAAAAGTGAAATGATTTACCTTGATGTTACTTACACGAAATGCAGCGAAAGCAACGCAATTGCACAAATTTTAGTGTTACAACCAGATAGCTAAGTCTAGTTGCCAAATTGAAAAAAAGAAATCACTTGTGGTAACCAGAGTTACCTGATTACAGAATTAAACGATATCGTTTTTGGAGATACTCACAAAAAATATATTCAAATAACTTGATGATTCCAGTGCGTTAAAACTTCTATGTTTATAGCTAATTGTCCATAGTGGAGGAAATAATGTTATGCTTTTAGTGTGTAACTCAAAAACCCTGATTTTGGAGTTACCGACATGTGGTAATTACCCCACGATGCAATATGTACATTTCCGTTTAATAGAAAATACTGTACCTACATTTCCATTTAATAGCAAATACTATATATTTCAAATTCAAGAGACATTCATCAGTCATCCGGGAATATTTCTAATATAAATTCCCCCGGGGTCAGGAAAGAAATGTGTTCTAAATTAGGTTGTATCCTGATGTTTGTAATATTCGAACAAATTTTGGCAAATTTTCCCGAGAATATTCCCCCAAAAATAAATGCCCGGGAATTACTCATCACTCTTCTTCGCTATGCATAACTTGTGATGATTTGCAATAATACAGTTATTAGGACAGTTAACATTTCCACGAGAAAACTATTATTAGAATTATACATAATCTTGATTAACGGTATGATTGTATATCTACTCGCTTTACAACAATTAAAAATTTGCAGAAAACATCGCAATGCAAAGCTAAACGTCTCAAGTGCCAACGAGGTTGATTTCTCCGGACGTGTGAAGGCGTTAACTCAGGGTGGGTTTGTTTAATTGGCGAGGGCGGCCGAGTGTGTTTTATCACCGCCCCCCGCGCTCGACGGGCCGCGAGCCGCCCTGGCCTCGACTACTTAACCCTCGCTCCGAAACTATCACAACTTCAGCGATATATTACAACTTTTGCAGATGGATCATAAAGATTATTCCAGATGTGTTGCCATACCAAAACATTCTATTTTATTTAGGTAGGAAGAATTTTGTAAATAAAATAAGACAAACGACTTTGTAATAAATAATCCTAAATAATTTAACTGTTGTAGGTGGCGTATGACTGTTGTTTCTTTATTAGTAGATTTTCCCAATTTATCAGATTTTTGGTCATCTCCGAGTTCTAATCTAGAAATTCAGGAAGACTCGGATAATATAATGATAGCCGCCAAAAATTGAATAAACCGGAGACATTTGAAGAAAAACTTGGTGGATTATCTCCTTTAATTAACGCACTTTATCTGCAAAAAACCACTGCTGAATAGTTTATAGTTTATAATAGGAGTTTTGACACTTTGTGTGCGTGTAATCCAGAGTCCTGCATCGCCCCGCGTTGCCATAAACTTCAATACCTAGTGCTGAGTAAATGCATAGATAATAATAATTCATCGATATTAAAACTATTTAATTACCGCGAAAGTAACGAGATTCTTGCTTGTGTAGCGGTGTGCAGTAGTGCCCATGGTTACACTTCTGCTGGATAAGAGGTAAGAGGGGACTGCGGGCGGGTGTTCCGAACTATTTCGAACCAATTTTAACCACTATCGATGTGTACAAATACATTCAAAGTGTGCTTTTTAAAATGATTTGCCTTTATATTGTTTATTACGATATCGATGAAGTGAAAGATAATCTCACATCCGTACAAAGACGGTTCTTTAAATGATCTGTTAACGTACTAGTATCAACAAACCCAAGCTTTTCTCTTCCCTCCACGTTTAAGTTCCACTCCCGTTTCTCTCTGTCCACAATGTACCCTAATTTGGGGTGCCATCGTCCCACGTTTTCTTGTCAGTTGAGAGTCCACACTAAAAAACAGTTAACAGATTTTTAGCCCTAATAATAGTTACAAACTCCAGTCAATGTATTTACACTTCATTAATTAATTAACCTTCTAACTGATATACCAATCTTAATAATACAAAAAACAAAGTCGGGTTAGTTACACCATTTATAACTCGAGAACGGCTGGACCGATTTATATGATGTTTGATTCGTTGGATTTGTCTCCGCCCCGAATAGCAGAATAACTATTAAAACATCGGAAAAATTCACGAAAAAAAATATTATGAAGAAAATTCTTTTCCTCATACATTTTACGTACGTGTATAACTTCCAAACGACTCCACCAAATTGAATAATTCTTTTTTTCGTGTTCGTTATGGTTTGTACTACTGGTGAGCTCTGGAATTATGAAAATTGCAATAGGTGGAACACGAGCTGTTTGAAAACTGAATGTACCGGGACTTTTTTTTTTTTTTTTAAATATGTTTATTTAGTTATTAATTGTACAATAATTTCTCTTACTTAAATCTTACAAAACTGATCAATCAGTTTGATTGTAAAAAATCTCTCATTTTTCCTATTTATTTACTTACAACATATAAAATGTTTGATATTTTGGTGCTTAATACATATCTAGTAATTATTTAATAATATAATACTTAATATTAAAATACTTAACTAATTATTGTAATGCTTATTATAACATAAATTTTATTTTGAACAGTAGTTAAAAGATCTAGGTACCTATTCGTTCACAATATTATTTGTTTTTCATAGATTTAGGTATTTTTATACAATATTTTAGTTTTCATGTTCTATTGAAGTAGAATGATCTAACTTTAGTTTTGATTTTTAAATATGATGTCTCGTTTTTAATATTTTCAGGCAATGCATTAAATATTTCCGGAATTTTATGCCTTTTTGTTCTATCACCGTATACATTTGTAGATTTATTAATAATAAACATTTCTGCTTCTCTATGCCTAGTGGGGTAGTTATGGTTTACAGGTTTTTTGAATTCTGTATTCCAGAATTCATCTAGAGTTAATTGGTAATCTACCCTACTATGTATAGAGAGCACATTACACAAGGAGAACATTTTTTTATAATCGCCATCACATAATTGAACTTTTTTTTTGCCTGATATCAATTTTAGGAAACGGATTTGTAGTTGTTCTATTTTATTTAAGTACGTTTTGTACGTTAATCCGTAACTATTTATTCCGTATCCTATAATTGATTCTGCTAATGCGTTATATATACAGTATAATATATTTTTATTAACAAAGTTTTTTAGGTGATAAAATTTCCCTAATATGGATCTTAATCTATTACATACATTTTCGATATGAATTGACCAGTTAAAATGAATGTATGGAATGCGGGAGAGGGGAGGGGAACTCGGAAAGGGGATTCACGGGAGGAGAGGGGGGACCAGGGAGGGGGAAGGGTTGTTCGCGGAACGGGTAAAGGGTGGGGGGGAGTGGGGAGAGGGAAGGTGGAGGAGGCGGAGTGGGAACGCGAGAGGGAAATGGGACGCGGGAGAGGAAGGGGAACGGGACAAATGGGAAAGGACACTCAGGAAGAAACAATTTATTTATTAAATGGTATAGCAACGCATGCCGGGTACCAGCTAGTATTTTATATAATTTCCGTTTTCAGAGGTAAAATAATTTTTAAAGATTTTATTTTTCAAAACCCGCTAAATCGATCGAATTCTTGAGAAGTAAGCGTGGCGTCACACATGCCTCGGTTTTTTCAATTAACACTACGGCCATTACCAAAGGGTCGGCATGAAATCAACAAACAGCAAGAATTACAAAAAAAAAAAAAAAATTTTAAATAATTTGTATACAGCAGTGCTGACCAATGTGCGAGTCAACGCAGCCATCGCGCAAAATTGACCACATTCTTAATGCACGCGGTAGACTGATCCGTGAGGGAGAGTTCTGTCAGAAGTTTAAGTCTCCTGTGGTTTTAGTTACATTTTAATTTCAATTTATTTATTTAACCTAATATATGTATATTTTTAATACATAATATTTTTCACTGGAGTTCCTTATTGTAACTGGCGGTGAACTTACCTGGTTTAGATATTCTGTATCAAGCTGTTTCCACTATTGCTGTACATAGTTAATTAAACCACACGAATGATATTACCATTAAGTAAGACATAATCATGGAGCTGTATCATAGTTTATTATAATATGAGGTGTTTGCTCCTGGGGAGGAGCAAACGCTGCCGCCATTGATCCGATCTCTAAAGCCCAGAAACTAATTATAAAGATTATTCTAAAACTACCGATCACAAGCAGTTCGGATGAAATCTTTAGGAGAATCGGTGTTTTGGACATTAGGCAACTTTATACCAAAAATATACTAATTTATCTATTCAAACATAGAACTGTTTTTGACAATATCCAAACTGTTCGTGATACGAGAACCAAAGGGCAAAATCTCTTACTTATCCCTTTCGCCAAAACAACGTTTGGTCAAAGAAACTTCAGGTACTTTGCAACAAAACTTTATAATACACTTCCACTGACCATTAGACAGCACACTAATCACGTAAAATACAAAACAGATACCAAGTTTTGGATCACTACCAAAGACAGATCATATATCAACAATATTTTTAGAAGTTCCTAATGCATGCTAACCCATTGATACGATGCTGATTGTCCTTGTACTTTTACTCTAAATGTAAATAACATTGTTGTTGTTATCCTTTATAAACTATTTATGTTAAAATGCGCCTGCTCTCAACACAGGAACTCCTAGTGAGACAGGCAAAGCACAATTACCTATGTAACATAAAAATATAAAGATTACAATAAAAAAATTTAAAAAATATGATCGCGGATGTTAAATTAAACTAAATTGTATGCCTATAATAATACACTGTTAGTTTTACTTCTTTTTTTTACATGAGCTCCACACAGGAGGCCCTGAGGAAAACATTTTCCCTCAGGGCCTATGTCATCTTTGGAAATGCTGTGTGGAGGGTTTTTTAAGGAAAGGAAGGAGAGGAGAGTTCTGGGAAGGAAAAAGGTTTAAGGGGTGGGTAGGAATCTGGGGTTCAGTATGTCCTGGTCATCCGCCTCCAAGACCTAGACAAACCTCACCCCATGAACCCGGGTACCCCTGCTAAATCATCAAACGTAGCTACTACCCGGCGAAGCCAAAAAAAAAACATTCTGGTTAACAACTTATATAATTTGAACGAACAATATGGTGTCTTGACTTTTTTAATAGATAAATTAATAGGTCAAGACTCCGTTAAAGCACATAATTAAAATAACGTAAGGTACAAACTGTGCAAAATGCATGACGTCAGGTTTATAGTACAGATTTCAAGATGTGTTTTTATGAATAGTTTAAACTTTTTAGTATCTCATGAACACCAAATTAGGCACGTGCCCACAACCCTTATTATAATAATCGATCATTTATTATTTCTTCAAATTGTGTCGTATATCAATTTTCCCGAATTCCCCAGCAAGGTTAGCACTTTCCCAGGATCGGCTTAAGACATGTTAATAATAGCTTTCCCAGGGCAGCATGAATCCCAGTCGGTAATAACATAAATACCCATTCGGTAAGCTCCTAAATAATGGTCCCCATGGAACCGGGTCCGTCTGACTAGATGCCATTTTTTGCACCGATCCGTATTAATAGCTAGAATAACAAAGCTGGAAAGCGATTATTTGTTTTTGAGCACGTCCGGAGATAAATGCGGGCAGTGTAAGTTACTGGGCCCAGGAGGCCGATATATTGTTCACGAAATAAATAACACGAAGATTTAAGGACCCTTAAAACACCTTCAAAACAAGTATTACTTTTTCACGTGTAAGCATTAATTATACCCATTGTCAAAAATACTAGAAAATAAATCATATGTGAAATAATTGAAGAATGATAAATCTTGGATCTTATTCAGAAATTAAGAAACTACAAGAAATAAGTATGCTCTTGCACGTGAGCGTAAATTCTGCAAATTATACAAACATCTGGTCATCTTGTGGAACTCGAGTAAAATTAAAATCATAAACGAAAATCTGTGTCGTACCTCACGCGGCAAAATTGCAAATACAAGAAAAAATTATTTTTTGTGTGTTAGGTATATAAATCTGACATATATTCCAGGTTTAGTTCATTAGTGTTCAAATAAACGCGTGTGCTCCAATAACTGGAGAAAAAAAACCTTTCCATAAATTTCAAACCCTCTGCATTGAGAATTGCTTCTGGTTTTTATTAGAATTCCCTTGGGTTACAGTGTCGGAATATCTGTTGGTATGCTTTCAGTCAATTATTTTTTCATAAAGCTTTGGGGTCGAGAGATTAACTGAATAATTAACAATTGAGGGCGTGACTTGAACTTTCAGCGAGATATAAAAATAATTCGGCCAGGCACCCGAGTTGATTGGCGAACTCGGCAAATAAACTGAAATCATTTTCAAATTAACAGATCAGTCACCAGTTAGAATCATACAAAATCAATAAATTGTGCTGTTCTTAAGTGTTAAAAAGAATTTAGAAATAAAATATTGTTTTAAAATGTCGGCGTCGCGTCGGCTCGTTACGTTCATCACGGAAAAAGAACAAATTTTGTATCATGCCGTGCATACTAAAATGTCATTAAATTTGCAACTTATTGTAAATTGAATCGAGAATGATTTTCAATAATGCTACGAGAAAATATTTCTTTGAAATTCGTGTGCTACATTAAGCATGTTAAACAGATTTCGATAAAAATATAATTTGATTAAGAATTGAAAAAATTCCGAATACCAAAAATATCAAGGACTCAATCATTTCCGGCAACTCTGAAAGCCGGAAAAGGTACTACAGCCGCACGGAAATGCGCTTCAAAAATATTGTGCCACGGCTGTGTGCCCAGGGGACGGCTTTACAAGCTTCATTTTCCCTCGCAGGAGCTAGTGCATGACGGGAAATCTATTGCCAGACATACCAATTTTATAAGTCAAACCAAGGCAGCGATTAAAAATATCGAGACGTTGGTATTAAAAATATTCCCATTTTTCAGGTTTTTCGAGGAAGTGACCAAGTTGCCGCAGAGTGTAGCTTCCTGCGGACCGAACGATGAAAAGAACCGGGTAAACGAAGAGAAGTCCTATCAAATAATTCGTGCTAGGAGCTCGAGGTGACCACTTGAGATTTGCGGGTCAAGTGACTGACTGGCTGGCAAGTTAGTAAGTCTGTTGGTATGTTTGAATAGAATAAATAGCGCCAGATTTCGTTTGAATAATTCAGGCGAGGAATAATTCAAAGGGCTGCGGTATCGCGACGGTTACGGAGCAGAACTTCCTTTCACGATCAAACTTTAATTTCAAGACGTGTTGGGGTGAACCGAAACAGCCGACATTTATAAATTTAATTTATATGGACGTAATGTTTTTTAATTAATTTTAACCTTTAACTGCTGACGTGGGGGCCGCTCCGTCCTAGCAATAATAATAATAATATCGAAATACTCCCCTCCCCCGCGCGTGACGCATATGCCGCTTCCATTAGCATCGAATTTAGTGACGCCAGAGCCATAAGTTTAAAATTTTCAAAGTTAAATTTCTGTAAGTAAATTTATTTCAATTTTTTTAGCGGGCCTCTCTGACCTATCGTCAGTACTTAGTGACTTTTTAAAAGTTGATTTCTACTATATAAAAATAAACATAAAACACTTAACTAAAGTTTTATATACATATAAAGTTTATTCGAGACACTATTTAAATATTATAATAAAAGTGATTTCATTGTTTTCATTTAGTTTAATAGATAATACATACTGATTTCTGATCTCAAGTGATTTTTGCCAAAAATTATTACATAATATCCAAATTGTCAAATATAAGTTACCTACTTAACAATAAAAAATATTTTATTTCATTTAAATATATTTAAATTGTCCAATAAATAATAATTTGGACCTCAAAATTTTAATGGATCTCTAATGTATAAACATTTAAAGTAACAGGCCGCGTAACTTTTTAAAGTTGATTTTTACTATCTAAAAATAAACAACTTCGTGTATTTTAGTCACTTTTGAAATATTATAATAAAAGTGAGTTCATTGTTTTTATTTAGTTCAATATATAATATAGACTGATTTCTGATCTCAAGTGTTTTTTGCCAAAAATTATTACATGGTCTCTAAATTGTCAAACATAAGTTACTTAACAATAAAAAGTATTTTATTTGATTCAAATATTAAATTTAAATTGTCCATTTAAACATTTAAAGTAACAGGCCGCCCAGGCCGCGTATTTCTAAACGATAGAAAAACGCGGTCCATCTTCTCTGTTAACCCCTCTATAATTATGGTCGTCACCCTCACAGAAAAAGATAGAGCAACGAAGCGCGTAAGAAGTGTATGAAACGAGGTAGTGTTTGTAAGGTGATTTATGCATTACAATCCCTACCGCGTTTCAGTCGGTAGCGCGACTGAAACGTGGTACGTATTGTAAATACGCGCCCAGGCCCCCACGTCAGAGTATACGTAAAAAAAATCACGTCAGCAGTTGAAGGTTAAAGTCGAACAAACAAAGCTGTACTATTTACTATCATATTATGGCTAACGTAGCTTTTTTCAATATAATTACCAATCTATTCAATGTCGTGATAGAGCTAAATTTAAAAAAAAAAATGAGAGCCAAGTGAATATTAATACAACCAAATATTAAGAAATAATAATTCTTACAAACATTCAGGTCTTCAACCAATTCTTAGAAACGGACCTCCACGTACTCATAAATCATGTATATGATAAAATGACCCCTATAACTGGTGTACTAAGGATACAACGATTACTACCCATTCCTTTAGTAACTGCAGTGTACCATTTACACCTTTCCCAACTCTGCCGTGTTTGGGGCTCTGCCTCAAAAAAATTGATACAGATCTGCGGATGGTTCAAAACCGAGCTCTCAGAAATGTTTTTGGACATCATGAGACACTCATGTCAGGGATATCGATTCAGTTTCCGGTATCCTTCCAAAACATGAAATCACAAGCACGATCCTAAAAATTACGCAACAATCAACTGACCTTAACATCACGCCACTTTACAATCAAGACATCCACAACAACTACAATACCCTAAATAACAATAAAAATCCGCGTTCCACACTAACACACACTATATATGTACTAGACGTTTGTACATAAACTAAATATAATAGGGAGCTGGCCACAATGACACGCCAATGGAGTTTGGTACGCCAGTGGATTTTGGAATGCCACTGGTCTTTTAAATGAATTTACTACTTTGACAAAAAATGCTTCTAGGTATAATGGCAAAACTGATTTGAGTACTGGATTAAAATAAATATTTTTCACTTTGGAGACTGTGGGAGACTGGGGTTTTTAGGATTTTAGGTTACTGGGATACTGGGAGAGGTAAACTGAATCTAAGACTGATTAAAACACTTGAAAAGAGGTTTGAACTTGGAGACTGTTGGTATCTTGAGTAGGTATTGTTTCTTCTTGGCTGATAGTTTTGAACTGACTTCCTACCGGTTTGACTTCTATTTTTATAGGGCAAACTCAGGTCGGATTTTTGGGGGACAGAACCTCCTTAATTTTTCTAAGGTACTTGTTTTAGGTAATTTCCCTGGTCGCTACGATTGGAAGTCAGCTGTGTTAAAATTATGTGTGATAGTTATTGCCAAGATTTTACCAACTCAGGATCCCAAAGCTTCACATCATTTTTATTGTGTTTACAAGAAAAGGTACAAGTATACATATGTGATATAAGGTACAATTTTAAACAGTAAATATTTTTCTTAAAGTGCAACAATCACTGATAGACGTCAGTTTTTGGGTTGTTTTTGTAGTACATACTCATTTTTAGGTGATGATGTTTATTTCTTGATCCAAATTATTCCCAATTTCTCGATATTGAGCTCCAAATTTTTCGGAAGATGAATTCGCTGTCGTAAATATTTACGATTCAGATTTTTCCTTTGTTCAGAATTGACCAATAGTGGCTCGGCTGGTCGCATGGTGGGGGTGACGTAAATAGTCAGCCATTTCCTTGGCGTTGATCATTGCTGTCTGGAGTCTCTTGTGGAGGCATTAGGTGGTTATTCAGATGTGTTTTCCAGTCCAATGAGGCTGCTGCATGTATTCATTATCAATTTCATTTATGTTTTCAATTGATTAGTTAGTTAAAGGACATAATAGCGTTGTAGACAAGTCATTTGGAAGGGGCACCACATGCACATAATTCCGCTAGCCAATAGCAGCTCTCAGATTGTCGTGCTGGCGGCATGGTACTCTGTGGGAGCGTAAATTCCATTCTTGAATTTCCATGGTTGTCAAAAGCTTTCGCGCACTCGTTAGATGCACACGGATTCCTACGACACGTTCCATACACTCCCCTCAGTGCAGTCTCGACTGTGCTCAGCTACTTCGTCGGGCGTGTCCTTTTCCGATGTCTGAGTTTTGAGTCGGGTGTCTTCGCAGAGTGTACAGTTTCATCAGTTGCTGGCGTGGCAGGCAGAATGACGGCGATTTTGACTGCCGGCCTTACGTATATCCCAGTGCTGGTTTGGATCCGGGCAGTTCTGACTTGTCCATCAGCTGCAGGTATTGCTTCGATGATACGGCCACGTGGCCAACTGTTTCGAGGCAGTGCTGGGTCCATGATGATCACTAGGTCATCCTTCTTAATTGGTGTAGTTGGATGGTGCCACTTTTGCCGGACAGCCATGGTAGGTAGGTATTCCCGCAGCCATCGCCTCCAGAAGGTGTCTGCAAGTTGTTGTCCGATGCGCCACTGGCGGCGTAGGCATGTTTCCTCTTCTTTTTTGTCGTAGAAGGATAATTGAGGGCGCTTCCCGGCTGACCCTAGCAAAAAGTGGTTGGGTGTTAGAGGTTCTTCATCACGTGGGTCAACTGAAATGTGGGTGAGTGGACGATTATTTACCACAAACTCAGCTTCTGCAAGTGCGGTGAGTAGCGTTTCTTCTTTTGGTGCTCTTTCCTTTAGTGTAGCGCTTAGGGCTTTCTTTACTGATCGTACTAATCTTTCCCAAGCTCCCCCCATGTGCGGACTTAGTGGTGGTATGAAGTGCCACTCGATGCCCTGGGTAGCTATTGCGTCAATCATTCTGGCGTCTTGACTTATTGACAGCAGGGCGTCCCTCATCTCGGTGTCAGCTCCGTGAAAGTTTGTCCCGTTGTCCGAGTACATGGCTGCTGGTTGTCCTCTGCGGGCGGTCATTCTTTGTAGGGCCATGATGGCCGAGTCAGCAGTCAGTGAAGCGGCTAGTTCTAGGTGAATGGCGCGTGTCGAGAGGCAGGTGAAGATGGCTCCATATCGTTTTTCTCGATGCCTACCGACCGTGATAGCCATAGGGCCGAAATAGTCAAGCCCACAGTGTGTGAATGGGCGGACGTGATGCATCAGGCGGGATGGTGGTAATGCGCCCATCAGAGGTGGAGTCGGTTTGCTGCGTCGTATGAAGCAAGTGGGGCAGGCGTGCGTTATCTTCCTGCTTGTTGTGCGTAGTCGTATTATGAAGAAATGATTGCGTATTTCTGCTACTGTTTTCTCAGTACTAGGATGATCCGCCTTTTTGTGGTAGTGACTGATAAGAAGTCGAGTGTAGGGTTCGTCGCCGTCCAGTATTATGGGAGTTCGGGCCACACTCTTTGTTCTTTCCAAGGCTTGTAGTCGGGTCCCTATTCGTAGTAGGTCATCTGGTCCAAAGAATGGGTTCAGGGAGTTGAGGCGGCTGCCAGCAGGCAGTTTTTGACCTTGTCGGATGATGTGTAGATCAGTTGTGAAAGCGTCTTCCTGGGACCTTTTGATCCATCTGTGTTCTGCTGCTTTTATCTCATCGGCTAGTAGTGGGCCTTCTACTGGTTTATTGGGCCCCATCTTGCATCGTCTGATAAATCGGAGGATCCAAGCTGTGGAACGAATCAGCCGGTGCCATGAGGAGAACCGCTCTACTGATGGGAGTGCTTCGCCCCACAAGGCCAACGTAGTGAGGTTTGACTTCTAGTGTCAGGTCATCAGGCCTGTGGGCGGGTGCCCGTTCTTTTGGACACACACCCTCCGGGGAAGTGAGAAAGGCTGGGCCAGTAAACCATCTTCCTTCTGGTGTTAAGTCTGGCACCTCTAAGTCTCGTGTTCCTATGTCAGCGGGATTGAGTTTTGTGGGTACCCATTTCCAGTCGGGTATGTTGGTTAGTTCGTCTATTTCCCCCAATCGGTTTGCCACAAAGGTTGAGTAGGCGCGTGGGTCGGTGCGTAACCAGCATAGTACAGTTGTGGAGTCTGTCCAGAAGCAGGTGCGGGATATCAGGGCTTTGCTTTCTTTTTGGATCGTCTGGGCTAGTCTCGCTGCTATGAGGGCGGCTTGAAGCTCGAGGCGTGGAATGGAGAGAGGCTTCAGTGGCGCTACCTTGCATTTACTTGCAAGGAATGTTACTCGTAAGGATCCACCTATTTTTTCGGTGAAGTAGGCCACGGCACAGCAAGCTTGCTCCGATGCATCGCAGAAAAGGTGTAGTGTTACGTTGTTTAATTTGTTGTAGAGGCAACGTCTCGGGATTGAGATGCTGTTCGTGTGCAACAGATTTAGCCAGTCTGTCCATCTCTGGGCGTGTTCAGGGGCAATGGGTTCATCCCAGCCGACGCTTGAGCGCCACACTGCTTGCAGTAGCATCTTAGATCTGATGGTAAGGCAGGCAACGAAGCCGACTGGGTCGAAGATCTTCATTACTATAGATAATAGTTGCCGCTTGGTAGGTTGTGTGGCCGTGTCATGGGAGATTGCCTCACGAAATGAGTACAGGAAGCGGTCTGTGGTGGGGTCCCAGATTAAACCAAGCACTCGCTCTGTTTCCGGACCTCCGCTGCTGATTTGTATCGTGGAGCTGGCACGGTCTTCTGTAGGTACGCTAGCTAGGGCCGCCGGGCTGTTGGACGCCCAGTTTGTCAAGTGGAACCCTCCTTTCGCGAGCAGGGCACTTACACTTTGGGCGAGTGCAGCAGCTTCATTGGGTGTGTCTGCTGCATCTAGGTAATCGTCCATGTAGAACTTGGTGCGTACGGCTTTTGCGGCGGCCGGGTACTCGTGCTCGTATGTTTCAGCCACTTTATTTCGGACGAATTGGGCACTGCTTGGGGAACAGGTGGCTCCGAACATCATCGATGACATTTGATAGGTGTCTGGTTCGTGATGGGGTGATGTCCTCCACAGGAATAGCTGGGACGACTGATCTTCTCGCCTTATTTTTATTTGCAGGAACATTTCTTTGATGTCTGCAGCAATAGCGATGTTTCCTTCCCGGAAGCGTATTATATTCCCCAGGAGGGAGGACAGCAAGTCAGGGCCAGTAAGCAGCTGGTCGTTGAGGGAGGTTCCTCGGCATCGGCTTGCGGCATCGAACACCACTCTGATTTTTCCTGGCTTATTTGGGTTGATTACTGCAAAGTGGGGCAGGTACCATTTGCGAGGTGTGGTGGTGGAAGCTTCATGGCTTGATAACTTCTTGGCATAGCCTTTGTTGATAAGTTGATTTATTTTGTCGTTGTAGGCCACTGCTAAATTTTTGTCTTTTTCTAGCTTTTTCTCCAGGGACAGAAGTCGTTTCAGCGCACACTGCCGATTGTCAGGTAACGTGGCTTCTGGTTTGCGCCATAGTAGACCGGTTTCCCACCTTCCTACAGGAAGAGGACGGGTAGTTGCATTCATAAGTGCAATTGCCTGTTGTTCGCTTGCATTGACTCTGGTGGCTGATGTTACTCCGAGGGAGTCGATGGCGAAGTTGGTTTTTACTAGCTCCCTCAACTGTATGTCTGCGGCCGTTTCTGGTTGTAGTGCCAAAGTGGTGGTCGTGTTATTATCTCTGGGGTTGACTCCCCCATGAGCGATCCATCCTAGTGCGGTGCGTGATGCTATTCGCGTAGTATCATTGCATTCACGAACTTCCCTTGACACGATCAGGAGAGCGTTATCTTGGCCTATTAGCAGCTTCGGGACGACCGACCTTCCTTGGGTCTGTTGCTCCGGCAGGTTGAGGTTGCTTATTGTGCTGGCAGATATGTGGAATGTATTACTGTTGCCTGCACCTCGTATTCTTAGTCTCACTCGTTGGGAGAGATTGTCGGAGGTGCACATTCCTTTCGCGCCGTGGATTCGCAGTCCGTGAACTGGGCCGTTTGCTCCGACTTGTATTGCGGTGTCAGCGTCGACAAGTGTTACTGTGGATCCTTCATCCAGGAGAGCGAACACTGACACTTCTTCTTTGTTTGGAGCGCTTAATATGACTGGCGCAATTTTTAATAGTACTCTCTGTCCGGAGTCCTGGCGTCACAAGTTGACATTTTCCACGGCGCTTTTTCGTACGAACTCGGGATTATGTAGCAGGGGGTGGTGTGGGGATCTGCAATCTCCTACTTTGCACCATTGGTTTATTTTGCAGCTTCGTGAGTGGTGTTTTTCTAAGCACTTGCGGCATAATCTTCCCGTGCGTACAGTTTCCCATCGGAGTTCAACATCTTTGGCTGCGAATTCTTTGCATTCGCGGATTTTATGATCACCGCCACATTGGGCGCAGCTTTCATCAGCAGTTTTTCTTTTTCGGCTTGGTCCAGGGTAAGTATGTTCCTCGTTTACTTTGCGTTTTATGGGGGCAATCTTTTCTTTTGGGCCATCCCTGATTTCTCCTTGATGTCCGGCATGTATTTGCTCATGGCTCGGTAGAAGTCGCATGCGATCACTCTCTTCTTCCTCCTGGTACCCGGCATGTATTTGTTCACGGCGTGGTCGAGATCGTATGTGGTCCACCATCCCACTGTTTGGAATTGCGTTTGACACCTCTTTCAGAAAGGCAGCGAGCTGGGTTATGGTGGCCGGAGCGTGTTGTTTGCGGATCTCGATTAGCCATGCCAGACGCAGGGAACTTGGCATTTTGTCAGTGACGTCATTCATTAATGCAGGATTGGTGAGATAACCTTCGGTTTTCAGGATCCGGAGAGATGCCACCAGGTTTTGTACCGTCCCGGAGAAATCTGCCAGATCCTCGAGTGATACCTCGGTCGTGAGGTAAGGTAGTTTTTTAACCTTGTCTAGCATAAATTTTGCTATGGAGTTAGCGCTGCCGTATCGCTGCTCGAGGACGCTGATGATCTCTGGGACTTGCGCAGGATCCATTAGTAGGGGACCCACGGTATCTCGTGCCTTGCCTTTGAGGGCGCGCTGCAGCCGAATGAGATTTTCGCTCGGAGTCATTTGGCAGGTGGCGGTGGATTGAGCGTACTGTGCCTTCCAGGTGGGCCACTCAAGGGGGTCTCCGGAGAAGGTAGGCAAATCTTTTGCTGTGGATTGCCTGGCAATGAGGGCAGCCATTCTTGAATCATCTTCTAATGTGCGGGGGCTATCTTGCGTTCTGGAAGAGCGAAGGGCCTCTGCCATCACAGAGGCGATCTGGGCCAGTGGATCGTTGCCATGCTGCAACCATTCTCGGGTGTGCCGTGCTGTCTGATTGGCTGTGTGCGGTGGTGTAAATAATGGGGAATCCTGGCCGGAGGAGGCTGGCTGATGCTGGTACCCTGCTGTGTTGTAAAGTGGGCGCTCGGGTCCGATATGGCTGTATTCGGCCGTAGGGATGTTCTTCGCAGGGCCCGTCAGTAGTGTGTACTCTTGGGTGGCGGCGGCGGCGTATCCGGTTGGATCGGTTACAGCAAATTCATTGGTAGGCTGACCGGCTGGTGTGTCCATTTGAGTAGTTGCATATCTCGTTGCAAACTCTTCGGCCGGCTTGTGAACTTGAGTGGCATATCTCGTTGCAAACTCATTAGTAGAAGGGCCGGTTGGTGCATGCACTTGAGTAGTTGCATATCTCGTTGCAAACTCTTCGGCTGGCTTGTGTACTTG
Source organism: Limnephilus rhombicus (assembly GCA_929108145.2). Lineage (NCBI taxonomy): Eukaryota > Metazoa > Arthropoda > Insecta > Trichoptera > Limnephilidae > Limnephilus > Limnephilus rhombicus. The sequence goes on along the minus strand of OV815273.1, from coordinate 37,142,067 downwards.
AGTGGCATATCTCGTTGCGAACTCATTAGTAGAAGAGCCGGTTGGTGCGTGTACTTGAGTTGTTGCATATCTCGTTGCAAACTCTCCGGTAGACGGGCCGTCTGACGTGTGTACTCGAGTGGCATATCTCGTTGCGAACTCGTTCGTAGACGGGCCGGTTGGTGCCTGGGTTTGAATTACTGCCTGACCGAGGTTGGCTCGCAGGGTCGGGCTGGTTGGTGCGGGCTCCTGGGTAGGGTTCGCACCAGATAGATCGTGGCGGGTTCCGCTGGATGGCGTCTCATCGATGTCTACGATGCGTGGGCCCGGGGTCCGACGGGGTGCCACTGGCATGTTTCGGCTTGTTCCCGGGGCGTTAGGTTTAGACAGCGATGTTTCGGAAGATGTCGGGGTCTTACGGCCACTGCGAAGAGACGGCATTTCCACTGGGTAAGACTGAAGGCGTGTTATGTGTAGATCCGGCTCGAAGGACCAAATGTACTAGACGTTTGTACATAAACTAAATATAATAGGGAGCTGGCCACAATGACACGCCAATGGAGTTTGGTACGCCAGTGGATTTTGGAATGCCACTGGTCTTTTAAATGAATTTACTACTTTGACAAAAAATGCTTCTAGGTATAATGGCAAAACTGATTTGAGTACTGGATTAAAATAAATATTTTTCACTTTGGAGACTGTGGGAGACTGGGGTTTTTAGGATTTTAGGTTACTGGGATACTGGGAGAGGTAAACTGAATCTAAGACTGATTAAAACACTTGAAAAGAGGTTTGAACTTGGAGACTGTTGGTATCTTGAGTAGGTATTGTTTCTTCTTGGCTGATAGTTTTGAACTGACTTCCTACCGGTTTGACTTCTATTTTTATAGGGCAAACTCAGGTCGGATTTTTGGGGGACAGAACCTCCTTAATTTTTCTAAGGTACTTGTTTTAGGTAATTTCCCTGGTCGCTACGATTGGAAGTCAGCTGTGTTAAAATTATGTGTGATAGTTATTGCCAAGATTTTACCAACTCAGGATCCCAAAGCTTCACATCATTTTTATTGTGTTTACAAGAAAAGGTACAAGTATACATATGTGATATAAGGTACAATTTTAAACAGTAAATATTTTTCTTAAAGTGCAACAATCACTGATAGACGTCAGTTTTTGGGTTGTTTTTGTAGTACATACTCATTTTTAGGTGATGATGTTTATTTCTTGATCCAAATTATTCCCAATTTCTCGATATTGAGCTCCAAATTTTTCGGAAGATGAATTCGCTGTCGTAAATATTTACGATTCAGATTTTTCCTTTGTTCAGAATTGACCAATAGTGGCTCGGCTGGTCGCATGGTGGGGGTGACGTAAATAGTCAGCCATTTCCTTGGCGTTGATCATTGCTGTCTGGAGTCTCTTGTGGAGGCATTAGGTGGTTATTCAGATGTGTTTTCCAGTCCAATGAGGCTGCTGCATGTATTCATTATCAATTTCATTTATGTTTTCAATTGATTAGTTAGTTAAAGGACATAATAGCGTTGTAGACAAGTCATTTGGAAGGGGCACCACATGCACATAATTCCGCTAGCCAATAGCAGCTCTCAGATTGTCGTGCTGGCGGCATGGTACTCTGTGGGAGCGTAAATTCCATTCTTGAATTTCCATGGTTGTCAAAAGCTTTCGCGCACTCGTTAGATGCACACGGATTCCTACGACACGTTCCATACAATATATATATACGTTCCACACTAACACACATCGCAAACACACGCTACAAGTTATAATAATTCGCTTCCACATTAAAAACATCGAACAAATTAAAAATTTCAAAGTAATATGCGTTAAAATTTTAAAGTACATTATTTTGTTGTCACGTTTTGTTTTGTCTTGTTTCTTTTCTCTCCTTTTCTTTTCTCATTATTTGTAATCATCCAAAATCGTTTATCTTTTTTTTTCATTATTTGTTTTCTCTTGTTGTTTTGTTCCACTAAACCTGTTTTTTAAATTTTTTTATGCTGTACTGTAATGAAACTTATATTTTTGATATAAAAATATCTAAGTAAAATTATACCTATTACCACCTTTTTATGAATTGTAAGATATTCCTGAGTTATTTGAGTTTTGTAACTCATCAGTACCTATTGCACTAACAAGAAAGAATAACAAATAAACAACAATAAAAATAAATCTCAGACTGTAAAGTACCTATTGCACTAGCAAGAAATAATAACAAATAAACAAAAATAAAAATAAATCTCAGACTGTAACTGAACTGCCTAACTAGTTGGCAGCGATGAAAACTACATACTTTTTATTGAAACGTGAAAATTTTACGGTTTTTTCTGAATTTACAACTGCGAAATAACGTATGCGTTTTGTAAAATTGGAAATCGTAATGGAACTCGTAAAGTAAACATTGTTGGGTATTGGATACAGGAAAGGTTAAGAACTAATAAACAAGTTGTGTGGGTTTGCGGAAAAATATACGCCAGTACCTACCGCAATACCTACGAGGCGTTCAGTACACTATTTTATACGAGAATTCGAGAAATCTGCGTACCTACCCATCATTGACGTAAAAAACTGTAAAAAAAAAAAAAAAATCAAAAATAAACGGAGCAATGTTGCCAACGGGATGAAATTAATATGTCGTTAAAAATGTTCATAGCAAATTAAAGTGTTTGTTAAATTCGGGCCATTGAAAATGAGTGGGACTCATTTGCACTGCGTTTTACCGGTCTGTTAAAACCAATAGCCAGACAAAACTAGTTGCAGGTCAAGAATTCAAAATAGTTCAGTGAACTACCTAATTAATAATTTTCAGATTTTAAAATGTTTTTACTTTGAAACTATTTCATTTCAGAGAGGTCGGGAATTTTTAAATCAATTTAAATCAGCATGTTACAGGTAAAAAATCATCAGTAAAATCAGACTCTTTCTTGTATAGTGCTGTACTGGATCACTGGATGGATAAAAATATAATATTGTTTTTGTTAGGAAGCTAAATAATGAAACAAATCTTAATATATAAAACAAAGTCGGGTTAGTTACACTATTTATAACTCGAGAACGGCTGAACCGAATTTGATGATCTTTAATTTGTTGGATTTGTCTCCGCCCCGGATAACAGAATAACTATTAAAACATCGCAAAAAGTCACGAAAAAGAAAGTTACAAGGAAAATTCATTTCCTCATACATTTTGTATGGAACGAATTTTCATCTTTTGAAAGAGCTGTAGCAATGTTGTGTTGTTGAAGTTTGCGTGAATTCCAAAAATTCAAAAACGTCAAATGTCAATGCGCTGATTGTTTCGCTTTTGTTCTTTAACATACAATGCTGCGTCTCTTTCTTACACACTAAATGTCAACTGTCGAAAATGAGACAAACGGTTAACGTATGTCTTCACCTTCCAAAGGAAAAATACAATAATTATAATAAATTTCCCTTCACACGTATAAAGAAAATGAAACGTAAGGGGCCATACATAAATTACGTCACACATTAAGGGGGGGGAGGGGAGTAGGAAGTGTGACTAGGGGTATGGGGTGGTCATCAGCTCTGTGACGTGACATGTAAAAAAAAATTGAACTACTACTTGTACACAAGGTCATCTGAGCCATCTCTGATACAAAATGTGTATGTGTAATTTTTAATTTAATAAAAAAACTGAATTTAATTCAGCTAATGAATTAATCAACAGTTATTAATTCATAGTTTAATTTAATTTAAATTTTAGTTAATTCTGAGGGGGTACGAAGTTCGCCGGGTCAGCTAGTAAAATATAAAAGAACCTTTACGAATTTAATCGCAAGTCTAAAATTATGCAATTGATAAACGTTGCTAAGTACCGAATATCCTTGGGCATTTGGGGGGAAGATGTTGTTGAAGGTCCACTTTAAAATGAAATGACTGTACCTCTGAATCACGGTAGAAGGCACAGCCCAATAATAGTATCTAGCGGACGCGTCTATAATATCTACAGGAATTCCAAAAACTGAACAAATCGGACTAATATCTATGAGAACCAAAGTGAGGACGAATATCTATAGCTCAAACTGCTGACTAATATCTATGAGAACCAAAGTGAGGACGAATATCTATAGCTCAAACTGCTGACTAATATCTATGAGAACCAAAGTGAGGACAAATATCTACAGCTCAAACTGCTGACTAATATCTGTATCGAACGTGTCGTAGGAATCCGTGTGCATCTAACGAGTGTGCGAAAGCATATGACAACCAGGGAAATTCAAGAATCATGGTACGCTCCCACAGAGTATCATGCCGCCAGCACGACAATCTGAGAGCTGCTATTGGCTAGCGGAATAATGTGCATGTGGTGCCCCTTCCAAATGATTTGTCTACAACGCTATCATGTCCTTTAACTAACTAATCAATTGAAAACATAAATGAAATTGATAATGAATACATGCAGCAGCCTCATTGGACTGGAAAACACATCTGAATAACCACCTAATGCTTCCACAAGGGACTCCAGACAGCAATGATCAACGCCAAGGAAATGGCTGACTATTTACGTCACCTCCACCATGCGACCAGCCGAGCCACTATTGGTCAATTCTGAACAAAGGAAAAATCTGAATCGTAAATATTTACGACAGCGAATTCATCTTCCGAAAAATTTGGAGCTCAATTTCGAGAAATTGGGAATAATTTGGATCAAGAAATAAACATCATCACCTAAAAATGAGTATATACTACAAAAACAACCCAAAAACTGACGTCTACCAGTGATTGCTGCACTTTAAGAAAAATATTTACTGTTTAAAATTGTACCTTATATCACATATGTATACTTGTACCTTTTCTTGTAAACACAATAAAAATGATGTGAGGCTTTGGGATCCTGAGTTGGTAAAATCTTGGCAAAAACTAACTAACTAACTAACTAACCATCACGCCGTTTCCCCGCAGGGGTAGGCAGAGAGGACGGACCGCCAAACAACTCGGTCTTGGCACACACTCTTTGCCTCACTCACATTCATACATCGTCTCTTCTATTATTCTGACTTTTGACATGACCCGACTCAAGTATCTGATTCACTTGATCGTGCCATGTCTTCCTCGGGCGTCCCCGACTTCTTCTACCATTCACATTCGCGTCGTATATTCTTCTTACACTACTTCCTTCGTTCATTCGCTCTACATGCCCAAACCATCTGAGGGTCCCTTTCTATCACACATAATTTCAACACAGCTGACTTCCAATCGTAGCGACCAGGGAAATTACCTAAAACAAGTACCTTAGAAAAATTAAGGAGGTTCTGTCCCCCAAAAGTCCGACCTGAGTTTGCCCTATAAAAATAGAAGTCAAACCGGTAGGAAGTCAGTTCAAAACTATCAGCCAAGAAGAAACAATACCTACTCAAGATACCAACAGTCTCCAAGTTCAAACCTCTTTTCAAGCGTTTTAATCAGTCTTAGATTCAGTTTACCTCTCCCAGTATCCCAGTAACCTAAAATCCTAAAAACCCCAGTCTCCCACAGTCTCCAAAGTGAAAAATATTTATTTTAATCCAGTACTCAAATCAGTTTTGCCATTATACCTAGAAGCATTTTTTGTCAAAGTAGTAAATTCATTTAAAAGACCAGTGGCGTTCCAAAATCCACTGGCGTACCAAACTCCATTGGCGTGTCATTGTGGCCAGCTCTCTATTATATTTAGTTTATGTACAAACGTCTAGTACAATATCTATGAGAACCAAAGTTAGGACGAATATCTACAGCACTAGCAGAGGTTAGAATTGCAATTATGTATAGCATATTGGAATAACGTAATATGGCGTAGGTTAGGTTAGGTTTTCCGTACAATCTCTTGCTCAGCTGCCCTCTGTAGATGTTAGTCCCACCTACGCTCCATAGATATTAGTCACCACTGGGACCGTCATAGATATTTGTCCGACCTTAGCTCTGTAGATATTAGTCCTCACTCTGAAGTTCATAGATATTCGTCTGACATACAGGCTGTAGATATTAGTATCCGGAGTCGTATATACCTATGTATTGCGTGCCAAGCATAGTATGAGATTATCTAAAGATTCTAGTGCACGATTGTTGTATCTCAAAGGAGATGTCGGTCCATCAGTCACACATTTCATAATCCCAAGCGCACACACATTAATAAACACGCTGAGTGCTTTCAACGAGGGGCTCCAAACAATGAGCCGAGGCAAGGAAGTGGATAAAATTATAGAAAACAACACTTGAATTTGCTGGTAACCTTCCCCAAAGCCTCCTAAACCGGTTGTATTCAAAACTCAAACGGTAATGCTATGAAAGAGATATTTTCTTTGAATTGAAGCAAAGGGCTCAAAAACTTTATGAATTATAAATGGGGGTAAAAATAAGCTCAAAAGCCTATAAATAACAAAAACATAGGTATATCTAAAAAAAGTTGCATGAAAGCGTAGACTTAAATCAGTATCCGAACCCATTTTGCGAGGCTTTGGAATATCGTTTTACTACAAAGAGAAACGAAATGAGAGCACGTTTTTTTTTCATAATTAAATAACAGAAATGCACAATGTCATAATATTAATACCTAACAAGTATATTAGGAAGTGGGAAGAAATCTTTCTAAACGAAAGTCTCGTCTAATATTAATTTATCGTCCTGGGTGTTCGAGGAAATGATATCGTTAAGAGCTCATGTGCATAAATTAATTGATGATGAAGCGGAATTATAATGTTATTAAAGGATATTTTGATGGAGAAGTATGATATATTTAGATTGGTATATTTTCAAATATAATGTATGCAAGTTTATATTGAAGGGAATCGCTTTTTGATTTTGATGGAAGATTCACGCAAAATAGTTAAAACGAGACAGCTTGGGGGTTTCCAGCCGATGATGTGTCATTAATTCGGAAAATTAAAGATTACCTATGTAATTGATTTTGTCAGAAGTAAACGTATGGAATAAATCTTTACGGCTCCATTTCACCTTAGAAACGAACTGCAATCTTTGTTCTCGGAAAAATCCTTCCAACAAGAACAAATTATTATGTAACTAACAGACCCGGCAGCACGTTGCTGTGGCTAACGAAACACAATGCCATTACCAAACCTTTATAAAATTCACACCACCCGCTTGCCAGCTGCCCGCTGCCTGAATTGAATATTTGAATTTCTCGGCTGTACTATATACTATATACTATAATGAGCATGTATTATACATATAAACCTTCCTCTTGAATCACTCTATTGGTGAAAACCGCATGAAAATCCGTTTCGTAGTTTAAAAGATCTATGCCCACATACATTTTGAGCGACTTCATTATATACTATATAATGATATAATTAAATGTCTAAAGTCTTTGCCCCGTCCATGATGCAATAGGCCACTTGCATGGATTTCATAACGACCTGGAAAAAATCATGTGGATAGATCTTTTTATTAAGATTAAGAAAATGTTAATAAAATTGTTTAGAAATGTACAGTTTTTTTTTTTTTTTTTTTAAATAAATAAATCCATTATTTGGGCTCGTGACGTCACTACATGAAAATGTCCCGTCTCCGAAAATTTTCCTATTAATTTTGTAAAATTCCACACTGATTTATTTTTTTATATGGCATCACTTTGATTTCAGGCGATTTTTTTAATTCGTTCACTAGATTTATTGTTGGTTCTCTGCGAACTTATCATTTGGTTTCACTTGTTGACAGATGTTCTGAAGAGAACCCCGTACATTTAATGATGTACGGGGTTCTCATTTAATGATGTACGGGGTTCTCTTCAGAACGTGAAGATGATGTCAGTACGTGTTTTAGAGGTATAATGATTATGGTGCTGATTTTAACAAAATAAACTTTTATAATATTCTTGTTATTATTATAATTTACAAGTACAAGTATATTACACTGAATTTAGTAATATAGACGCTATACATTATAATGATTTATGATCAATAAGATGGATCAAGGAAAAAAATATTTATGAGATGTAATATTTTTGGTATGCCTCGTTATTCTCCTATGTCATTCGTGTGGAAAACGTTCTTTTTTTAATTATCGTTTTTTTCACACCTATAAAATTAGGTCCCGTTTTTCCGGTTTACAAAAAATGGTCTGATTTTTCATATTGACATTTTCAAAAAATCCCCAGGGTTTCAAAAATACGATTAAAAAAAAAATACAGAATGTCTTAGAATATTTGTCTAAACCGGAATTTTTTTTTTTAAATGTGATGCAAGTGGCCTATTATGGCCACTCAAGGGAGAAATAAGTCATACTGAGAATCATCCTTGCGGTGGATTACGTCAATCCGTCTCCATATCTGATAAGAGGCTCATTAAATTCCGCTACCAGTCTCGACTGGTCACGAAACAATGGATACCAGATCATTTTCTAACTAGATGTCTTTGAACTTTTCATTGAAGAATAAGTCTCCGGCATGACCAGAGAGTCCAGACGTGGCAAAGTACAGATTATGTCTATTTATCTATGACTCGTATTTCAGAGAAATCTCGGTTAGATAGCGTTTTGATTATTTCATTTTTTATGGTATCGGACGTACGCGTAAATCACCCAGTGAGGCCTACATTATCAAATAATGTTGTAAAGCAAAGTTATTGCATCAAATAAAAAATATATAGTTGTTCAAAGTATTCAGTCAACGACTCAGTAGAACATCTTATTTATAATGTTATGTGTGAACATAATTATTAATATTTTTGAATGTAGCTATTATTTTGTGGTTATCCATTATAGAAAAATTAAACAATTCAACTTTGTATAAACCACTTAAATAATGCGTAAATCCGACCGGTTTCGGAACAAACGTTCCTTCTTCGGGGAAAATTTTTTTTAAAATCACTTCAAAATAATGAATCTATTATAAACAAAGAAAAATATTGTCTTATAGCCCAATCATGGATTTGTTCCCCTACCCACCCACCCTACATTAATACCTACCCACCCAATCTACATTAATAACTAGCAACGGCTCCACCCCTACCATTAAAAAACATTGTTCGAAATCGTCAAATTAGTATAAGCTTTCCCTGAAGAAGGAACGTTTGTTCCGAAACCGGTCGGATTTACGCATTATATAAGTGGTTTATACAAAGTTGAATTGTTTCATTTTTCTATAATTTTTAATCCTTAAAACATTATTGCAAGTAAGTACATACATGGCTTTTTATGGGCACGGATAATTTCATCACAATTATTTCATATATTTTTTTAAAGCAGTTATTGTTTACATATTGTTTCCAATAGCCTGATTGTAAATTTTAGTTAATTTAAATCAAATTAGTATGTTAACAGTGTGTAATTGTTTTGTTATCCATTATTATTGAAAAAAAAAAATTATTCTGTATTTAAAGTTATGTGTACCGTAAATAAATAATCTGTTCTTACCTATCTGATTTACTTGCCTTTCCGTTCCCTTTCCCTGTCCCATCAAACCCACCAGCCCCCTTTTTTTAAAAAAAAAGAAAGACAAACATTTTCAGGTTATGAATAAGGTGACAATATTTGAAAATCTCCTACTAACACCACAGTAAGCGGAAAATATTGCTTGTGTCGAGATGGAGGACTTAGCCAGCCGATGAATCGAAGACGCGACGCCCGGGTGGGACCCAAACGAGATGCCAATTCAGCTACTGACCGGTCGTTCCTTTGAAAATAAATTTTCAGTACTTAACTCTTATCTCATTTTTTAAATAATATTTACAACTAAAATGTGATCTCTACACGTAATGCACTGGAGAAGCAGTGTGAAGGACTCTAGCTAATGGTACACCACTACCCTATTGAGACGAATGTTACTTTGAACTGTATTGTAGGAAGGTGCATGAAAACCACCATATTTTAACAATGATCTTTTGATCATTTCGAATAAAATTTTGTCTAATAGTACTGATCTGGTAGTGTACTAAAGTTGAATCACCTCAATGTCAGAAGTTCTGAGAATTTCTGAGTAATGCATTCTTCTCCTTCCACCCACAACCCATCTCAGGTAAAACTAACCCACGATCTCTGCTACAACCATTTTCATGACATATGCCGATTTTTTCTTACCGTGATCTTTTTTTCCGAAATCCGCGGAGATAAACCGTTTACCGGCGACATTAGCTTATCTCGGCTCGCTCGTTTGGTTGAAGCGGAGATTTTAGCGAATCGTAAAGCATTAATAATGGCTTGATGTGGTGCCCCACCCCACCACCACCGCACCGAGGGGAGGGGAGGGGGCGACTTACCCGCGGGTGACGTCAGCTGAGGGGGTTGTAATTCGGCGAAAACTAACGCGAGTAATTGAAAAGCCGAAGCAAAAAGGAGGTTTGAATAAAAGTTTTACAAGGGAAGAGAGTTTTTCTATTTATACACGGTGTTAAGGAACGTACTTGACTTACTTTACCCAGTGATTCTTGACATTACTGGGAGTAAAAAAATTTAAATGGAATTTTGGTCTCCGGTGATTTTCTTCAAAATCATCCAAAAAAAATCTTCCACGTGTCGTATTTGGTCACTCAGCCCAGTAACCGACCAACCCCTCAAGCCGCCCCTAACTGTATTTTAGCAAATGAAAAAAAAATCAAACATGTGACTGGATACTAAAATTTCAATTACGTTTTTACTCTAAATAATGTCAGGAATCACTGGTTAAAGTAAGTCAAGTACGTCTCTTAACACCCTATATAAAAATAGTGTTTGTTGTGGGCGGCGTGTGTTTGGTTATTATACAAATCTACAGTTTTAACAAGAGATTGATAAAATTTTGCACCCTATACCTTCAAAATAATAGGATGTTCACTGCCTACAGTGCCTACTTTAAATTTCAAAACACCACCCATCCCCTTTTTCCCACTCCTTAAAGCAGATTATTGATACTTCGTGATGAAATTTTGAACAATTGAAGTTCAAAATAAGAGGCAAATTAGTGTCTACATCTGACTTAGAAAAACTCTGCGTAGAGCCCGGGCAACAACCGGCGGATTTGAGGTAGTTTTATATAATGAACTCTATTATTCACACACAAAAAAATCATTGATAAATTATTTTTAATCGAATTTCATTACTCAAGGCAGTTTAAATCCTTAACTCATCCCTCACATCATAAAATTGAATAGTTGAACAAAGGAGTTGATGAAACACATTATTCTAAAAATAACGTACTTAAAGTGTAGAACTCGAGATTGAGGTTGCGTGTTGGAAATCTTTATTGAGTTCTAACAAGATTACAATTTTTACAAATTAATTCTGAACTGGACAGCGGAACAGATTAAATACACTACCGGTACTAGGTAAACAAACGAACGAGGATTTTTACTGGGTCAAGGTTAACTGCGGTTACGTGAGGCGAGAATACTGAACGCTATGTAAACGCTGGAAACACTGTACTGTGTGCGTTGCTTAGCGCCTTTATATAGTCCGGCGAGTCGGAGTATTGCTTTGTCTTGTAGTAATTCTTCACTTGGCGACTTTCTCGAAAGCGCCCGAACTGTGCATTTCAGGCGCGCAATGGTTCGTACCTTTTCTGGAACACGTGAGAGGTAGGTAGGTCTGCAGCTTATTATCGATGCGATAGGTACCTACACATCCAGCCATCATAGTGCCGGCGCTAGGTGTATTTAACGAGAGGCGGCCGGAACGTTCTCGTTAGTTCGGTATTCGAACACTTTAACATGGGCGTCGCTTCTGAAAAGATACATATATTTCGGAAACAACCAGACCATATGGTAGCAGAGGCTGGCTGCAACAAAAGTATAAATTATTTCAACAAACTCCCATTAAAACAAAAAAATTATCGAAAATAAACGTAAATTCCAAATTACATTATAACATTACCTGAAACAACTGTAAGAGTACATTACTAATATTAATATTTCATTTAAATCTTGAAATCTGTTTATTTGTACATCTCAAGTTTTTCTTACATATCTATTGTTATTAGTTGCAATATTATACTCATATGATAACATATAGTTGAACATGAATTCACTCACCAAACACAAGAGTTTTGTCTCTTCATGGTGAGGAAAGGTTTTTATTATATTCATATTACAAATCAGTTTTAACATGTAAAAAAAATGTTTAAACATTGTAAAAACCTACAATTATTAAATAAATGTAAATAAATAAAATAAAATTTTAAATTGAAATACATATTTAATTGAATTAGATGCATTTCCATACTTTAAAAATTCTCTCCCTAACTCACTACAACATGTGTCATTGAAGGTTATTTACATGAATAAAATACTTAAGTCCGGTCGTAAGCGCTCAAAAAGAAGAAGAAGGGGAGATATGGAAATACGAATGTTAGAGGGAGCACGCTAATATTAAAAACGATAATATTTAAGCGAAAATTGTGAAAATGTTTAATTAAACACGACACGTTTAAAATAGAGCAAATATCTCGGGGGAAATGTCTTAAAAAGCATTTAGAGAAGCACTGTGCACTTTTTCATAGATATAACTTGTAAAATAAGAGAAAAAACGTGTTTATGATAATTTTCAGAGCATACTTTGCAATTTTTTTCTATCGAAGTAATTTGATATAATTACCATTTTGGCGAAGCAAATGAATAGGTATTATCTTGAAAAATAACAAACATTTTTTTAGAACCTTAAAAATTTGATTAGAATCTAAAAAGTGTTCAGGAGAAATATGTTATAAAACGGTAGAAATCGGAATGCCGCGGAAAAAACATTTGTTTACTAATGAGTTAATGACAATAAAAAATAGATAATTTTTCGAGCGCCGTCTTTTTGTGAAAAATTAACTCAAGGGCGCCGTGAATTACATATATGTTATAAATTGATGAACTCCCAGATTAATACAAAATATCACAAAAGTAAACTACGGCGCGTAACACGATCCCGATAGAAAGTCAGACCAATTTTCGGGAATGTGTTCAAACGGATTAAAAAATATATAAATTCACCACCGAATTACAAATTATAAATTACAGCCACCGAAGTCTTCCCAGTTTTATAAATTTTGTGACGTAGGTATATCTCCTTAAACAGAGTACAGAGCTCATTGTTGTAACGGATTTAACATGTAATAGTTATAAAAAATTTACAGTTTGTCTTTAAATGCACTTCAGGCATTTGTCGAGAGATTTTTTATTATATTTTAAATAAGTCATTCTTTATTTAATATTTTCGCGAACAATGAAAATCATTTATTTTAATATTAGCGCACTCCCTCTAACATTTATATCTGTCCATTTCAAACAATCTTCTTCTTTATGAACACTTACTACGCAGCACTAATTGCGAGCCTGATGTTTTCCGATCGCGATATCGAGGTTTTTTTATAGAAACGACAGGACCAAAACCAAAACAAAACTAAAATAAAACCCTTCAAACCAAAATAAATACGCCCGAAGCCTTTGTAGGACAAACCGCATAATAGCGATGGAACCATTTCCGCTTTAGATGAAATGTAAAAACAATGGTGGCAAAGGGAAAGCAACAAAGTTCGAAAACAGATATGATAAAGGCTCGGTTTCCGAAATATTGCATTTTGAATGCGCCTTTGAATGGCGTTGGTGCCTAATTGATTCACGGTACGTGTATGTCACAGCGCTGCTTTCACCTGTACAAAAATTTTAATATTCATTTTTGGTCAAATAATAATAATACGGAAATTTTACCATCTGTACGGAAATAGAAAAAAAAGGTAAATTATTCAAGACGATGAGTAATAAATTAATGATGATCAAATGAGAACAAGTCACCAATTCAAAGAAATATTAAAAAGGCAACTTCGTTTTTTAACATGTATTAATTTTATGATATTCCCTTAATCAAAATCCTACACATTTTTATTAATTATCGAAGGACAAGTGACCTGTACTTCTTTTTTTAAACTGTAAATTCAGAACTCGACTGTTGCGAACCCCAGAGTCTAGTCAACATATGAATACCTATTCCACACACTAGTCATAAGGACCTTTTTCGATGTCACCGTTCACTGACAAATTACGAAGCAAACTCTCCAATTATTCGCCTAAAGTTAGTTCAGCAAATTTATTTAGAAATTGAACGAAATTTTTAACCTGACAAAATCGATGAGACCTAAATAATTTTTTTTACGTCACAATTCTATTGCTGATTAGTTGATAATTTGTATCTGATTGTAAAACATTGTATTGTAAGGAATTATTGTATGCAACCATTGTTTATAACCGACACACGTGTGAGAGTTGTAACCATTTTATGTACCTAGTGTCAAAGTCACAAGGGCGCATAAAATAGCGAAATAAATAAATAAAAAAATGTCTTAAATTTACGAAAATATAATAAAAATAGTGACCTTTTGTGGCGTAGGACTAATACTAATCATCACAGCGTAGTCTCGATGTATTTTAATGAAAGATCAATCCGCGAAAACTGCGGCAAACCATTTGGTTAATTAAATTGCTGGGGTGGTACTTTAACCACTCGGACCCACAAGCTTGTTAACACGACAATGTAACATTAAGACGTATGTGGCGTACCTGAGTTATTAATGCAACTTTATAGCATCAAGCATCGATCCGATACAGCAGAGAGAGCAACCGCATCTCCTGAATATTAGGTGCACCATAAACGTAACTGTACCTACAAAATTTGTAGGATCTATCAAAAAGACCACCGGATTAGATAATACTCATATGTTGGACATAAACAACAACAACAAAAGATTTAAGTAAAATCATCGCACTCTTAAGAGCGTTTAACCAGCCAGCGGACGAAAATTCACATTTCGTCGAAAGTTGTTCTTACGATCGTGCAGGGCGGTTACAATGAGAAAGATTAATTATTCTCCGTACCAGCTTTTTAAAATTATAATTCAATATCGATTTTATTTCATTCCAAATTTGCTTTAATTTATACCTACATCCAAAAATGCTGAAAGGCGTGATGGTAAAACTATTAAAATAATGTACTTTTTATAATTATTTTTTTATTATAAGTATTTATTTATTTTATTGTATTTATCATTTTTCAATAATGTCTAAGTTAAATAAGAATGTTAAAAAAATCTGAAATATATTTATTTGTAAGTGTGCAAATAAATACACAAACAGACCAATTTTCGTCAAGAAACACATGTGCGTATATATTTTTTTATGATTTTACTTAAACTAAAATTAAAATTCTAAAACATGCGATACCTAGATAATGCATTGATTTATTTTATTGCATATGATTTGAAATGGGTGTGGTATAATACAAAATCTTTTTTGAAAATTTAACAAATCTGCCAACGACCTATGGTATAACCTTATTATACTAAAAATAAACATTGTTTCTCAAAATTTAAAACCTGCGAATGCTAGATAAAAGAACAATCTTTCAAAATCCATTTATATTTTTTTTGTGGAAAAGAGTCAATACGTCTAAAATCTGATTTAAAAATGACATACTTCGGGTTTTCTCTGGTAAATACCCTCTTAATAAACACAAACTGTTAAACCAAATAAATCCAATCCGATCTGCATCAGTACCGCATGCAAGGGGGAAATATTGAAAGCTGCATGACAGCCAATATAAGAGACGATACAAATAAGACGAAAAATATATATAATACGCCGGTAGAGGTTTCTTCGTTCTTTTTCCAAAATTCGTGGTTCGGTTTGCGGTAATAATACCTACCTGTATAAACGAGCATAGATATCACACGATTATTACGAACTTTTCAAGAATAAATTAGGGAACGTACCCATACTACGTGACCAATTAATTTTTTGCAATTTTTAACCCCCCCCCCCCCCCCCCCCACCCCCGGTGACCAAAATCCTGAGCAAACTGCCGCTCATTTGTACCAAGCGTGACATTTTGAAGACCCCCCCCCCCCCCCCGAAGAGGTCACGTAGTATGGGTACGTTCCCTAACGGAATGTTAATGCAGGACTGCCTATAATTTATTAGACAAACAACAGACGAATCAAATAATAAATGCCAAACAGTATGCCTCAGGAATTTGAAGTTCCGTTAGGCGGTAAATAGTATTTTTTCCTTCAATAAATCCAGACCATCTAAAATGTAACGAAATGTCATGAAAACGTTATGAAAATCGTAAAATATGAGTGTATATGTAATAAATAATGATAATACAATACATTATTTTGTTTCAATCCACTTTATTGATTAAACTAACTATTCTGTTTAGGTTTTTTTTATTTATTTTGTTCTCAAATCTACGCACAGACTACAGACGTAAAAATTATTAGAATAACTTATCGACTACTGTGCAACCTCTGGTCCTACCTCAAGAGATCATTTATGTTATTATTAAAGAAAACACTTTTCTTAGAGGGAGCCGTTGAATATAATATTCCTATAAATATAAGAGAATTTGAAAAAAAATCATTACGAGTATATACTAATACAACTGTTTACTGCTACACATTATACCGCTATTATACTGCTCAACGATTCTTTTCTTGTGATCGACAGAGAAGTAGCAAATTCCCCAAAGTAGAGCAATGAGCATAAAACTAAGGCGAAACAGATGTTCAAAAGTAACTAAAATGTTAAAGGAACTAAATTAGCTAACAGTGAAACAGATACTGAACTTGAACGCGATTATATTAGTGCATAAAATGATTAACAACCTGTTACCAAAATACTTTTCAAATAAAATGATGTACGATAAAGCCGAACAAGGACATTCACAGACATAACATAAGGACGAGCAATGAAATCAAAAAAGGATACCCAAAGCCGATACCCAAAATATTTTACTATATAAAGGGATAAATATTATAATGCGCTGCTAATAAAGTACGCACCAAGTTGTTTTGTAAAAGCCACATTAAGCAAGATATAATATAGTATGTAAGTTTTAATAAATTAGTCATTTGTAAACTTTGTTGTACAAATTACTAAATTAAAGTTAATAAATAAATACCTAAAACCCTAGCGTTGCACACATTTACTCAGCATTCCAGTCCAGCAGTAGTTTTTCACCAAAAAATAGAAAGGTGGACGGACTGGATGTATGTTCATGTATCGTACGTGAAGTAGGTTTATTTAATTGATACGGGGAGAATGTAGCAGAACTTGTAGCTAAATCGCTCGGAGCGCACGGTACAAATTCACCCAAACGTCACTTGGTCACTGCCGAGTCCGATCCCTCGATTCAATGGTCCCCACCAGATAAAGTTTGCGGACTAACTTGATACATAACGTGATTCGATTCTGGCGATCACAGGGGCGGAACGAACAAATCGGATGATACAAATAATATTATTTTAACATACTGATTTCGGTGGTTGGTTCTTATTGGCGGTCGTCTTTTTTTTAATTTTACTAGTATACGTTAGGTAAAATTTCTTCTTTTGAGAAGCAATGATCTTGGGGCAAAACATAATTTTTATAAATAGTTTCACAAATCCTAATATTTTTCACGGGTCTGAGCTAGTTATTCAATAAATGTGTACGCAAAAACAGGACTTCATAAAGAAGGTGTAGTAGACGCCACACCATGGATTCAAAAATTAAGTAATCAGAATGAGTTGTTCTGATGTGTGTACTGCCGTGTGTACGTGGGTATATACTAACAATTTATCAAAGCCAACCTCCAATAGGACAGGGTGTTATGATAAAATATTTGTCAATATATCTCGAAGTTTATTTTATCATAGATTTAGGCAAGCAGGTACCTCATTTCAAGAGGTGATTAAATAATATTAAATAAACTTCAACATAAATTTATGTTTGAATTTTGGAAGTAAAATCATTCAATTTTTTTCTTTTCGAATAGGATATAAAAATTGGAAAATTTGTTGAGAACTCACTCCTCAGTATTTAGTCCGTCGTGGTGGATTATTTACTAAAGTCTAAGGTGATTCTTATTTACGTGTTATTTCGTTAACATTATAAAAGTAAAACGATTGTTTATTGAACCGAAATGGTTCTTTATTAAAAAGGCCGCGACCAATATAAATCGTGGTGCCGATAAGGTGTTTTACACATTTCTGAGATCGTAATAACCACAGAATATAACCAAAGGATATAATTTGAATTTACTTGCCAAGTATCAGGGCAGTATATTTAAAAATATCGACCTAAAATTCAAGTAACTAACTAACTAAATAACAAACCTTGGTTTATCCAGTATATTGTGTAAAACACCTTAACGTTGGGCGCCAAATTGTTATTAGAATAATGTAGAAGTTAAAACATAAATAAACTAGGTACATACACAATATACTGGATCGACCTAAAATTCAAGTAACTAACTAACTAAATAACAAATCTTGGTTTTTCTCATGTTGCAAAGTCCGACAAAATACCTTGAACTGTAGTCAGCTGAAAACAGTATTTGCTCCAACATTTCACTCCAGCCATGGAATATTTGTAAATCCAGGCGAGATTATAATTCCTTCGTCATTAGACAGGTTAGTCTCCTTGTGATTTATCAATCCTCCATATTTTTAAATATACTGCCCTGATACTTGGCAAGTAAATTCAAATTATATCCTTTGGTTATATTCTGTGGTTATTACGATCTCAGAAATGTGTAAAACACCTTATCGGCACCACGATTTATATTGGTCGCGGCCTTTTTAATAAAGAACCATTTCGGTTCAATAAACAATCGTTTTACTTTTATAATGTTAACGAAATAACACGTAAATAAGAATCACGTTAGACTTTAGTAAATAATCCACCACGACGGACTAAATACTGAGGAGTGAGTTCTCAACAAATTTTCCAATTTTCATATCCTATTCGAAAAGAAAAAAATTGAATGATTTTACTTCCAAAATTCAAAAAATAAATTTATGTTGAAGTTTATTTAATATTATTTAATCACCTCTTGAAATGAGGTACCTGCTTGCCTAAATCTATGATAAAATAAACTTCGAGATATATTAACAAATATTTTATCATAACAAGGGCACCAGAAGAAGAAGAATATTTTTATTTTACCTTCATCAATAGATTAGTTTTTAAAAAGTGGTTCACCGGACTCGTGGACGCGGGTGAAATCATCCAGTGTTCCAAACTATTATCACAGAAATTCGCGGACTACTTTAAGTCGGCTTATAACCAACGTAGATGCCGCGAGTCTCCAGCAAGAGGTGCCCAAATGTTTAAATTCAATTTCTCGTGAAACATTTATACCCGAGAAAATCAAAATATGTTTTCAAAACCAAAAGCCCGACAAGGCCACGGGACCGGTTGGAATTCCACCTCATATTATCATCATGTTAAGAGAATCTTTATATAAAACTTTGTGCTATATAATCGTCCTCAGTATTGCCGGTTCTACCTTTCCCTAATCTTGGAGACCCACCAAGGTGAGCTCAATGTACAAGTCGGGTTGCAAACAGAGACACATAGTTATAGACCGGAAACGGCCTTATCATATTTAAAAAAAAAAATTTAAACACTAATTTATGAAAAATTGACAAATAAAAAATAATAATTGGGGGAAATCAGCATGTTTTTTTTATCAAAAAAATAAACCATATCCAAACTCCTAGAACTAGTAGCTACAAAAGATCTATACAATATGCTTTGACCAACCTTTAATAGAGTTTTTTTTTATAAATAATTTTTTTGGTACATTCATTGGTAATTTTGCAATACATACAGGCTTCTTTTATATCAACATTTAAAAAAAGTAGAGAAAAATACAAATTAGCAGATTAACCTTTTCTATTTCGTTTCTTTTGAGATATTTAAGAAACGGAACACAGTAGGTATATATACATCAGCGGTCATAATCAAGGGAATTCTCTGCAATTTCAGAAACACATTCACTCGATCATGTCTTCCTGAGGCATTTCCGACCGTTAATAACCTAATTTTCTAATTAGTATTATTTAGGTACAGGAATTTTTTCTAATTAGTAGATAAAATAAGAACAAACAAGTTTTAAAAAAACGAGTGTGTTTTAGACCATACGACTGAAGTAAAACTTCACTAACATATATCTCCCTCTCAACTTCCGTTCGCCTCGCCCGACCGTTCGCCTCGGCCGATCACACTTTTCATAACGCTCTCGTCACGCATTCACCAGCTTACTCCCCAAGTCAAGCGTGCGTAAAGAAGTTTTACTTCAAAAACTTTAAAACAGTACTGATATAATTCATTATAAAGAAAAATTATTTAATACTTTTGAATGTAGCTTTAACTTTGTGGTTATCCATCTATAATATAAAAATGAATCGCTAAATGTGTTGGTAAGCGCAAATCTCGAGATCGGCTGAACCGATTTCGCTAATTCGTTTTTTAGAATATTCCTTAAAGTGCGAGGATGGTTCTTATGGAGAGAAAAATTTAGAAAATTGCGCAGAATATTGGATAATTTCAGAAAACATCGCACGTTTGACAGATCGCGTATTTGAGAATGACATTTTTCAAAACATTGATTGTTCAAATCAGGATTCTATTTTTCAAAATCTTTAAGTAGATAAATTTATAGTAGGTACTCCCCTAATAGTTTGAAAGGAATCAATAATTTTAGATATTTTAAATAGGTACCTATATTAGGTAATTACCAAATTTAATATACATGAAAAATGGAAATTTGAATAAACATTGTAAAAGGTGGCACACGGGCTGTTTAATAACTGAATGTACTGGGATTGAATATATGGAACGCGGGAGGATGGTTGACGGGGCGAGGGAGTGGGAAAAGGAAGAGGGAAGGCGGGGAAGGTGGAAGGGGAACGCGGGAGGGGAAGGGGACGTGTGAGGGGGGAGGGGAACTCGGGAGGGGGGTCGCGGGACGGGTGAAGGGGGGGGGGTGGAGTGGGGAGAGGGAAGGTGGAGGTGACGGAGTGAGAACGCGAGAGGGGAAGAGGACGCAGGAGAAGAAGGGGAGGCGGAAGGGGAACGGGACGAATGGGAAAGGACCTAAAAGTATGGATATTATCATAGTTCCATGGAAAGGACACTCAGGGAGAAACAATTTCTTTATTAAATGGCATAGCAACGCATGCCGGGACCAGCTAGTTATAAATAAATGAAACAATGTTACTTTGTTTGAACCACTTGCATATTTGTTTAAAGCCGACCGGTTTCGGAACGACCGTTCCTTCCTCGAGGCAAACGTATACTGATTTGACAATTACAAAATAGTGGGTGGGAACAATGTATTATTACTAAGGATTGTGGTAGGGGTGGAGGCGTTGCTAGGGATTAATGAAGAGTGGGTGGAGTACATATCCATGATGGGGCTGTAAGATAATAATTTTTGTTCGTTGATAATAGATTCATTATTTTTAAGGATTTTTTTTAACGGGATTTTTTTTAACCGGTCGGCTTTAAACAAATATACAAGTGGTTCAAACAAAGTAACATTGTTTCATTTAAATATATTCAACTTATTGTAATAATTTATCTTGTTGTTTTCTGAAATTATATTATACATTTTATCATTCCGGGTAGCAGAAAGCAGAACGGAAAACTTCCTTTTGTATTGACACCGCTGCGGGACAGTCGCGTCACTCGCGCCTGGAAATCTCCATAAAATACAAAGGAGATAGTGTCTAACAATTCCGGCTTCAAGGAGCGCAATAAATCGATAATATCGAACAAAATATAGTTACCTCCTACGAGAGTCGTATCGAATGCAATAACTTTCTTTCGAGAGATGGAAATACTGGGATAGAAAATAGTGTCCATTTCTATTGTCACCTTAAATGGACTTCAGTAGTTTCAATTCACACAAAAGTATCGGAAAACATTTTTTTTTATGTTTACCTTTACGAGTAAAACCTCAAAATTGTATTGTCTTCATTTAATTAAATATAAAAAAAGAAAATATTTTTTGAATTTTTGAATTTTTGTAATTGATATTTTTTTCGCGAGAGAAAGGAAAATGAGGGAAGACAAGACGAAAGAAGAAGATTAAGAAATTACTAATCTGAACGAATTTTTAAAACAAAACGTAAGGTTTTATAAGCGACAATTTGATTCTAGTGGTCTCTCTCATTAGGTTGATACTGAGAGTATATTTTACTCAGAAACAAAATGGAAAAATTACAATAGGTAAAAACCTCGCCGAGTTGTGCAGCCACATCATCTGGACCTAGAGCCAAAGTTCTCAACACCAAAATTGTCAAAATTGACATAACAATCCAAATCTTCTTATAACTTTAAGAAAAATTTCTTACTGTATCTTATCAAAGCATAATGTGCACGCTTTACTTGATGGATAATCTCGCAATATAGCTCACTAAACAGAATACGTATAGCGCCTGCTTTATAGCGTCCTCTCCCTATCTTAATCTAGTAGCCACAAGCAACGCCTATAATAGGCAATAGGCTATAGAACTATAGATAGTCCCTTCCGGCCTACAACAAATCGCCAGCAAAACCGAACGCCCAGCCCTGTGACTAACATACTAATGCTTTCCTTCAGGCCGGCGCAGTAACCAAATCACAAGGACAACACAATTGACAGGATTGAATAAATCAGGAACTAAGCCGCTCCGTTTCCTGGAACCAGGCGTGCACAGCACAGCTTTAACAGAATACAGTGACTACAACCTCGGTACTGAACCTGTGTAGTTGTGTACCGTACCTCCTTGTGGCTCCATACTAATGGAACATTATTGTACAATGTGTCCACCGGCGGGCTTTCAGCGGCCATGATGTATAAGGGTGTTAAATATATTCCGAGGCTTTCAGGCTTCAGCAGAGCGGTGAATTATTAATTCCGTAGATGTAGCGGTGGCTGGCGGAAGATAAGCAGTAAAGCCTTCAATAGGGTCCGTGCAACGTTATAAGTGCATCACCGACAAGTAATCGGATAGTCAAAATAACATCTCAAACGTATTACGCTTGACCGAACTAATGTTGATCCTTTCAAAATTTAAAAACATTGAAAAAATATAAAGCGTTGTGGTGTAAAAAATTAGTAAACCGCAATGTACACAAATTATATATTCTGTTGTGCAAACTCGAAAGTAATGGAGTTCTCAATATAATAGTTTTTAAATAAACTATTACAACTTCTCTCTACATCCAAATAGAAACATTAAAACCATATAATAAATCATTATATGCCCGTAAACTACTCAGGAAACAAAACTTGGAAATCCATCCATTAACCATATTCTGATACTATAGTACACAGAAGGGACAAAAATGTTTTATAAAAACTCTTGTTTTTGTTTTTAAAAACATATGAAAATACAACTGACGTTTTTGCGTCATTCTCATCATGAATCTTGAGGAGGCAGCAGCTATCGATTAACAGTAACAAAAGTCTTCGGTATATTGCATTCACGCACAGTCTAATTGTTGAATAAAATCATAATATGTAGGTTTAAATATACCCTTTAATTGAATTTATTTATTATGTTGCACTATAGTTACATAAATAAGCACTCGAGTAGGTACTGAACACAAATCAAAAATTTCTTGAAAGTTGTGATTTAATTTTGTTTAGAGGATGAGAATAGGCAGGAATAAGTACTATAAAGATTCTTTCTGAACTATTACTTCTGATATCAGAGGCGGCTGGCCGCATAGTGTAGTAGTAAGTGCACGCGGTGCGTAGTAAATGCAGGCGGGCCGCAGCGGTTCATGGTCAGCCGCAGAATTGTGCATATTGATGAGCAAATTTAAACATCTCATGCGGTTGGCCGTACCGCCGGAGTTTTGTATCAGACGTATAAAGTAATACAGTGGGTTAATATGGTCGGGTTTTCGTGTTAATTTGAAAAGTTTACTGCCGCGTAGAGGTAGAAGTGTTCGTGTGATATTTGCGGCCGCAATAGGATGCAAGGCGCCACAAAGCGCCTGTGCCGAGGCACACTAATTGTAATTAGTCAAATTATTTTGAATTATTCCTAATTGCCGATGGGGGTGGTGGCGGAGTAATATTATACGTATAGAAGGGTTTGCACCTTTAACGTAATTGCCATCCCTGCAAGAGTTCCAGGTAGAGAAATAAACTTACCATCGTTATTGTTTATAAGGAACTCCTTTGTAAATGCACAGCGAAAACATTGACTTATTATAATATCTCAGTTCAGTTTACTGAATTTTAGTTAGTTAATTTTTTCAGGGGGTAGATACTCTTCATACTTAATGATGAAATAAAAATATGTATATCTCTATAGCAATGAAAAAGATTCCAGCTTTAAATCGTAAAAAAATAAATAATAACACAAACATAATATAAAGGGGACTATGAAATTAATTAATAAACGTAACCCAATCCAACTTCTTTGCGTATCTATATATAAACCATTGTACACGTTTTTAGTTTTTATTTTTTTTTTATGATTTCCGCACAAGACTGCTCTCGTCTAGAGCCAGTGAGACTATGACATCCCCAATTGGGGTATATTGTAAGTATGAAGATATAGGGGAGGGTAATGAGATCGGCAAGAGGAAGGTGGGGCAGTACCTGGCTATTCAGATCTGACTAAAGCCATTTCAAGCAAGGTTTCAATTCGGAATGGTGGTCTTATACCAGGGCGATAATGAGAGTATCTTCCACTATGGAAAGTGCCGTAAATATGCTATATATTATTTTGAATGGATAACTTTTATTCAACAAATAAAATGTATTTGAGCACGGCGGGGTTTTAACCCTCCGAGATCTCCGGATTGCTTGTCGAGAGCGTTACAGCTTGGCCACGGACACCGTCATACAACAGGTGTACCGGCTAGATTAATAATTACCAAATTACTGGAAATTGAGTGGCGAAAAATACCCTAGCAAGTAGAATGGGAAATTCCGATAATAGCACTTAATATCAGTATTCACCGTCTTTGAAATAATATATCAATTTGTATTTTCAAATACATAATAGCCAGCTAAGATCTGTAATTTCAATAAAATAAGTCATGGAAAATAATAGTAATGAAAAATAAACCATTGTTGGGATATTAGAATAGATAGGTAAAGCTGTATAAACTTCGCGGGTCCACGTGGACAGAAGCGATGTATACAGGACACAATAACTTCGGAAGGCTTAAAATTTTTATAGCGCCATAGGAAAAATAGAAAAAAAAATCGAGACAGTTTACACGCGGCAGAAGTGAAACTTTACCAAAACAATCTCAACCAATACTTGAAAAGTGAGGTCATAATCAAAGCGAACAATGGGTTTCACATCTCAACCAATAGGAGCCTTCAAAAGTGACATCATGATCAAAGCGGTCAATGAGCGCAGGCGCAGTAATCTTCATTTCCGTTTCATCCGAAATCCAAATCATGGCGGGGCTGTAGATGTTTCGCTTCAAAAACTACGATAAAACTATTACCACTTAATAATGATAAATAATAATAATAATTGGCTAATTTATATAGCGCCGTTTTCGTGGAAAATCACCTCAAGGGCGCTGTACAAATAAATATATAAAATAATTAATATTACTGGCTTATAACTAAGATTTACAATTACAACTAGTGACTTACATCTAAGACTTATAGCTACTTATATTACTGGCTTACAACTAAGATTTACAATTATAACTAGTGACTTACATCTTAGACTTAAAGCTAGTGACTTATGACTAAGACATAATAGATTCTGACCTAAAACTGATGACTTAGTAACATAGTCTCCTTCAACGGAAGCAATCTTCCGAACAGGACGTCCATCGATATGCTTTGTGTAACTCTAAGTGACCAGCTCAGGTACGGGGGCTCCATCGAAACCAGAGTTAAGGCCAAGTGTAATCATTTATTAATTTTAAATAATGATAATATTATTACGCAAATCGATAAACATAAAGTTTTTAATATGAAAAATATTTTTTATAAATTTTTAAAATTTACATAGGCTTAGCATTTATCAAAACCAAATCAGAAATCCGACCTTATTCTGACCGTTTTTCGTAAATTTTACAAAATATTTTTAACTGCTGAATATCCTCAAAGTATACCTTTAGGGGTTTTCTTTAAAACCTCGAAAAGAAATTTAAAATAAATAGATAAATAAGTTTTTAGTTAAATTTTTTCATAAACACCAATTTTCGTGTTTTTTTAAACGCTGAGTACAAAACTTTGGATTCGTTTATTTACCAAAACGTTACGAGAAATTGTTGGTATTATATTTCTTCAATTTTTAAAGACAATTTTAAAATTTTAATCTTCAAATTAAGAATGAAATATAGGATTTTTAATTACTAGCAAAAGCCCTCTGTCGTGTGGCGCCCATTTATCTTTCTCTACACGGTACAATTTTGAACTAAAAACCTTTTTCAAAATTTTTCAAAAGATGGCAGTAATCAATCACTGTGAGAATCTAAGATATTATTATATTTATTTTTGGAAACGATGATACTTATATCATCTATCTACCTATACATTGTAGGTACCTATTCGTTTTAATATAATAACCTGACTACTGTTTTATGTCGACGTCAAGCTAGTAGAGTGCAGCTGTGCCTAATTTTAAATGGTTATTATATTATTAAAATAATACTTACGTAAATACAATAAAATAACACGGAAGTGAGTGGTAGAAGAACTCCGTGATGCCCGGTGGGTAAGAACTTGGGTCACCCAACACGGCTGACGCCTTTTTTAAAATATATTTCTTATCTATTTTTTTTAAATAGAAGCACTAATAATCTAAACGAAATTATTTAAAAATAATATATTGTGGAATAACACAAATTAATCGCATAAAATGTTGATAGGTACTTGCGCACGCCGGAATTTTAACTCGCGACCTCCGGATTCGTCTCCTTCCCCTCCCCACTACCTACAATGAAGCACAAAACATAGGTACGACTGCCATGTGTCATGTTTTGTGCATGGTGAGCCAGCGTCATCACGAAACGTCCATGTGGATAGGTAGGTAGGTATTATGCATGTGTTTGTGAGTTAAAGACTGCGTTTGTCAAAAAATGAAGGGAAGGAGATGGGGAAGAGGAAGGTGGGTAAGTACCTGGCTATTCAGATCCGGTCACCCAAAACGGCTAAAGCCATTTCGCGCAACGTTCCGATTTTTTTTTAAATATATTTCTTTAAAAAATATGTAGTTACCAATTTTCAATTTTTTACAAGAATAACGCTCTTTTTATTACTTTTGAAGTTTGTTCCCACCAATGTTATATATCATTAAAAAAGAAGATAGCACTAATAATCTAAACGAAATAATTTAAAAATAATATATTGTGGGATAACACAAATTAATCGCATAAAATGTTGATGGGTACTTGCGCACGCCGGAATTTTAACTCGTGACCTCCGGATTCGTAGCTAACGATCGTAACCGTTCAACCACCGAGATCTGGAATATCGATGCGCTTTCAAATGTTCTAGTATTATTATTATTCGTGATTACGGTTGCTTACCCTTGGTCGGAATCTGCCACGTGTAGACATGCATACTTGTATGCAATACGCCTCAATGGAAACATCAAATGTTTTTATGGTCGTTTTTTATTTCAGTTATCTGCTAGTAGAAGTGTCGACTGGCGTTCAAATTTGAGCGAGAGGTTCAAATCCCAGGCCATCCAATTTCTTTTCTAAGTTTTTAAACGTTTTTGAAAGTAGATGGTAAAAACCTTTTTTACGGTTTTTTGTAGGTTTTAACATCAAAGAAAAAAAATATTTTGTGGACTGATTTTATAAAGTTTCTTGAAATGTAATTTATTTATTTACGCCTTGAAGGCTTTTGCATGTAACATCGGTAAGTTGTACAGTAGCATCATAACATAACAGTTTTTCTCTAAAACGATGTTCGTAACTTTTTTTTAAATTTGAATCAATCACATATGTTGGTAAATGAGAGTTAAATTTATTTAGATTTTCTCCTAATTTTATTTGCTTTGGTATAATAAAAATAGTGATGAACGGGACGTAGTAGGTAGTTACTCTCATTATCGTCCCGGTGTAAGACCACCAAACACAATTATTGAAACGTTACTTGAAATAGCTTTAGCCGTGTTCGGTTACCAGAACTAAATCACTAGGTACTTCCCCACCTTCCTTTTTCCCATCTCCTTCCCTTCCCCGCTACCTTTAGCCTCACAACATACCCCAAATACCAAACACACAACATACCAAAATATAAAACTATTATAATGACTTCAGGCATTGAGCTTCAGGTAGTTTTTCTGAAAACATTGCCTAGTGGACACGTGCGTGCATGGCACCCCCTGAGGGCACCCCTAGCCGGCCGAATTTCGACAAACGACCAGATGCGACATTGTCATGTTGAAATAAATACACATAATATTTATTTTTCTAGTGGCATCTTTCGGATTTTAACGAAACTTTTTGAAAACAAAATAATCTCAAAATGAATGATAGAGACCATTTTGTCCGCCAGAGTGCTCTGATGCTGTTTTGTACTAATATTATACCTATTCCTCTTCGCGTTAAGTTAGCCTCTCAGAAACTGGGCGTACTGTACAGGGCCCGCAGATACTTTAATGGTACATAACTGCTAACCCTGTACAAATCGAAAGTGCGCCCCACGGTTGAATTTGGCAGCCACCTCTGGTCTGGAGCTCCAAAATACCTAAAAAAAAAACCTTGACTCTGTGGAGAAACGGGCGGTCCCTTTGATGCTGTCCTTGTTCTACCAGTATTACAATGGAAGATGCTCCGAGGAACTAGAGTCATTGATCCCCTCGGCACCGGTGCATAGTCGGGAAACACGCCAAACACGCGCCCAACATTTGTACAAGGTTGACATTAGTCACATGAGAACGGGTCGTTTCTATGACTCGTACTTGAGTTCAACGGCTCGGCTGTGGAACGATTTGCCGGCCTCTGTGTTTCCTCCCTCCTGCAACATGGGTCTCTTCAAGACCCGTGTTCACTCCTTTCTTTCCTCAAAAAGACCCTCCACACAGCATCTTCAAAGATGACATAGGCCCTGAGGGAAGTTATTTATTATTATTATTATTATTTGTGTGGAGTTGATGCAAAAAAAAAAATACATATTTACAATTAAGATTAGCGCCAGAAGAAGTAGGAAGTTTTTACATAATATTAAAATTCGAGAACACGGGTGCAAAAATGATCTTAATGGGTTAATTTATGGGTTAACTTATGGTCAACTTATGTATTAGCAACAGTTAAACCTCGCCTGCAAAAAAGTGTGTAGGTATATAAATTTTTCTTATTTTATAAATCAAAAATTTTCCTGTGAAATGATAAGATTTATTAGCAGATACAATACATAACCGGTCTATTAATATAAACCATTTATATTAATTGTATTTCAAATAAGGTATTTCAATTTGTCCACTGTCAATTTTTTGGCGATACACCGATTTATATTCGGCAAAAAATACCGAACAAATAGAAAACATGATTATTTTGGTCTTTTCCATCACTAGAGGGTACAATCTATTGTATTTCTTTCTTAGCTCCCACGGTCGGCAGTATGCTTCGTGCTTCCCCGTCGGTAGTTACCTTATTCCTCTCACCCCCGAATATCTTTTTCCAATCTTCGTCAAAATTCCCAAAAGGGTTGTCGACACTTGAAGCCTTACTAATAAAGGTGTTTTAAATCGTACCCAAATAATAAAAGCCATTAATATAGGGTAAATAGTGGTTTATCGGTTGTATAAAATTTAAAATACGTTTACTAGTAAGGGGGTTAACATTTAATTCTAAATCGTTGCGTTATCCAGAATTAATTGGTAGTACTTTAAAATATCATTTGAAATTTATTGTTCTCAGAAAATAGGTTATTAATTTAAGAATAAGCGACAGTTTATAACAAACCAGTTTCATAATTATACAGTGAGAGAGAAAAGTGAATGTTTGTACTTAAATAAATCATGGAGACAATGTATTATCATTTACGTAAGATTACATTTAATCAGCTATGCAATAAGATTTTCCTGATTACAAGACGTGCTTAAATTCAGAAACTTTTTAAACATCATACTATAGTCGAGATACTACCATTCCAGGCAGAGCAAGCTAGGTACACCAAATCGCAATTACGAAACAGTTGGTGTAAGTCTAGTTTTAATTTAAACTTAGATGGCATTTACGAGTATTTCCAGAACAAGCGGGACAATGAAACTTAGATAATAAACCTGGGACAAATAAATCGACATCATATGGTACATTTTAATTTAGAAGATTGTTGTTTATTAATATTAATGATGCCCGAGACGCCGAGCTTACTTATTTTTCTCAGAAAAGATGCTCGCCATTTTCCCCTTAGGACAGGTTAACATACTTCTTGGCACAATGTTATGGATGTCTCGTCTTACTACAGAAAATATTGTAAGTTTTTCCTGTTAGTTTTAACCCTTAGTGTGCCAAGAAATCCACCGTGGATTTCTGACGTTTGTACACGTAGTGTGCCTTGGGGAAAATACACAAGACAGATATAAACAAGGCATAAATATAACAACAATAAATATAAATATCTAACAAGGCAATGAAAAGCTTGGGGTTTATATTGAGGACGGTAAAAGATTTTAAAATCATTAATTCTTTTAAATTGCTGTTCACTGGGTTGGTGAGAAGCCATTTAGAGTACAATTCAACAATCTGGGCTCCTTTTTATAAGATTCACCAACAAAAAATTGAGAGAGTGCAACATAAGTTTCTGAGATTTATAAACTATAAATTAGGAATTCCAATCGAAGATCTTAACTACACATATCTAATGGACTTACTAAAATTAAATGAATTAACTTCGAGACGAATAATGAGTGATTTAATATGTCTTTTCAATATATCAAATGGCAGACTGGACGACCTTGATTTAACCAAACTAATCCAACTGCGAGTACCTACCCGTAATACAAGACTGAATGCGCCGTATTTTGTTAACGTGTCTACTAATAATTACTTCGAAAACTCGCCTATCGAACGGCTTCACAGACTCTGAAATAAATACAACACAATCGATGTTTATCGTCATCAGTCAGTGTCGAAATTTAAACTCAGCATATTGGAATACTTATAGTAGAATTATAAATCTCCAGTTTGAAATATTCGGTGCACAGTTTATCGTAAACACACATAGTTATGTTCCGTAAAACACCTACCATTCACGGCGCAATGAAGGTTAGTAATTTATAAACAAACTTTACAAAAACTCTTCTTGTTTATCGTTGTAATAGGTAATAATAACAAAATTACTTTAACGGCTTATACTTTGACTATTTTTTAATTTGATTGTAATTAAATACTCTGTTATATTATCGAACCCATTTGTCCTCTCCGTGATAGTTACTGAATTATCTGACATTATTTGTTTTAAGCTGAAATGTTCCATGGTAGCAGTATAAAGTATTTTGAAATTGAATTTTGCAGAAATTCTGACGGTAATGTAAATGGTCAAAATGGAATCGTTTTGAATATTAATTTTAGTACGGTTCAAGTCGGTAGTGCGTATTTTTGTTTGTAATCAACTTCGCTATGTATTCAACACATATAAATTACACATATTAAGAACCCATTCATTATTATTATTTGTTATATACATATATTATGCTATCCGCAGTTCTAAAACTGATTTTTTTTCTCATTATTGTATAATGCTATATTTTTTACCTACCAGCTTTACTTCTATGTACCATGTGAAAAGTTTTCTTTGTTATCTAAACACACCTGTATGTACTAAAATAAATTTAAAAAAAATGTAAATGTATGTAAAAGCCCATAAGGACGTTAATGATTAATAAATAAATAAATAAACATTCGTTATTTGTTTTGGGGGTGTTACGCCGTATTGCGCTACCTCCTTCTTTAGCCAACGTTTCGGAGAGCGTTGCAGTGTTCATCATCAGATCCGGCAAATCTGCCGGATCTGCCCTGATGATGGACACTGGAACACTGTCCGAAACGTTGGCTAAAGAAGGGGGCAGCGCAATACGGCATAACACCCCAAAAACAAATAACGAAAATACTTTTGGCCAGGAAAATCTAAAAACGTATCAGATACAAACATTGTTTTAAAATACATAAGGTAAAACCTTCGAATCTTGGTCGAAGGGTAAAACGGTATAATTTACAATTTTTTTTTAAAGAAGTAAGTTATATAGAAAATAGTGTCAGCCGGCGAACTGCGGCCAGTATGCTTGATTTTATGTGTCATTTTTACCTCCATGTTTTTTACCAATCAACAAAAGTGTGTACTTTTGAGTGAGATACATTTTTAGCATGGGTCCGTGGAGAAAGCATGAAATCAGGAATTTAGTCCTTGAACTTCAGAACGGGTCCACAATATCTCTTTAACGAATTTAACTTAGTCAATAAGTATCATAAATACATTAATAAAAATAAATTAATATACACATCACATAGGTAACTATAATGAGAAAGAATATATATAAGGAGTAGTTAAAAATATTATGGGAATTTTCCCTTCCTCATCTTATCGACATCAAAAAACTTCTTTTTTTTTTAATAAAAAAACTATTTTTATTCTAGTAGTCATTGCAAATTAAACTTGATGACGGTAAAAAAAAACATTTCTGAAAGTAATATGTTTTTCATAGGAAAAAATATTTTTATTTGTACGGTGTTTTTTTTTCAAAAACATAATTTTATAAAAATAATTGCTTTTAATAAAGCACTATAGATTCTTTATTTAGGAACCGTTATTTTCTTCTTAATATTCTAATGATTTAAACAAAAATAAACTCTTTTGGTTTTATTTACTCATAAGACGTATACTCACTTTGCAATGTGACGGAGAGAATATACAGTACATATATTTAATCACAACAAGGTCAAGTTAGAGTTGATCTCAAATAGGGAAATTTAAATCCAACATATTCTCAACAAATAACTTTAAAAAACGCGTTTCTTTTATCTTTCAAAACTTGTTTATTTATCCCTGAAACATTGTTTGCCCCTGGCACACCAAGGAGTACTAGGTCGCGGGAGGGTGGCGTTCCAAGAGTTAAGTCAAATTTATTTTCAAAATGCAGCGGAAAAAACTCCAGTAACACTATTAAAACATTCATCCGGAAAAAAAAACATTTTGTAAATTACAGCATTTAAACATGTTAGAAATATGAAACATGCCTTCCGTAGATTTAATACCTTGGCATATTAATGCGTTAATTTATTGCGTAGATTAAATACCTAGACGAATAATATACGATATTATGCACAAATCATACTGGTCACGCACGACGCAGAGGCCTGATTACTGTGCTTAGTCGTGGTAATTACTCACTAGCCTGCTCTGTAATTACATGAAACAAACACACTTTAATTAAGAGATTTCCTTTCTTTGGATTCTTGGTACGCGTTTTGTCGAATGAATTATGGCGCAGCGAAGACGAATGTGTTTGCATAAAAAAATCAGAGTGTGCAATTCACACGCGATAGCAGTGAAACCTTCAGAAAACTAAAGTGGCCAAGAGTGGAGAGACTACGAACAAGGGATGTGATTTTTACATAAAAAATCGATTATTAAGAAATCGATTCTATTTTTAGCATGAGAAATCGATTTATAAATAATAGACTTTTCTTGAAAATTTGTTATAATAATCGATTTTTCCCCAAATTTGTCAAATTAAAACAAACGCATAAAATATCTTTAATCACAGTTTTATTAATTATAAAATATTCAACAGAAATTATAAGTTTTAAAATAATCAACCGTAATTAACAGTTTTTTTTTAAATAATCAACAAAAATTACAAATTGTTCGTTGACTCTGTTGACTTCATCTAGTAACAAGTTTGATTAAAAACTTCAACTAAACTGCTTTCAAAGCACAACAGAAATGTCATCATAGGCGCACAGATCGCGTTAATGCCATGTTTTGTTTATAAACATCAGAGAGGTTCGCGCTCCGGATTTTGGACTAATGACCAAGCGTAAAAAATCGGCAGAATCGATAAAAATCGATTTTTTTCATAATCGATTATTTTTTCACATCCCTACTACGAACCACTTTTTTATCAACGTGAATGATGATTTTTTTCGTAGAATTCCAGTGCACCTTTTCCTATACATTTGATCATCTTATAAGTATTTGTGTTTTCTTCTTCGGAGTCGCTAGATGTTGCTTTCTTTTACGTTTTCTTTACCTGGCCTTGATCCGCCGAATGTCTGGCGGCTAAGATTGGTCACGCGCTTTATACCACTAGACTAAAGGAGACTTGCGTGGGACCGATGAATTATCGTATTATATTAGAACCGAGTTTTTTTTATGAATACCGCCCAAGAGTACCAAATGCTCGCATCTGGAGCCAGTGAGACTATGCATCCTAAATTGGGTTATGTTGTGAGACTGAAGGTAGTGGGGAGGGGAAGGAGGTAGGGAAGAGGAAGGTGGGGAAGTACCTGGCTATTCAGATCTGGTCACCAAACAAGGCTAAAGCCATTTCAAGCAACGTTTCAATTCTGAATGATGATCTTACACCAGGGCGATACTGAGGGTGTGTACCCGATAAAAAAATAAAAATATATTGCTATCTCATTCTCTCGCTGGCTAAATCCTATAGATGTAAGTTTTTGTGTAGTTCTAGCGTCGCTCGCTTTCAAATCACAAAAGTGCTAAAGAAGTTTTCACTTAAAAAAATATGCATATATCGTGGTCATTGTGGTGTTTTAAAGTATTAAGGTAAACGAAGGAAGTTCAAAATGAATACGAAGATAAATAATTCAGAGATAGGTATATCGAAATAATAATATGTAACTTCTTCGGCTAAAACGTGTAAACGTTTATTTTATATTTCACTTCCATCAACAGGAGCAGAGTAAACAAACTTCTAAGCGTTATGTTATTATCACTAGTAGTTCTTTGAACAGTAGAACTCCTAGTATTAGGCATTGCTGAAAACCAGCTGCATTCCGGATCTGTAATGTACAGCTGAGCAGTTACTTTTTGTCAATACATATTATCAAAGTAATTATGATGTAAGAAAAAAAAAATATAAATATTTGAAAATAAGTATATTAGATAACCTAATAAATAAACTGCCAGTCAACCGTAGGATATTTAGATAAATAAATACGATATAAAATTTTTCCTTTTGTGAGGGCTTCAGTAACCAAGGTAAACAACAGTATTTTGAGATTACTTTGAAATATATTTTGCAGGTAAATTTAATTATATATTTTATTTTGATAACATTATTCTAAAATATAATATTTATTATAGATTTGTAGTATTGAAGGGTAGTTTACATTAAAATATTTAATTTGGCCAAATTGAAAATTATTTGTTGACAAATGACAGTATTAGGTAACGACGACAGTTGCTTGGTTACTGGAATGTAGGAATAATAATAATAATCATTTCCAAGTTGTTTTGAACGGTGACAAAATGTCATTTTCAACCAACGGAAATGAAAATGGGTTGATTATGTCATCTTTACAGATGAACATTGATAATCTGAGACCCCAAAAAACAAAAGCAGGTATTCCTAGGCAGAGAATGAAATGGACGAACGATGTCAATATGTTCATCGTTCGTTTATATTTTTATGTGACGAAACTAGAAACAGATATGTTATTGTATAGGAAAAAATTACATTTACTTTTCTCACAAAATTATCCGGTTGCCCAAGTAAACGAACAAAGATTAGCTGACCAAAAAAGGGCAATTTTCAAAAATAATTTAATCCCTGTAGTAACATTAAATCAGATAAAAAAGGAAATAGGAGATAGATTGCAATTAGAAAATAATTTAGAACAAATTAATACGAGTAGTAATGTTATATTAGATACATTGAATGAAGACAGTTTAGATAATATTCTAGTAGAAGAATCTAATGATATTACAGTAGATTCAAATAACTTAGACGCTATTCATAATCTTAGGAAAATCAACATTGCAAATTTAAACTTACTAGATGATAATGTAATAGAATTAGCTAACTTGCTTCATAATAATATAAATAGATATATAGATATAGAGCCCACAGTTAGACCAAAATTGCATACGTCAAAAAAATTATCTAAATTAATTTCTGAATTAAATAATTTAATTTTACCAAAAATAATATTTGACGATATTAGTTTTTTAGATCTTCATACGTTAGTGTACGCTAGTGCTATCACTATATGTACTAGGTTAGGAGTTAAATTAACATCCTCTGATGATAGATCATATAGTTATAGTAAACCAGAATGGCAGATTAGATTAGAAAAAGATGTAGTATTTTTAAGAAGTAGTATAGCTAGAGTAATTGAATATAAAAATGGGAATAGAAGTAGAAATATTTTGAGACATGTAGATGAAATTGGGAGAAAATTTGGTTATAACATTGGTAGTAATAATAATGAAAATATAATCAATGATTTATTAGATTTATTAAAACAAAAATTAGGTGTAAAAGCAAGTAGATTAAAAAGATATAATTATACATATAATAAAAGAAATAATAATAGATTATTTTAAAAAAATGAGAAAATATTTTATTCCAAACTTGATGATAAACAAAATATTATTTCGAATAATAATATTCAGTTGCCATCTGAATCAGATATGCGCGATTTTTGGACAAACATTTGGAGTAAAGATATAAAACATAATGAGGCAGGTTCATGGATAGAAAATGAAGAACTCAATTGTTCAGACATTGAACAAATGAGTTTTTCTGATATATCGGTTGAATTGTTAGCCAAAATTATAAAAAATACTCATAATTGGAAAGCCACGGGTTGCGATTGGATACATAATTTTTGGTACAAACGTCTAACTACTTTACATCCTCTTTTTGCAAAAAATCTTTCTAAACTTGTCAAACAACCTCAAAATTTTCCTAATTTTCTAACTAAGGGCATTACTTATATGTTACCTAAAAGCGAAAATATTAATAATCCCTCTCAATATAGACCCATTACATGTCTACCGACAATATACAAAATTTTAACCTCTTGCTTGACAGATTTAATATATACTCATTTGGATGAAAAAAAATATTTTATCTGAACAACAAAAAGGTTGTCGCAGAAAACATATGGGATGTAAAGAACAATTAGTATTGATTCTGTAATTCTAAAACAAATTCAAAATCAAAAGCGTAATGTAGTTATTAATATTTAAGGAAAACCTTTTCATAGCCAAGGGAAAGAAACCAATTTGGTTGTAAGGTGTGGTTATTAATATTTAAGGAAAACCTTTTCATAGCCAAGGGAATGAAACCAATTTGGTTGTAAGGTGTGGTTATTAATATTTAAGGAAAACCTTTTCATAGCCAAGGGAAAGAAACCAATTTGGTTATAAGGTGTGGTTATTAATATTTAAGGAAAACCTTTTCATAGCCAAGGGAAAGAAACCAATTTGGTTGTAAGGTGTGGTTATTAATATTTAAGGAAAACCTTTTCATAGCCAAGGGAAAGAAACCAATTTGGTTGTAAGGTGTGGTTATTAATATTTAAGGAAAACCTTTTCATAGCCAAGGGAATGAAACCAATTTGGTTGTAAGGTGTGGTTATTAATATTTAAGGAAAACCTTTTCATAGCCAAGGGAATGAAACCAATTTGGTTGTAAGGTGTGGTTATTAATATTTAAGGAAAACCTTTTCATAGCCAAGGGAAAGAAACCAATTTGGTTGTAAGGTGTAGTTATTAATATTTAAGGAAAACCTTTTCATAGCCAAGGGAAAGAAACCAATTTGGTTGTAAGGTGTGGTTATTAATATTTAAGAAAAACCTTTTCATAGCCAAGGGAATGAAACCAATTTGGTTGTAAGGTGTGGTTATTAATATTTAAGGAAAACCTTTTCATAGCCAAGGGAAAGAAACCAATTTGGTTGTAAGGTGTGGTTATTAATATTTAAGGAAAACCTTTTCATAGCCAAGGGAAAGAAACCAATTTGGTTGTAAGGTGTGGTTATTAATATTTAAGGAAAACCTTTTCATAGCCAAGGGAAAGAAACCAATTTGGTTGTAAGGTGTGGTTATTAATATTTAAGGAAAACCTTTTCACAGCCAAGGGAAAGAAACCAATTTGGTTGTAAGGTGTGGTTATTAATATTTAAGGAAAACCTTTTCATAGCCAAGGGAAAGAAACCAATTTGGTTATAAGGTGTAGTTATTAATATTTAAGGAAAACCTTTTCATAGCCAAGGGAAAGAAACCAATTTGGTTGTAAGGTGTGGTTATTAATATTTAAGGAAAATCTTTTCATAGCCAAGGGAAAGAAACCAATTTGGTTGGTAAGGTGTAGTTATTAATATTTAAGGAAAATCATTTTGTTGCCAAGGGGTAGTAATCAAAATTTAAGGAAAACAATTTCGTTGTCAACGGAAAGTTGGTTGGTAATGGCTAGTAATAATTAATATGAAAGGAAAACTATTTCTTTGCCAAGGGGTTGTTATTAATATTTTCGTTGCCCAGGGATAGTAAAAAATATTTAAGGGAATTTATTTCGTCAATAAGGAGTAGTAATTAATATTTAAGGACACCCATTTCGTTGCCAAGGGGTAATATTTTACAGCTCCGTAACTCTTTTCTCGTTAGATACGAAAAATCGATAGCAAAAGTACACGTATAAATACGTCACCTTCGCTAACTTCGCTAGATATCAACTTTTTATTTAAACGTGTACATCATAAATAATATTTAATTAGAATTAGTTGAAGAATACAATATAATATGTAATGAATCTAAGGCATGACTGACATGAGTTACTTCAAAGCGTTGCTTATTATGAACAATTAAACGTTTAAAATTCACGAATAACATATTTGTTAGCAATTAAGTTAAATATGTATACCTATACCTAAGGATATTTTAGCGGTTAGTTAATGAAGCCAGCTTAACTGGTTGTGGAAACGCTCCTAACCGCTTTATCTCTTTTCTATGCAAATTCTGATGAACTATATAAACATTTAATACCTATTTCGTTATTAATGCGATCGAAATAGCTGGAAAAGCAATCTTGGGTTCAAAAATAAGTTGTTTTTTTTTACATTAGCTCCACACAGGAGACGCTGACGAAAATAATTTCTTTCGGGCCTATTTCATCTTAGGGGATGCCGTGTGGAGGTTTTTTTTAAGGAAAGGAAGAAGAAGAAAAAGTTTTGGGAAGGAAATAGGTATGAAAGGTGGGTAGAAATCTAGGGGTTGGTGTGTCTAGGAGTGACGGACGTATGAATCCATCCCTTCAACTGCGGTGCAAGGCGATGGATTGAGGGATTCTGGCTGGAGAGGTCCCGCCACGGAGTAGATAATAATAATATTTGAATAGCGAATAAATTTAGCGAAAAAACGTAACGAACACGTTGAGCTATGGCAGAGGTGTTAGTTATCCAATAAATGGTTCCGTTTTGCGTTTAGTTCAGTTATTTTATTACGTTTATAAAATTTCAATATAACACGTACCTACCTATGCCTCATCTTGTACAAAGTAGATTGGAAAGGGATATTTATTACGTTTTGAAGACTTTTATTTCACATGTACATTTGTTACTTAATTTTTTTTACCTGCTTCCGATTTCGACAAATCCGTGTCATTAGGTTCTTGTACAATTATTTAGTTAGTTTTAAGTTTGCTAGTGAAAGATACGGGTGTGTCGAAACCACGACAAGTGTGCGTGTGAAAAAACAAAAAGGTCTAGAAATTGTTACATTGTTAATGTTAAAGAAATACAAAAAAATGGATATTTATTATTAACCAACATCCAACTAGGTACATATCTACAATGAAATACACGACGTTATTCTTGTGCTTTTCCTCTAATAACTTAAAAATTACTATCATGTTTCGAGTATAATATATAATATCACGCATAATTACATGTCGGAGGACATACTCATCGTATACCCCTACAATTAAAAAGATTATATGGGTAATCAGCGTTAGAATGGCAAAGCTCTTAGTTATATTTTATATTATAATGTAATTCGTGGTCGCTAATGACGAGAAACTAATGTGACTCGTGGAATAATAAAGTGAGTGACAATTGGCTCTGGTCTAAACTTAATGGTAATTCAAACTGAATCTTCTTTTGGTCAAAGAAATTACTTTTATCAGGCTCCACTCATATTTAATAGCGTTCCAGAACACAATATTAAGTCAACTAATTCCTTGAGCATTTTTAAAAAGACTGTTAAATTAATTCTGTTAGCCGAGGATTGCCAATTGTTTTTCTCTACTTTCTTTCTAAATTAATATCATATTAGATTAACGAAACAATTCAAATCCGACCGGTTTCAGAATAAACGTTTGTTCTGAAACCGGTCGGATTTACTCATTATATAAGTGGTTCAAACAAAGTTGAATTGTTTAATTAATCTATAATGGATAACCACAAAGTTACAGCTTCATTCAAAAATATAATATCATATTATTTTGTCTTAACCGTTTTTTCATATTTCTCTTTCCAAAGTAATAACATAATATATTAATTAGTTATATATTTCTCATATTAATACTTTTAGAATAAATTAATGTTTAAAAAAATCAAATCTCAACAATATGGTCACCCAACATGTTTACATTGTAATGTACTATCGCCATCAGCTTATCAGGTATTAATCATAATCTGTAAGAAACATACAATAATATTGTTCTTCAATAACTACATTATTTATGTGTTATTTTATTAAATTGTAGAGTTTTTTACCTCAACACAGGCTTGACCTAGTGAGGTTACAAACTGAATTTTAAACATTAGACCTAGATACCATGTAAAGAAACAAATAAATAAATGCAGGTAGGAAAATTGAGAACATATTTTTCATATCCTTGATATCACGAAAAATGGAACCTTGACAAGGTTTCAATTTTACAACATAATATATACATCAATATTTCAATCACTCTCCTAATAAAGCAGCTGCTTGTGTTTAGGAGAGGACAAATAAAAAAGATTACATTTGTTTAAATCAAAACAAAAAATATTAGTTATTTAACAAAAAATATTAGTGATTTTATGAGAAAATACAGATAAAAGTAATAAAAATATAGGTTAGTAATAAATAATTTAAAGTATTGATAAGGCAAAAACATATTTCTAAACAATAAATAAAGTTACGAGATGGTACTAGACTATTTTCATTTTTTATATTTTTTTTATATTTTTCGTAGCTTTCTTCCGATCGTATATCAAGGGGTAATTTATTAAATAATTTTATACCCTTGAATATATAGTGATGCTGTGATGTTGTGGTTCGTACTAGTGGCACGGTTAATCTTCCAAGAGATATTATTCTTTTGCTTATATTTAATTGTGGTAAATTATTTTTACTAAAGAAATCTTTATGTATTTTTAATAGTGCAATTTTGTCATAAATTTTTGTAAGTGGGGGAACCGGGAAATCTTGAAAAACATTTATAGTTGGGTAGTAATAGGGCTTTTTTAATACGATTTTTATTAATATTTTTTTAATTGTTTCCAATGGGAGTAGGGTTGCTTTATAAGCCACGATTCCATATTGTAGTACAGAGTGCGCAAGTGCATAATAAATATATTTTAGTATTTTTAATGATTACAGTATTTCTTAATCTAAAAAATATATAGATCAGTTTTCTCATTCTGTCTACTGTGGAATTTATTTGACTTTTCAATTTATATTTATTTATTTTCTTTTTATCGATAATTATTCCAAGATATTTTATTTCTTCTTTACTACTAATGTATATACAGTTACTAATGTATATACTAAATGTATATTTGTAACTGAACACTTTACACAATGTTATCAACTTATACGATATACCTGATCTGTCACTTGTTACCCCAGAAATGCGATGAAGCACGAAGCCACCACCGTCGCGTTTACACATACATACACAACACAGAACCACACATGCACTCATACAATTTTTATTTATATGAATAACTTTTACAGACTTAGTAAACCGAACGTTAAGTGTTAATTTAAATTTGATTCTCAATACCGAGACGTTTTAACCGATATTAGAAATGTTCACATACAAAAGTCTTGGTTTTTAATGTA
This sequence comes from Limnephilus rhombicus, assembly GCA_929108145.2. NCBI lineage: Eukaryota > Metazoa > Arthropoda > Insecta > Trichoptera > Limnephilidae > Limnephilus > Limnephilus rhombicus. Next base: position 37,100,332 of record OV815273.1, on the reverse strand, counting down.
AAAAAGAGAAAACGCACATTGTCGTAGTAAAAAGTGTGACTGGAAATAGCCAAAATCAAAAAAACATTCAAAGAAAAATCGTTAATATTTCACAACTCGCTACTGATATTTTGAAGCTATATGAATACAGGATCATCGAAAAATAATGACAACATTTAAAATAACTGTTTTTAAAAACTATTAGATGTAATTCAATGGTTTTGATCATAAAAAGTGCGGAAAATTTAAAAAAAAAATATCGTACCTTAGTATGTTTCGATGTATGCACCGTTCGTCGCTCTGCGGGTGTCTAGTTTGTAGCGATTTCTTGCAACGTACGTACAACCTTTCCAGACGTTGGGAAAGCGTGCATGCCAACATTTAAAAAAATTATTGCACCGAAATTCTTTATGTTAAATATGTAATTCTGTCACTGAGACTGAACGCTAGCTGGTGAATTTAAGTTATGTTTTGGAGGTGGCGTGACCTTGCTATGCGCATACTAGATACGCAGTAGCCAAGGTCGGCCGCGGACGCGCAACGACTGCCATTCAGTATTATTGGTAGAGGAGCCCTCATTGCCTGACCTCCAAGAAGTCCTGACCTTACCCCTTTGGATTTATTTTTCTGGGGGTACCTCAAAACATTGTGTACGCAGAAAAGATTCGGGATTTGGATCACCTGCGGGAGCGAATTTCTGCCGCTATATTTGACAGTTACTCCCGAAATGATTGTACGTACGTACTTGGCAAGAAATCGACTACAGACTAGACATCTGCAGAGCCGACAAACGGTGTACACATCGAAACATACTAAGGTACGAAAAAAAAAATTTCCGCACATTTTAAGATTAAAACCATTGAATTACCTTTAATAGTTTTTTTACAACAGTTATTTTGAATGTTGTCATTAGTTTTCGATGACCCTGTATATTTAACACTTCAAATCATCTCATGTACAGTATTTTAGCTTACGTAATTAATTTAACTAATTACGTATTCATGTAAAACATAGACTATCCTCAGTTATTAGACATAATAACTATCTAGTATGCTAGTCAAATTTCCTACTTGGCTCGAGACCTATTAGTATGGTAATTGCTTCAGCATTTTCATTACGGCCATGAACCTTTATATATATATATATATATATATATATTTATTTATGAAATAGTTTAAAGTAAACACCCCTCAGAGCCTTATCAATACGCCGACAGCCAACATTCCAAATCGATTTCACAGTATGAAATAAATTATTAATATCAATTTAAGGTAGAGATCAAAGGCGGAAGGAACACATGCCGAGTTTTTCTTTCATTATCTCTGAAAACTCTGGAGGAAATTGCTTCTTTGATCACACGCTGTAAAGCTAAGATTGCAGAAATGAAAGAAGGCAGCACTGAATTTGTTTTCCTTTATTCTATGGAAGGCAGGAAAAATTATGAAAAAACTTTAATTATTGTCCAAAAATATTGACTCATATACGAGTACTTATGTGGATCATTCGGCTGCTGAATTAGATAATTAGGTTTTTTTTTTGTTTCTGTTTTTACGAACAAAACTCGAGGGTGAAAAATTACATATAGGTTTTACAGAATCGCATAATTCATGGATACTTATTTAACGTAAGTGGAATGGTTAAGTACATCGCTTATAAGTAATTTCTGGTTTCTTGAAGGCTGGTCACTGAGGTGATAATATACAAAATACGTGCTACACAAGCCTAATATGATTATCACGAAGAGAGAAACTAATAGTTTTAGAAACAGTATATATTGTTGTACCTCCGAGACTTTGTTCCAGCTGATTTGACTGAATGGATATAGGTTTTCCGCTGATAGCTCCATTTCCATTGTACCTTTCACGTAATCGCTGTAAGTCCAGTTCATTAGTGGGCCAACTCCAAATCTTCCGTTTTGAGATAACGAGGAATGCAATGTACTGAAGGTTGCCAGCGGTGGCCAGGTTGTGGTAATTTTGTACAAAAACGGTATTATACACCATCCGAATATTATAATTATTATCTTTATTTTTATAACATTAGAGAGAATTTTACAAAAATATGCTGGATTGTTTATGCCATTTAACATCTTCACCTCACCATCTCGAGTTACTATTCCTCAAAAATAAGGTGATCATAAAACACATTCTTTGTTTCTTCCTATATCAGGTCTTGCAATGTGGGTACACTGGGAAAGCAATATTTTGCAAGATTTATACATAAGGAAATAATGTTAGTAGTTTACAACAGTATATATCCTTATTTATTTAGATACAAATTTGAAAGCTGATAAGCAAATTAGAAATAAGAATTGGATGACTGACCACATCTTGAACTTAATGGATGAGAGACGTAAACACAAACATAATGAGACACAATATAAAAACTTACAAAGAACGATTAGACGTGAAATTAAAAAAGCCAAAGAAGAATGGATGAAGTCACAGTGTGAAGAACTAGAGTCGTACAGTCGTAGTCACAATGCATTCAAACTTCACAAAAAATTGAAGGAAATTACGGGCACTTCTAGAAGAATTACTCCATCATGTTTAGTTGACGATTCCAATAAATTAATATTGGATGAAAAAGATATTTTACAAACATGGGAAAAGTATATTCATGATACATTCAAAGATATTAGACCTGATATTAATATTCCTAATGATCAATAACATGGACCATCGATTTTAAAATCAGAAATTCTTCATGCGATAAAGACTTCAGACAATAGAAAAGCGTGCGGACCAGACGATATTCCAGTTGAGGTGTTGAAGCTCTTTAATGATGAAAATATTGACTACCTGTTGAGGTTATTTAACTCTATATATGACACAGGGAATATACCCCAAGATTGGCTAAAATCCACCTTCGTGACATTGCCTAAAAAACAATACCCTAAGAAGTGCAGTGACTATCGATTAATAAGCCTGATGAGTCATGTCCTTAAATTATTCCTTAAAATAATACATGCCAGGATACGCAATAAGTGCGAGCAGGACTTGGATGACACTCAGTTTGGCTTCAGAAATGCGTTCGGGACGCGTGAAGCTTTATTGTCTATCGACGTACTATTGCAAAAGTGTCGTGACCAAAGAAAGGAAGTCTTTGCCTGTTTTATTGACTACGAAAAGGCATTTGACAGGGTAAAACATGCTGACCTAATGAAAATGCTTGCGGATTGTAACGTTGACACCAAAGACCAGAATTTCATTAAAAACCTGTATTGGTTCCAAACAGCAGAAATAAGACATGGGAATGAGAGATCTAATGTAATTGCCATTCAACGTGGAGTACGACAAGGCTGTATCCTGTCGCCACTATTGTTTAATCTCTATTCCAACTATGTCTTTAAAAGAGCCCTAAGTAATACTGAGAAGGGTCTGAAGATCAACGGAGTTGTCATTAATAACATAAGATACGCAGATGATACTGTATTACTAGCTGACTGTATCGATGACCTCCAAGACCTATTAAATCTTGTTAATAATGCTGGTGAGCAATTGGGCCTAACAATCAACGTCAATAAAACTAAATGGATGACATTTGGACGACTAGATCACTCTGAATCAGTGATACAGTTAAATGGTTGCAATGTCGAAAAGGTGGAAAGATTTAGATACCTCGGCAGTATTCTCACGGAGACTCTTGACCCAGATGTGGAGGTAAGATGCAGAATTGAAGCAGCAAGAACTGCGTTCATTAAAATAAAATCCCTCTTCTGCAATGACAATATCAGCTTAAAACTAAGGCAGAGAATGCTAAAATGTTATGTGTGGTCGGTCTTGCTCTATGGATGTGAAACATGGACCTTAAAAGTAAATACCATGAATAGGTTAGAGGCTTTTGAAATGTGGCTTCACCGGAGAATGCTCAAGGTCCCATGGACCGACATGATGCGAGCTAGAGCAGATAGAGAACTGCTTACATTAATAAAAATCAGGAAAATTTCATATCTGGGTCATATACTTCGAGGGGAGAAGTATCACTTGCTCCATTTGATATTGAAAGGCAAGATAGAGGGTCGCCGAGAGCCTGGTAGGAGACAAATGTCTTGGCTGCATAATATACGAGAGTGGACCGGCATTAGAAGTGTGGAGGAGCTATTCCGGGCAGCGCAAGACAGAGAGACATTCTCAATAGTGATCGCCAACGTCGGGGGGACCTGATACGGCACACAAAGAAGAAGTTTTTTCCGAATGTTATCGATTTTCCCAACTCTGGTAGGTATATATAAATCGTATCACATTAGTAAAAAGGAATGATAACACTATTTTTTACGTGTTTATCTCTCCTGTAGGTACTTTACAAAATGTAAAAAACAATGCCATCGGCATTGAAAACTTGTTCAAAGGAAACAATTTACATAGAGACCAAAGCAACACATCATTTGCAATTCCTTTATCATCGGTATAAAACATTAGTCCGAAAATACAATTTCAGCGTTCCTGTTTACTCAATACCTATCGAAGGAAAGAATTTACGATCCGTGTTGAAAAATAAAGATTAAATAAATAAAATTCCGTAAGAATTCTGTGCAGGGTAAAGAAACAATTCGCGGAAAGGTTTATTGAATCGTTAGTTTTCAGTGCGTAGGTAGGCCCTAACCGTAAATGTAATATTTTATAAACACGGAACGTTAAAAGTCTGTAAAACGAACATCAAATATATTCATCAAAACTGTTATTGGCATTTCAGAAAAATCAATCTTAAATCTCTCAAATTTTAGGGATACGTGAAACGAAAAATGGTAATTTAAAAAAATCTTTAAACAACATTTTAAACGAAAAGGTTAATTAGCCAAATAAAAATTCAATCGCTAACTCAGATTGAATCGAAATTTTAAAACCGTGTATGAAGTATGAAAGTACATAAATATTATGAAAAACTCTCTTTTTATAACTTTTGAAGGTTATTCCCATTAATTTCTTCTTCAATGATAAATATTATGACTTAAATATTATGTAGAGCTGATGGACGGAGAATAGTCAGTAAAATTAAGATACACAAGTAAATGGAAGAAGTCGGAGACGTTCCAAAAATGGCACGATCAAACAAATCAAAAAACTTCTTGAGTCAGGTCAGTCAATGGTTGATATAATAGAACAGCATGTATCAGAAGTAATATTAATGTGAATAAAAAAATAATGTGCGCCAAGACAGACGATATACGGCGACTTCATTTTCTCTTCATCCTATGTTGAAATTGTATGGTGGTTAGTTAGTTACCAAATAAAATTGTTGCACGCAGTGACGGTCAGCATCCAATATGCCATGCAAGCCACATTTACTTGTATGCAGCTTGTAGCATCTAAGTATGAAGAATATTTGATTATATAATGAATAACAGATCACTTTGTATAAACCACTATATTATAAACAATATCTACATGTTTCGATAACAATGTTATCTTCATCAGGATATGTTAATATAAAGAAAAATAAATGACAAACAAGTATAGACAAATTAGAATAAACTATAACATAGACAAAATATTAAAAAGTAGAGGTGATTAATTACTTACAAATCATAAAAATAGTTATACAAAATTAAATATAAAAATTATTTAAGAAAAAATAAAATTGTATTTAGATAATAAAAAACTATTGAAATGTAAAAAAAAAAAAAACCATTGAAACACAATCAGGTAGAAATGCTAAGAAATTTTTTCCATAGGAAAGCTAATAGCTCAGAAATGCACAAAATAATTTGCAAGGCAGATAGAAACATTACACCTTTAAATTTATATGACGAGAATGCCAACATTCTTATAAATACTAACCAGGAATTATTAGATTCCTGGTCAAATAAAATTATTCATGCAAAACACTTCAATTATCTCAACCAAACGTATGTTGACAAACTTTCGTCAAACAAATGGTTGAGTATTGGAGAGTTGAGCGCAGAAATAGAAGGATTTATGCTTGCCATTCAAGATAGAGTCATTAATACTAAAAATTATAGGAAGCATATAATCAAAGATATAAATCAAATTGGTGATTTATGTAGAAAATGTTTGGCTTTTCCGGAAACTATAGAACATATTATATCGGGATGTTCTATATTAGCGCCGTCCGAGTATACATTTAGGCACAATCAGGTTTTAAAAATAATCCACCAAAGTTTGGTAATTAAACATAACTTGATTGACTGCCGTAATATAGTACCATATTATGAATATGAACCAAATTCATTTTTAGAAAATGAATTTTATAAAATACATTATGATAAAACTATACTAACAGACAGAACAATTAGTCATAATAGACCTGATATAGTTTTACATGACAAAATTTAAAAAATAACTTATATCATTGATGTAGCTATTCCAAATTCCTGTAATATTCAAAAAACTGTTTCTGAAAAAATTAGAAAATACACAGATTTAGGAAATGAGATTAAAAGAATTTGGCATTCTCGGACTATAAAAATATTACCATTTGTTATTTCGGCTACTGGCATTATACCTAGGTCTCTGATACAAAATTTAGGCGTATTAGATTTGTCAAAGAATTTATATATAAAAATGCAAAAATCGGTAATTTTAAATACATGTAGGATTACAAAAGATTTTTTAAATATTTATATTGAGGAATCAGTAGGATTTATAGGTTCAATTAGGAATTCCACAGAGCCGAACCCTCTGATATGAAAATATCTGGAGTCGGTGAATTATTTTCCCATCTGGTCTCTGGTAGGTTGACATGTTGTTCTTGTATTGTTTTGTAATTATAATACATATAGTGCAATTGCATAACGTGGATTGACCAGATGATCATTTGGGAAGTGTGTGAAAGGGTTTAGTTTTTCCTGTGGGGAAAATTAAACCCGGACATTTAAATTAATAATAATTAATGATGGATAAGTTTTAAGATTTTCACGGCCAAAAGCATTTTCGTTATTTGTTTTTGGGGTGTTATGCCGTGTTGCGCTACCTCCTTCTTTAGCCAACGTTTCGGACATCGTTGCAGTGTCCATCATCAGGGCAGATCCGGCAGATCCGGTAGATGTGATGTGTGTCACACATCTACCGGATCTGCCGGATCTGCCCTGATGATGGACACTGCAACGATGTCCGAAACGTTGGCTAAAGAAGGAGGTAGCGCAACACGGCATAACACCCCAAAAACAAATAACGAAAATAATTAATGATAATTAATAATAATTACTAATAAAATACAATTGGATAATTTAGAAATTTTAGAAATTAGAAAAAGCATTAATAGTAAATTAAATATTACAAATAACCAAACATTTTTTTAAAATAGCCATCTCTTAAATTTATTTTCTTATTAATACTTACAATTAACTATAATTATTGATTTTTTGATTTAGACTAATTATTTTAATTATTTGTTCTAAAAAGTTTTTTTATTATCTAAATACAATTTTATTTTTGCTTAAATAATTTTTATATTAACTACTTTTATAACTATTTTTATGATTTGTAAGTAATTAATCACCTCTACTTTTTAATATTTTGTCTATGTTATAGTTTATTCTAATTTGTCTATACTTGTTTGTCATTTATTTTTCTTTATATTAACATATCCTGATGAAGATAACATTGTTATCGAAACATGTAGATATTGTTTATAATATAGTGGTTTATACAAAGTGATCTGTTATTCATTATATAATTAATGATGCCACAAAGTAATTTTGCGAAGTTTGAAGAAAAAATATTTGATTATTCCAACAGCCTCTCACAGGTCCAGAGTATCACCGGAGCGCGATTTAATTAAAGCAGCTCGCGCGGTCCTGTCTGACAGCTCCTCGTACAGATGTTGGTACAGCCGCTGCTGCAAATACCGGAACAGCTACAAGTGTGTGCCGAGAATAGCACTATACGACGCTATATTTACAGTCTGTATGGAAGGTTATACAAATACCACTTTGCTGGTGAATGAGCCCAACACGCAGAGTTCTGTCTTTATTGCTTAAATTTCAGTAGCGGAGCGAATGCACTGTCAGTCCAACTTCTCCCATCTCCCAGCATTAAAGCCTTATATTATTATTTTCCCGGAACTATCAACTCTGCATTTGGCTTTCGCGCAATTTTACCCTCTTTTTCAAAGTTCCAGTAATTGGTTGTATATTAAATTTCCCATCTTCCAGATTCCAGGTAAAATAACTACGCACCTTTTAACTCGCAAAGTATAACCGTGTATTTTTTTAAAGAAAGTTTTCTTAGAAGGCTACTCCGACGAGTGGATCAAAAGATCCTTTTTTATGTGACAATATTTTAATGAGATTTATTACCCGGAACCAGAAATAAATATGTATTAACTCTGCAGGAGACCTTGAGGGAAATAATTTCACTCGGGACTTGTGACTAACTTTGGGGATGCTGCGTAGTGAGTCGATTTGAGACATGAAAGATATCAAGATAGAAGACGCTAAGTTGATTTACGTAGTGTAGAATGATAAACAAAAAGTTATCCTTCATATAGAGTAGAGCGATCGCACTCAACCTCTTTATATACACCAGAACATCATCCGATATTAGTCTGTAATAAAAGAATTCCTTAAATCGGTGTAAAAATTCGATAAACTAGAACAGCGTATTATCATTGAAAAACTGTTCTAGAACAATGATATCTACTGCACATAATGGAAGGAGTGAACCTGGGTCTTGAAGACACTCATGTCGTAGGAGGGAGGAAACACCAGAGACCGGCCAATCATTTTAAAGAAGAGCTGTTAAACCACAAGAATGAGTCGCAGAAACGACGCGTCATGCAACAAATGTCGTAGTCGCACCATACATGGCTATTTGTATTGCTTATTTGGTATAGTTAGCAAACAATAGCCATGCGTGGACAGTATTTTTGTCAAAATATTAGCTCAAGGTAATAGTTAGCAAACAATAGCCATGCGTGGACAGTATTTTTGTCAAAATATTATCTCAAGGTAACACTTTACTTGGCTATTCGTATTCGTGTATTGGGAATATTTGGCAAAAATCGCCTTGTATGGGCAGAGTACATCAGACGAGCTATTCTATATCTTTTGTGAGAATGAGATAGTTCTCGGCCGAGATCTGCTGTCAGATTTGTGTGATTTTATACGGCTGTTATTTGCTTTTTCTATGGGCTGTCATGAATGTCAGAATTTCAGCTGTGAGCTGTCACGTATTTTAGTTTAGGTCGTTTTAAACCTGGATGGAGTCTCCCCTGATGGCCCTCTGGAGAAGGGAGATGGTGAAATACCCCCTGTAAACGGCTGTTTGCATTAATTTAAGCACTTTTCATTTCTCATGCTTACTTGTTTTTATTTAATTTATGTGTTGTTGTTATTTATTTTTTACCTGATCTTATTATTTATGTTTCTTTTGTTATTTAAAAATATGGAATGTATTGCATTGCACTTCCCCTGCATACATTCTGGAATAAACGATTTTTATTATTATTATTAAACACGAATTCGCGCAAATATGCACGATTATTTATTCATTTAACAGCATTAGAAAATCACACAAATCTGACAAGAGATCTCGCCCGATATCTATCTCGATCGAGCGAGACGGATATCGGGCTATCTCGAACTATCTCGCTCCCACAAAAGAATATCACAAATGTTGGGCGCATATTTGGCAAGCCGGGAGGAACAATGACGTAAGTTCCTCGGAGCATATTCCATTGAAATATCGATAAGACAAAGACAGCATTCCCACCTGACGTCTGTATTACTGAAGATAGCGGAATCTTTCAAACGGACCGCACATTTGTTTTGAACAGTTGGACAAGGCAAGCCTTAGTTTGGAGCATGTTTCGAGGATAAGGAATTGTAGCGTAGGAAGGGGAAAGTAGAGAAGAAGATAGAGAGAACCTTGTTAGATATTTAGAACAGCTCAAAAAAACATTTCAGCAGAACTATACTGAACGTAAACTTGCAAAATAAGTGTAAACATAAATTTACCCCCTTCAAAAAGTTTCTATCACACAGAAAACTCACAGTATACATAGATCACAGTATAGTAGTAGTTTCCCGGCAACAGCAGCAGGGGAGTATTTTAGAAGGGCAATATTATAACGTTTCTCTACAAACTTTTATGACAAATACATACAACGAATGCCAGAAAAGCAAAACATCATCAAATTAAAATAAAATAAGAAAATTCTGTTCCATAAACTAAAAATAAATTATTTAATAAAGTAATAAATTAGGCCCTTTCCCATGCGACCCCGTTCCCCCCCCCCCCCACCCAATCCCTCCCACTCCTCACGGATTCTCCTCCACCTCCCTCCTTCCCTCTCTGTCACTAAACTATATGAAATACACACATTTTTCAAACAACTCGCGCGCCACCTATAATACTTTTTTTAAGAAAATTTCATAAAGCCAGAGCTCACTAAAATATATAGAAACCCTCGCGGGCCTACGCACAACAACTCACCAAAATTTCATTTCAATCGGATGAATAGTACCTATAACGCCAGAGCTCACCATTAATAATACAGAAACCTTTGCGGGCACCAAATCACCAAAGTTTCACCTCAATCGAATGAATAGTATAACGCTAGAGCTCACCATTATAAATACAGAAACCTTCGCGGGCACCATCACTAAAGTTTCATCGCAATCGGATGAATAATGTAGCAACGCATAAGGGATAAAAACAAAGAAACAAGATCATTTTTATAAATTAAGATTTGTCCCCAGCTTTGCGTAGAAAAGCAGCAATGTGGGCCGCAATGATACGCCGTCAAGTTGCTCTCAGAGGAGCGCTCTACGGTGCTAGAAATAGGTTGTTTAGCATTGTGACGAGCCGATGACACGATCTGCGAGGCATGTCCATCGAGATGAAGATTAAAAACCGACACATTTCAACATCGAATACCTCTTTATACGTCACTCGAGAAGGTAAATTTAGAACACAATGAACAGCATCTGACGGCTGAAATTCTTATTGAATATTTTCCGCAGACATCAAACATCATATCGCGGAGGGAGTAACGCGGATAAAGGTTGACACACTTTCACAGTTTCTATAAAAAAATCCCTTTATCCGTGTTTCATTTTTATCAAAATTTATGTGTGGTCTTAGACTTTCCGACACTTCGTGTAGGATGTTACTTTATTCGCAATTTCTCGGCTGATCATGAGTTCTATTCATCTCCTTATTTATAATATAAGGTGCTTATATTGTCTCGGTAGGTATTTACCCATCCGACAAATGGGTTTACGAAGATGTAACTACTTGTATGAAATATTAGGCAAATAATTTTTTGCAAATAAGCTAGGTGTGTATTGTGAATCAATGGTGCGTATCCCAGAAAATAAAAATATTTTTTTAACATTCCTACAAGCAGACCCCCTGTTATCTGGACTTGTTAAAACGAGGGTGATTTGTACAGATACCTAATCTAAAATCCGGTAAATGAATCCATTAGTAATAAGGAATTGGTGTCAACACTATTGATAGTAACAGTTTTTATCATAAATATTTTATAAAAATTTTGTATATTTTTAGAAATGGTTTTCCATTAAAAATACCGTAGTAATAATAAAATACAGTGAGACTATGGCATCCTCAATTGAGGTATGTTGTGAGGCTGAACGTAGTGGGGAGGAGAAGGAAAAGTGGGAGATAAAGGTGGGGAAGTACGTGGCTATTCAGATCTAGTCACCAAACACGGCTAAAGCCACTTCAATCCAGAATGATAATCTGACACCAGGGCGATACTGAGAGTGTCTTCCACCCTGGAACGTGCAACAAATGTAAATGAATGAATTGTGAAATGACATAAAATTTGAACCCGCGACCTTCGATTACTAGTCGAGAGCCTTACTCCTCGACCACGGAGGTCGGGTGCGTTAATAATGTTCATTAGTAACGCACTACTTAAGCAAATGTATGTTAATGAGCATTTTCTATGAACATTGGGTCAGTTCGGTTCCAAGTGCGCCCCAAGGTTGAATTTGGCAGCCACCTCTGGTCTGGAGCCCCAAAATATCTGAAAAAAAAAAACCTCGACTCTTGTGCAAAAACGGGCGGTCTGTCTGATAGATTCTCCTAATTTAAAAAATGGATTGCAATCTTTAGAGCACAGGCCTCGGGTGGGAATACTAATCTTGTTCTACCGGTATTTCAATGGAAGATGTTCCGAAGAACTAGCGTCATTGATCCCTTCGGCACCGGTGCATAGTCAGGAAACACGCCAAACGCGAGCCCAACTTGTGTACACGGTTGAGGTTTGTCACATGAGAACGGGTCGCTTCTTCGACTTTTGTTCTTGGGTTCAACAGCTCGGCTGTTTAACGATTTGCCGGCCTTTGTGTTTCCTCCTTCCTACAACATGGGTCTCTTCAAAACCAATGTTCATTCCTTCCTCTCCTCAAAAAGATCCTCCACACAGCATCTCAGATGACATAGACCAGCGGTCGTCACACTTTTCTGGTCAAGGGCCACATAGGACAATGTAAGGTATCACCGCGGGCCGCACACTTATGATTTCGGGGGGGGGGGGGGGGGGGGTGTTGTACCTTTTTGTTTAGCAAGTTAAAAAAGCAATTATAATTCACGCAAAATCATAATATTATACAAAAAAAATGTGTGAATTTTCGCACACGTGATAAAAATGATAACAATACATACAATAACAAAAATTAAACAATATTAAAGTTTATTTTGCTTTATTAGTACGTATTATTAATTGTTTTTGTGTTTAATTCGTAGAACTCCATTTTAATTTTTAGAAATTTAATTAAAATTAAATTTGATAATGTTATTATAGAGTTCTGCAAGTTTTTTGGTTAGTGTTTTAGTTACAGCTACAGTCGTCCGTACGTGGCTTCACCACAGTTTGAAAATGACCTTACACGTCGAAACAGCTGTAACTAAAACACTAACCAAAAAACTTGCAGAACTCGATAATAACATTATCAAATTTAATTTTAATTAAATTTCTAAAAATTATTAGTACGTGATAAGCGTGTTTTTTTGTTCTTTTTTGACCATATTTTGTTTTACCTATCTACACCCTCACTGTGCCATATCTACGCCCTCTAATTTTCTCTGGGTCTTCTACTGCCCCCCTGAAAGTCTCAAACGACAAAATAATTAATTGCAAAAAAACGGATAATATATTTAATTGTATATGAACAAAATATATTTAGAAAGATAACGGCAGATATTGCGGGGCGCAAAAAACCGGATAGTATAATTATTGTACATGAAAAAAATATATTTAAAAAGAAAACGACAGATATTTGTGCGGCCCGCAAAAAACCGGATGGTAAAATTGTACATGAAAAAAATATGTATTTAAAAAGAAAACGTCAGATATTTGTGCGGGCCGCAAAAAACGGATATAGTATGATATTTGTACTCGCACGTGAAATAAACATATTTAAAAAGTAAACGGCGGATATTTGTGCGGGCCGCAAAAAAACGGATAGTACAATTTTGTACATGAAAAAAATATATGTAAAAAGAAAACGGCAGATATTTGTTCGGGCCACAAAAAACCGGATAGTATGATTGTACATGAAAAAAATATATTTAAAAAGAAAACGGTAGATATTTGTGCGGGCCGCAAAAAACGGATATAGTATAATTATTGTACTCGTACATGAAAAAAATATAGTAAAAAAGAAAACGGCAGATATTTGTGCGGGCCGCAAAAAACCGAATACTATAATTGTACATGAAAAAAGGGATATATTTGTGCGGGCCGCAAAAAACGTATAGTATAATTGTAATCGTACATGAAAAAAAATATATTTAAAAAGAAAACGGTAGATATTTGTGCGGGCCGCAAAAAACGGATATAGTATAATTATTGTACTCGTACATGAAAAAAAATATAGTAAAAAAGAAAACGGCAGATATTTGTGCGGGCCGCAAAAAACCGGATACTATAATTGTACATGAAAAAAAGCACATATTTGTGCGGGCCGCAAAAAATGTATAGTATAATTGTACTCGTACATGAAAAAAAATATATTGAAAAAGAAAACGGTAGATATTTGTGCGGGCCGCAAAAAACGGATATAGTATAATTATTGTACTCGTACATGAAAAAAAAATATAGTAAAAAAGAAAACGGCAGATATTTGTGCGGGCCGCAAAAAACCGGATACTATAATTGTACATGAAAAAAAGCACATATTTGTGCGGGCCGCAAAAAATGTATAGTATAATTGTACTCGTACATGAAAAAATATATATTTAAAAAGAAAACAGTAGATATTTGTGCGGGTCGCAAAAAAAACGGATACTATAATTGTACTTGAAAAAAGAATTTAAAAGTAAACGCCAGATATTTGTGCGGGCCGCACAAATATCCGTCGCGGGCCGCATGCGGCCCGCGGGCCGCAGTTTGACGACCACGGACATAGACCATAGGAAATTATTTTCCTCAGGGACTCTTGCGTGGAGTTAATATAAAAAAAGGTCCATCAATCTTTAACAAATAATCCATAAAAATATCGCATCATAAAAAATCCATAAAAATATCGAATCATAAAAAATCATAACAAATCCATAAAAATGTCGGGCGTACTTTCAAAGTTAATTAATGAATAAATGAAATGATATACGATAATACCCGAAAGTTAAAGTTCAAAACTTCCAAATTATAATTATAATAATACTCACGATAAAATTAAGTTTATTACTTAACAATGATGACAAAATTTCCATCATCTATCACTGGGTACGTAAAAGACATAATACATTGTGATTAATTAGGTACCGAGACTAAAGGCAGAGTTCATTTAGAAGTTTTCTTAGGGGGGAAGTTTGCCAAAGGAAAACTCATAAAGTAGGGAATTAATTTGCAAGAAAAATCTCTAACTGCTTCTCGGAATAACCTGGCACAATCAAGCGAATTAGAATCTCAAAGAAAATATGAATATAAAGCTAAAGGTCGTTTTGTATTATTAGGAATCTTCTCGGAATCTGGCTCGAGCGGTTGCGAAATATAAGACCCTCGTAAAGTCTACAAGTATAGAGCCTTCCGAGAGGAGCTCCTTTAGCATCGAGAACAGAGGTCGGGTAACCGGCTAAATTGCTAAAATGGAGTCCAAATTTAAATCTCGGGGGTATGGCTCAATAAACAAGTAAAGAAAATAGGACTCAAAATGAGAGAGGTGAGTTAATCACGCAAAATAGAGTTGTGGAGAAATAGGCTTTAAAAAAACATCTTTTGTCCTTGCCGTATGTTCTGAACCGCTGTACAAAGGATAATAACAGCCATATAAATACTTTTGTTTCTAAAATACATAAAGTACAATTTCGGAACCAACTGGATAGTTTACAAAAATACATATATATATTTTTAAATTATAAAATAAAACAAGTTTCAACTTAATATCTTTATACACAACACACGAGTATATATTTTTCCTTGGAACAGACAATGTGTGTGTAGCTATAGCTAGGAATTAATATTGAGCGGAAAATTGCAATGGAAACTTCAACTTAAGGCTCTGCAACCGGGCCCGAAAAGAAGAAGATGGAGAGATACGAAATTACGAATGTTAGAGGAGAGCTCTAACATTTACAGCGACAAAATCGATGCGAAAATTGCGAAAATGTTTAATAAAACACGACTCGTTTAAAATAGAGAAAAAATCTCGGGGGCATTATCTTAAACAGCATTTAAAGAAACACTGTGAGTTTTTTCATACATATAACTTGTAAAATAACAGAAACAAACGTGTTAATAATAATTTTTGGAGCGTACTTTGCGATTTTTTTCTATCGAGGGAATTTTATATAATTTGCGTTTCGGCGCGGGCAAAGTCTAGATATTATCTTCAAGAATAACATATATATTTTTTAAGAGCTTTAAAACTTAACGTGTTTAAGGGAAATTGTAATAAATTGGTAGAAAACCGGGTTGCGGGCCCTTAAACCTCTATACATACATATATATTTTAAAATATATGTATGTATACATACAAATTTTCAAATAAAACAAATAAGATTTTTTTTAAAACCTATTTAAACTTAAGATGTTGGGACAAAATTAAAAATATTACTACTATACTTATGCTCTGTATTTAAGTTAAGAAAGCGAAATATTATATTTCTTTTAACTTATTAATAATAAAATGAAATAAAATTGTGTTTATTTAAATTGACGTTCATATCAAATTTTAATTTCAAAAATACTAAATAGTATTACATATGTATTTAGCATCTCCCACGAATGTATAGTTTTTAGTAATTATTACGTTAACATAAACATTATTTACTCGGAAATACGATTTTCTCTTCTAGTAGGTTCGTTTTAAATTTTCTTGAATATAAGACCAGTAGAATATATTAATGGGTAAAGCTACGGCATTTTTTAATTAAAACTTTCAATCGATGAATTTTTATAGATACTCGTACCTACCTACGCAGCTGTAAATCGACGACTATTTTAAATTTAATTAACAAATGCGAAAAAAACAGAGACAGATAAGTACTGATGGAACCGTTCACGAAATGAAATAAAACGGAGTTTTCAATTTCAGTAAAATGTGTCGGAATGTGATCGGCCTAGTTCACTAGTCATATTATGCAGACAACATGCATAGCGCACAGCATACCAGCATCACGGCTAATACATTCATTCGACGCGACCGAGCGATGCGATGGCATCACGAACGCATGCGAACCATCCCTAATGACGACGCATATGCAACGAAAATTTGACAATTAACAAAACCGTTTTTTGTATTCTACATGTATACTACGTTTTAGTTTTGTCGTTTCAAAAATGTTAATATACGCTACAATATTTACAAAAGCATGCGTTTTATTGTGTTGTGTTGTTTGCGATTGAAAAAACGCGTGGTTTTTGAAATAAAACTTCTGTACGCACGCTTGACTTGGGGAGTAAGCTGGTGAGAGCGTTACGAAAAGCGAGGCGAACGGTAGTTGAGAGGGAGACATAAGTAAGTGAAGATAGAAAGAGTGAGAGTTAGGTTTTGTATAATACTGTAGGGGCAAGAGAGAGAGGTACGAGCACACATTTTCTTTCTCTCTTTATCTCATAGCCAGTTACATTTCGTATATCTAAGACACAGTGCAGGCCTATTGTCTATATCACACTGTAGGAGCAAGAGAGAGCAGTGCGCGCGCACATTTACTTTCTCTCTTCCTATCATATTCTTCTTCTTCTTGTGCCCTGTCCGTTCAACGGACGTTGGCTATCATGTTGGCTATGCGGACTTTGTTTACTGCAGCCCGGAACAGCTCCACGGTAGACTGGCCATACCACTGTCTCAGGTTTTTCAACCATGAGGTTCTCCTTCTTCCAGGGCCCCGTCTTCCGGCAATCTTTCCCTGCATTATGAGATGCAGGATCTCATACTTCTCTGGATGTCTCATCACATGTCCAAGATATTGAAGTTTTCGGATTTTTATAGTTTTAATTACTTCCTTTTCTTTATTCATTCGAACCATAACATCTTCGTTTGTAACCCTGTCCATCCAGCTTATCCTATCATATAGATGGAGCTAAAGAAGTTTTTCTTCAGTCGAGTGGTCTACAGCACACTCGTTTTTTTTTTTTACATTAGCTCCACACAGGAGGCCCTGAAGAAAATCATTCCCTTCAGGGCCTATGTCATCTTTGTGGATGCTGTGTGGAGGGTTTTTTTAGGAAAGAAAGGAGAGGAAGGTCCGGGAAGAAAAGGGGTATTAAGGGAGGGTAGGAATCTTGGGAACACTGTATCCAGGAGTGACGGATGTGTGAATTCATCCCTCCCACGGCGGTATAAGGAAATGTTCCGAGACAATACGGCTGGAGAAGTCAAGGGGACTCCGTCAACCACTCTCTCCCGATCCGGCGTGCCATGCAGCTGGTGGGCAGACGCATTCGGCGCCGACACCAGGACAAACCTCACCCCATTAACCCGGGCACCCCTGCTAAGTCACCAAACGTAGTAAACCACTTGGGGTGACCTATGGCAGAGGTGTTGGTGATCCAAATGGTTCCCGGGGCGGCGGTATCCATACCCGCCTCCCAAATTGTAAAATTTTATATACAAGAGATGGCGAAAAGCCATGCTACGCCGCAGTTTATTTCTCGGATTTTGGTGGTTTTACAATAAAAGAGGCTAAATCAATTTTGGCCACTCAGCAATTCACTAATTATTTAGAGATATATTTTTAGTAAAAAATGAGTCAACCAATAATATTTTTTCCTTGATCGTGATCGAATTCAAAACCCAGCGAACCCAAAGTTCCATAATGGAAGATATATCTACTATCTCTTAACCACTTTTACCCATAAGCTTGTTTACACGACAACAGACATAGATACCTACGCATGACGTGAGGCGTACCTGAGCTATTTAAATTTCCCAAATCGGGGGTGCAATAATGGCACTGGCGCAATCCTAAAACTCTTGTGCGTATCACATTACAAAAAATTCAAAAAAAAAATTGTTCCGTTCTCTTCCATTTATAACAAACACAGTTTTCACAGTTTTTTTCACAGTTTCACAGGACTGACATAAAAATAACTTTTAATTGAAATTAAAAGCAGAGGGTTACTTTTATTTGTGTCACCTAATTAAGGAGTTTGGTCAGAAATACGAGGTTGTTTAGAAAAGGGTTAATTTATGATAATATTAAAACAGGAAAAATTTGCGGGAAGATTAAAATGTTTATAAAATAATCAGATGGAGATTTTTGTAGCATTAACTCCACACTGAAAGCAATTATTAAAAATAATAATAATATCTTGATGATTTGCATAGCGCCGTTTTTTGTGAAAAAATCATCTCAAGGGCGTTGAACATCTTACTTCTAACTAGGTACAAACTAGACAAACCATTAAAACAATTTATGGCTTAAAATTGCATCCACCGGTTCGTCGATCACTGATACAAACTGTATGTTCAATGATTTGACCAATGAACGCGATGCTGCGTAAAAACCAGTCTCTCCCGATCCGGCCAGCCATTCTGTTGGTGGTCAGACGCATGACCCGGGCAAACCTCACCCCATGAACCCAGACACCCTTCTAAGTCACCAAACATAGCGAACCACTTGGGGTGGAACTATGGCAGTAATAGAAATAAAGAGGTAATGGCTAACAGTAGATAATATTACAAAACTAGCAGAAGAACCTGAATACCTACTAAAATGTATTACAATAGAAAAAAATACATCGTAAATTCGATACGCAAATCGGTTCGAAAAGTTTTTCAAGGATTCGTCGAAAATATCCATTCGTTTAACTAATATCACTACTACATACTACATACTAGTGGACTATCAATATCATATAAATCTAAGGGGGAAAGCGCACAGTTGTTGACTGAACAGATCGGAGAAAATAATGTTTTCGGCTTACGAAAAGACACTAAGGACACCCAAAAAATCACGAAATTACACGTCCGTAAGTACCTACCTACATCAAAACAAAACAAAAGAATTCAATCACGTCGATATTCTAAAAATCTCCATTGATAACTTGTAATCCGTAAGGAATCAATGTATTTTTAGCGTGAACCCAGAAAACCACGTTACAGATCACCACTATTTCGGCATTTTTATTTATTTTTTTATTTATTCTTAATATATTTAAATTAAAAGGGTAGGTATAGTATATTGCCCTCCACGCTAGAAGTCTACTTGTGTTGTAGAGGACATTTTTCAATTGTAAATTATAAACATTTTTTTTTAAAGAAAGACAAACATTCTCGGGTTACGAATAACCCAACAATGTTTAAAAATCTCCTACTACCACCACAGTAAGCTGAACATGTGTTGTGATGGAGGACTTAGCCAGCCGAGGAACCGAACACGCGACGCTCGGGTGAGATGCAAACGTGATGCCTACTCAGCCACTGGCCGGTGGCTATAAATTGTAAATAGTAAAACAAACAGTGGGCTTAGTTACAGTATATAAAAAAGGGTTCCATGACAGTTGATCCGGCGACATTTGATCAGGCCGACATTTGATCCGGCCGACACTTGATCCGGCGGACAGTTGATCCGGCGGACATTTGATTCGGCGACAATTGATCGGGCCTGATCCTTTAGAAGATTTTTTCTTCAAGTAAGTATGTAAAGAGGATATACGGCCGTACAACCAAAGTCGATGTATTTATATCTGAGGGCATCTTGAGTGAAAATCCGCTGTAAAAATATTTTTACTAACAATAATTTCGACTTTCCGAAGAAGCGTGCGGCAATACAAAATACGACATACAAAATACGTGCAGTCAGTTTAACAAAAAAACCGTAAAAGATTCCTACTTGCGTATAACTTTTTTATCTGAAAATTACACTATAGTTCCAACTGCTCTCAACCATCTCGAGCCAGTGAGTGCCAATGGCATCCCCAATTTTGGTATGGTGTGATACTGAGGGTAGTGGGGAGGGGAAGGAGATGTGGAAAACGTACCTGGCTAATCAGATCTAGTCACGTCATTTCAAGTAATCCTATTAAACCTACATACACTGTACACCAGCGAACAAATTACAAAAATCATCTGTTATAAATTTTTTTATATTTTTATTTTTTAGAACTTTTATCAAAACACAAGAGTCCCAACTGCTCCCAAACGTCTGGAGCCAGTGAGATTATGGCATTCCTAATTTTGATAAGTTGTGAGGCTGAAGATAGTGGGGAGGAGAAGGATATGTGAAAAAAATTCCTGGCTATTCAGATCTAGTCACCAAACACGCCCAAAGCCATTTCAAGTAACGTTTCAATTCTGAATGAATATTGACAAATAGCAAAATACGACATTCTTATATGTGCAATATCTACTTAACATTTAGGAGGCGGATATGTTTACCGTCGCCCCGGGAACTATTTATTGGATAACCAACATTCCTGCCATAGGTCATCCCAAGTGGTTCGCTACGTTTGGTGAATTATAAGGGTTGCCCGGGTTCTTGGTGTGATGTTTGTCCAGGTCTTGGTGGCAAATGCTTTTTCTCACCAGTCATCCCAAGTGGTTCGCTATGTTTGGTAACCGGGTTTACATAAGATAATGTATATGATAATATGTCTTCGCGGGGGATGCCTTTGCCCACTCCATGCATGGCGGTCCGGATCAGGAGAGACCGGTTGAGAGAGACCTTCTGATCTCTCCAGCCTTTCTCCCTCGACCCATCGCTTTGCACTGAAGTGTGGAAAATTTACCTGGCTATTCAGATCTAGTCACCATACACGGCAAAGGTCATTTCAAATAACGTTCCAATTCTGAATGAATACAAAGCCGAAATACGACGTACTTAGGTATATGTGCAGTGTGTTTATACTAACAATTTAGAAGGCGGACATGCTTACCTCCGACCTGGGAATCATTTCTTGGATAACCAACACGCTTGCCATAGGTCACGTACGCATACTACGTGACCAACTTTTTGCAATTTTTAACCCCCCCCCCCCCCCCCCCCCCCACCCGTGACTAAAAAACCTAAGCCCGCCACCACTTATTTGTACCAAGCGTGGTATTTTGAAGACCCCCCCCCCCCCTGAACAGGTCACGTAGTATGGGTACGTTCCTTGAGTAAAGCTTATTTTTCCCAAGCCGACTGCATTTTTTAAATTTTACAATAGCTCCATGCATGAGGCCCTGAGGAAAAAAAAACACTCAGGGTCTATGTCATCTTTGGGGACGCTGTGTGGAGGGTCTTTTTTAATAAAAGGAAGGAGAGGAAGTTTTCAGAAAGAAAAATTTATTAGGGGTGGGTAGGAATCTTAGGCTCAATGTGTCCAGGAGTGAGAGACGTATGAATCCACCTCCCCCACTCCGGTGCAAGGTTATGGGTCGAGAGAGTACAGCTGGAGAGATCTAGATTATGTCTGCCTCAAGCAGCCTCTCCCGATCCGGACCGCCACGCAGTAGATGGGGAAAACCATTTGCCACAAAGACCTAGACAAACCGCACTCCAAGAACCCAAGCACCCTTGTTAATTCACTAAACGTAGCGAACCACTTGGGATGACTTATGGCAGGAATATTGGTTATCCAATAAATGGTTCCCGGGGCGACGGTAAACATATCCGCCTCCTAAATCTTAAGTAGATGTTGCACATATAAGAATGTCGTATTTTGCTATTCGTCAGTATTCATTCAGAATTGAAACGTTACTTGAAATGGCTTTAGGCATTTTTGGTGACTAGATCTGAATAGCCAGGAAATTTTTTCACATATCCTTCTCCTCCCCACTATCTTCAGCCTCACAACTTATCAAAATAAGAAATGCCATAATCTCACTGGCTCGAGATGGTTGAGAGCAGTTGGGACTATAGTGTAATTTTCAGATAAAAAAGTTATACGCAAGTAGGAATCTTTTACGGTTTTTTTGTTAAACTGACTGCACGTATAAGTATGTCGTATTTTGTATTGCCGCATGCTTCTTCGGAGAGTCGAAATTATTGTTAGTAAAAATATTTTTACGGCGGATTTTCACTCAAGATGCCTTAAGATATAAGTACATCGACTTTGGTTGTACGGCCGTATATCCTCTTTTTACATACTTACTTGAAGAAAAAATCTTCTAAAGGATCAGGCCGGATCAATTGTCGCCGGATCAAATGTCCGCCGGATCAACTGTCCGCCGGATCAACTGTCGCCGGACCAAATGTCGCCGGATCAAATGTCGGGTCACCATAAAAAAGAAACAATAAGAATTAAAGTTAAAATATGAAATCGACTTCTACATGGTTTCAACAAAATATATGAGTCTTGTAATTATGAGTGAAGTAAGAAAATTATAAATTAATTGACTTTATCACATTGACTCTCAACGATCTGCATAGTTTTTTTTTATTATTTTTATATATCACGTCTAAAAAAATCCAATAGGTGAAGAAGCTTTTTGGAAGAGGAGCATGGTTATTAATGGAACTTCCTAGAAGATCGTTGGATAGAGAAGATGAAAAACTGAAGGTGGGTGTGGAATAACCTTCTAGATGATGTCTAGAAGGTCTGCTTTTGTAATATTAAATCAGTTCATTCAGATGGTGTTCTCATCTAAATCAATACCTAACTCACTTTACTTCTTTAGCCAAGTATTATCTCGTCCTTACTAAAATTTGAAAATTTCAAGAGCAATCTTCGAAAATATACAAAAGCACTAAAATTACATTGATGTTACATTGTCTTTTCAAAAAGAATATTGAATAAGACACCGAAAATGCTACGTACTTGAATCGACCCATAATACACGACGTCCGGAAACTTGATTTATAAGCGGGAAACTGGGGTTCCCACAGGGAACCCAAAAAAAACATGTATTTTCGATCCGAATCGTCGCCCGTTGAATTTTTTTTTCGGCAACTAAACAGATAAAAAAAAATTGGAGTCGGGTCGACGCTTTGACGAATTTAAAAAGGACATTAAACAGTTGATGTTAACTCCGTAGCGCCCGATTTTTTTTTTCAAATTTGGCCAAAAAAATCCAACTTCGAACTCGAAAGCAAAAGCTGAAATCAAAAAAAGGTATACCACGAAAATATTTGATTAGCCAATTTCTCGCTTGTACCTTGTACTACGAGTTTATGGACACCGTGCAACAAAAAAATAACATTATATATGTAAATAGTGGTGCAAACAAAACGTGAGTTATCATTTGATTTATAAAAACATATAATAAAATTAGAATCACAATACACTCAAAGAAAAAGTTTAACAAGCAGCTGGTATAATGTTAAACACGACTGAATTCCTTCCCCGTCTACCGGCTTCGGCAATCTGGTATTTCTTTGGCCACTTTAGCCAAGGGCTCATAAATTAGGACCGGCGTAGGAGCCAAGCAAGCATTGGAAAAATCTGTAATAAGAAACAGTGACTAACGTACCGGAACGGTTTCCGAAAAGAGAACAGCAAAAGTTTTATGCATAAAGGTTTTTACAATTTGCAAGGAATTGTTAATAATTACATGGAAATGTTGAAAAATAAAAATATATTTATACGCAAAGGTGGACTATTTATGTGCATTTGCGTCTTCCGAGTGTCACCACATGGTAGTTTTTTTTTTAATTGTTGCTTAAAATTTTACTTTATTAAAATGTATTTATTAAAAATCTAAGTAAAACTACCTTTACTTTAGATATTAAAACTAATTTTAGAAAAAGAAAAACATTATGTATTTATTATACAATATCTCCACACAGGAGGCCTTGAGGAAAACGAATTTCCCTCAGGGACTACGTCATCTTTGGGGATGCTGTGTGAAGGGTCTTTTTAGGGAAAGGAAGGAGATGAAGATCTGGGAAGGAAAAGGTATAAGGGATGGGTAGGAATCCGGGGGTCAATGTGTTCAGGAGTGACGGGCGTATGAATTCATTCCTCCCACTGCGGCGCAAGGCGATGGGTCAAGAGAGTTCGGCTGGAGGAATCAAAAAGTCTCCCTCAACCAGTCTCTCCAGATCCGGCCCGCCCGCAAATGCAAAACCTAGACAAACCTCACCCAATGAACCCGGGCACCCCTGCTAATAAGTTTTTTTACAATATCTCCACACAGCACACCCTGAGGAATACCAATTTACCTCAGGGCCTATGTCATCTTTTGGGATGCTGTGTGCAGGGTCTTTTTAGGTAAAGGAAGGAGAGGAAGTTCTGGGAAGGAAAAAGGTATGAGGGGTAGGTAGAAATCTGGCCCGCTAAGCAGTACGTGGGCAAACGCATCCGCTGCCAAGACCAAGACAAACCTTACCCCATGAACCCGGGCACCCCTGCTGAGTCACCAAACGTAGCGAATTACTTGAGGTGACCTATGACAGGGGTGTTGGTTATCCAATAAATGGTTCCCGGGTCAGCGGTACTCATACCGCCTCCCAAATTATAAGTCACCAAACATAGTGAACTATTTGGGGTGACCTATGGCACGGGTATTGTATTATTCAATAAATGGTTTCCGGGGCGGCGGTACCCATACTTATCTCTCAAATTGTGAATTATAAACATGTCCCCGGGAAGGAACAACGCTACAAACATAAATATAATAACATAAATAATAATGAAGATAGTACCATCAATCACATGACAAAATGGGGATCGCATCCTGGTGAGGATTTCCTTAAATCCAGCGGCCACGGACAAAACAATAGCGGGGTTGTTTATACCGCCATTACGCGGATCAGGCGGAAAAGCGACGGACCGGAGCGGTTCCATATTCCAGTTCCAGTTCCAGTTGCAGCCCCAAACAGGTACCGCAAACTAGTTCCTGTACCGAAATCAAATTTAAAATTCCAGCGTGCATTGTACGTCATGTGCCGTGAATGAACTTAATGAAATGCACAAAGCTTACGAATGCGCTTCGGAATGCGGCCGTGCAAAGCTTTTAAAGCTTTATGTATTTCGGGTACTTACCCGCACTAGTAGCTCTAGTAGCACTCGTGCCTACTCAACTGGCTCACAAATGGAGTTCACACACTTCACAAAAGAACTAAATTTTAAGTGTCATTTCAGAATGACAATATCAATGTTATTATTTTTTAAAGAAAGAGAAAAAGTTTTTACACGATTAACTCTTCACAGTTAAGGGGGTGTCATAGGGGGGGGGCTAGTCTAGATGTCGAAATTTCGGGCGTTTTTGACGGTCGATAAAAAAAACATTAACATTTTAACTATATCATTTTTTATAATTTAATTATTTATTTTTAAGATTTCAGAAAATTAAAAAAATATAAATATATTTCACGAAGTTAAATGCTGTTGAAGTAGAAGGGGGAAAAAATGAGCGTTGTCACAATTTCCACCCTTCTCGTCATCTGAAAAATAAAAAAAAGTAGATTCTTTCTCAGTACAAATATCATTAACGTAGGAGCCAGGAAAATTTTTAAAAAAATCGAAAAATGGCGGCTACTCAAAAAAATTCATGTTTTTCAGTTATTTTTTTTATTTTTCTGACTTTTTAAAAAGAGTAAAAAAAATTTTAATTGATATTTGTTGCTTAGTACCATAGAGGGATACATAAAGAAAATTCATGGCAATTCCGGTCGAACTAAAATAGCTATAACTTTTAAAATAATTCGAATTTTGAAAAATCCTTTTAAGGGGGAAATTCTTGAATATCTTAAGTACGAAAAATGAAGAATATTTTTTTTGTTTTTTGTAGACTAAAATACCCTCCTTAAGCTAGTGTTATTACCAGGGAATAGTTACAACGTACAAACTTATGCAAAAAAACGTAGATTATTTTCAGATTACAAACAGCAGTAAAAACTGAAAAATTTCCTGCCAACCTTTTCAGACAATTTTAATATTAAAAAGCAAACCTCACGCGAGCGTTGCACTAAATTAAATTTTTGAGATGCTTTGCACGTGTTAGAGCTGGCTAGAAAAGAGATTATACTTGTGTAGATAGGAACACTTCACAAAAAATATACAGTAAAATTATTTCTTTAATATACTACAGTAGAATTGTTTGAAAAAGTTTAAATAATACATTTTAAACATGTAAAAACTCGTAAAGCAAAAGAATGTACGTACTTACCAACATTTTATGTACAAATACGTATGAATGACATACAGATACTGATACTGCTGCATGAAATTTACTTTTTCAGTATGTAGAACTGTATGAGTGGATGTACACTTCGCATCACTTGCAACGAACCGGCAATATTACACGCGAGGGCGCCGAAATTCTTTTTGCATCGAAAATTTTGCATGAACATTATTTGTGCGCAAGGAAAAGCAGTGGCGGAATACTCGGTGACGTCACACGGGGTGATGGCCATCCCTGATTCAGAGAAACCACAGAAAAGTCGAACACGAAGTTATTCTACGTGAAGATTGCTGATTCATAGAGGGGTTTTAGTATACATGGGTACATGTATCGTATATGCCCAAATTGCCCATATGAAAAAGTTTTCACAAAATGGCACGCAAGGCATACGCAATATTGCAAAAACCGCACAATAATTCCCCTCAGGACCTATGTCATCTTTAGGAATGCTGTGTGGGGGGTCTTTTTGGGAAAGAAAGGAGAGGAAGTTCTGGGAAGGAAAAGGATATTAGGGGTGGGTAGGAATCTGGGGGTCAGTGTGTCCACAGACATATAAATCCATCCCTCCCACTGCGGTGCAAGGCGATTTTCAGAGAGAGTACGGCTGGAGAAGTCAAAGGGACTCCCTCAAACATTCTCTCTCGACCTGGCCTGCCATGAACTGGTGGGCAGACGCATCCGCCGCCAAGACCCGGACAAACCTCACCCCATGAACCCTGGAACTCCTACTAAGTCACCAAACGTAGCGAACCACCTGGGGTGATCTATGGCAGAGGTGTTGGTGATCCAATAAATGGTTCCCGGGGCGGCCCGGAAAATATTTATTGAATAACCAAAAATCATACCCCCCTCCCAAATTGAAATATCCTGTCATATCTGAATTATTCCTAACAAAAAATAGTAAGTTATTACTTTATATTATAAATATTGAGCAAGAGATCTACTAACCCTACGGCAGCGCTGTGGGGTGTGACAAACGTCAACGAAATCTATTTATACAAGGTGGCGCAAAATTAATCACCCTATCGGAATATGATATAATTTTTGCAAATGGCGTCGTACGTCAATCATATTTGACATTTGTGAACTAGACAGCTGCAGAATACAAACAGACAAGCAATGGAGCGCTATACTCCGCAAGAGCGTGGAATAATTGTGTCGATTTAAGCTTTAACGCTTTTAGCGATTTTGTGTCGAAAGTCATCATGAGCGACAAGGCGGATTTCCACTTAAACGGTTACACCAATAAGCAAAATATTCATTTCTGGGGAACTGAAAATCTGCGTGCGATGCACGAAAAGTCATTACGTCCACTCAAAGCCACTGTGTGGTGCGGCATTAACGCGGGAGGAGTGATTGGGCCGTATTTTTTGAGGACGCCATTGGCATTACGGTCACTGTTACTGGAAAACGCAACAGGGCCATGATAAACGACTTCTTACTTCCGGAATTGGATGAGCGGGGCTAAGTGAACATGTGTTTTCAACAAGACGGTGCAACCACGCACACAGCACGAGCCACAATGGATATTGTGAAGGAAGCATTTCCTGGTCGCGTAATCTCTCGCTTTAGCGATTTGATATGGCCAGCAAGATCTCCCGATTTAACCATCCCAGACTTCTTACTTTGGGGCTATTTGAAGTCGCGGGTTTATGCCAACAAGCCTCAGACAATCGCAGCCCTTAAGGAGAATATTCGACAGGAATGCGAACAGTTATCACCGGAAATCTTACGGGAAAGTCATGGAAAATGCAATAAAACGGGCACAAAAATGTGTATCAATACTGGCGGCAGCCACTTGACGGATATCATCTTTTTCAAAACAGATTTTTTCTTAACAGAAAAAATTTTAAAAGTCCAAATAAAGATTTCTATTACTCAATTTTTTTTTTTATTTAGTAAAAAAGTTATTCAAAAACAAAATTGGATGATTAATTTTGCGCTACCCTGTATGAGTTTTAAACCGGATGATGGTTTAAATTGGACTCTCTCGATCCCAACGCCTTGCATCACAGTGAGAGAGATGGATTTAAACGTCACTCCTGTACACAGACAATCAGATTTCTATTCACCCCACATACCCCTTTCTTCCCAAAATTTCCTTTCCTTCTTTCCCTTAAAAAGACCCTCGGCTCAGCATCCGCAAAGATGACATGGCCCTGGGGGAATTTATTTCTTGGCCTCTAGTGTGGATGAATGCTAAAAATAACGGATGAATAATATTTAAGAAAAGTCATCAAATTTCCTTTGTCAGTAGAAAAAAGTGATAGGGTTCAAGTTCCACCTGAAAGTACAGCGATGTCAGATTTTTCGCCCCACTAATGCCGGGCAAACCGAGGAAAGGTACGAGAAATTGCTACAACACAATAAATAAATCCACCTTTATACAATTAGGTGTTAGATGCACTAATGTTTTGGAACATTACAATGCGATATAAGAACACCGAGAACAATGAGTGAGTAGGCATGCTTCTTACATTGACAAAACAGTATTGTTTTGAACACTAAGGTGGGTACTGAAGCAAAGACAAAACTTTGGCGTTAGACTAATGAACGTAATGAGACGCGATACCATTCAGCACGTGCATTGCTCCATCTTACAATGGGACTTTAAAACTATCGAGAGGAAAGAGATTCTTCTCCTCCTTCAAGTTATGTAACAAGGGATAACATGGTAAGGATGTTGGAGTTTCGTTGGAAAACGACAAATGATTGGAATTTCCTGTCCGACATTCCATTTTTCGAGGAAAAAGCAAGAGTCATAATAGCTGGTTTTAACGAAAGACTGCTGAAAACGATCTATCAAGAAATAGCAGCGTTGCACGATAGTTAAGACAATTTTATTGTTCACTAAGAACACGTCAGGGTGACGTCGTTATGAGAACAACACTGCAGAAGAAACAACTATCCTGTATAAAAAATAATAAATAAATGAAACGCGCAAGCAACCGACACTGACATTTTTATTTTAACATTTAGCAGGGGCGCCCGGGTTCATGAGGTGAGGTTTGTCTAGGTCTTGGAGGCGGATGACCAGGACACACTGAACCCCAGATTCCTACCCACCCCTTAAACCCTTTCCTTCCACAACTCTCCTCCACTTCCTTTCCTTAAAAAAACCCTCCACACAACATCCCTAAAGATGACCTCCTGTGTGGAGCACATGTAAAAAAAAGTAATAAAATCATAACTTACTGAACGTAGTAAAGTCCTAACTCCACCTTGCATTTCGTCTTTCTGTATATTTGTTTGTACCTTCTGTTTCCGGTTCAAGATGGTGGTGATGGATGGTGTCGCCAGCACCACTAACTTTCACCAGTACAAAATAATCGTGACAAGCAGTGGCATCATCGCCGCGTAACGGAATAGAAAGTTCATTAAAACGTGGTATTTATGCTAGCCAGGGGCAAGTCCGTTTGCGAGATGCCGACGGAAGTGGCTCCATCTCTTAATGAAATCTAAAATTAGGAATCACAATGGTAAGAATTTAAGAAAAAAAAATTACAATGGTTAACTTTCACCAGTACAAAATAATCGTGACAAGCAGTGGCGTCATCGCCGCGGAACGGAATAGAAAGTTCATTAAAACGTGGTATTTATGCTAGTCAGGGGCAAGTCCGTTTGCGAGACGCCGACCGAAGTGGCTGCATCTCTTAATGAATTCTAAAATTGGAAATCACAATGGTAAGAATTTAAGAAATTAAATTACAATGGTTAAAGCGAATTTAGTCAATATAAATCAAAATGGTTTACCACGAGCTGGACTGTGCTACATTGCACTATATTGCATTTAATAGCGGGTAGGATATTGCAATCGCAAAACAAGAATTAGAATAAAAATATTTTTACCACAATTAAACATATGTCCACTGCACAGAAGGTAATTCGAGAAATTCTTAAAAAGACTCAATATAAATTCAGTGTCGATGTTAGCAATATTTCTGTGACTGATTTGAAAATGGGGTCAGAATGCAAAGGATTCCAACTAGATTGCAAAAATATTGGAATTTCAGTCCGGACATTCTTCGCTTCAAAGGCAAAGCAGTCACAGTTCACAGTGGCAGTGGCATAGTGCATTCCAGAAAGAACAAAAACAACATCGACACTCCGTACTCTGTACTATTTGGTACAGTGGCGCAACCAAAATTTTGTATTGGGGGGGGGGGCGAGTTACAGGAATGAAAAAATGTTGTACAAGTGAAATTATTATTTTAAATTTTCAAATTCAATAAAAGTCGTAAAACTTATCTATAGGTTTTTTATGTACGTGTGAACAAAACAATTTCCAAAAGTTGGGATACATAATTAGGGACCTGAATTTTTTTTTTTTTAATATCGCACAAGAGTCCCAACTGCTCAAAGATATGGGTTGAGATAGAGGAAAGAGGGGAAATATCTGGCAATTCAGATGTGGTCACCAAACAATGAAGATTGAATACCATAATTTTACATTAAAAAAAAACATGGTTACGTGACAACTCAGAATCGTGCAACTTCAACACAACATTGAAAAGTCATTAAAAGTTGGGAAATTTTATTTACAATTAACTAGTTTTAAACTGACCTAAACTAAACTATTTAACCATTTTTTAATGTTTCATCACGTTTTATAACTTTTAAAGGAGGTGTTGGAATTGCATTATTCTGAGTCGTCTGGTCACATAAAATCATATATACATTTTGAAGATTCAATTGATTAGTCAGACATCTCCGAAAAATCGAAATCCTGAGTTACATGTAAATGTGTACCCTCTATCTGGTACAAATATCACTCACAAACACCACCAAATCAATTATAATGCAGAAAAACTTGTGGTGAATTAAACAAAATGTTGATGTTTTCTGGGACAATAGTAGGATATTTCAAATATCATACTAATGTACCGGACCGTCCACCACCCTGTGTTATTTTTTAGCACATTTAATATGTAAAACACAGACACGTAATATTTGACATATGGTGAGCATTCGAATATTGCTTATATTATCTCAAAACGTAGTATTTTGAGATGTCTGACTAATCAACTAGATGATCGATGTGTAAGTGATCGCAAGCTGTAAGCAATATGCGCGCATAAAAAATCTTTTTGTAAACTTTCTTTTGTAGGGGTTGGGTGCGCCACTGATGGTAGCCTGTTGTATGGACTTATGTGTACGCTAATATTAAAATATGTAGACGCTGTTTATCGTACACTGTACAGTATAGTTCCTCGAATGGAAGGCTCAGGCGCTGTAACGATGATGAATGAGCCAAGAAGAGAGAGGCAGTGCGGCGGAGTAGTGAAGACGCGGCGCGGCGCGACGCGCGACGGTGTCAATCTTTCCACAGTACATCTATCTCAACTAGGAAGCTAAGAAAGAGATTTTGTCTTTTTTTATTTATTTTTCACTCCGATGCAATTCAATGAACAAGATCACAACACAACGTTTGTTAAGCTCGTTAAAGTGGTCTAAATAGTTCAACCAAAGAAATAATAAATAAATAAGTTGTTTATTTAAAAAAATATCCCTCAGGGCCTATGTCATATGTGGGGACGCTGTGTGGAGGGTCTTTTTATGGACACGAAGGAGAGCAAGTTCAGGAAAGGAAAAAGTTATGAGGGGTGGGTTGGAATCCGGGGGTTAATGTGTCTAGGAGTGACGGATGTATGAATCCATCCCCTCAATGCGGTGCAAGGCGATGAGCCGAGAGAAAACAGCTGGAGAAATTTAGGTTCGGTTAGGTTAGGTTACAATGGAAAAAAGCTGTAATAGAATATTTTTAATAAATACAAAAACAATGTATGGAAATAATACGCTTATCGGAAAAGATAAAAAAAAATTAAAATATACGTACATTATTTTATCCGAATACAAACAAGCAAATTTTGTCAAAACCTATGACAGCTTAATTTCTTAATTTGCAAATTTCCTTCTGTAGTTGCAGATTAACGATTTCTCCGGTAATGGCTTTGCACAAATGCCACATTAGGTACCGATGTAGAATTAAAAATACTAATTTCGGTTGTGATTCAGTCTGTAACTCCGGTTCAATGAACTCTAGAACATTTGCTTTGAATTTAAGCTTCATCTTCAAAATTACTTTTATTAAATTTAAGTGTTTTTTTGAAATACCCGAACAATCGATAAAGTAGGTATTTACATATAACATAATATATTTCTAATATAAAATTATTTTTATTGCTATTTTCAAAATTGAAACTGATTTGTCGGGAATTCAGAATATCCCTATTGACGATAATATATTTAAACGAGATACGAAGCAAAAAAAAATGGTTTCACTTTTTTACCTTTAATTAGTACAATCTAACCTCGAACTTCTACGCTCTAATGCCTAACGACCAAAAACTACCGAATCCGGTCCCCGCGCACTGCTATTCGCGTGATAAAAGTGGAACACGTATGCAATAGCGCTTTTACGACTATCCCGCTAGAATTATCTAAAAGTGAAGAGAACAAACTGATGAAGAACAAATATGATATTTTAGGGCGTTTTTCTCCATACACTCCATCTTCTTCTTCTTGTGCCCTGTCCGTTCAACGGACGTTGGCTATCATGTTGGCTATGCGGACTTCGTTTACTGCAGCCCGGAACAGCTCCACGGTAGACTGGCCATACCACTGTCTCAGGTTTTTCAACCATGAGGTTCTCCTTCTTCCAAGGCCCCGTCTTCCGGCAATCTTTCCCTGCATTATGAGATGCAGGATCTCATACTTCTCTGGAGGTCTCATCACATGTCCAAGATATTGAAGTTTTCGGATTTTTATAGTTTTAATTACTTCCTTTTCTTTATTCATCCGAACCATAACATCTTCGTTTGTAACCCTGTCCATCCAGCTTATTTTAAGTATTCTTCTGTAGATCCACATCTCGAATGCCTCAAGTCGCCTAATAATTTCTTCAGTAAGCGTCCATGCTTCCATTCCGTAAAATAATATCGAAAACACGTAGCATCTGACCATTCGCATTCGTAATCCAAGGTTGAGATCATGACTGCAGAACAATTTTTTCATGCGGATAAAGGTTGAACGAGCACTCCACTCCATACACTCCATGAAAGATCTTATCTTTGCTTACTCAAAACTCGATTTCCCAGCATAAATATTTTTATCATAAGAAGCAATTTCTTTGTGGTTAGACATTATATTATAAAAATAAAACAACACTTTGTATTTAACCACGAATTTATTATTTATGTATCTACCGGTTTCACTTAGACCAAGCTTCCTCAGGATAAAATAATAACTAAATATTAAGACAGAGTTATCAGTTATATATAAGTTGAGCGACAGAGGGAGAAAGAATATGGCAAAAGAACATAGTTAGATAGAGACAAAATATTTTGTCTCTAAATATTTTAACTTAGCACGACCAAAAGTTGAAAACAATTCATTCATTAATAATATTATAGGTATCTTCCTTATAAATATTTTTCTTAGTAAATAAAATGAACAAGGCCGAACAAGTAGGTACTTTCTCGAAGTAAATTCATTAATTGTTCACGAATCTAAAAGTTAACGAAGAGAAACCGTATCAAAATATTCTTGCAAAATTTCAAGACGGAAAGCAGAATCTAGTATCTTTAAGATTCATTAATATTTCAAAGTAGCAAAAATTCGTTTTTTAATTAAATTACGGCAGGTAATTTATAAACTAATTTCAAAAACAGGTGCTGGAAGGGTAATAGATTACATATTATTTAATTGCATAACAATAACCACTTGAAAATGTAAACAAACCAAAGTAGGGTCACATTGTGTAAGTCCCTTCACCGCTGTAGAGTGGGGTGATAAACGGTTGAACAAAATTACTATTTGAATTGCGGGCGGGTCTTTGTTCCCAGAAATCACCTTCAAGGACCGAAGGCATGAACACATACAACCAAACGTCCTGGATACTAGGTGTGTAGGTATGCGGTTTATGTAAAGAAGAAATACCCAAAGGGCAGGGTCACAAAACCTTCTACACAACCATTTCCCTTTAGGACTCGCATCGTCGTGTCTTTCCAACAATATAGTAAAGCGTTGTTTTGTGTTTCACGGGAGAATCTACGGAACTCCCAATGTGGTAGTGTTGGGTAGGACACGACATCAGGATGAGTTTGTATGAGGTACTCAAATATCGAAATGAGGTGTTGAGGTGTCCCACCTCATTTGAGGTGAGGTGTTACAAAATATTTTCGCTGACAGGGGGGGGGGGGTTAGAGAATTTCAAGGAAGGTGTTTTTTTACATCAGCTCCACACAGTGGGCCATGAGGAAAATAATTCCTCTCAGACCCTATGTCATCTTTGGATGCTGTGGACGTATTAATCCATCCCCCCTGTGGTGCAAGGCGCAAGGCCGGAAAAGTCAAAGGGACTCCCTCAACCACTCTCTCCGGATCCGGCCTGCCATGAAGCGGACGCATCCGCCGCCTTGACCTGGACAAACCTCACCCCATGAACCCAGACACCCCTGCTAAGTCACCAAACGCAGCGAACCACTTGGGGTGACCTACAGTAGATGTGTTGGTTTTATAATAAATGGTTCCCGGGGCGGCGGTACCCGCCTCCGGTGTATGTTATTTTTATAAAACAAAAAATTGATATAAAAAAGGCCTACCACCACCCCCTTCCCCCCTTCACCACCGCTGAACCCCCACTGCATTACCCCTCTGATCCCCCCCAGCACCCCCCCCCCCCTCTTATCCCTCCCCCTCCTCGGCAACGCCCACCACCTCATCTCAACACTCCCTCATCCTTCCTCCCTTGGGAGCTGTTGGGACTCTTGTGCGGTATTCTCATAACAATAATTTACAATAAAAAAATATTTAAAAATTTTTTGGAGCAGTTGGTACTCTTGTGCGGTATTCACTTAACAATACATAATTTCCAATAAAAAATAATTATAAAAAAACATTTTTTTTGAGCAATTGGGACTCTTGTGCTCATAAATTATTGTTATGTGAATACACATAACAATAATTTACAATAAAAAAATATTTAAAAAAAAAATAATTTTGGAGCAGTTGGTACTCTTGTGCGGTATTCACATAACAATAATTTACAATAAAAAAAATATTTAAAAAAAAATTTGGAGCAGTTGGTACTCTTGTGCGGTATTCACATAACTTTACAATAAAAAATATTTAAATATTTTTTGGAGCAGTTGGTACTCTTGTGCGGTATTCACTTAACAATACATAATTTACAATAAAAAATAATTAGAAAAAAAATTTTTTTGAGCAATTGGGACTGTTGTGCTCATAAATTATTGTTATGTGAATACACATAACAATAATTTACAAAAAAATAAATTTAAAAAAAAAAAAAATTTGGAGCAGTTGGAACTCTTGTGCGGTATTCACTTAACAATATTTAGAGTTGGGACGCTTGTGCGGTATGCACGATACATGAATGGCTCACCCTATCACCACCTCACGGTTCAAATACAAAAATGTCATACAATATACACTTCACGCCTCACCACCTCATACATTTGTCCCAAACTATGCGTGACATGACAAGGAGTTCAATACATCAACCACCTCACACCTCACCTCATATTTGTCCCATACGTGACAACGTGACATGACATGTAGTCCAATACACCAACCACCTCACACGTCACCTCATATTTGTCCCGTACATGACATGAATGTAGTCCAACAAAACAAACCACCTCACACCTCATATTTGTCCCTCCTTCATATTTGTCCCCCCTTCATATTTGTAGTAATACAAAGAAAAAGAAGTTGTACAAATACATATTGTGAGGTGGGGGGACATTTTACGTGTTTGCATGGGACATTTGAGGTGCCTCTTGTATGAGGTACTCAACACTACAATACGGAACTTTTCACAAAAACAAAAAAGTCGAAAACTATGAAATACAACAAGAACATAATGAAAATATACATAAAATATAACATACATAGTCTTATTTTTTTTTTACATTAACTCCACACAGGAGGCCATGAGGAAAATAATTTCCTTCAGGGCCTATGTCATCTGGGATGCTGTGTGGAGGGTCTTTTTGAGGAGAGGAAGGAATGAACATTGCTCTTGAAGAGACCCATGTTGTAGGAAGGAGGAAACACCGAGGTCGGCAAATCATTCCACAGCCGAGCTGTTGAACACAAGAACGAGTCGAAGAAACGACCCGTTCTCATGTGACAAAGGTTAACCGTGTACAAATGTTGGGCACGCGTTGGATAGGGATACGTTGATACGGGATCAATGACGCTAGTTCCTCGGAGCATCTTCCATTGTAATACCGGTAGAACAAGGATAGCATTCCCACCCGACGCCTGTGCTCTAAAGATTGCAATCCGTCTGTTAAGATGGGAGAATCTATTAAGCGGACCGCCCGTTTCTACACAGAGTCGAGGGTATTTTTCAGATATTTTGGAGCTCTAGACCAGAGGTGGCTGCTAAATTCAACCGTGGGGCGCACTTGTGATTTGTACAGGGTTAGCAGTTGTGTACCATTAAAGTATCTGCGGGCCCTGCACAGTACGCCCAGTTTTTGGGAGGCTAACTTTACTCTGGCTTCGATGGAGCCCCCATACCTGAGCTGATCACTTGGGGTTACACCAAGCATATCAATGGAGGGCCTGTTCGGAAGATTGCCACCGTTGAAAGATACTAGATTTTCATTTCGATCCCTTTTAGACGTAATCAGACAAGATTGGGTCTTTGAAACATTAAATTCAACGAGATTATTTTTACCCCAAGAGAAAACACTCTCGAGGTAACCGTCGATTCTTTGTTTCAAAGCCCTCCGAGCCAAGGGAGTTTGTGAGCCCTTTGGGGGCTTGTCAAACAAAAAGCTATCATGGACTGTACTGACATCCGCGTAACAGTGAATTGGTGCACATGACAAAAGGTCGTTGATTGACAACAAAAACAAAGTCGGAGACAGAACCGATCCCTGTGGGACGCCAGCATTTATCGAGTGTGAGGAAGAGATGAAACCATCGACTACCGTCTGAATCGACCTCTCCCTCAAAAAGTCGGCAATCCACGTACACAAGGATGCGGGAAGTCCATAAGAAGGCAGTTTGTTGACAAGTCCTCGGTGCCAAACGCGGTCAAAGGCCTTGGAAATGTCCAGTGCGACCGTTTGGGTCTCACAGAAACATTCCAGGCACCGCCCCCAAACATGCGTCACATACGCGAGAAGATCATCGCACGAGCGGTTCCGCCGGAATCCAAGGTATGTGAGCAGTTTCTCGTTGATCACACGTTCCATCACCTTAGACACACGTGACCGCTACGGGGCGGTTATTGGCCGGGTCGGAGCGGTCACCCTTCTTTGGAATAGGATGGATAACCGCTTTTTTCCAACCAGAGGGCACAGAGCCAGTCTTCAGGGACATTTAAAAAAAGCTTCGTCAAAATTGGAGCTATTTCTGCAGCGCACCTCTGCAGTACCAGGGCAGGTATTCCGTCAGGCCCACTAACTTTATTAACATCAAGCCCTCGTAAAACATGGAGTACTTCCCGATGCCGGACCCTCAGCTTTTTCATACGAAAACCGCAGTGAGGAACCGACGTCGGGACAGCACCTTGGTCATCGAGGGTTGAGTTATCCGCAAACATTTTACCTAATAAATTAGCCTTTTCGGTGGCGGTGTTTGCTAGTGAGCCGTCAGGTCTGGTAAGAGGTGGCAGACTGGATTTCAGCAGACAGCTTTCTGCTGATCTGCTGGTCGTACTCGAATTTTGACCTATTTATGATTCTCCTGGTTTCCTTTGCCATTTTGTTGTAAGCTTTCTGTCTTCGGATGTTCTAGATGTGCTGTAGGCTCGATAAGCCGCGTTTTTTCGTCGCACTGCTTCAGCGCATTGTCGACTGAACCACGGCTTTGAGCCTACACCAGTTTGAGTACCACACAATAGTCCCGAGTGCTCTGAACCGCTTGGAACAAGTGAGACTACGGCATCAAGGTACACCTACCAAATTATGACATTTTAGAGGTACACCAAAGAAAAAACCAATGTTTATTTAATATCTATTATTAAAATCAATATAATATGAAAACATTATGTTTTAGAGCCCAAGAGGGATTTATCAATAGTATATGGTTTTGCATGTTTTCAAAGTGACCTGTGCACAAAACAGCACATTATAAAAATATTTTTATAAATATTGACGCTATTTTTTTGCGAACGCTATTACGCAGCGAAACTATTTATTTTAGGCACTACCCCGTGGATGAGGGAAAAGTCCTAAAGGGGAGAGTGGTTGGGGGAGGTTGGGCCAGATAAATTCCTACCGAATAATTGGACCAGAAAGGCAGAGGGCGGATAATCTTATCAAATATTTCCAGAAGCCGCATTTGCTGAAATTTTATCAATTAATAAATTGTCCTAATTTATTTAGCGTTTGTTGAACTGGGACTGTTGTTGGGTTAATGGCCCTTTTTCAGTAAGATTAAGAGAATTTTATATAATAAGTCAAGGGCGCCCAATGAAGAGATTGCACGAATAAGATCAAATACTTGAGTTATGTATACGTCAATGTCAAGCGTCGGTGTAACAAAAGAATACATAATGCTGCGTATACATTTGCAAACGTAAGCGCGAGTCGAGCTACGTGTTATGGAAAAGGAGCTAAGCAAGCGCAGGCTGCGTTTTTATTTAATTTAACGGTATACATATACCATAAGAACTGATTACATGTCACAAAATCAAAAATAATAATATAGAAATCGAAGAAAAAAATTGTTTAACTGATAATTGTGGCATTTGAATAAGAAATGACACAAGAGAGACAATTACATACAAAAATTTATAGTACAAATAGAATTAATATTGACTGAAAAGATTTGATAGCATAGCCCTCTTGTACCTACCTTCCGTGCAGTTAAATAGATCTGCCACATTTGCATATCTATTACTAACATCATGTAACCTAGGTACAAGGAAGTGTTTCGAGTACTCAGTCCTATTATTGTTACATTTATACGGTATTTTAGATCGAGTGGTTCTCGTGGGAATATGAAATTCAATGAGCTTAGTTAAATTAGGACTGTCTATGCTACCATTTACTATTTTTGAACAAAAATATTAAGTCGGATATAATTCTTCGATCTGAGTCTTAATAAATTTAAATTTTTGGCGGCGAAAGATCTTTAAAAGATCAAATATTATTCACGGTGTCCAGAAACTAGTGGTAAAAGCGTAAAACTAGTGAATATACATCTCCACATAAAGAAGAAAAAAAATTGATCGATTTTGTGGTAAAAAAAGAGAAAGAAATAAAAAAAATCGAAATGCTCAGATCGAAAAAAAAATTTTTTTGTTGGTCCTCTACGTAGTCTACGTGGTTCAGATTCATCAGCTTCTCGCTTGTACCACTGGTCTCCGAACACCGTGCATTAATGTTCGCTCAAACATATAAAGACATCAATTTATTAAATTAAGATCCCAAGTTAATACTGATAAATATGGCAACAGTGGTACCCGACTGAAAAAGTAAAAAACGGTCCAGATTTCGGTTCGGTCGGTAATGGAGAAATGATCGTCGCTGTCGTTTGTGAAGCGCGTATAAATTCTCTAATCAGACCAACGAGGAACTAAACCCTCTAACAAATTGTTTCCCATTACTTGGGAGGCAAGTACCGGACACAAAAGATACGGGAAATCCACGGTAACCCCGATTTTATAAACGCTCATTCACCAACAAATACGCAGCGGACCAATCTTTCGCTTTTACTTGTAGGCCGCCGCGCCGGTAGCTACTAAGTAGATAGGTGCTAAGGAAACAAGTAATAAAATGTTCTAAAGCCTAAGTACTGAAACAAAAGTCTATAAAAGGTAATGTGGGATA
This sequence comes from Limnephilus rhombicus, assembly GCA_929108145.2. Taxonomy (NCBI): domain Eukaryota; kingdom Metazoa; phylum Arthropoda; class Insecta; order Trichoptera; family Limnephilidae; genus Limnephilus; species Limnephilus rhombicus. The sequence continues at coordinate 37,060,108 of OV815273.1, read as the reverse complement.
ATAAAACTTGCTAATTTATGCCAGCCAATTTAATTAAAATGCTTTACTCATAAGCCTTACGAAAAAAATGTCATGGAAGATTGGGTGTTTAAGGGGTAGGTTAACCCCTTATGGCTTGTTCGCTCTGGGAGAGTAGTTCAGTCGAGTAGCGAGTAACTTAAAAGTAAGTATAAAAAGGTCATGAGGCAGTTTTATTATTTAGTGACATGCGTCAAACGATAGTTGCTGAACTGTCTGTAATGGCGTGTTCGAACTGGGAGGGTAGTTTAGTCGAGTAGCGTGTAACTTGCTACTTGACTCGCCGAAAAGCGTTCGCATTACAGTCAAGTATATGTAGTACATTAGCGAGCTCCGCGTTGCAAGATGACGGGCTGCCACGCAACAAAGTATATACGCTAATTAAGCTGTTTGTAATGCTTATTTTAGAAGACGTGGAATAATAAGTTAATGAGAGGAAAATAAATAAATTATAGACACGAAAAGAGTTTAATAGCAGCAAAAAAAAAAAATTAGAGTAGCATCTTCGCTCCAACCAACGGCACGACATATCCGCGCGTCTACTAAAACGTTCGCACATGGCATCGCGAAGGGACGCGTGGTGGGGGTCGCTACTCGCCTAAAAAAGGAATTGATTCTACTAAAGAGCTAACTAAAATATTGTACTAAAATTGATGTGCCCTAAAGCGTTTAGTCACTAATATACTCGCTACTTGACTAAACTACTCTCCCAGTACGATTGGCTCCTTACTGTCGTATTTTTTTTAAATTGTGTAAATCAATAGTTGAATAGTCTGACATCACTTAAAACGAACAAGGATTAATATCCATTACAATGCGGTATTTTCTCCGATACCTGGTACACACCTAGGGTATAAACGGCTTAGCAACAATGCGTTCTATTAGCCCCTGCGTATAGATTGGGCCTGACCTTTATGTGAATTTGTATGGCAAATTCCTTCTAGAGCCAGACCAGGGATGATCAACCTTTTTAGCCGGAGGGCCAATTTAAATGTTTTCAATTTGTTCGCGGGACGCACGGGATAGAGTACATATTATCTACAGTTTGGCATTTTTAAATTTACAATCTAAACCAATCGCAAACCTATTTGCATTTTCAAAAATAGTAAATTTTCAATAAAACAATGAAAGAAGAGATGAAACAAAGCGAAATATTTATATCTCCTATCGCTATCGATAGATGATCTTATAGTAGCTATCGATTTTTATAATTCCGAAAAATAAAAGAACTTGTAAAAATACCTACTTGCAATTTGGGCAACTTTTGATATTCGTCGTTGGGAAAGCCTTTTGATATTTTATGGAAAGTAAATCTTTAAAATGCATCAAATATATATATCAACAAGAAAGTGCTGCGCTGCAAAGGTATTTTTTTCTGCACTAAGTGGAACCACGAAATTTTGTCTTCATAATAATAGGTGGACGTGCGCTGCTCATCATATGCAGACTTCAAAAGAGCCGCACAAGACAGGGAAGAGTGGAAGAAACGTATAGATGAAATTGCTGCAAACCAATCCCACGATTGAAACCAGAGAGAGAGAGAGAAGAATAGGTAAATTAAAAAATCTTAGTATTTTGAGCGGCTGATTCAAAAGTTTGAAGAAAGAATTTTTCAAAACAGCAGATAGGTACCATTGAATATTCTTTACCTCAATTCTATTTAGCCACTTAGGAAGTTCTAAAATGCTTGCGGGCCACACGAAATGGGCTCGCACGCAGCGGGTTGCTCATCACTGGGCTAGAGCATTCTAATAATAATTCACTCAGAGATTTCCAGCAAAATAATAATAATATAACTCGTATTATTGTCTGCCTCCGGCAGTTTCAAAGAAAGCAGCGCCATGTTTGTGAGGGACAAATGCTGGAACCACTGAAAGTGAGCCTGAGCATGTCAGTTGTTTTGTATGAGGGTTACAAAAAACCAAAAAGAAAATACCCATCCTTTAAATTCAGCAAACAATTAAAGGAAGCCTGAAAAATTAAAGCTCCGACTTGGGAGATTGGTAATGAAACACAGGGTAAGTAAAATAACCTAGTAAAAAAGCGTGCTTCTTTACAATTTTAGAAGACTTCATTTTACGTTCCACGTGTAGAAAATAATCCAAAGTAAAACTTCAACTAACTACTCAATGACGTTCGACTTCTTTACAATTTCTTTTTGAGTATTTATTTTTACCTTTATAAATCTGCGAGTTGCGAAACGTGGCCTGAACGATATCTATTAAATAAACAGGTTTTAATAGCAAGTTACTGCCTCTTTCTCCCATCCTTTGCCATCCCCACTTCCATACAACCAAAAACATTCCTCAATTGGGGTTGTTGCTCTAACTCTAGAATGGTTTCACAAAAAATCCCTTTCATTTCATGACAATCGTCCCTCTGCTCTGGCAGAACAGGAACGAAAACAATGTAGTTAGGATTATAATGTTTATTCTGCAGATGACATGAATGGATGGTTAGAATCATTTGTGAATGCCAACAAAACACATTCGAGATTGATTGTCTATCCGGAAATGTAATAAATTGATTATAGATAATTGAAGTATTCGTTCCCCGGGTACTTCTATAGGTACTTTCACAGATAATAGTATGGAAATCTGTGACACCGTAAGTCATGAAATACTGATTAAAAAAATAGAAAAAACAGGTGTAACCGGTCCAGCTATCAAACTAATAAAATCCTATCTGTCCAACAGAAAACAATGTGTTAACATAGGAGATAAAAACAGTCAACTCGAGAGTATAAACTACGGAGTTCCACAAGGATCAATACTGGGGCCACTTTTATTCCAAATATACATACTTAAATGACATCTGTCAGCTAAAACTACATGGTGAAATCTTCTTATACGCAGATGACACGGCAATTTTTTACTTCGGCAAAAACTTAGAAAGTCTATTAGAACAATCTCAAACGGATCTTAATGTACTAAACGATTGGCTAATAAAAATATATTAATAATAAATATTAATAAAACCGGTTACATGATCTTAAGCTCACCTAAAAGAATAATACCATCGCATAAACCATTACAAATAGAAGAAAGAGACCTACATATCTTAGATAGCGAAAAATACCTGGGCTTATATATTGATAAACATTTAACATTTAAACATCACGTAGAAAAACTAAAAACAAAAATCATCCCATTAATTGGTGTATTTGGTAGAATTGCTCATCTTCTACCAACAGAGGTAAAGAGGGGCTTATATTTTTATTTTATTTTATTTTATTTTATTTATTTTGGAAAATCAACAGATATTTTACACTTGTAATAATAAAATTAATAATATACATAATACCCAATGATAGATTTTCACATAATTAAATTATACTTTAGCTTAATCCAGTCCCACCTAAATTATTTAATAGAAATATGGGGAAACACATACATTACGTACTTAAACGACTTACAAATAATACAGAACAAAGTTATTAAAAAACTCTTCAACTATAACTCAGACACTCCCACAAAAAAACTATACCAGGAAATGAACCTTTTGAAAATAAGAACATTGTATGAATATAACATATGACTTTTAATCTACAAAATACAAAATGGACTTACACACACAAACACAACATTTATAAAAACATCACAAGTACACGAACATTATACTAGACAACACAATAAATTGTACACAAATACTGTCAAGACTGAAAGTGGCAAGAGAAGTATTGGTCACGAGGGAGTTCATATATATAATCTCCTTCCAGATAGCCTAAAAACGGAAAATAACATAAAAACCTTTAAAAAAAACTATTTTAACTCAAAATGTTGGAACAAAATTAAAAATATTACTTCTTACTACTGTACTATGTATGCTCTGTATTTAAGTTAAGAAAGCGAAATATTATGTTTCTTTTAACTTAATAATAATAAAAAAAAAACCTCTCAGGCCTCGACAGCATTATGTCAGAAGGTCAAAATATTTCTGTTTTGCAAAATTCAAATAAATGGAATTTTCTAAACATATCCGAATACTAAAAACTTGAAACATAAAAATTTTGCAAGCAAACAAAAAAATGTTTTTATAAAGGCTCACCGTATGTTTTTCTAAAACGAAAAAAAAAATCACACACATAATTTATTAGGCAAATGTATTATAAACGTTATCGTCAACTTAAAGTTTCAACTTTTTTTTTTCAAATTGCGGTCCGAAATTTAGATTCATAAAAGTGTACATATTCATTATTTTGCGGGTAACTTTTAGATTTGAGTATAAAGCGTGGTATTTTCTCTTTCTATCCACGTTTAGATAATATTTCTAACCATGATAGTAAACGAGACGCAACGATTTCTATGGGACGTGAATGAGTTATTCTGAAAACCGAACAAATAGACTTGACGGGTTTATCTTGATAAGCATTTGCATTCATTTTATTGCTTCGGTTTGAATGAAGTAATGGTCCTTCAAAATGAAAAGATTGATGCTTGTTCAATCTAAAGTATCTAGAGCGTGCGTCCATTATATCGCATCGTTGCAACTGGTCATAAAAATAATCTTTACTTTACAGCAGGGTTTCCCAACCAGTGGTCCGTAAGGGACTAGAAGATGGTCCGCGATGGTCCGCCGGTCAATAAGCGAGCCAGCGCGCGGGTGGTCCCTGTTTGATAAGTCTGAATAAAAAAAATCGGGAGAATATTCAGTTTATCATTATTGTACCTTGTGGTCAGTGGCCATTATGGTATTCGTTTCGCCCCACCCCATCCTTCCCCGTTCTACCCCCTCCGTTGTGGTAAATATTCTGCTAGAACCCGTCCCACCCTATCCCATTCAGCCCCCTCCGATGTGGTAAATATTCTGCTAGAACCCCTCCCATCCTATCCCATTCCGCCCCCTCCATTGTGGTAAATATTCTGCTAGAACCCGTCCCACCCTATCCCATTTCGAGCCCTCCGTTGTGGTAAATATTCTGCTAGAATCCATCCTACCCTATCCTATTACGCCCCTCCCGTTGTGCTATCCACCCATGCTGGCCTAAGCCACTGCTTAGGCGCCTGGGACAGACAGGGCAGACAACGTGGTGTCACCCCCCCCCCCCCCCCCCCCCATTAAAGTTGTCAAACACAAGGGGGGGGTGGATAGAGAATTAGAGAATTGTGCTCTTGGGGGGTGAAAAACTCGGTCGAACACTGCTTGTGGTCCCTGTCGAAAAAATAATCGTACAAGTGGTCCCGGGTCAGAAAAAGGTTGGGAACCACTGCTTTACAGAAACCTTTTTTACTCCAGAACGGATCTCACCGATTTAGAATTAAATTTCTACATATTATAACTTAAAGTCCTCCGCCGCGTCTGTCTGTCTGTTCGCGATAAACTCAGAAACAACTGAACGGATTTTCATGCGGTTTTCACCAATAGATAAAAGTGATTCGTGAGGAAGATTTAGGCATATTTTGTCAAGATTTTGTGTAAGTTGGTTGAAATATATAACATACAAAGGAGAACGTCTGTATGTGGTGAACGAGCGGGCTGGCAAGCCCGGGCATCGCCGGGGACTTCAGCTAGTTTAGAATAAATATAATGTGGTCATGAAATATTTACAAGTTTCTTTGACATTTCTAAACATTTTAACTTAAGAAATGTAAGACACCGTATTATTTTTAATTGTTCGAAAGAAAATCACATTTCAAATGTGGAGGAAGCAGAGTTAAACTACTAATATTACACAAGGTATACTACTAATATTACGCGAGGTATAAATCGTGCTTACTGGTGCGATATTTAAACCGAGGATACTAATACGTGCATTTGCAAATGATATCTTTATCTAAAATATATACCTAAATCCTTAAACATATACATTTATGAGATAGTTATGGATTATCAGCAGATAATTAGTAAACGCGGTATTTCCCTCGATCGGAATTTATTGTTAGGTACATAAATATTATTTTTGTATATTATTATATGTGTTCGTTTTATATATGTCGCAGGCCAATCGTAAAATCGGAAAAACCGCGATGCACCTCCCCACATGATGATCTGTCGCCACTTCACTATGTGGCAGATCATGATGTGGGGAGGCGAATATTACGATCGGTCTACGACCTACGACATGTACATAAATATAATTGACATTTCTTCCTTTCAAAAATATGTTTATTATATTATTATAACCTTATGTGAATGGAAACAATGAAGACTTATAAAAAATAACTTGCATGGAAAATAAAACGACATTATCATAAAACTACATAGAAAAATAGTGAAAAGAAAAGAATGTCTATTGAGAATAAAATATTGTATTTAAGAGTTATTTGAATATTTAGCCAGCAGTAACGCAATTGTGCAAAATATCTCGATTTCCAAAGCGATTCAACATCATTGTGTAACTTTATTTATTTATTTACGGATAAATGAATAGTCCATTAACAATAAAACAGTAACACGAATAAAATAAAGAAATGACAATAAAAGGAGAGTACATATTAGGTCCTTACATATGAAATTGGCGTTTTGTATGGGAGGAACATAAAGTCGATTTTTTTTTAATATTAATATATTTATTTAATCAAAGTATGCACCATTGCTATCTATGCACTTTTGCCATCTCATAGGTAGTTCATCGAACCCTTTACTAAAAAAACTATTCGGAGGGGAATCAATAAAATCTTTGAAGGCGGTTTGGACTGCCCCATCGGAGTTGATTTTTTTCCCTTGCAAGAAGTTATCCAAATTTCTAAAAAATGGTAATCTGTTGGGGCAAGGTCCGGAGAGTACGGTGGATGTCTTAGACATTCCAATTGAAGCTCCTCTAATAGCCGTCTGTTGTGCAGTGTGTGGTCTAGCGTTGTCATGAACCAGCAGTGGCCTAGAGCGATTAACCAGCCTCGGTTGTTAAGCAGCCAGCTTTTCCATCATGGTTTTTTTTCATTTTTTTTTTCGCAGCCTGCAGCTAACTCGGACGTGGTTTGCGATGGATCCGCTTCCACAATAGCCTTCGGTTCTTCATTATCAACTTTGGTCTCCGGCCGTCCACGGGGCTTGTTCTGCAGGTCGAAATTTACAGAACGAAAACGTTGGAACCAAAAACGCACTGTGTTTTCTTTTACGGCACCGTCGCTATACACATCATAAATCCTTCGAGTCGTTTCTGCAGCATTAATGCCACGGTGGAACTCGTACTCGTAAATAACGCGATATTTCAAGTTTTCCATTTTGTAAACTAAGTGACGCAAAGAAAAAAAAACAATTAAGGAAAAAACAAATGAATTATAATCATCGAAACACAAACACATGAGTAAATAGCTGTATAAATTTGAATTTGGAATTCCTAACCAAAGAGAAGATATTTGCGATCAAAGTTGCCAGTACGGCAAAACGCCAATTTCATATGTAAGGACCTAATATAAAAAGAACATTGACAATATACATATAATATAAAAGTACATATAGAAGATAACTGCAAGTAGCTTGAAGATAGATTTAAAAGGCTTTAGAAATTACGCATTGCGTAATGACTGCCGAAAGTCATTTGGGCTTACACGAAAAAATTCAATGCTTTGATTTGCGTTGACAAGTCTCGACATTCTGGATAAAGGAGAATGATATAATATGAATTAGTAGAATATTGACTGAGGAACAGCAATTCCGGAAGGAATGTTGAACTGGACGAGTTGTAACAAAGCAGGTGTGTCAGTAATACTACAATAAAATAATAATAAAATCAAAAGTTGTATACAAATAGCACCTTATAAATCAAAAATTGTATATAAATAACTCACAACATACAGTTATTTGTTGTGTTTTTAACACATATTTAGTCGGATGATAATTATCCCATTCAAGTAGAATTTTTAAGTTATCCAAATTAGTTCATATAACCAGTCGAGGAATTAGGCCTCCCCACACCACCCTCTCCCATACACTCACGGCGGTTTATTTATTACCCCGGATTAGCAGGGGTTGAAATCTAGAGGAATAAAGCTAACGACGATAATGCGAACGCTTTGTATTTTTTTAATACTACCTTGAAAGGACAACGGATTAAATGTTATCCCCAAGAATAATGGGTAAAGAACATACTTAATCCTAGGCTCATTAATAGAATCTGGGATTATTTATGCAGCCATTCTGATCACACGGAAGACCTATATTTGTTTTCTATTGACAGTATTATCTCTCCCATCAATTGAATTAACCGAGGTTGGTACAACGGTTAGATTAATGTGTCTATAACTATATTGAAGTGTTTTTTAGTCATTAATAAAAAATAAAAATATAAGTGGCTGTGTTGGCAACGCGTCGGGTATCCACCCAGACGTCATGAGTTTAATTTCTCGATTGTCTAAATTCTTCATCACGACAAAAGAAATCCTCCAGCTTAGTGTGATCGTAGCAGGAGATTGTCAAATATTGTCAGGTCATTATTAATTCAGGGAATGTTGGTTTTTGTTTTAAAAAACAATAATAATGATCCGTAGTGAGAAAATAATAAAATTAATAAAAATTCATTATCCGTGATCGGACCGCTTTCATCCTGCCACAGGCATTTTCAGATTGGTTCATTTAAACTTGCTAGGAGTGAACAACCTTGATTATATCTCGAATTTGTAATTAAGAATAAGTTGAAATTATTGCATGCAGCATGAGATTAATTTTTTGCACTCAAGTTGAATAACGGGTTAAATAATAGTTTATTTTCATTGTTTTATATTTTTGGGAAAAAACTAAGAAAAAATTACAAAAAATGAAGGTATTTTAGATTTATTTTTATGTTGAGGAATAAATTTATGTTCTATATAAATTTAAAATGTGCCATTTTCGATTTGAAAACGACATTTTCCATTTTATTCATGAATTCGGCGGCGTTGACGTCACGCCATGTAAAAATGGTGACAGACGTCTTATCAGCCAGTGACGGTTTCTACGCTGTAGCATAATCACGTTGTAGTCAGTAGGAACCGTTTCGGGATATGTGGTTTTTCAAATCAATAATATTATGAATGAAAATATTAAAATTACACATTTATAGCAATCAGAGAAAATAAACTTTAAATTTTCCCACGATGACGGTACTCATAGTTTATGACGGTACTCATAGTTTGTGAAAATATCCCATTATTACTACATTCCCCATTTTATACCCATTAGTAAACTAATCTGAAATTAAAACATAAATTAAATGAATATTATGTTATGAAAATAAATCACTTTGTAAAACACCATTTATTGAATCCAAATTTACAATGATTGGTTTTCATATACTTAAAATGGGGCCACAAGGTTAATTTGCCTACATTGAAGATGATATTAATATTTCTATTTTTGAGAGTGATATTTCATGGTGGAATTCCATTATAATATATTATAATAAAACGAATATAAAACTTTATTCCACTTAATTTTATTCGACCGTAACCGGTTTCAGCTCGTCAAAGCCATCTTCAGACTGGTACAAATATTTCCTAATCTACGGTTTATATACACAACATATTGGGGAGGGGGAGAGGGGTGGTCTACAAGGATTTTAATCAATTACAATAATTATATTTGTTGCTAAGTCATTTTAGACTATCGAATTTCTAAATATTTTGGTTATTCCAGTAAGTGGGTTTGCAGCTCACTTCAATGATGATTAGGGAAAAACCTTACAAGTAATATGAGTTACTAATGACCTAATCTTATTGTCAAATCGTTATTATATTTATGAAGTTTGGTATTTTTTATTGCTTTTTGAAGGGATACATGTTTACATTGGAGTTGGAATGGTCTAAACTAATTACATATTTTAATATCGAAAATTATTATGAAAATTAGACTGGATACAAATGCGGGGAAATTTCTACATATTTGCAATAAAGGTCATAAACTGGATAGACTAGAATCTTTAGAAATTATCCGCTTAACTAAAAAAATAGAATCTAACTTCGTAATGAATAAGCAATTAGAATCATTTGCTAAGTCTCCGCTTTTGTATCCAGTCTAATTTTCATAATAATTTCTAAATTAAAATAGGTATTTAGTTTAGACCAGTCCTACTCCAATGTAAACATGTACCCCTTCATAAAGTAACTTTGTAAAGATAAAGCAATTTGATTCATTTGCTAAGTACCTCCAGTCTAATTTTCATAATAATTTTCGATATTAAAATATGTAATTAGTTTAGACCATTCCAACTCCAATGTAAACATGTATCCCTTCAAAAAGCAATAAAAATACCAAACGTCATAAATATAATAACGATTTGACAATAAAATTATGTCATTAGTAACTCATATTACCTGTAAGGTTTTTCCCTAATCATCATTGAAGTGAGCTGCAAACCCAATGTAATTAGCTTACTGGAATAACCAACATATTTAGAAATTCGATAGTCTAAAATGACTTAGCAACAAATATAATTATTGTAAGTGATTAAAATCCTTGTAGACCACCCCTCTCCCCCTCCCCAATATGTTGTGTATATAAACCGTAGACTAGGAAATATTTGTACCAGTCTGAAGATGGCTTTGACGAGCTGAAACCGGTTACGGTCGAATAAAATTAAGTGGAATAAAGTTTTATATTCGTTTTATTATAATATATTAAGATGATATTAGTTATGATTATTGCACCTAAGTACTTCTTGTTCTATGAACTCAATTTAAGTAAAAAAAAATTTAAGAAAGACACGTTTCTGAGTTACGAATAACTGACAATATTTGAAAAACTTTTAATATCAACACAGTAAGCGGAAAAGTTTAAATGTGTCGTGACGGAGGACTGAATTAGCCAAGGAATTGAATTCACGCTGCCGTGGCAGAAACCAGAAGCGATGCCAAATCAGCCACTGATCAGTGACTATGATTGCAGTTTCCAGTAGGTTATTAAATAATAAAACACTGCTGAAATTTCCGAAATGTAATATAATATCCTCTTAGCATTCTCTCTTCTGGAGATTTACCTACAGTTGATTTAACTCGGAAGTTCGAATGAAGAAAGACAGGCAAGATCACAAATCTTCTAGAAACACGCAAGGTATGTACCTAATTTAGAGTAACGTAAAGGCGAAACACGCACTGTACCTGTGTGTAATATTTTTAGGACCTATTTCGTAAAATAAATTTTAAACATTTCGTTCGCATTCAAACATGAACTTCTTTTAACGGAAAGGCTACATTTTGTTTCGGATTCTAGCGCCTGATTATCATGTCCATGCCACACAAACCTTTCTATATATCGCAATAAAAGAAGAATTATGTGTGGCGGCCCCCGTAGTGTAGAAGTCCAAGCAAGTTACATCGATTAAAATAATTCTACCATTAGTGTCTACTTTCCCTGCAGATCATAAGTTTCTACACATCAGCAATAAACGCAAAATTGTAATCACAAACCAACGACAGGATAAACTTTGAAAAAAATCAACCAATCATTAGCACCTATCGCGTGTTACTTGTGGTTGATAATGTAGTATTAATCTCACTTGGAAGCAACAGTGCTCTTTGATGGCATACGATGTGTTTATGGTAAACTAAATCAAAATGTGTAAAATAGAAACATAAGAAGAATAGGAATAACATAGGAAGAATACTCAAATATCGAAACAGAAAAAAGAGTTTTTGAACTCAATTTTTGTCTAAACCTATGCATTACAAATTACAAATGTTTTCTCACAATCTATACGGCACTAACGTAGTATATTGTGGCATATTTAGTAATTTACGTGCACATTTTTTTTTTACATTAGCTCCACACAGGAGGCTCCACTCCATCTTAGGGGATGCCGTGTGTAGGGTGTTTTTAAGCAAGGGAAGGATAGGAAGTTATGAGGGGAAGGTATCTGGGGGTCAGTGTGTCCAGAAGTGACGGACATATGAATCCATCCCTCCAACTGCGATGCAAGGCAATGGGTCGAGAGAGTCCGGCTGGCAACCAGTCTCTCTCGATTCGTCCCGCCACGCAGCAGGTAGGCAGACGCATCCGCCGCTAAGAACTAGACAAAACTCACCCCCATGAACCCGGGATCCCCTGCTAAGTCACCAAACGTAAAATGAACCACTTGGAAGTGACCTATGACAGAGGTGTTGGTCATCCAATAAATGGTTCCGGGGCGGCGGTACCCATACTCGCCTCCCAAATGGAATAAATAAACAATCAATAAATAAACAATCGTGAAAATATATTTAAATCGTATCCCTAGATTGCTTGAAATAAATTTCTAACAACATTGCTCATAAATAACACGTCGTTCCTTTCATAATAATACTTATAAATGCAGTGTAGTGCGTGAGGTCATAGTAGTGAATACTGACTTACCACGACGGCATAGAATACCAATGCTGAACCGCCGCGTAATAATCTAATAGTCAGAAATCATCTTACCGTAATTCTCATGTATTTTCTCTGAAAATATTCTGTACTTTCTGATTGGGATCAAAATATTTTATCGGGAGAAAACTAACATACTACGACTGACGATACATAAATGGTTGTACATTACAAATTAAATTTCAAATGTTAAAACACGTTTATTAGTACTTCCCTTAGTAAATTATTGATAGGTATCAGTTCCATATCCACTCTTATTTAGAACTAGCGAGTTTCCGGCATGCCTGCAATGCCAGTTAATAAAGAGATTGTTTCTCCCTGCGTGTCTTATCCCATTCATCTCGTTCCCCTTCCTCCCCTCCCCTTCCTCTCCCGCGCCCCCTTCACCGCACGTGTTCACACTCCGCCTTTTTCGCCTTCCCTCTCCCCGTTCCCCCCTCCCGCTTTCCTCGTCCCGCGAGCCCCCTCCCGCGTACCCCTCCCCCTTCACGTTCCATACATTCAGTCCCGGTAAATTCAGTTTTCAAATAGCTCGCGTGCCACCTATTGCAATTTTTTAATACACATTTCATAACATAAAACTATATTCACCACTCATAACAGAAACTCACCACTATTTCATAACAGAAACTCACCACTATACAGGGTGTCCTGGGGTAAAGTGCATTAACTTCGGGAGGTGATTGTACATGATAGTACAAGTAAGAAATATAAATAACTTTTTTCGAAATTCCAACTTTTAGGGGTAGTTTTGAGGTAAAAAGATAAAATTAGTCCGGCGTGGGCGGCCAGATTTATTATTTTCCGCTGTTACGATACGGGCCAATCACACTAGAGTCGGGCGCCCGGCAGGCTCTCAGTAAGTGAGATCGTACCTCACACTAAGGATTTTTAGTAGGTACGTCTTTTTGTATGGGAAAAAAAAAGTTGGAATTTCGGAAAAAGTTGTTAATCTTTTTTACTCCTACCATCATGTAGAATCACCTCCCGAAGTTAATGCACTTTACCCCCGGACACCCGTATATAGAAACCATCGCGGGCGTGCGCACAACAACTCACTAAAGTTTCATCGCAATCGGAGAATAGTTAGCAACGCATAATTTCATGATACTAGAACTCACTATTATATTATACAGGGTGTCCTGGGGTAAAGTGCATTAACTTCGGGAGGTGATTCTACATGATGGTAGGAGTAAAAAAGATGTACCTACTAAAAATCCTTGGTGTGAGGTACGATCTCACTTGCTGAGAGCCTGCCGGGCGCCCGACTCGATTGTGATTGACCCGTATAGTAACAGCGGAAAATAAAAAATCTGGCTTCACACGCCGGACTAATTTTATCTTTTTACCTCAAAACTACCCCTAAAAGTTGGAATTTCTAAAAAGTTATTAATCTATTTTACTTGTACTATCATGTAGAATCACCTCCCGAAATTAATGCACCTTACCCCCGGACACCCTGTATAGAAAGCATCGCGGGCATGCGCACATCGTATCCGCAAAGTTTCATCGCAATCGGATGAATGGTTTAGCAACGTATAAGGAACAAACATACAGACACACAAGCAAGCAAGCAAACATTGATTCATATATATATAAACAAATAAAAACAGTTCTTGAGGCCTCACAGAGATCCAAGAATTATCGTGGCACGAGAGCGGAAAACGAACGAACGAACATGCTCTCCAAGTTGTTTAGAACTCAAGAGTCATAAAAGTATGCGCACACTGCGATGTTTAGTACTTTGAAATTTACGAACATTTGAGTTATTTACAACTGGAAACCTGAGAACTACAAAGAAGAGTCATTGTCTTAACTACAAAGCAGAAACTCTGTCTGAAATAGCAAAATCCCTCGAACGGTGACCTCTGGCGTAATGAAAAATTATTCTGTACCCTTAGAATGTTAAGTTTTAATAGCTGTGAAAAGAAAAATAGACTTTATGTTGTAAGTAAAAAAAATTGGACGTACCCCGTCGAAACGAACACGCCATATTATTCATTTTGTTCCATACTTATAAAATTACAATACAAATATTTAATAACAATATTGAATTTTTGTGTACATACACAGAGTGTAACAGCACGTAACTTAAAGATTTTAAACAGAGAGTTCTTAGTATATTTGGAGTAAAAAATGTTAATATCATTTTGCGGTAAGATAATTATATTATTTTTCACTAAAAACAAGAAAATTATTTTTCCATCACACGTCGCAACTGAGTAGTAGTATGGTCACGTGGTCAGAACTCCGTCTCGTTCCAATAGCAACGACGTGTGGGAGTGTGAACAATGGTGACATGTGATGAAAATATTTTTTATTGTTTTTAATAGAAAAAAAACACCATCGGACAGCAATTGGACATCCATTTTTGTACTCCAAATATTCTACGGAATCGCTGGTAAAGATCCTTAGGGTAAGTGTTGTTTCACCCTGTACGTGCAATGGAGGTAATATTTCACCTCGAGTACGTAAATGTTCTTAATAGTGCCTACCCGGCTTTGTAATTTTCATCCACTAATTAAGTGATGTTATCATAATTTATTTAGGAATTAATTTTTAAGCACGTTTAAACAGAAGTAAGCACCTACCGCCTTAATTAGCTTAAAAATTAAATTATGAATGAAAATGTGTTATGCCTGAGAAGAAAACGACTCCCCGATGCTCTTTTATTAGCCCCTTAAGCGGGAAAGCTTTTCAGCGCGTGGCATTCGCATTCAATTAGCGCAAGGAAACCTAACCTGTATAACCGTGAGATTTGCGTCAATTCTCTACCGCCGTAAATGATAATTTGCTGATTAAAAGCCAACTATGGTACTGGATTCAATTAAGATGTTTATACAGAATGACGCGAAACATGATTATCAACACGGTCATAACGCGTATGATAAGTTTAAAAAAAAAAAAAACATTTCCACTCATTTGTTTACGTTCCGGTTCCGGTTAAAGATAGTTAATTAAAAGTTTGAAAAACACCCGTCATGAAAGAAATATTTGACAAAGTTTAAATTCAATTTGATAAGGCATGCACTCCATAAAACAGTTTGCAGACCACTTCCCCTTTCATTAAGAAGCGGTAATACCTAGAGCAGGGTTTCCCAACCAGTGGTAAAGATGGTTTTAACCTGACGTGCGCGCAGTTGCTGATAGGCACGAACAAAAAATCATTTCTCTGCTACAGTAGCTATTCTGGAGAATTTTTTTTTTGGTAGATTGTATATTATTTTTATTAAAAAAATATATTAACGCGGTGCCTGGTAAAACGGCATAGTTAACAATAACATCTTCTTCCTTGGGCTGTCCCAACTCATTGCCTAGGTAGGCTGTTGGGGTCGGCTCTTCTCGTTTTCAGGTTGTAATATCTTCTGTTCTGGGTATCGCCTTCATCCAGGCCGTTTCTCTGAAGAATTTTGGAGCATTGAGTCATCCAGGAGTTCTTCGGTCTTCCTCTTGATGACTGTCGATGAAGCTCCATAGACATTGCCTGCCTAAAAATAACATAATTTTGCAAAAAAAAACAAGTAAACTATTAAGAAAATGGAACCAGCTGACGCACGGTAAAAAAATTAGCGGAGCACACCAAGGTTCTTAGAAAATGCATTAAGTTTATTTATTTCAGATTTTTGTTGACTTCCTACAGGCAGCATCGCGTTCATTGGTCAAAATATTGTACACATATTTTCGTATTGGTGATCAATGAACCGATGTATGCAATTTTTAGCCATAAGTTGTTTATAATTGTTTGCCTAGCTTGTAGTTTTTTAGATTTTAGAAATGTATTATAAGTTTGTACAGCGCCCTTGAGGTGATTTTTCACAAAAACGGCGCTATATAAATCATCCAAATATTATTATTATTAACATGGATCTCTTAACAAGGTTAGCACAGGGGATAGAGCGGATATTGGCAAAAAATTCTTGAAGTAGCTTGAAGTCCATATTCTAATGGGAGATTTGAATTAACTGCAATACAAGTGGCAGTGCTTTACTTCTAGCTACGTCACGCGTTAGAAATTTAGAAAGCGGCCAAAAAGTTTTTTTTTTCGAAAAAGGCCCGTATAAGCTAACGTTGTTAAACACGTTTTCTATGAAACTTGGCAGAATATTCTTTTTTCAAATGTGATCGATCGTTTAATCGTCTTGTAAATTAATTAAGTAGGTAGATATTTAAGTACCTACCCACCTACTTACAAATCTTGGTTTTGATTTACTGTATAAGAGTAAATTAGAAACATTATTATTTGACGCGAGGTCTACTGTTCACTGAACCACTAGTAGGGACAACAATTTCTTTATCGAGTAGGTAAGCACGAGTGTGAGCTTTTTCAAAATTGGAACCGATGGATGTGTTGAGAATTTTGAATTCCATACGTGCTATTTATTAAGAACATAGCTATAATAATGTAGGCAGATAATATTGTTTCAATTCTATATTTGAAATGCGCGTCCTACGGCAACTTTTGCAAGCCCTTTTATAAATTGGAACTATGCAAGTCAAGTCACATTATTGTTACGTGTCATTGAAACAAAATTTAAATACTTACTTACGAGTATATTATCTTGTTTTGACAGAACTAAACCTCCCCGAGAGGGTATTTTTTATTGATTAACTTTAAAAAATGTTTACCTAAAAATATTTTTCGGCAAGCTTCCAAAGTGTTGAAAACGATCATTCCTGTTAAGAACAGGGACAGATACAGGAATGGATAGAACATATATATATATACAGTTAACGCATCTCTTTTGTACTTTTTCAATTTTTAGGATATGATATTGTTCAAAAGGGTCTTAAAAAAATGGAGCTATATTCCAGGATACTGCGAACAAGAAAAATGTTCTTCATATTTTCTCCGTATTATCGACCAAAGTATTAACTGGATTCAGGATTTCAATGTCAACGAAGGCTTTACAAATTCAAAATAAATAGGATGCTATATAATGTAAAATAATAATAATTATTATTATACTAACCTTATGCGTACTATATAAATACATGCTTAACTACCTGTTATCCTATCTTAGACAGTAGCAGAGTAAAAAGGTTGTGTAATAATTTTATTTGCCGAAAATACTAAAAAACGAAGTACATATTGAATCAGTTTCCCTTTTAGAATTTGTGTATAAAGAAAGCATTATGCAAAAAGGTAGGCTTTTCGAAGTAATATCTCAGAAATTCAAAAAGGAACCATGAATTTCTAAAAACATTTGCCAAAATATTGTAAAAAAAGGTTTTAAGCAAGAAAATAGAAAAAATCTGTTGAATAAAAATATATTTGAAAATGTTTTGCGCATGCCCTACAAAATATGTATAAAAGTTTCTCACTTTTTGTGAATAACGATCAAGAGTCCCAACTGTTCCAGTGAGACAATGGCATCTACAATTGGGGTATGTTGTGAGACTGAAGGTTGTGGGGAGGGGGAGAAATGATGAAGATAAGGAACAGGAAGGTGGCAAAGAACCTATATATTTTGATCTTCTTCTTCTTCTTCTTCTTGTACCTTGTCCGTTCAACGGACGTTGGCTATCATGTTGGCTATGCGGACTTTGTTTACTGCGGCCCGGAACAACTCTACGGTACACTGGCCAAACCACTGTCTCGGGTTTTTCAGTCATAAGGTTCTCCTTCTTCCAGGGCACCGTCTTCCGGAAATATTTCCCTACATTATGAGATGCAGAATCTCATACTTCTCTGGATGTCTCATCACATGTCCAAGCAATTGATATTTTCGGATTTTTATAGTTTTAATTACTTCCTTTTCTTTATTCATCCGAACCATAACATCTTCATTCGTAACCCTGTCCATCCAGCTTATTTTAAGTATTCTTCTGTAGATCCACATCTCGAATGCCTCAAATCGCCTAATTAGTTCTTCAGTAAGCGTCCATGCTTCCATTCCATTAAATAATATCGAAAACACGTAGCATC
The DNA here is from genome assembly GCA_929108145.2 of Limnephilus rhombicus. Taxonomy (NCBI): domain Eukaryota; kingdom Metazoa; phylum Arthropoda; class Insecta; order Trichoptera; family Limnephilidae; genus Limnephilus; species Limnephilus rhombicus. The sequence continues at coordinate 37,041,909 of OV815273.1, read as the reverse complement.
TGACCATTCGCATTCGTAATCCAAGGTTGAGATCATAACTGCAGAACTTTTTTTCATGCGGATAAAGGTTGCACGAGCTTGCTCAATGCAGCATTTAATTTCAACCGAAGGATCCCATTTACATTTACATTGCAGCCCAAGTATACAATACTCTGCACCTTCTCTAGTTTAGTTCCAGCAATATAAAGATTTTCATTCAATGCGCTATTTTTGCTTATGAGCATGTATTTTGTTTTATTTATATTCAGTTCTAGCCCAAAATTTTCACAAGTCTTCACTACTTGATTCAGCAAAAGTTGTAAATCCTCAATTTTACTTGTTAGATCTGGTCCCAGCTAATTCCATTTCAAGTTTCAAACAAAGTTTTAACAACTCTGAATGGTGGACTTTCTCCATGCCATATTGAGAATTATTGTATACTATTTTTTAAATTACTCGTAATTAATCGTCAAACAAGAAAAAATAATGATCCAAAAAATCATTTAAAAAAACACAAAAAAATTAATAATCAATAAAATTTTCTTGCGTACGCCATAGAACCCGCGACATCCGGATTTGCAGTCAAAAGCCTTATGCCTGGACTACGGAGGCCGTCACGAAGACTGGTACATATTGTGGAGTAGTGGAATGGGTTAACTAATATATTTTCCTAGTTTTATAGCAGACAACTAAATAAAAATTATAAAGAAAGTTAACTTTTTACACCCAGATTATATACACCTAATAAAAAATTAAGATTACTATAAAATACTAGATGAAGCGACGTCTAGATTGTAGACACTAAGTCAAGAAATCCCAATGGTACCATTTTAAATCCTGAGAATAATTCCGTAAGCAACTCTCGCAGATGTAACCACTCGCAGAAAGGAAATACGAGTAATATAAACAAGTCTGTTAATATGCTTAACAGGTGTAATTGTAAAAGCCACTTTATTACACTCAACCTTTGCTCGTTAAGTTTAGTGAAATGAACTTTACAAATGACCATATCCGAATTCCTGGAAGGATTAATGACATATTATTACGGTCGAGCTCGTGCCCTGAATGGAGTAGGCTAGGCGTACAGAACCAGTGCCGGCTGGTAACTTTCATTGAACCATATTTATGAAGAGTAAAAAAAAAACAAAAGAGCTGAAATGCTGGATAATTTTGAAAGAAAAGAACTGTACAATATATATCAGGCCCACCGACATCTCAGCCCATATGAAACTCCTCGGGTTGAGATGGGCTGGGCATGTGCAGAGAATGCCGGACACACGCGTCCCAAAAAGAATTATGACTACACACCCAGGTGAAAGGAGAAAAGTGGGAAGACCCAGCCTGAGGTTGTAAGGCGAGGTAAGAGGGGATGCAGAACAGCTTCTCCAGGTAACAAACTGGAAGTCAGCCACTGAGTACAGGAGAGGCGAATGTTGCGGGAGGCCAAAGCTCGATATGGGCTGCAGCGCCATCGGAAAGATTTAAAAAAAACACGACTAACAACACTGTTTTTCCTTTCGGCTACAACAACAATATTAACCGAAACACCAATGAAACGAATTTTCAGTTAAAACTGAGCTTTATCAAGGTAGAAAAGTAGCAAATACACTAGCCGCAACATTCTTAATCAAAATATTATTCGAAATAGCTTTAACGTTAGCTTTTTGATGTTAGCTTTATTTAGTGACCAGATCTGAATATCCAGACACTTCCCAACCACCTATACTCCATCCTACTACCCTTACACAACTTCTTTCATTCATAACCAATTACTAAAATTTAGGATGTTGTAGTTTATACTCGTATTTCCACTGGCTTCGGGCAGTAGGTAATCAGTGGGCTAATATTTTCTAATAATATTATGAACGAATTCTACTCGTATTTTTCTAAGATCGCGGAACCCGTCCTAAAAGGAATTCAAGCACCAAATATTATTTAACCTCTGTGTTCCTACGTATACCTAACCTTTTTGTCCCACGCATAACCTTATATAATATTATGTATTACACCAAATAATCTTTTTGAAATTTTCTTCAACGTTTTTGCAATGTATTGATTTTAAACAGTTTTTGCAAAATAAATCTTAATGTTAAAAGTAAATAATATTATGGCAAAAGTGACTGATGAATGTTCTAATCCCTTAGGCCTCGAGCATATTTTATTTATTAAAATATTTATTTATTCATTTATGTATCTATTTATTTACTATCTATTTTGTCAGAAGATCACAGTATTTCTCCTTTGCAATAAAATCGGAATAAATGGAATACATCTGAACGTACCCGAAAACTAAAAACTGTTTATGAAGGGTAATGAAATAGCTTTTAAATTTTATTGTCACAAATTTTTTAAATATTAAAATTTTGACGCAAACATAAAAAATGTTTGCAAAATGGCTCACCTTAGATTTTTTAGAGAAATTACACATAAATTCACAGAAATTACCGATAAAGAAAAAACTAAAAATACACACATATTTTATTAGACAAACGTATTATAAAACCTCACTTTTTTGTCGTTTAAAATAATTTTTAAATAATTGGTAAAATTTCATAAATTTTTCTCAAATCGCTTTTCGAAACTTTTGATTTCATATATAAATACATACATATTATTTTTTTTCATTACCGACTTAATATTTTTAATTACAATTTATTACTTCATCTTACTGAATTATGTATTATAAAATGGGGGGCTCACAACGGGTTACCACTAGTGAGGCCAACGTCATTAAATTATATTGTAAAATGTGAATTATTATACCAAATAAACAATAAATAAATATGTGTACAATTTAAGTCTTCTATGGTAAAATTTTAGATTTGAATTTGAAGCGTAGTGTTTTCTCTTTCTAACACCGTTTAGATCATATTTCTCAGTATTACAGTAAAGGAGACACAAAGATTTATTGGGACCTATAGATATGCTATGTTCCCAAAAGCGAACAAATTAGCCTGAGGGGATAAACCTAATGTTATCGGAATTTATGAAATAAGGAGTGCGCACTTCCCTTGTAACAAGACGTGAGTGGTTTTTTCGTGAATTAACGCCTAACTTACGGCCACTAAATGAAATGAAGCAGGTGATGTCATCCCTTGTTGTCCCCGCGAAGTGACATTCACCAGTTAATGCGGCGGTCATGGCCATATTCCTAATTAATAAAGCATAATGGGGTTGGATCGGCCTGCCTTTAGGGAGTAGTGGGATGGTGATAGAAAAACAATCAAATTATTATTAATTTCTTCAATAATTGCAAAATTACTTCGTGGCGTCATTTTAAAATAAATGAAAATAACCAACTTTTTTACCAAACAAACTATTTTTAATAAAATTTATCAAAACCAAAGGTTTCTTCGTCAAGTTTCAAAGAAAATATACTGAAAATTAAGACATAATAGACAAAAATAGACATAGATAAGGTATCCATCGACCAAAATATAACAATAAGCAGGAAGGCAATTTTATCGAATATATCTTATTATCTAGTATATTTTCTTAGTTTTTCTCAATTTCATTTTACTTCATTTTTCTCTTTTTCCTCTTTATCTGTTTTTGATTTTATTTTAATTTCATTTTATTTTTAGTTTTTACTTTGTTCTAACTTTACTTTTATTTATAAAAACCAATGTTTTCAATATATAAGTATGTACGTTACTCTCTACGGGATATGTGGGATTGGACATACCTCCCCACATTTTGGAATAAAGACCATTATCATTAAATATGTATTAGAGGTCGTCCATTAATCACGTGATGTTTTTTAGCAACTTTTTAACCCCCACCTCCCCTGGTGATATGTGGTGAGGTTTTAGACTAATCCCCCCCCCCCCCAACCCAAAATCAAGTGTATTTTTTTTTAGTAAGACGTATTTTGAAATTTTCAGAATATTATCACGAAAAATAAATACACGTGATATCACATTATACCCCCCCCCCCCTCTCGTGATTTTTTCCGAACCCCCCCCCCCCCCACCCCCCCTTCGAGCCTCACGTGATTAATGGACGACCCCTTATTGTAAAAATTAATAAAATAAAATAATTAAAAATTGATTATTATATTTCTATAACAAAACTTTTATCAATTGTTAAAACAGAATGAAGGAGCAAACAAAATATAAAAATAACAAAAATTATTACGAATATGAGTAGTATTTAGTTAATTTAGGTGCTATTAAAAAAAATAACATTTTTTGTTATTATGTAAAAAATTTATGTAAAATTTGTAACCTTTATTTATGTCCAAAGAATTTTGTAAAATTATTATTGCTCAAACACCTCAGGTGCGTCTTAACCCTAGTATTAAAATGTCTAGAAGTCATACAAATTAACCATTTATTATAACATTTTTGTTATATAGGCATATTGGTTGCTCCTTGTGTCAAACAAAGTCAACAAATGGTTAAAAAAGTGAAGACGAAGGTGGTTTCTTTTTAATATAATAATAAGTTTGTGATATACATCAGTGCTACAATACAAAAGAATAGCTATACATCAGTGGCGGTCCGTGAGTTTTCAGTGCCCTAGAGTACTAAGATTGAAAAATATGACGTTATTGATGTTGTTGTAGCTGAAAACGAATTTTATTTTTATTCAAAATTTCAACTTTTGTACGAAGATATACTGAAATGTGGATGAGAAACTGAAAGAATCCTGAAAATCTGCTTACAAGATATAGTTATTTTGAAAAAAAAAATCATTTTCAGCTATAACAACAACATCACTAACGTCGTATTTTTCAATCTTAACAATCTAGCAGACTGAAACTCACGGACCGCCACTGCTATACTTGAACTAACTACTTTATTTGAATTCAAAGCGGACTTGTACTAGTGTTAACCACATCGTGCATGCCTTTCCTAGGGAAGCATAACAAAAACATATTTCATTTTAATACATAATAAATATTGAATATTTAGAAACAAGATTTCAAATGTTATCAGATATACATATTTTACTTTTCAAACTTCGCAAATACACTTTGTGGCGTCATTATTGATTTAATGAAAACAAATAACTTTGTAAACACCCTTATGTTATTAATATTATCGACATGTTTCAAAAACAAAAATTTCTTCGTCGGGATAAAGATTAATATAAAAATAATAAAAGACAAACAAGTGTCGACAAATAAGAACAAAGACAAAAATATTAAAAAGGAGAGGTGATTAATTAATTTAAAAAATATATATATAATTACATTAAATTAAATATAAAAATTATTTTAGGATGTGTAAAATATGCATTTACATAATAAAAAAAAACTTTTAATATAAACAATAAAAACAGGAAGTCTAAATAACGAACTATATTATTATAAATGTAAGTATTAATATGAAAATAAATTTAAGAGGCGGCTATTTAAAAAAATATATTTGATAAGTTATAATGAATAAATATTTTACTTGTTTTCACTATTTTAATTTACTTTAAATGTTTATGCTCTCCTCTAATGCCCAGAACGTGTGAAAGGTCAGTGTAATGGTCGGAAATAAATAATAGTTGAAGTGAAAATCAAATATATTATGAAAGTTAGAAACAAGCTCCCTTGCCGCCTAGTTATCTTTAAACCAAACTAAAGCTGTAGATTTGTGATACCATCTGTAAGTGTATAATGAGAACAGAAAGTTTTTCATTCAATCATTCGCTTTAGTAACCAAATCAAAGTTGTTAGCATTAGAATGCTTAGACTGTCTTCAGAAGTTTACACATACCGAGGTGTAATCAGGGCCGGGCAGTATTTGAATTACTTGTTTATGAGTTACTTCCTCAAAATGTATTTTGTAATTGCTATTTCAATTACCCGATGCTGAGGTATTTTGTAATTTGTATGGCTTCAAAATACATTTTCAAATACATTTAGCGATCTTAATAATGACAATGAAAAATAAACTGACGCAGATAATACATAGACTTAAAAGGCTAGAATCTAGAACAATTATATGTTAATATTTAGAGTTGGCAACACTATTTGTATCATATTATATTATCCATCGATATGCTTGGTATAACTCTAAGTGCCTCCGTTCACGGAGATACTTACAAGCTACTCGATTCTCGTGCGCGTGTCATACGCGCCGATCGTAAGTACCCCCCGTACGATTTTGCTGGTGCCCGTTCACGGCGCTACGCGGTGGCCGTCGGCATCCAATCAGTATCACGATACCGACAGTGCTGATCGCACGCGAAAGTCGCATCATTTTTGTCTGAAACTTATTCGTTTGACGTTTGACAGAAATGGCGTCGGAACATGAAAGTAATGTTAGATTTGTTCTGGAAGTGGAAAAAATGCATGTTTACATAACTATACTTTACCAGAATACGTAAGAAACGATTTAGTGGAGAAGGCATGGATTGATGTTGGAAAAAAAGTCATATGAAATCGCATGACAGCGTGTTCACTCCACGGCTGCACGTGAAAAATGACCAAGTTCAGTACATTTCGGATAGCGCCGTGTACGGAGACTAGCATTAAAAAGTGGTATATCAGCAGGGTACTTGTGGTTTCGTCACAATTACGTAGATTGTAAGTATCTCCATGAACGGAGGGCCTAAGTGACCGGCTCAGGTACGAGGGCTCCATCGAAACCAGAGTTAAGTTAGCCACTCAGAAACTGGGCGTACTGTACAGGGCCCGCATATACTTTAATAGTACACAACTGCTAACCCTGTACTAATAGTAAGTGCGCCGCACTGTTGAATTTGGCAGCCACCTCTGGTCTGGAGCTCCAAAATACCTAAAAAAAACTTGACTCTGTGCAGAAACGGGCGGTCCGTTTGATAGATTCTCCCATCTTAACAGACGGATTGCAATCTTTAGAGCATAGGCGTCAGGTGGGAATGCTGTCCTTGTTCTACCGGTATTACAATGGAAGATGCTCCGAGGAACTAGCGTCATTGATCCCCTCGGCACCGGTGCATAGTCGGGAAACACGCCAAACACGCGCCCAACATTTGTACACGGTTAACATTAGTTACATGAGGTCGTTTCTATTACTCTTTCTTGAGTTCAACGGCTCGGCTGAGGAACGATTTGCCGGTCTCTGTGTTTCCTCCCTCCTATAACATGGGTCTCTTCAAGAACCATGTTCACTCCTTCCTTTCCTCAAAAAGACCCTCCAAACAGCATCTTTAAAGATGACATAGGCCCTAAGGGGAAATTATTTTCCTCAGGGTCTCCTGTGTGGAGTTAATGTAAAAAAAATAATATTATTATTAGTGTCCGACCGTGTTAAATGAAATTTAAAAAAAAAATTGAAGTACATGTGAAAAACAATAATTTATTTTTTTGATATTGATGCTACAAAACAAACAAAAATTAACAAAACATGACATGTTAACTACTTCTTGGAACAAAAATTTGTCAATACAATACTTACATTATAAAGGAAGGACCTCATTAATTGAGTATTTTAATTGCGTTTACAATCACAATATTCTTAATACACGTGTTAAATGAAATAAAAAAATAAAATAAAACAATAATTGAAGTATGTGAAAAAAATATTATTTATTATTTTTTTACATTAGTTCTACATTTGGGAGGCGGGAACGGGTACCGCCGCCCCGGGAACCTTTATTGGATAACCAACACCTCTGCCATAGATCACCCCAAGTGGTTCGCTACGTTTGGTGATTTTTCAGGGGTGCCCGAGTTCATGGGGTGAGGTTTGTCTAGGTCTTGGAGGCGGATGACCAGGACACACTGAACCCCAGATTCCTACCCACCCCTTAAACCCTTTTTTCTTTCCCAGAACTCTCCTCTCCTACCTTTCCTTGAAAAAACCCTCCACACAGCATCCCCAAAGATGACATAGGCCCTGAGGGAAATTATTTTCCTCAGGACCACCTGTGTGGAGCTCGTGTAAAAAAAAAAACATGGAGGCCTTGAGGAAAATATTTTTCCTCAGGGCCTGTGTCATCTTTGTGGATAACGGACGTATGAATCCATCCCTCCAACCGCGGTGCAAGGCGATAGGTCGAGAGATTCTGGCAGGGGAGGATAAAAGACCTCCCTCAACCAGTCTCTCTCTCGATCCTGTACACCACAGGCAGACGCATTGGCCGCCAAGACCTGGACAAACCTCACCCCATGAACTCGGGCACCCCTGCAAAGTCACCAAACGTAGCGAACCACTTAAGGTGACCTATGGAAGAAGTGTTGATTACCCGCCTCCCAATTTGGGAGAAACAAGGTTTATTACTTCTATAAAACAAACAAAAATATTAAAATTGACTACTTAACTACTTATTGGAACAAAAAATTGGTCAACGAGCCACGAACTCACCCGAAGTCACCCGAACGACGCGCGATAATTCACGAATGCAGAGTTTCGTTTCAGCCGAAGGTTCGGCAGATTTTCTGCCGAAACTGAAACTGATGCCGAAACTAGTTTTTTTTTGCCAAACCGTAACCGAACCTTCGGTCGGTCACTATATATTATACTTGTCATTGCTTTGTATTGTACATTTTTTTTCATAATATTAGATCAAGCGCTATAAGAAAAATTTGCTGAATACTAGATTATTTTTAAGTTTTTTTACAGTAGAGCGCATTTGAAGTGAAATAACACAAAACTGCGCTACACAAATGTCATTTTACTATAATAATTATTATTATTATCTAACACCTGGTTTCTATACCACAAAACATTACAAGTGGAGCGGAGATGAGATGTGTCTTCTAAGCAATATGATTGGTCAATTTTCCCCTTCTCTGTTTCACTCTTCTCAGCTTTGCTTCTGTGGAAACGCACCCTTAGGTACTACCAAAACCAAATGTATTTTTTATTTTGTAATTTGTATTTTGTATTTGAAATAAAAAAAAATGGTTAAAATACTGTATTTTGTATTTCAAATACACGACTTTAAAGTATTTTGTATTTCGTATTTTAAATACATGCGAACAAGTATTTTGTAATTTGTATTTTAATTACAGCAAAGCATGTATTTTGCTCAGCCCTGGGTGTAATGACTAGGAGCTATTACGAAGTTCGTACAACAGCGAAGACCGTGCGTTAACTTAAACAACATTTGTATTTAATTATTTTTCAAAAATAACAAACATGATCACTGAATATGAAAATAAAAATACTGTGAAACCTTAGTTGAATGAGGAGTAATCAAAACAAAAAAAAACCACACATGGAACATTAACGAGACTGTTTACCGTGAACACTTAAAAATTGCTCACGGAAGCATTTACTTACCAATTCGCATTTGATTTGCTAAAAAATTAATAAAACTTTATAAATTGATTTAAAAATTTCAAACTGAAACCCTTTAGGCGACGGTAAAATAAAAATCACAGCCATAAATAACACGAAATTGGGTCCGACCGCGAACAAGGCGCCCCCGTCCGATAGCGGATAGAGCATTAGAGCTTCGTTACCATTTTAATTGCTAAGAGAAATATCATAATGATTCACGAAACACAATTAGTTGACCACGCAACTCCGCATTTTACGCAAGAATAAAATCCAGTTATTCAAATTTATTACGGCACTAAAATTTTAATAAAAATACATCTCAGCTAAACTGTTGTATTATAATGCGAACATTATTCGTACGTCGATGCACGAGCACCTTTTGTGGTAAATTGCCTATTTCTTTCCCGACATCGCCTCGTGGCTTTGTATTGCTTGTGGCAGATGTAAGTAATACATAGCGATTAGGGCGGAAAACGTAAAGAAAATATCGAAGGTACTCACAACAAAATATGCCAAAGTGTTTGGAGGTAATCAGCCGGCTACAGTAGAAGTGGGTAACGTCGCTTACCTGGAAAATAAAAGAAAACACATTTATTTTTTCTTCTTTATTATTCAGAAGCGACAACACAAAGCATCTCAAAATTTTTAACATTCTTAAAATTCAATTGAAATGTTAGTTGAGCAAAAATAGCTCAGAAAAGCGCGCATAAAAACCCTATTCACGGTCGGTTAAGACAATACCCTAGCTGGATACTAGAGGATTTTGGGAGGATTGAGTACAAGGGGAAAATGTATTTTAAAAGAACAAAGAACGGTTCGTTTCATAACCAAAAAAAATGCCGAAAGCGAAACTACGGAATTGCATGGAGGAAAACAAGAAAAGTCTAATTAGTATTTCATCAGAGAAACAAATAAAACACGATAAATCTCCAACCGTCTTCTCTCGGGCCTAAAAATACTTGCACGCGGGAATCGTAATTTCCCTTATCCAATATATTAAGGGATAGAGCCTTGTCCTACAGATGGGGTAGTTTCAAGAGCGGTCAGGCGGGCGGAGTGGAGAGACTTAGGGAAGCAAGAGCAGATGGGCTAAGAAGGGTTCAGACGAGGGAAAGACACTGAACTGGGAGTATTATAATACAGAAAAGGGTACAAAGTTAGATGGAAACTTTTGACGATAAAGAAAAGGAAAATCTACTTTACGCTATCAACCGTTTTATAAGAAAGTATTTTATTATTGTAGGATTCGATGATAGCATAATATTTGTGGGTAACATTGAAGGTTATATATTTAAATTAACTTCATATTCAGAGAAAAAAAATAGTTTCGTAGGTACTTATTTTCGCATTCGTAATAAAATTTATATTCTTAGAAAAGGTAATAGGATTCGTTTGTCGGGGTGTCTAAGTCTTAGATATATATTTTAGTAAATTTTAACAAAACAAAAACATAAAATATCAAATTGATTGAATACGGCGCATTGCTAATAAATAGTAATAAATGATTAAATAAAATATAATTGAATGAGAAGCTCGGAAAATATAGTTGAATGAGAAGCTCCTGTAATAACCAAGTTTTTATGTCTACGCGGGTGTAACCTGAAACATGATGATGATGAGCGTGGGCAGGATAAACGAGCAAACAACCCAGCGTATGTTATTCTTATTCTTTATCCTCTTCCTGCTTACACATTATTTTCCTGATTTTCATTCTAAAGACTGTTTTCACAACCGAGATTACCCTGATCTGGCAATTTTAGACTGTGCTACATATTGCGTTTCCGTTTAGTACCTACACTATTTATGCTTACTAGATTTTTTAAAACCTTTGTCAACGTAAGACTTGTCAAAGAACAAGTCAAAACAATTTATCTAATATGTTTTGACTGTGTGTTCGCTCAGTGCCAACAAAAGTCATGGTCATGAGTAGAACCTTTTTTTTACATAATAATGTAATAAACTACGCTCAGTCGCTATGATTGAGCCAAATATTAATAGCAGTAACCACTTTGGCTGTTGAAAGCGGTGTTGGAAAGTATAGTTGTCATTTTCATGATTCACACACAAACCTAGTCCCCCTATCTGCACATGTGAAATCACAAGGACAATCTTCAAGTGACAGCAGTGTTCTATGAGCAGTATCTTGATTTCTTGATAAAATTACGTGAATGAGTTATGTAAAAACCTTCAAAATTACAACTGGTGATGAAAATTACCATCGGTACAAAGTGGAAAGTAAATTTGGACAAGAGACATCATTATCCTGCCTTCAGTGAGATTTATGCTTCCTTTTTTCTTACCATCCATAAAGTTCCTACAAGCGGTCTAAATATGTTTTGCATCTAAAATTCCCATATAACTCTTTGGTGTATATTGCCTGTTGCATTCGCATTTAGGTATAAAGCGCGTGCCACCTACTCCGAACACTTTTCAAAGGGGATACACGGCTCCTTTGTGTTCGCGGTAAAAGTCGATAATCGACGGATCACGGTGAGCTCCGAGCCACGGCTGCAACGATACCCGCAACATTACACCTTGATGCATTGCTTCAATCATTATACGCTGCATTCAAATTCTCGTTATTGTACAAAAAAACATCATGATCTAAAGGTTTAGCTTATAGGATTATTAACATAAAAAGTACAAGTTAAAAAAACACGTGCAGAGCTAAATAAATGAATTTATAAAAATTCTTTTAATGTTGAATTTGGGGTAAAAAAAAAACATTTACAATTTAGTGATAATTGTTTGAATATTTGTGGGGTTTAATATGGTGCGTTTGGTGTTTTGAATTAGGTGTAGATATAATAGCTACGTAATTAACAAATGTTTAATTATTTAAATAAAATAAAATTTAAAAAAATGAAACAATACAACTTTGTATAAACCACTTATAAAATGTGCAAATCCGACCGGTTTCGGAACAAACGTTCCTTCGTCAGGGAAAGACTTTCCTTTTGAGTTCTAAATTTTATTTTTAAAAATTAATATTTATATGTTTTTTACAATAAATATTCACTAATATTATATATTTTTTACAATAAATGTACAATAATATAATTTTTACATGTTATACAGTGTTACAATTCTGTATATAGTCTATACCTTCCCGTAAATCCAATTAACCCATTAAGATCATTTTTGCACCCGTGTTCTTGAATTGTAATATTATGTTAAAACTTCCTACTTTTTCTGGCGCTAATCTTAATTGTAAATATGTTTGTTATTAAGTCACTAGTTTTAGGTCAGAATTTATATGTCTTAGTCATAAGTCACTAGCTATAAGTCTTAGATGTAAGTCACTTGGAAGCTTTGGAAATTAAAAAATCCCTTAAAAATAATGAATCTATTATCAACAAACAAAAAATATTGTCATATAGCCCAATCATGGATTTGTTCCCCTACCCACCCACTCTACACTAATACCTACCCACCCAATCTACATTATTAACTAACAACGGCTCCACCCCTAACATAATAAAACATTGTTCTAAACTGTCAAATTAGTATAAGCTTTCCCTGACGAAGGAACGTTTGTTCCGAAACCGGTCGGATTTGCACATTTTATAAGTGGTTTATACAAAGTTGTATTGTTTCATTTTTTTATAATGGATAACCACAAAGTAATAGCTACATTCAAAAAATAAAAAAAAATAAAAAAATTTAAATCGTGTGTCCGATACTACCCGAAATAGTCGTGTCCGATACAAAACAAACCACTTGGAGTAAAAAAATTACCACCCGCCTGACTTTGGATGGAATTTTTAAAACATAAAGTGGTAATTTGATTGTGGTAACCGGGCAACTCAGAATCGTGCACCTTAAACACCTCCTTTGAAAGGTCATTAAAAGTGATTAGTGACTATTTTAGACTAGGTTATGGGCAATTGTTCATTTTTTTATTTAAAACTTTTAGTATCTTTTCAAAAGGGTGTTAAAATGCCAATTTGTTCAGTTATCGTGGAACCTTTAAATATGGTATACTGTATTAATACAAGAAAACGTTTGTAAATCAATAACCCATATTTCATTCGACTTCGCATAAAATTATAATCACAATAATATCTAGACGACAAAAATATAATTATAGATTCAAAAACATTGTAGGTATTTAATATTAGGAGGTATTGTGTAAAGTCGTAATTTTATGATTATTTCTTCAATTTGTTTTTCTGGAGATGACGTAAAATCAGTAGACAAAACTGTAATTTTTGTATATTTAAGACAAATTTCGACGAGACGCTTCTCTTCTGGATAATAAATAATAAATGTTAAAAATCGGGATCAATGGTGACCTTCTCAGATGGATCAAATCATATGTAACAAACAGAAGTCAAGCAGTTAGAGCTAAGGGTTTCTCCTCGCGTTTTTACAGTATACCTTCAGGAATCCCGCAAGGATCACATCTCGGACCTCTCTTGTTTATTTTATATATCAATGATATAGGTAAATGCTTTAAAAAATTCCAAATTTTTGCTGATGACACTAAGATTTACAAAAAAATCACTAATATTAATGACAGCCTAGAATTGCAAGATGATATCAGTAGGCTTGGAATATATTGTGCTAACAATCAACTGTTCCTTAATCTGGAAAAATGTAACACAATATCATTCACCAAAAGCATAAACCCCCTAATATTCCCGTACAAAATCAATGACGTAGAGATAAAAAGATGTTGTGAAGTGAGGGACTTAGGAATAATAATGGAATCCGGAATGTCTTTCCGAACACATATAAATTCCATCTGTGACAGGGCGTACAAACTTCTAGGATTCATCATAAGAGTGACCAAACCATTTAGGTCACCACACGTAATCAAAATACTGTACGTCTCTTTTGTTCGCTCAATATTAGAATTCGGATCAGTCATATGGAATCCCCAATACAAAGTAAATATTGAAAGGTTAGAAAGAATTCAAAAAAAGATATTGAAACACCTAGACTTTAAATCTTTTCGAACTTCAGAAAACCTAAAAGACTCATTAACATTCCATAATTTATCAACTTTAGAAGATAGAAGAAATATATCCGACCAAAAATTTTTATTCAAAATCATTAACAACGTTGTTGACAACAACTATCTTCTAGAACACATTAATTTCCACTGTCCAATAAGAAACACAAGATCAAAACAACTATTCCACATCCCACACTCAAAAACAAATTACACACAACATTAATTTCTCCGAAGGACGTGCACAAAATACAATGATATCTTTTACGACGCTGATATTTTCCATTTGTCCTCAGGCCAATTTATTAAATCCATAATAGAAAAAATTAAAACAAATTGTTAATTACGAACTCTCCACCCCTGCTGCATGTTATTTTTTTCATTCTCATTATGTTGGTTTTCCTTCTTTTTATTATAAAAATAATATTTGGATGATTTATATGTATATCCCATATGCTTTAATTTGGTGTGTGTGTTTTTTTCTTTCATTTCTGTTGTATATATATATATATATATATATTTCTTTTTTTTCTACCACTTTATGTTTTCTTTAATGTTTTAATCCATGTTTTTTATATATATATATATTATAAATTGTAGCGGAAACTTCGCTGGTTAATGCAATCATGTAATATGTTACTTTCTTATTAAAATATGTATAACTGTTTGTTTCCTAAATAAACTAAAATAAAATAAAATAATAAACGTATTTTGAGTAACTAAAATTGCCCTAAATATTATTCCAATAAACGTATTAACAAAAAAAAAATTATCGCCATAATAACACGAGCCGAATTAATCAGTGCCGCAAATAGACATTTTTACTGCAGGATAATAAATGCGAATTTCGAGTTTACTGAATTTCTTTAAACCATTATCCCAATTGACCAACTCGATCGAAGATTATCCCTTAATACTCGATGATTCACTGTCCAACATTTAAAAGGAGCATCATATCAATGATATAAACTATTTAATGCGCATACATATCCCTTCACAGATCACCACTTCTCACACATACACTCACAAATACACACACCTATACATTACGCACATCACCCCGTAATTACTAAATATACATACCACAAATAATAAATTATAAACAAACATATCATAGGTACCCATCATGAAATAATATTTAATATCTGTAAATTGTTTCATCACTGTAACCAATGTAGATACTGTTTATTTCTGTAATATAAAATAAATAAATAAAAATAAATGACAAAATCGTAAATTCCTTGAATAAATTTTGGACTTATTTTAAAGCTAGTTATGTAGAACATTTTTATCAAAACAAATCAGGGCAATTTTTCGAATGGTATTTAAAATCATACTCGGCACTCGGCTCGCAGTAATAATTAATTAACAATCCTCGACTCGGATGAGAGTCGATTAATATTCTGTCAAGTGAACTGAAACGCGCTGCGTAGCTACTCCGGTACTACACCACTCCGCAACTCCGCACTACACTGCAGTCCGCTGCCGTACGCACTGGCTTATCGTCGCGCTTATGTACAGCGGGAGTTTATTCTGCGACCGGGAAACCCCTGATAATTAAAAATATCAGAAAGTGTGTATGTGAAAGTCTAAGGTTGAGATTTTTTCTCCTTAATTAATGATACCAGGAACCACATCACAGGTAAAGTCCACAAAAAGGTAAAATGTAGTAAAGGTAATAAGTAAAATGTTGATTAAAGCTACTTTCTACTTGTTGGGAAAATCATTTTTGTTTAATTTTTAACTGTTTTCCAACCATTTTAATTAAAAGTCTCTTTGTACGTTCAATGGATAATTTGGGAGGTGGGTATGGGCACCGCCGCCCAAAGGAATCATTTATGAGATAACCAACACCCATGCCACCGGTCACCCCAAGTGGTTCGCTACGATTGATGACTTAGCAGGGGTGCCCGGTTTCATAAGGTGAGGTTTGTATAAGTCTTGGCGGCACATGCGTTTGCCCATCTACTTCGTGGCGGGCAGAATCGGGAGACTGTTTGAGGATGATCTTTTTACACCTCCAGCCGGACTCTCTAGACCTATCGCCTTATACAGCAGTGGGAGGGATGGATTCATACGCCCATCACTCCTGGACACATTGATCCCCAGATTCCTACCCAACCCTCGTACCCTTTTCCATCCTCTCCTTCATTTCCTAAAAATACCCGCCACACAGCATCCTCAAAGATGACATAGGCCCCAAGGGAAATTGTTTACCTCGGGCCCTCCCGTGTGGAGTTAATGTAAAAAATGGATACGAATAACTATTTTTTAATTTATTTTATCCATATATCGCCAATGAGGTGATTTTCGCAAAAACGGTAATATACATTACCTACATACTTCCAAATATTATTATTGTACATTTTCCATACTCTTAAGATTGGGTTATTATTTTTCTACCCAAATAAGTTCCCCTGATCTAAAGTTATACTTCGAAAGTAGTCTAGGTGTAAGCATAGGATATTCGCCGAAAACACTAAATGGATTCAAGTTTCATTGCTAAATGTAGCGGAAAAGGCGGGGCGGTTGACTCAAATGAAAAAATGACTCAAACTTCCATCGCAAAATAAGATTGTTTTGAATGGAACGCATCTCTTCGAGGTTTGTGCATGCTTTCATTGGTACGCCTAGTCCTCTAGTAGCATAATCCAAGGGTACTCGCGCGCCAGGCCACAATTAATCACAATAATCCTCACCATCAACGTATGCTATCTATCCACGCCGGTGAAAATTCCGCAACGGGCAGGGGATGATAAAGTAAGACAGGGTTCCATTTTGGACTGACGACTCACTCTCGTTACCTCTTTACTCTATTTTCAGATTAGATTAGATCGCTGCAGAATTAATGGGGTTTTATCCGATACAAAACTGATTTTTCAGAAAATATGAGAGAAGACTAAAACTAAAATGTACCGCGAACAAACTAGAAACTACTGTAGATAATAAAACGACTAAATCAGCATTACACACTTAGGTATACTAATTTGGGAAGCGGGTATGGGGACCGCCGCCCCGGGAAACATTTATTGGATAACAAATATCCCTGCCATAGGTCAACCCAAGTGGGTCGCTATGTTTGTTAACTTGGCAGAGGTTCACGGAATGAAGTTGTCTAGGTCTTGGCAGCGGATGCGTTTGCCCATCGGGAGAGACTGGTTGAGGGAGACCTTTTGAACCTCTCCAGCCGGACTCTCTTGACCCATCGTCTTGAACCGTGGGAGGAATGGATTCATACGTCCGTCACTCCTGATAATCAGGTGAACCCTGATTCATACCCACCCCTTGTATATTTTCCTTCCCTGAACTTTACAGAATAATAATAATAAAAACTTCTTCTAACACAGCAAACTTATTTTGTGGCACCATTTTAAGATGAAACCATAGTAAATAATGCAAAATCATACAAAATCATATGTTTTTGTTTTGAAAATTTGATCGTTTAGAAGTATTATAGATGCTTCAATTAAATACTGGGTGTAGAACATACCTTGGCCCTTAAAAATATCGGTCATTTTTTTTATAAGTCTTCTAATAAGCCTATAAAAAAATAAAGTATAAGGTCTAAAAAACACACTTTCAAGTCCAAACTATTCTATTTATAAACCCCTTTTCGGATATGATTTTATTGTATAATGTGGCAAATTCAGTTTATTTTATAATAATCGCAAAAAAAATTGATATTTACGCCCGATCTTCCCAAAATAAAATAAAATATGCATTTTCGCGTTGTTATTTTACAATACGGCCGCTAGTCGACGAATTCGGTTTTTCAAAGTGAACCCTATGGCGTCCACCGAAGAACTACTGTCCACGCCACAGTCGCCAGACCTCAGTCACGCCCCGAACGGAGCGAAAGATGGACGCGTGCCTCCGCATCGCTTGATTTCGTGAAATCAATTTTAAATTTCCGTTTTATTACAATAAACAATGCGTAAAAAGGGAGTTAATATTTTTTACAGGTTTTTACGAAATCAACCTGTAAAAAAAAATCTTAAATACCTTTTCCAACGTTTCCAAAAGCTTTTTCTTAAGTATTTTCAAACTCCTCCCATAAAAGGGCGTGAATTCCGATTTCGATTTTTTTCCTGAACTATTGGATCGCCTTAATTCCAATTGATAAAATACTTAGTTTTTACCACTTTTATTGTTTACAAAAACCAAAATGTTTGGTGACGCTCACTTCTTCGGGGTTTTATTAATACTAATGCTAACTTAGTATTAGTAAAACCCTGAAGAAGTGAGCGTCTCACGAAACATTTTGTTTTTTGTAAACAATAAAATTGGTAAAAATTAAGGAATAATAAAAACGTTTATTCATCGGAGAGTACGAAAACAGCATGCAACATAGTTGTGAATGATGAATACTTGGAGCAGGTGGATGAGGTTGTGTATCTGGGTAGTATGTTTACGAGAGCTGGGAAGGCTGATAGAGATATTGAAAGAAGGGTGAATGCCGGTAACTCCATTAATGGAGGACTGAATGCCGTTGGAGCTAATAAAAAACTGTAAAAAAAGCGAAGCTGGCAGTCCACAATGGAGTCCTGGTACCTACCCTGATGTATGGCAGTGAGGCATGGAACTGGCAGAAGAAGGGTGAAAGTAAACTGAATGCTGTTGAAATGAGATCCCTGAGACGTATGTAAAACAATGTATGATCGTGTGAGAAATGTGGATATCCGCAAAGAATGTAAGGCTGATGTAAGCATAATGAGTAAGATTAAGAAAGGGACCCTGAGATGGTTTGGGCATGTAGAGTGAATGAACGAAGAAAGTAGTGTAAGAAGAATATACGACGCGAATGTGAATGGTAGAAGAAGTCGGGGCGCCCTAGGAAGACATGGCACGATCAAGTGAATCAGACACTTGAGTCGGGCCATGTCAAAAGACAGAATAATAGAAGAGAATGTATGGGGCGATGTATGAATGTGAGTGAGGCAAAGAGTGTGTGCCAAGACCGAGTTGTTTGGCGGTCCGTCCTCTCTGCCTACCCCTGCGGGGAAACGGCGTGATGGTTAGTTAGTTAGTTAGTTTATTCATCAATAGATTTTTTACAATATTACACATTTTGTTCTTTTATCATTGATTCTAGTGATGAAAAGGTCACTGCTCATCTACAATTCAGGATTTCTCCTGGAATGCAGCTGGTTTGCAGCAGTGCCTTATCCCTTCTTTTCCTAAACAAATAACAAACTGAAGAAATATATACTCAACAATAAAGATAGCGAAATTAAAACGAAAAAATCGGGGGTTTACAAACTCAATTGTAATGATTGTAGTTCGTTTTATATAGGTAGAACTTATAGAAACTTTGAGATTAGGGTTAAAGAGCACCTCAGAGCACTAAATGGCAATAGCGATTCTGAGTTCGCAGACCATTTATTAAAATATGATCATAGCTTTGACATAAATTCAGGTCTTCAAATATTACATACAGGATATAAAACATCGCAAATCAATAATTTAGAAATTTTAGAAATAAGAAAAAATGTAAATTCCAAAGCTGACATAATTAATAAGCAAAAAATTTTTGTTAACCCTGTTTTAAATATCTTCCCACTTAACCGGACTTTTACTTCTAATAGCTTGGTAATCCCCAATTCTTCGAAACTCCCACCATTGTCAACCCTTCCCCCTCCTTCAATTTCTTCTCTCCATATGTAATCTATAATTAATTTTTTAACTTTAGTATACTTTTATTCCTGAAGAAGTGAACATGGTTCACGAAACATGTTGATATTATAAAATATAAACAAATAAAGTGATGTAAACTAAGTTATTTTCTTTTAATAAATAAATAATGACATCACAAAGTAACAACCTTTTAGAAGAAGTTTTCTTCGAAAAAAAAAAAAAAATTTTCCTAAAACTTCCTCTCCTTCTTTAACTAAAAACACCCTCCACACAGGATCCCCAAAGACGACATACGCCTCAAGGAAACTGCTTTCCTCAGGGCCTCCTATATAGTATATATATATATATGTTACTGTAAAAGCCCGTACTATGATGGTAAATTAAACTTTTAGTAAAACCTAAGATTTACCATTTTACAGGCTTTTACTGTAGCATATATATTAAAATTATAGAGACTTATAGCCTTACTAAAAAAAAACCACAGCGCGACCGATTAACTGTGTTATTGCAATAACATAAATAGAGCTCGTATACACTAAAAGACGTTTTATTACCAATAACGTTTCTTTCGTGGTCACGCTGTTAAAACGTATTGAAGATGTGACAACGTTGTATATGGTTTTAATTTACTAGGAAACAATGTTGTTTTAATTTTTCTCCGCAAGGGGCATTATTGGCGCGTCTATGCATTAGTTCGTCGGCCCGTGACAGCCCGCGATGACAAAACAGCTTGGTGTGTTTTATGGCGGGATATCGAAAAATTTGTGATTTTACTTAATAATTTCTATTGTAGTGACGAATTTACTCTTCTGTTCACATAATTGATATATTTACCATGTTATTTGTGTGGTTTACATCAGTTTAATCAAGTTATTGTACAAACGCCGTACTTTCAAAGTTGAACTGTCAGAATATTGTTTTTTATAGGTTACTTAAAAGATAAAAATTTCATTTTAAGATCTTTATTTTAAGAGAATTTCTTAAAAGTGATAATTTTTTATAATATTAAAACCTAATACATGTGTACGTAAACGTATCAAAAAAATTAACGTCTTTAGAGATGCAAGAAATCTGTTTTAAATTTCGGTATTATTTCTAAGTTATTTTTTTGGCAATAAAAAAAACTTTGAATTTTTTTATTGTATACACGATGAAAAAGTGAGGTGATAGTTTCCTTCCAAATTTATTTCACAAAAGGACTGTGTTTTTTAAATTTTGATTTTATTTAAATTTCTCTACATTTTGGTCAAAAATGTTGTGGGAGGAAATTTTTTTCCATTTTTTTCCGAGTTTGAATCTTAAAATACGGCAGTTTTTGAAAGCTAAAGTGTATTTCAAATACTCAAATCTAAAAGGTAATTTTATCTAGTTTTCATAAATGGTATTTGTTTTTACGACACCTTCAAAAATAAGAAATATATAGAACATTCAAAATACTATGGAAAAATTACAAATATCGTTCGGACATCAATGGTTAAAACAGAGATAAACTACCCTCTCAGGCCGTGGAAACCATGTGTATTTCTTTCAAAGAACAAATTTTTAATTAGTAATGTCTTCACATCCGCGGCCGTTTGTCAATTGAATAAAATTTTCACTGGGTTTTTTAGTAAGGCTGTAAATGTTTAATGAAATAACAACATTAGTAACTATAGTCAACAACTTTGTATGATGACAAAGGTTGGGTCATACCTACTGATGTTTTTATGTCACGACCTCACCAAAATCACAAATGGATGGCATTAAGTGACATTAAGCATGACATTTAACAACAATAAAAAGCATTTGGGTATGTAAAACAATAAAAGCATCGCGTTCATTTTATCAAAAAATATATTACTAAATGAAAAAATATTATGACTAATTCAATTGTTTACTCACAATCCAATAATTTATTATAATAGGAATTATGAATATCAATGGGTCAAACCTAGCAACGCCTTCGTGGTTGAGGGATAAGGCGCTCGCAATCAAATCAGTTGCGAGTACAAAGCCCGGCGTGCGTAAGTAAATTTTATGTAATTAATTTGTGTTGTGTCACAAACGATTCAATGAAAATAATTTAGTACAGTGGACTATTCAGATATGGTTACCAAACATGACCAAAGCCATTTTAAGCAACGTTTCAATTCTGAATGGTGGTCTTACACCAGGGCGGTACTGAGAGTATCTTCCATTCTGGAAGGTACGCAAATGTAGTGTATATTATTTTAAATTAATGAATTGTGAAATAACACAAATTATATAAACTAAATTTATTTTTATTTTTAACTGAATGACTAAAACCTCAAATTGTAATATTTAATTATATATATTTTTTTGTATTTCATAAGATTTTATTGGTTACAGACTTTTTGGCTACCACACTAGAAGCCAATATGAAGACAATATTAGCGAATCTCAATCGAAAATGGAAAAAGATATTGGGACCGTGGGACTCGAGATCGAGTCCCACAGGTGCCAATATCTTTTTCTGATTTTTCTGTTTCCAGATTTTCGATGGAGTTTCGCAAAAATTGAGTTCATATAATTTTTAAAAAAATACTTGCACGTCGGGATTTCTAGTCGAGAGCCATATCCCACGGAGGCAGTGAAATTTTGGCATCCCCAATAGTCCAGTCAAGTTAAACATGAAAAGGGGGTTGTGCTTGCAAAAGGTCCAGTGATTCTGAATGTTGTTTGGACCTAAACCAGTATTAAAAAAATAGATTTGCAATTTTCAAAATGCTGTGCGAGCGGTGGTTGACCCAAAAAACCATGAATTTTTCGGACTTTTTCAGTTTTTGTTCAATATCTCAGTGAAGGAAGGGTCTGACCGGTAAAGTCAGTATAAATTCTATTTAAGTAGACTAAATTTGCTACAATTTGAAACCAAAGCGAGCTATATACAGCCATTGGTTTCCAAGATACAGTTCCAGATTAGTTGAGACCAGATTAATATCTGTAGGCCTAGCGGTTGTAAGTGGGTTTTGGGGGGAAATGCAAATAAACTCTTCTCACATCTGATATGATTTTAAATTTTCACGGCCAAAAGTATTTTTGTTATTCGTTTCTCACATCTTAAAGATGGTTTTATTTATCAAACAGTTACAATTTATTTATTTATGTTATTGTTAACAAATTGTTTGATGAAAAAAAGAAAAAGGTAATACACCCATCTGGAATTACGTCATCATCAAACATTGTTTTATTATATACCTACGTACTAAAATGCTTGTACAAATTTCATGGTACCTACTACAAGGACAAATTACATGTACACAAAAAAGAAAACTAATATAAATCACGTAGGTATTGTGTTTTGGTTGCAAAATCATGGCTTTCTTTTTATCTTAGATGGCCCGGGCTTGAATCGCATGACTGTCAGAAGACTGAGCAGAGGAGCCCAGCCTTTCTGCACGAGCTCCCTTTCTTGCATTTACACGAAAATTTTCGCAGAAGGGCAGGAGGTGCGGGATCCACGGTAGGGGTGAGTCCCTGAGAAGACAGCTTCCACCCCCATTCAGTGGGATTCAAGTTGACTCCCCGCCACTTCTGCACTGGGAGGTAGCACCTTGCTGCATGGTGCCCTGCGGCATCTTCCGTTGGTGGCAAACAGCCGAGGTATATGCCCGTTGAAGTGACAAACATCTTATACCTCAGGAAATCCAAAGTATCCCTCGCGATGTCAACCCCATACAGAGCCACAAAACACTTGATGCATGCTTCTCTCACGGCTTGTAGGGTGGAGTCTGGCCGAAGGAAGACCTTCACTTGCTCAGCAAGTGGTTCAATCTTGCTCAAGAGTGTGGTGATTTTGGTCTTTCCTTGGCCAAACGGTGCTGAGGTGGTATCGCACCCGGTAAACGCGTGGGTGAATACTACCGTTCCTGGTGATCGCCGGGAGCCCTGGTGGTGGGTCGTAGAGTAGTGACAGCAACCAGGTTCACCCTTCGTGCTCTTCTGAAGATAAACGTTTGTCTCTTCACCGCCTAAACCATTGAGAAGAACGAGCAGGTCGACGTCTTCTCCCACTATGACGACCCGATCGTCTACTGCTCTTTTTGAAAGCGCCATCATGACGATCTCTTGATACGCATCTTTTACGGCAACAGCCACTTCTACTCCCTCCTTCTGAAAGGCGTCACAAAGAAGAGTTATTAGGCGTCTCTTGTTGTTCTCATTGCCCAGTACATGCTCTTGAACAATATGAATTATTGTGGATTCATCAAACGTCAATTTGTAGCGGGAATGAGCTGCGTAGCGCCGGAATCGTTCCGCTATTTTGTTTGGTAGCATCTTCGGGGTAGCCGTCAAAAACGATGGAGACATTCTTCAAGTGGTTTCGGACGTAGGTGGTATAACGCGCCAAAAATGCTCGAACTGTGCTCTACCGCTGCCACACGACCTTGTGCAAGAGGTAGCCACCATCCAAAATGACGTGAGTGCTGGCATCTATCGGCGTGTGGCTGGAAAGAGGAGTGAAGGCAGAGTACACAGTGGATTTTGTGCCCTTGCGCATCCCCTGTTCATTGAACAGAGACATCGGAAACGGCCATACTTGAAGTCATCCTGTAAATTCTATTCAGAATGCTTTGCAATACACACTCGCTGGAAAATTGTGAGCGGATCCACAGCTACTCTTCTGTTTTTGTTCGGCAATTTAGCGGTTGAGGTGATCGTGGTAACTTTGTTTTTTTTTGCACAATTTTCATCACTCCCTCCGTTCCAACACTCTGGGCTGTGTGGCAATTAATCTCAGGACCTGCCAGTAAACCACTACTGATAACTGACAGTTTTAAGAAATGGAGGGTGGAGAGCAAACCAGTTTTTATGTTTTTCCACATCACTGTTATCTCGGATGATTCGAGAAGGTCTAATGTCTACTGCTGCTCTCCAGTAGGACATGAGATACTGCAAAAACTTTCAAGTTCTTCACATATGTTCACCATAAACAACATTCCTGTTGTCCACCTTCCGACTGTTTTTGGTTATCTGACGTTTTTTGAGATAACCGCTTAGCCTACATACATCAATCTGGTCTCAAGTGAAAGCTAATTAATTTTACTACCACTTTATTTCATATAATATTTGACGTAGGATGCGTATTTTAGAAAATATTTCACAAAATAAGTGACCATTTCGAAAAAATTTCACTTTTTGGAAAAAATCTGGAACTGTATATTGGAAACCAATGGCTGTATTGGCTTTTGGTCTTAAACTGTAGCAAATTTAGTCCACTCAAAAAGTACGTATACTGACTACACCGGTCACTACCTTCATTGAGATATTGAGCAAAAACTGAAAAAAGTCCGAAAATTTCGTGGTTTTTTGGGTACACCACCGCTCGCACAGCACTTTGGAAATAGCAAATCTGTTTTTTTAATATTGGTTTAGATCCTAACAACATGTAAAAAATTGAGAATGACTGAACCTTTTGCAAGCACGGATGCACATCTTGACTGGACTAAAATTGGAGAATTGGATAGTGGGGAGAGGAAGGCGATGGGAAAGAAGAAGATTGGTAAGAACCAACCTGGCTATTCATGTCTGGTCACCAAACATGACTAAAGCCAAATCAAGCAACATTTCAATTTTGAATTGTAATATTTCACCAGATATCCTACCTACTAATCGTATACATGATTTTTAATGAATTGTGAAAAAACACAAATAATTACATAAAATTTACTTGCGCATGCCAGGATTTAAACCCGTGACGTCCGAATTCATAGTCGAGAGATTTACTCCTCGACCACGGAGGCCGTCAAATGGATACGAAAAAGAAAAATGAAAGGAAAGACAAACTATACAACAGTATTATATGCCGCGTGCTAAAACAAATAAAACTCAAATTAAAAACAAAACGAACTAGATATAGCTTGCGTGTCGTATTTAATCACACCTCTATTGACTATCAATTAGAGCCCCTATTGGGACTAGAGCAGTGATGAACAACCCGCAACCCGCGGGCCACTTATGGCCCGGGAGTCTTTTCGTACTTCCCATCTAAATAAAATATACTATTTAAAAGATAGGCTAAATAATATATCAAAAAAATCGCGGTATAGAATATTCAATCTTATGTAAATTTTTAATTTTCTGTTTTACAAAACGAGTCTTTCTTCGAAGATTATGAGGCGTTCAAAATAATAAGATTTTATTAACCTTCGCAGCACGGCGCTTTCCCGGGATCTATGTTTGATGCATTTTAAAGGCCTCTCTTTCATAAAACACCAAAAGTTTTCTTGCCCAAATTTTACTTTTGGAACGATAAAATCAAAAGTTGCCCTAAATGCATTTTTCTAATATTTTTTTAATATTTCATAACAATCGAGAGCATTTATTGGTTTGACCTTGGAGATACAATTTTTTAGCATGCTAACTCAGAATCAAGCCAACTCAACACCTCTTTGAAAATTCATTAAAAGCTATGATTTTTTTTAAATAGCCCATGATCCTAACCTAACGTAACCTATTTAACCTTTTTTTCATCACTTTTAATGACTTTTCAAATGAGGTTCTGAGTTGATTTCATTCTCAACGGTCATTTTTCTTTCACCTGTGGCGCTTTCTTTTTTGCGTTAGATTTTTTTTTTTTTTTTTTACATGAACTCCACACAGGAGGCCCTGAGGAAAATAATTTCCCTCAGGGCCTATGTCATCTTTGAGGATGCTGTGTGGAGGGTTTTTTTTAAGGAAAGGGAGGAGAGGAGAGTTCTGGGAAGGTTAGATGATTGCTTTATCAAAAAAATATCATTTCAGAAAAGACAAAAAGGTTTTCGACACAAACGACTGCAAGTTAACAATGTCAAGCTGTGGGTACCCTAAACCCTGCGGCCCGTGAGCATATTTAAAGTGGATAAATTGACCCTTAAAAAGGTTGAGCATCTCTGGACTAGAGGACGCCTCCTCCACTGTGCAATACTCTGCTTGAAATTTGATGCACCCACATATTGACGAGTCTATTTAATCAACGCCATATGATATGCTACAATTTAAACACGATCTTTGAGCTACATATGTCCCTGTATGACAACACTGAACACCATTGTAAACAACCGCACGCCCCTCGCAACAAGTATTCAATTACTTTACTACAATCTGGCAATGCGCATTCTCAAAACCTATTCAATTAAATTGTTTGAAATTGTTCTTTGTCTGAGCGAATTTTGGTTTTTAATTTATTAAATAAGAGAAAGTTAGAAACATGCTTTTTGGACTGAGGTCTACATAACTATTTATAAACTAGCAGGTTCCCGGCATGCGCTGCACTGCCATATTCAAAGAAATAAATTGTTCCTCCCTGCATCCTTTCCGTGCCTCACCGTTCCCATCCCGCGTCCCCTTCCCCTCCCGCGTTCCCCTTCCACCTTCCCCGCCTTCCCTCCCCGTCCATGGTCCCGCCAACCCCCCTCCCTCGTTCCATATGTTCCAGTGCCAGTAGTCAACATTCAGTTTTCAAACAGCTCGCGTGCCACCTATTACAATTTATTTATTCAAATGTTCATTTTCCATATTTTACAAATATTATTTTTTGTTTATTATAAGAACAATCAATCAAATTTGGTACCTAACACAGGTACCTATTTAAAATATCTATAATTCTTGATTCCATTCAAAGTGTCGGGTGAGTTAAAAAAAAATAATTTTGTTTTAACAATCATTGTTTTGCAAAATGTCATTCGCAAATTTTGATATTTTTGACAGTTTTCTTTGCAAGCGTTTTTGTAACGATTAAAAAACTTTTCAGATGTATATTGTCATGATTGTGGTTGTAATAATCCAGACTATTTATGCATTGAACCGCTTAATCTTAAGAGGGCATTACCAGAGAAAACCAGAAATATGTCATTTTCAAATCAGATTTTAGACGTATTGACTCTTTTCCACAAAAAATTATAAATGGATTTCGAAAGATTGTTCTTTTATCTAGCATTCGCATGTAATAAATTTTGAGATTTTTTTAAATTTTTAGTATAATAAGGTTATTCCATAGGTCGTTGGCAGATTTGTTAAATTTTCAAAACAGATTTTGTATTATACCACACCCATTTCAAATAATATAATCATGCAGTAAAATAAATCAATACATTATCTAGCAAACGCATGTTTTAGAATTTTAATTTTAGTTTCAATAAAATCATTAAAAATATGTACGTACATGTGTTTTTTGACGAAAATTGGTCCATTTGTGTATTTATTTGCGCACTTACAAACTAATATATTTCAGATTTTTTTTTACATTCTTATTAAATTTAGACATTATTGACAAATGATAAATACTTATAATCAAAAAATAACTACAAAAAGTACATTATTTTAATAGTTTTATCATCACGCTTTCAGCATTTTTGGATGAAGGTATAAATTAAAGCTAATTTGAATTGAAATAAATTCGATATTGAGTTAAAATTTAAAAAAGCTGGTACGGAGAATAATTAATCTTTCTCATTGTAACCGCCCTGCACGATCGTAAGAACAACTTTCGACGAAATGTGGATTTTCGTCCGCTGGCTGGTTAAACGCTCTTAAATACGGATTTTTTTTATTCAATCAGTTAGATTTAGCTTTATTATTACGAAAAGTGAGTACTTATGTCGGGGAAGACCAAAAAACATGCAAAAAATATGCACGCAACATTCTAATTTTATTAAAATTAATTCACTTACGCGGTAATGTCATTGTTATATTCATCGATTTTATTTAACATAGCTGGTCCCGGCATGCGTTGCTATGCCATTTAATAAAGAAATTGTTTCTCCCTGCGTGTTCTTTCGCATTCGTCCCGTTCCCCTTCCGCTTCCACTTCTTCTCCCGCGTCCCCTTCCCCACTCGCGGTCCCACTCCGTCACCTCCACCTTCCCTCCCCCCACTCCACTCCCCCCCCCCCACAACCGTCCCGCGAACCCCCCTCCCGAGTTCCCCTCCCCCCTCCCAGGTCCCCCTCCCCCCTCCCAGGTTACCCTCCCTCTCCCTCCCTCCCTCCCGCTTTCCATACATTCAGTTTTCAAACCTCGCGTGCCACCAATAGCAATCTTTTTATAAAAATTTCATAATGCTAGAGCTCACCGGAAGTTTTATAAAAACTTTGTCCTGACATTAACGAACACACAAAAAAAAGAATTATCCAATTTGGTGCAGTCGTTCGAAAGTTATGCGCTTAGCAACACATTCAGCGATTCATTTTTATATTATAGATATATTAACAACCGACCGGGTTTCGCTTAGAAATAAGCTTCATGAAGGCACAATACATATTAACTATATACTATTATTTAGTGTTAACTTATTAATTATTATTATTATAGGTACATGGTATATAAGTTATAATTAATGCTGTATGTACCTATTGTCAGAATGTCATGCATATTGATAAATAATGATTTTTACGCAACTGATATGTTAGGCAAATCATAAATACAGAGTATTTACTAAAAAAAGTGTTTTAAACATTACAACCATTAAATGGTGAATGGATTTATGAAATTTATTTATTTATTTAAACGCCCATAGGGCTTTTACATAGAATGAAATACATTTTTTTTAAATTACAGTGAAAATAATGAGTTGACAAAATACAGGTTACATATATATGTATGTAACCTGTATTTTGTATATGTAGAAAATGTGTAAAGATACACGGGCAAAAGGTGGATATGATAAGGTTTGCTGACGATATTGCTTTGGTTGCTGAAAGCGAAGAAGAACTGCAAGAGGCCTTAACAACCATGCAAAGCATTCTTCAAAATAATTACAACATGAGGATAAATAAAGACAAAACAAAGCTGCTGACGGTAGGCCGATCGCAACATCAGATGAGAGTAGAGATGTCAGGAGTTCCACTAAAGAACACCAAGGAGTTTGTGTACCTCGGGAGCAAAATAACATGGGACGGTCGGTCTAAGAGCGAGGTCGACAGCCGTATACACCAGGCTAGGCTTGCATTCAATAAAAGGTCGAAAATAATAGAATCGAATAATATAGACCTGAAACTGAGAATACTCCTCATCAAGACCTATGTATGGAGTATCTTGATGTACGGCTGCGAAACATGGTGCTTATCCGAAAGAGATAAACGGAGACTAGAGGCTTTTGAGATGTGGTCCTATAGAAGACTACTAGG
Organism: Limnephilus rhombicus; assembly: GCA_929108145.2. Lineage (NCBI taxonomy): Eukaryota > Metazoa > Arthropoda > Insecta > Trichoptera > Limnephilidae > Limnephilus > Limnephilus rhombicus. Next base: position 37,012,028 of record OV815273.1, on the reverse strand, counting down.
AATTTCCTGGAGAGACCACATCACAAATGAGGAGGTTCTCCAAAAAATCGAAGGAGGAAGGCACCTGCTCAGGACCTTGTCCGAAAGGCGCGCAAGATGGATCGGCCATGCAATAAGACAAGAAGGCCTCTTGCATGCCATAATGGAGGGTATGACCGAGGGGACAAACGCTAGGGGACGCCCACGCCGAGAGTACCTGGAGGACCTGCTGGTGGACGTGCGCTGCTTATCATTTATTTATTTATTTATTTATTTATTAATTTACGGACAACAGTCCATTAAAAACATAATAATAACACGAATAAAAAATAATAAAAAAACAGAGATGACAGTGAAGGGAGAGCACATAAAAATTAATAGCAATGACAATATAAAATATAAAAAGTACATATAGAGACACTACAAGTCAAAGCATGAAGAAGCATTTAAATATTGCGTAACGACTGCCGAAAGTCATTTAGTTTTACACCAAAAAAATCAATGCTTTGACTTGCGTTGACAAGTCTCGACATTCTGGATAAGGGAGAATGGTATCCGTAATTAGTAGAATGTTGATTGAGGAACAGCAATTCATTATTTCGAAGCCTACGGGAAGGGATGTTAAACTGGATGAGTTGTAACAATGCAGGTGTATCTGTAATACTGTTGATAATTTTAAATATGCAAATTAGATCAGAGTCCTTTCTACGTTTTTCTAAAGAAGGCATGTTTAAAATGTGTTCAATTTCATCATATGAGTACTTGCCTCTTTCAAGACCCAACCTCCAAGCAATTCCTCTTAGGAAACGATGTTGTACGGATTCGATGTGACAAATGTGGACAGCGTAGAAAGGAGACCAAATGACACTAGCATATTCAAGGTGAGGGCGAACCAGCGAACAGTAAAGAGTTTTAAGTGTACTTATATGTTTGAAGTCAGAGGTAATTCTATGAATGAAGCCGAGTAGTTTAAGTGATTTATTTACGATATTATTTATGTGATCACGGAAAGAAAGTTTGCAGTCTAGAGTGACCCCAAGGTCCTTGATAGATGTGACAGTAGATAGACAAACACATATGCAGAATTCAAAAGAGCCGCACAAGACAGGGAAGAGTGGAAGAAACGAATTGCTGCAAACCAATCCCAGGATTGAAACCAGAGAGAGATATATGTTAAAAACGAAATATAGGTTACATAAAATATAAGAAACAAAATATAGTTTGCATAAAATATAGGAGTTGACACAAAGTAGGTAATGTTAAATTGTTCACATTAGTTTATGAGATAGGTAGAAATACATAGTGAACTTAAAGTTTGATAAATACATATGGAATTTGAAGTTTGCTAAGTTAAAATTATTGTCAAATACATCCATATTGTTTAAGTATTTGTTACCAAGACTATGTCAACGTTGTATCGTAGGTACATGTAGATTTATTAATTGCAGGAGTTCACAACAATCGAATTTATAGTTTAATAATTTTAATAAAACGGTTAGGTGGTTTATTTTTCGTCTGTTTTCTAAAGTTAGAATATTTTAAATGTCCATTAACGATGTGTTCAATTCATGTGCTCGATAGGGATATTAAGTTTAAAATTTACGAAACGTAGAAATTATCAATTGTGCAAAATTTAAAATATTTTATTAATAAGATGGTTAATGTTTTAGGCCACATTGTTTTGCAACAGATTTATTAATGGTTTTTTATAATTAAAATGAAAAATTTTAGAAGTTCAAAACGATTACGGTTATTTAGGTACATAAAGCAACATTAAATACATGTTTGAAAAATGCCGGTAATAATCGCGCAATTGTTAAATCTTCGTATTATAAAGCGATAAACCATGTTTTTGTTATCTTTATTTATCTCAATATATTTTAATTTAAATGGAGTGTTTCCTGTAAATGTAATCAAGTGCAGTTACATAATTTGTTATCAAATGGGGAAATGATAGTATTTATTTGGCAAGTTAGTTATTATTCTAATAAGACCGAAATGTTTTATTGAGGTATATTAATGAAAAGCAATTTCGACTGGCAGAAACAGCGGACACACAAAGCCACGTTTTTAACCCCTCAAGTCTCACATGGACAATTATTTATTCGTCGTTGGAAAGAAAAAAAAATCCTCTCATTTTGTCTCAAATATTTATACTTTTTCCATGAATAAAACCAAATAAAAAGTCTAAGTGCCTAATTAGATATTAGCAAGATTTTTTTCATTGACAGTTGAAAGTATTTTTTTTGTATAAACGACATAAAAAGTGACAGTTTTCTTACTTATTTCCAGCACAAAAGGAATGTCTTTTATAAATATCGAAATCTCTGGACTTTTCGAATTAAAATGTTTCGATAGTTTTTTTATAACATCTTAATGTTTGTTGTTATAAATATTTTATTCAGAAATGACAAAATTTATTTCAAATGCAAACAGTTCACAAATCTTCTTGTTTCCAAAATGGTATTTCTTTTTACGATAACTTCAAAAATAAGAATTATACATATATGTATAGCACATTTAAAGCATTCCGATGCAGTGTTGTTGCCGTCATGATTTTTTTAAGGGCACGCAACCCGAATTTCTACCGATTTCTTACATATCTCCCTTAAGGCGATCCAATAGTTCAGGAAAAAATCTAAATCGGAATTCACGCCCTTTTGTGGGAGGAGTTTGAAAATGCTTAAGAAAAAGCTTTTGGAAACGTTGGAAAAGGTATTTAAGAAAAAAAAATTACAGGTTGATTTCGTAAAAACCTGTAAAAAACATTAACTCCCTTTTTACGCATTGTTTATTGTAATAAAACGGAAATTTAAAATTGATTTCACGAAATCAAGCGACGCGGAGGCACGCGTCCATCTTTCGCTCCGTTCGGGGCGTGACTGAGGTATGGCGACTGTGGCGTGGACAGTAGTTCTTCGCTGAACGCCATAGGCCATAGGGTTCACTTTGAAAAACCGAATTCGTCGACTAGCGGCCGTATTGTGAAATAACAACGCGAAAATGCATATTTTATTTTATTTTGGGAAGATCGGGTGTAAATATCAACTTTTTTTGCGATTATTATAAAATAAACTGAATTTGCCACATTATACAATAAAATCATATCCGAAAGGGGGTTTATAAATAGAAGAGTTTGGACTTGAAAGTGTGTTTTTAGACCTTATACTTTATTTTTTATAGGCTTATTAAAAGACATTAAAAAATTACCGATATTTTTAAGGGCCAAGGAATGTTCTACACCCAGTATTTAATTGAAGCATCTATAATACTTATAAACGATCAAATTTTCAAAACAAAAACATATGATTTTGTATGATTTTGCATTATTTACTATGGCTTCATCTTAAACATTTGAAGTTTTTAAGCTCTTAAAAAAATATATGTTATTTTTGAAGATAATTTCTAGATGCTGCCCGCACCGAAACGCAAATTATATGAAATTCCCTCGATAGAAAAAAATCGCAAAGTGTGCTCCAAAAATTATTAAAAACAAGTTTGTTTCTATTATCTTTTAAATTATATTTGTGAAAAAATTCATAACGTTTTCTTTAAATGATACTTAAGATGTTCCCTGCGAGATTTTTGCTCTACTATAAACTAGTCGTGTTTTATTAAACATTTTCGCAATTTTCCCATCGATTTTGTCGCTGTAAATGTTAGCGCTCTCCTCTAACATTCGTAATTTCGTATCTCTCCATCTTCTTCTTTTCGAGCCTAGTTGCGGAGCCTTAAGAGGAATATAAACGCTAGAAATATTTCACCTGCAAAATTTAAAAATCGTAAATATTATGCCTGCAAAATTTAAAAATCGAGCGTCTTTTTGCACGAGGCAAGTAAGCGAAAAAGTGGTTTTTATTTATTTTGTGCATAATTTTATAAGAACGAAAAAAAGTTAGAACATGGAAAACCTCAAAAATAGTCTTAGCCATAAAGGGGTATTTTTTTAAATTGTTTCTTGTATTACTTCATAGTTAAGTCATGAAAAAACATATTTTTTTTGTGGTTTACGCTTAAATTTTTTGTTACGTAAATAATAATTTTATTGTAATTCCAATACATAGAAAAGCTAGTAAAAGCTTCGATTTATCCGTAGCATATTTTTTGATGTTCATACTGTAAGCCGATTCGTCGTAAAGATTAATCAAAATAGTATCTAAATAGGATTTCACGTGTGTATTCATCTTAAATATAAAAATAAAGCCAGACACAAGAAAAGGAGCTTAAAAAGAGGGCCACAGAAATTCTTTTCGTTTCCAAGATTGGTGGCGACTACAATAATTCTGAGGTAAAATCCAAGTTTTAGTCATTTTTCGTTCATGAGTTTTGTATAAAAAAAGGAGCCAGATTACTGAAAAAACGAGCTAAGAAGCTAAACCACATAGCGGTCTCATTTTGGAGCTAAATCTAGCTCTAAGGAGCTGAGTTGCACCACCGTTCCGATGATACATGAAATTTCACCATGATTCATGTGGTTGAGACTTGTAGGTAAAAATATATTTTAAGACTGAAGGGTTAAGCGGCTTCAATGTACATACGAACCGTAACCCAAAGGGAAATTTGGAAACAAGTGCCACAATGTCCGGAACCTGAACCAATGTAACAATCTAACATAAAACAATAGTCGAATACAATTAACAAGTCTGGGCCCCCTGTGGCTTTATTCAATCGTGTAAAGTTGTCCAGAGAGCAAATAAGGATTCAATCAATGCAATGTAATAATATTTACCTGTGCGGCTTGAAAACAAACAATGTTACGAGTATGTTGAAGCCGAAAACAATTCGGTGATTTGTGTGAACGGGTTTGGCATAATAGATATTTTACAAGATCGAACATGTTTTTACCTGCGATTGAATATTGGCTTATCACATTTTTACTACGTTTGCCGGGCGCTAGGAATTGTGGGTAGCCGCTGTTCTCGGACTTCTCTGGATGTAAGGATGTAGGGAGTTTGGTTAGTAATTAGTATAGGTTTCGTTCGTAAGATAAAATAATTTACAGAAAGGTGGATGTCACACACAAAATTCTCTATTCATCAAAGTGATTCGTTGGTTCAATGACTCTGTGATTTTGTGCCGACTTACCAATTTGAGAGGGGGGTATGGGTACCGCCGCGCGCCGCCCCGGGAACCATTTATTGGATAACCAACAAATCTGCCATAGTCAATCCAAAGTGGTTCGCCATGTTTGGTGATGTAGCAGGGGTGTCCGGGTTCATAGGGTGATTGTCTAGGTCTTGGCGGCGGATGCGTCTGCCTACCCTTGTGACTTCTCCAGCAGGACTCTCTCGACACATCGCTATGCACCGCAGTGCGAGGGATGGATTCATACGTCCGTCACTCTTAGACACATCGACCCTCAGATTTCTACCCCACCTACCCTCATACCTGTTTCCGTCCCAGAACTCCCTCCCCTTTATTTCATTTTTTTTTATTTTTTATAATTTTTATTTTTTATTTATATGCATATATATTACAATACATTACAAAATGATACTTTGTCTGTCCAACTGGGAAGGATACCCGTTTCAGGACAGCCAAATTGTATATTTAGTTCATAATATTCTTAACAAAGGAATGGTTTCGTTCAAGATATCACAGGAATTTGCTTCTGTCACGACAACTTTTGAGAACATTAAAACAACCTTTAATTTATGTATCTAGTAGATTAATAGATTAGTAGATTTGACTAGACACAAGTTCATTTTAAAGGCCTTACGGCGCATCTTTTTATTGTACATCAATGACCACGGCGTTCTTTGCCTACCGGCAGTTACTTCATTTTCGTAAAGTTTTGACTAAATTGAAGAATTATAGAATGTCGTTCCTAAGTATACGACTCTCGTATTGTCTGCGCTTTGTACTCATAAACACCGTACATAGTTAAAAAAACCGCAAAACACGACAATGGTTCATTTATGTGCCCGGCGCAGATTAGCACGCAATATATAATATGCTATTATTAGAGCGAACCGCGATAAGAGATAATGAAGCAGACCTGAACGAAAAACAGAAACAATGGTAAAGTTCCGACAAAAGTTACAAAAGTAAGGGGAAACAAGAAGCCAAAACAAAGCTGCCTGCAAGCTTTTAGCCCCGGGCGACTGTCGATGAATTTACCGAACTGCCCTTAGGTTTAGGTATACACAATAAGGGCAAGTGGACGTGTATCAATTACCAAAGTAATAAAATCCTCATAGCGGCGTGTCCAAATACATCAAGTCCTTTATTGTATTAATAACCCCATGAAAATGTAATCATCCAATGAACGGGCCGGGACGATTATAGAGAGAAAACAACACGAGCGTCCACACCGAGAGGAATAAACCTAAAGCACAATAATTATATTTTGTAAATATATCATTTTAACATAATAAAATATGAAAACATAATTACATGATACGATCGCGCATTACATTACGAGGGAGTAATTTATTATGAAACATTCATAATGAATACAGAGTCACAATTATATTTCCACAGTAAAAACAGTAAATGTGTTGATAAAAAAGTTAACTTTTCCGGCTTCGCTCAGGGAGTTGATACGAGATTGAACTGACGTTCAACCCACGATGGATCTTACGTAGGTACCCGTACCAATTACCAATGGGTAGCCCCACCCATACAAAAAAAGGTTCGAAAATTCGAATGGTCCACAGCGATCCAGAACATTCCACAACATTCGAGAGTGTTCTGGAAAGTACCACAATGATCTGGGATGTTTTGCGATGTTATCGAACGTTCCAGACTATACCCCAACATTCCAGAATGTTCCGGGATGTTCTGGAATGTTGTGGAATGCTTTCGAATGTTCTGAACTTTTCTAGAAATTTCTAGAGGGTGAAACTTCCAGCCCTTATATCTTCAAAAGCACGTCATTCAGGTAAAAACGGGAACCTTCTTCACGGATGGGGATAGAGGGCTACCACACCATATAGCTCCCGTGATCGTACCGGGATTCGTTTCTGAGTTTTAGCGGGACGCACACAATTGTTTACTTTATTTTATAATATACTAGCAGACCCGGCCACGCGTTGCTGTGGCTAACGAAACACAACGCCATTACCCAACCTTTATAACCAACGCCATCTGTTAATTTGCATACATATCAAATCCACACCGCCCTTTATATATTATACATTTCAACCAATTTACACAAAACCTTGACAAATTATATATATACCCAAACCTTCCTCATGAATCAGCCATCTATTGGTGAAAACCGCATGAAAATCCGTTGTGTAGTTTAAAAGATCTAATCGTACAGACAGCGGGAGCGACTTTGCTGTATACTATGTAAAGATATATTGATTATGATTTATAAGTTATGAGTTAAGAGATATGAACCGTAATGTATAATATTTAAATGCGTATACGTTCACTTACATATTTTGTTTATGGGTGTCTGTTTTAACGGTTGCTAGAGTAAAAGTAAGAGTAAAAGAAATTGCTGCAGTTATAAATCACAAAAATGCATTTTCCGTGCTAGTTGGTTGGATACAGGAAATTATAACAATACGTATAACAAAACGCGAAAAGAACCACAAATTATGGGGAAATAGGTAACGACAAGGGGCGCACAGTGATTCGTTTCATACAAGCTAGACGCTAATAAGTCATTTTTGAATTCCCAAACAATGACGTCATGGCGACATTACCAGATAGACAGGATAATAAATGCATGCTTAATCGGGGTGATTAGTGCACGCATTGACTCATACCAGAGGCTTAAAGTCGAATAAAGTGTTTTGAAATTATCATTTGCATTTATTCGCTCGTCGTGGCTCGACGTTTAAAATTGTGTACTAAGTTTGAAAAGTGTTTTTTTTTCGGTTCTGTAAAATGGAGGCTACTTTGAAAGGTATGTTTTAAAGTTTTTTCTTAATACTTTAGAGTAAATAATTTTAATTAAAGGAAAACAATCACTTTGTTTGTAACCACGATTTATTGATTTAATTTTTATTTACCGACCGGTTTCGCTTAATACAAGCATCTTCAGGGTATAAATTAAAACTGATGAAAAAATAAAAATTAAATCAAATAAAAATTAAATCAATAAATCTTGGTTACAAACAAAGTGATTGTTTTCCTTTAATTAATATGTCAAACCACAAAGTGACTGCTTTCTACCAAAATATAAATAATTTTAGTTGTTTTTTAAATAATAAATAAGTTATGTGTTTTTTTTGGCCTAAAAAAATTAAAATTCTAACTTCTCGAGAATAAATCTCAGAAAGTATATCAAAATCGCACGATAATTTTCTTTTTTTTAAAATAGTGCAACTAATATTTTATTCATATCAGTTTCGATATTATCCAGCACGAATCTACATTATTATTATTTTTTCATTTTACAGGAACCACAAACGAGATTTCCGGGCTAGAATGGTTCGTGACATGGAAGAGTTTATCGAAGAAAGAAAGGCTTGAGGGAATTTTTAACAAAATTTTAAGTTTGAACTTGATAAGCTCAGTGCAAGTGGTGAAAAAAGTTTAAAAACCAAATAAGGCTTATATCTTTGAATATAAGCCTTAATTTGACCGTAATTTTAGCAATTTATTAAACTCAAAATACACTTTTTTACTTTTTACATACAATTGTTTTATTATAAACCTCAAATACTCTATTAACACATTATTTAAAAATTGTTAAAAAAAAAAAAAAAAAAAAAACATATTTGTAAAAAGCATTAACTTTGTGGCTCGCCATAATTTACAATAAAAAACACATACATTTGTTTAAGACCACTTTTATTTTAAACACTACCGGTTTCAGAAGCACCCTTCCTTCGTCAGGAGAATATTATAACAGTTATAAAAGTGGTCTTAAAGTAGAGTGTTTAAAATAAAAGTGGTCTTATAAGGGTTATAATATTCTCCTGACGACGGAAGGGTGCTTCTGAAATCGGTAGAGTGTCTAAAATAAAAGTGGTCTTAAACAAATTTATGTGTTTTTTATTGTAATAAAACGATAGGAAAAAATATATATTAATCATTTTTAACACGAATTTTCAAAAAATTTGTGTTGACTACACATCAATAGAGGGTTAAAAATAATTTAATCATGCGTAAGAGTTTTTAGCGTCTAGCATGTGTGAAACGAATCACTGTGGGGCGTTTCGAGCCGTGTGTTGTTGCTTCATTCAATCAGAATTAGAAGAAAGTTTTGCCCCAGTTTATAGAAATATTATATCCTCCTAATAATATACCCCTTTTCAATCTTTGCAATTTCACTGACTGACCTACTCAAAAATTTCATCATTCTTTCAACATATTTATTCTAAGGAGACATACCAATTTTCTTTATTTTTGAATTCTCCGGCGTTGCTCGGGCTTTAAACGTTTTTCAAAATCAGAGTTAGACAGTAATCTTTGAACAATAATTTATTGTCTTTAGTGGATGTCTGTAGGTTTTATTTTTGTCTCATTTTTTTTGTTAGGTTAAATTTTAGTATACATTTTGTTGGGGGGTGTTTAGTGCATAGGATATTTTGTCGGGGATATTTTGTCGTAGGATGAAAACGCGCATTATAATAATAATAATAATAATAACGTAGTATTTATATAGCGCAGTTTTGTGATGTTTCACTTCAAGTGCGCTTAATTATAATAAACTTAAAATTAACCTACAGTGTTCCTTACGAGTCCTTAAAAAATTAATTAAATAATGTGAAATAACGAATATACAAAAATATACAAAGCAATTCCTAAAGAACAATATTAACAACAATAGTGAGTGCTGTTTTGGCACAGGACAATATATAATGATAAACCATTCAACAAGAATCATTTAAACTAAATTATATAGAACAGGAGGCAGTTAACATTTAGAAATAATACAAATTCAGAGTGCACACAAAACTATAGTAAGGAGGTAATCGAAACCAAACAATTACCAGAAACTTGAGGAACATGGCTTATTAAAGTATATTGAAAAGGAGTTAAAATTCATGAAAGGTATGATTTTTTAAATAAGTTTGTTTTTAAAGCTCTTTTGAATTCAGCCAAGTTCTGGATATTAGTAAGAGCTGAGGGAAGTTTGTTCCAAATGAGCGGGCCAGTTACACGAAAAGATCAATCATAGTAAACGGCTCGATTTGACCTAGAAAGTTCGATTAAACGATTAGTAACATCTCGATCTGCTGACCTTAGAGTAAGCTGCCTATCGCTTAAGTTTTGTCGGACACATAGTTCCGATATATAGGCTGGCGCCATTCCTTGCAATGCTTTGAAGGTCATTAAGCAGATCTTGAACTCTATTCTTTCAGGGCATCGAAGCCAATGAAGATCCTTTAGAAGCGGGGTTATACGGCAATACTTAGATTCACCAAAAATCATTCTCGCCGCAGCATTAAAAACGGACTGGATTCTATTGAATTGTTTTTTAGGCAAGCCAGCATACGCACTATTACAATAGTCCATACGTGAGACAACGAACGAATTTATGAGTGACTTTGCTCCATCAGAGGGAAGGCAACGCCTGATTGATTTTATCTGCCTTAGATGGAAAAAGCCTGAACTCACAGATTTTGAAATTTGTGATTCTAGAGAAAGACTATTGTCTATAGTGAAACCTAGAAACTTTATTTCTGTAGAAGGAATTATATCTGTGCCCTGAATATGGATTGGATTAGAGTCGATGAGGGCTTGCCTTCCAGGAGAAGCTATCCAAATAAATTCCGTCTTGGTCGGATTAAGTTTGAGTTTATTGACAGACATCCAACTTGAGACTGTGTTAATGAAACTAACCACCTCGTTTTTAAGGACGTCTTTTTCATCCGGGGAACAAAACTTGAAAATGAAACGATCGTCTGCATAGCCTTGTGATTCAAAGCCAGCTGATTGAATTAGTTTCTCGAGGCGATTCGTATAGAGAATGAAAAGAATGGGACCCAAGACAGAACCCTGGGGAACTCCACATTCTATGGGAGTTTCAGGTGAAGTACAATTATTGAAAATTACTGAGGCTACTCGTCCAGACAGGTATTACCTTTTACTATTGACTACTAGCCGACCCTAGAGATGGCGCATCTAGGTCGAAAACTGAAAATAGATGTATTATAGTAAAAAAAACTTTTTTCGGGTTGATTTTTTAAATAACATAACGAGCGCGGCCGCACATTCCTAAAAGATGTCCCATCGAGCCGTAATAGCCTGCTGCGCCGCGCCGGTAGACACCCGCTACCCGCTACTCTCTACCCGCTCACTATAGTGCTCACTGCTCAGTGCTCAGCCGCCCTTCCCAGATTTCATGCCTTTTAGAATGGAAGGATATTATGTTTAAAAATGCAAAGAGTTTATGAAAACGACTGACTCCGGTTAGCCTTGTAACAAAGAAAATAATTTTCATAACTCACGTCGCCCGCTTTGTTCTCCTTGTGTGTCTAATTAACTTTTAGCGGACTGTGTTTCCATATTTTTTCCCCGTGGCGTGCGAGGGAGGGGTTTTTGCTTGATTGCTAATCTTTCCAACCCTTTTTGTAATCACCTGAATGCGGGAGTACCTTTGAATTACACGTTTGGGGTGTTTTTAGTATCTCATTTGAATGGGAAGTGAAGATCCCAGATAGCGGTTGATAGAATGTACATCTAAATGTTCATTACTTTTTTTTTATTTCAAGCAATAAATATAAACATTTTTAAATACATAAAATAAAGCCTCTAAGAGTTGTGTAGAATAAATGAAATTTGGTCAGACATTTTAAAAGTGGTTGGTTTTTTTTAATTCGAAAGATTAACAAAATCCACATAATTTATACCTACATATTATAACAAAAGCAAACAAGAAAATAATAAATATCACCCATTAATAATCTTAATATATAAAACAAAGTCGGATTAGTTACACCATTTGTAACTCAAGAAAGACTGGTCCGATTTTTATGATCTTTGAATAGCAGAATAGCTATTAAACCATTCGAAAAATCACGAAAAAAAGTTATGAAGAAAATTCTTTTCCTCATACATTTTATATGGAACGAATTCTCATCTTTAGAAAGAGCTGCAGGAATATTGTAATAAGTATAATATTGAGTTGTGAGTGAATTCCAAAAATTCAAAAACGCCAAATGTCAATGCGCTGATTGTTTTGCTTTTGTTCTTAAACATATAATGCTGCCCCTCTTTCTTACACACTAAATGTGAACAGTTCAAAAAAAAAACAAAGGGCGAACGTATGTCTGCACCTCTCCACAGGAAAAATACAATAATCATAATAAATCTCCCTCACACGTGTAAAGAAAATCAAACGCAATTTACGTAAGTAAGTGGAAAAGTAAAAAAAAAACAAAAAAATATAAATCCGCACACAACGCCATCTCTGATACTGACAAAAACAATTGCGCATCGATAATTGCTTCATTGTGTAATTTTAATTAAAAAAACTGAATTTAATTCAGTTAATAAGATAACGCAACAGTTATCGATTCTGAGGCGGTACGAAGTTCTCCAGGTCAGCTAGTTATTAATATAATAATTGAGAGAACTGCTAACTCGTGCCCTTATGTTATGTAAAATAATAGTAAGGAAAACACCAAATAAAATACAACCTACACGTGCGTAACTTACAGCAGTGCTCCTCAAACTAGAGGGCCTTGAAGCCATTGCCAGGGAGCCCAAATATCCGATTTTTTTCGAAATTATTGCCAGCAATTGTGCTAAAAAAAGTTTACGTATATGGTTTTGCTTTATTGATAAGGTCAATAAGAACATAGTATAGTGTTCTTTTCGAAGTGTACAATTATGGTATTGCCAGTTACAAAAACAAGCCAAAAAATCAAATGCTTTTTTCATAAAACACACACAATCTTCATATAATTCGAAAAGAAAGTTTTTCTTTTTTACATTAGCTCCACACAGGAGGCCCTGAGGAAAATAATTCCCCTCAGGGACCAGTAGTAACGGACGTATGAATCCATCCCCCCGCTGCAGTGCAAGGCTATGTTCCGAGAGGGTACGGCTGGAGAAGTCAAAGGGACTACATCAAAAATTCTCTCCTGATCCGGCCTGCCACGCAGCTGGTGGGCAGACGCATCTGCCGCCAAGAGCCGGACAAACCTCACCCCATGAACTCGGACACCCCTGCTAAGTCACCAAACTTAGCTAACCACTTGGGGTGACCTATGGCAGAGATGTTGGTTATCCAATAAATGGTTCCCGGGGCGGCGGTACCCATATTCGCCTCCCCAATTGGTGGGGTAAACATTTAACATTAATTACATATTTACCTATTCGTTAATATTTTTACCGTAGCAAAAATCATATGATATTATCGTTACAAAATTATAAATTTTATAAAATTAAGTCACTTCGTAACACTTCGAATTCAAAATTGAAATGTAAACGTAAAAAAATGCGACATCCAATTATCGGAAATTTAAGAACACTTTAAAAATGCATACATATATTAATATATCTCTCTTTAATTTTTGTGAAATCATTAAACTTTTTTTTTGTTTAATATTTGTAAAATGTAACTAATATTTTTTCGGAGACAATTTTTTGTTCTATATATTTATAATTATTTCTTCAGACATACAGTGAGGTTCCGTCAATTACAGACGTATGGTCACCCGTCACAGCACCCATCAATAATATAAGAAGCAAGTTACGACGTACGTTCCTTTCGAATGCTCCATGATGACGTGGATACAAACTTTGCTTGGTTATAATTCATGTATTTAACTTTTTTTTTTAAATCATAAATTATTAAATCAAATATTAAAACATGGTAATTAATGGAATTAAATTTAAATTTAACTTTAAGTAATTATTCAGAGAAGGTAAATAAAACTGGTCACAATTTCTTTTTTTTTGTGTTCGTAATTAGAAAAGTTAGATAAGCGCTGGTTAAGAGATGAGATCACTGTCTCTTGGGATTGCTATTTATCAAGCCGAGTTCCAAAAACAACAATTTTTCGCAAGTGTTATCACCGCAAGGAGCAGGAAGGTACGCACCGCGCGTGCCTGGTGCCTGCCAAGGAGCGCAATTAGCGTCCCAGAGTTCGCACTCAGACTCAGAGCGGGATACTGTGAAAGTGTTGAGTGCCGAGTTTCCATCAGATAGTGCCGTTACTCTAACTCTTGGAAGGAGTTGTACGAGTAAAGTATACGCCGTAGAAGATGCGTGGCTTCGTTGGGAGTTGAGCAAACTGCGGTGGCTAGTCGTTTTTCAGAGGTTGTTGACAGCTGAATCTCTTTTACAACCGTGTAAAAACGGTTTAACCCACACCGTGTATGGTTTATTATTTTTACTTTACATATAAAGCAGAAATTTTAGGAAATTTCAGCACAAAAATGGAAATGAAATTTGCTGAGCTTTTGGTTGTGATTTTTCTAGGTCAACTATTTTCATTTCTAGAGTCATTTCCAAATATTCAGTTCTAGAGTAATTTCCATCGTAAATATAAAACTTTTTTTCCACTTTATTTATTTGTGACCGTAACCGATTTCAGCTTGTTAAGGCCATCTTCAGACTGGTGCGATTGTGTTTTAATCTACGGTTTACATACATAACTTATGGGGGAGGGAAGTGGTCTACAAGGATTTTATTCAAATTATATGGCTTATATAATACTTGTAGCCCACCCCCTCCCCCTTCCCCATATTTTATGTAAATAAACCGTAGATTAAGAAACAATTGTACCGGTCTACGATGGCGTTAACATGCTGAAACCGGTTATGGATAATGGAGACGAATAAATTAAGTAGAAAAAAGTTTTGTATTTGTTTAAATCCACCACGAATTGTCAGTATCAAACATAGAAATATTAATAAGCTAGAGTAGATAGGTATGTTAGTGAAAAAGAGATAAGATGCTCCGAAAACAAGAACTTCTGCCTATCAGAATGCACCATTAAGCAGAGCGACTCAACTGCTTCACGACTCTGCATTGAGCATCGACATCTTCAATGTCACCTACAGAGAATTCAGTAACAATCTCTTAAAAATACGTCACAACATAGTTAAACTGCCCCCATGCACTTTTTTTTTTAAATTTCTAATCTTCTCCATAATTTTTTGGTGTCTAACTGTTTTATGGAGACTCTCAATAAAACAAATAAATAAGTCAATAAATATCTGAAAGGAGAGAGGAAAAGCTGGTTAAGCCGAGTAGTAATTACTAATTAAGTAAGTTAGTAAACATATATGTACACATACTTAATATAATTTAATACGTTGATTCAAAAAGTAATGTTACATCATTTCCAAAAAAAATGTTACAAATAATTTTATGTAATATATTATGTTTAATTTAAGATGTCTCTGTTTCATCAAATTTTCAATATTACTAGATTCCTGTTTTGTCATAACCCCTATAACCATAACCATAGTTACCATTTTCCTCCATATAATAGAGTCTGTGGATTTGTTTTATCACCTCCACCATTCTTTCTTTGTTTTTCAAAAGGTACTAAATTTTATCTATTCAAATTTGGTTCCTCGTGGAACTACAGCTTGCGACCGAAGCGTCCTGCTGTTTTTCTTTTATTATTATAAATGGATTGAATAAAATATGTGTTTGACACACAGTGCCCTTTATTTGACATAATGTATAAGATGTATTAATTAAGCTGAGCTGTTGTATATGCACGATATAATTACAGATCTTGAATAACTAAAATTAATCGCAGACCACAACTAACGCAGACCACAACAAAGCAATAAGATTTTAAGGAAGACTTTAAATTATTAATTATCAATATTATCCGTAGTGGCCATGAGACAGGGGAGAGTAAGTCTATGTGACACACAGCAGTAAGACGCGTAAGCCGGCTAACAGAAATTATTTCTACCTCTCGAATATTGGGTCTTAATTTTGGTTACACACCACACCTTACCATCACAACGGTTCGAGTTTCTAACCTTGTAAGGCGTTCGGTCCAATGCCCCGGGGAAGGGCCGTGCATTAGCCCGCCCCCGCCTCGGAGCAAGGCCGCCCCCGCCCTGGGCCCAGCCCTGCCCTCACTATTCTCAGTAACTCAATACGGTTGGATCTAATTGAGAGACGAAGTTTAATCCCTGTCAGCCGTAACTTTCTGTCCCGGGCACTGAACAAAATCTTACCGCGGTTGGTCGGTTAAGTGGCCATTTAAAATTTAAAAAAAACAATTAGTTAGTGTTGACAGTGGTTAAATACAAAACCTTTTCATATAAGTGATCAAATATTGACAAGAAGTAAATGCATTAAATATGTACATCGGTTGTAGAAATAAGAGCATAAATTTGTTGACAGATGTCATTTGTTTCTAATGTCCCGTTTCTCCATCAACAGCCCGGAGCCTATGACCATCACCAATTTCAGTATGTCATAAAAGGCTTAAGGAAGTGGATAAAGGGAGGAGAAGTGTAAAGAAGAATATGTGATCCTGAAATTTTAACGATTCGGAAACGTTCTCAGGGTGAAGCACGCTGTAATGTAAAAGCGTTTTTGATTCGAACGCTTATAAAAATACTGCGAGTAGAACACAAATTTGTCTTTGAAATAAATAAGTAGTTTTTTTTTAACCAGCCAGGAAAAAAAATAAAACATCAGATTCATAAGAACTGCTTTAAGGGAGGGGGGGGGATAAGGTAAATTTTTTTTTTCAACAAGTCGAGAGTATTGATTCAAAATTTCAAGTAAATCAAAGCAAAACTAACGAAGATACAGCGTTTAAGCGACCGGCCCTCATGCTCGATTCGAATATATTTCGAGATAAAAAAAAGCTTTAAGAGGGCATTACCAGAGAAAGCCTGAAATACGTCATTTTCAAAAAAGTTTTTAGACGTATTGACTCTTTTCCACAAAAAATTATAAATGGATTTCGAAAGATTGTTCTTTTATCTAGCATTCGTATGTAATAAATTTTTAGAATTTTTTTTAATTTTTAGTATAATAAGGTTATTCCATAGGTCGTTGGCAGATTTGTTATATTTTCAAAAAAGTTTTTGTATTATACCACACCCATTTCAAATAATGTAATCATGCAGTAAAATAAATCAATACATTATCTAGCAAAGTTATGTATTAGAATTTTAATTTTAGTTTCAATAAAATCATTAAAAAATATGTACGTACATGTGTTTCTTGACGAAAATTGGTCCATTTGTGTATTTATTTGCGCACTTACAAACTAATATATTTCAGATTTTTTTAACATTCTTATTAAATTTAGACATTATTGAAAAATGATAAATACTTATAATCAAAAAATAACTACAAAAAGTACACTATTTTAATAGTTTTATCATCACGCCTTTCAGCATTTTTGGATGAAGGTATAAATTAAAGCTAATTTGGATTGAAACAAATTCGATATTGAGTTATAATTTAAAAAAGCTGGTACGGAGAATAATTAATCTTTCTCATTGTAACCGTCCTGCACGATCGGAAGAACAACTTTCGACGAAATGTGGATTTTCGTCCGCTGGCTGGTTAAACGCTCTTAAATCGATTTTCTCGCAAACAACATTTTTGAAGTTCGTGAACATCATAACTCAAAATCTACTTAACCAATCCTTTTGAAATTTTGTACACTATGTATTTCTACACAAAAAACAACAGGAAGTCAGGGAAATTTTTTTTTTATCATTTTTTTCATTTTACAATAACAAATTCACCGAAATTTTTTGCGAAAATCGCGTTTCTCACTAAAAAATGCTGCCGAAAAAAAAAATCGAAAAAAAAATTCCTCTGACTACCTCGGAAAACACATCACCTCTTAAACACTTTTCGACTTTTTATCTCAGATGATCCGGTAACGAGTTATGGAGTTCACCGCATAACAACTTTTTTTCGAAGCGCCACCGGAGATTCGCTCTTACAGACTTATTTATTGATATTTTTAAGTGATTTTTTTTTAAAGATACTTCTGATGTTATACTATAACTTGTACGTGAAATAAATAAACCAACATTTTTCATATCTCCAAAAAAATCATGAAAATATGCATTTTTTTCGTCTTTAAAACCTTAACGTAAAATGATCGTAAAATATATGAATGTGTGTGCCTGAATTCTCAAAAAAAAATCACACTCTCTGGCGATGTGTTTTCTTGAATAAATCAAAACAGGCGGCTGGTATTAAACCTTATCTACAAAAGTAGAGTTGGTGGTGAGACGTTGTGCATCGCCTTAAGAATTTTCGAGTGACATGTGGTGGTAACTCTCGATCGAAACTGTGAATTACTATTTGTTTTACCGCCGTTTTAGCTCTACCACGAATCGAACAACCAGGCCAAAATGAAAACTCATTACAAAATGAAAACTCATTACAAAATGAAAACGACTCATTCTCATGTTCCTTCTAGCGGTGTAAGTGAATTCATTGCATAGAAATGTTTTCATAAATATAAAGTGCACATTACCGCAGCTATCGTAATATTTGTTTTAATATTAATTTGGTGGCGAAAGAAAGAAAATTGTAAAGGTTTTACATAAATAATTTTGCAGAGAAGCAGTGTAAGGATTTTGTTGATTTTTAACAAGGTTCGTGATTTCATCATAAACTCCAACTCTTATCAACTAAATCTCTCAAAAAGAAAACTGCAACAAGCTTTTGAAACTAGGGCAAATAAAAATGAGATCACACGATGCAATGTTGGTAGCAGGAACCGCACATGTTGCAGAAGGAAGCGAATAAACGGTTAGGTTTAATCCAACAGCAAAATTTTTATTTCCGTGGCGTTTGGATAACGGTTTCGGGGATGAGGATTAAAAGACCGAACATCCAAGTTTATGTCCGCGTGGCACAATAATACGGGAATGTTTGGGCAGTAAGTAAAATGTGGCAAAGTCACAGCTTACGCTGCACAGTGGGCTGAAAATCGCCTTTCATAGACATAGAGACTTGAATTTTCAAGGGTCTTTTTTTGGCTAGAAATGGATTTTGCTGATCATCACTATGCTATAAAATTTCGTATGAAGCAATTGCGTGTACAAATGAAGGAGTTATCATTTTGTTAAGAAAAATTTGTATGGCACTGACATTAAAAATGAGGATATCTCTGGAATCATAAGGTTGGCCATTCCATCCTTACACACAGATATACTACTATTTATTTGTATTTTTTGACATACTTCGTATTGTGGCGCAACTTGCGATTTTTAAAAAAAAAAACCTTCAAAATTGAAAAAAAAACTTTTTTATATTGATGATTCATTTTAATGCTTAATTGCATTATCATCCTCTTCTACAATATTTATCATGATTACTGATTAATAATCAATGTTGAAGCACCCATTTTCGTACATTACTTCGGCCAGAACTGTCAAATATGCCAATGATGCCAATATGGCGGAGTACATCTAGAGTAACTATCGGTTTTCGGAAAGTAAGTACAAAAGTTAAAAATAACGTACAACAAGCAGTCATATTGATTGAAAAACGTATTTTGGTAAAATTTAACTATAGTAACGGCCTTTTGTTTTTAACTTTAAAAGTAAAAGTTAAACAAAAGGCCGTTACTATAGTAAAATTTAAATTTAGTAAAATTTAACTATAGTAACGGCCTTTTGTTTTTAACTTTAAAAGTAAAAGTTAAACAAAAGGCAGCTAAACAGATCATCAGAATCCATTTCCAGCAAAAATAATACCCTTGAAAATTCAAGTCTCTATGTCCATGAAAGGCGATTTTCAGCCCACAGCGCTGTACCCATTAGCCATTCAGAATTAATTCTTATTTACTTTCAATACTGTCTGGATTCTGGAATACAGCAGCTGATTGGACGAATGCAGACTTCTCAAATATAATTAGTTCAACATAAGCGATGTTCGCAGTTAGAACGGTAAATTTCTGACTGTTAATTGTTTCTTTCAACAGACACTCCCACCTATTTCTGTGAAGATTTCACACTTCTTTCATGGCATTAATTAATGATAAACTAACGAACTATCACACCATTTTTCCAAATGATAGGCAGAGATGCTGGAATACCAAAAAACTCTGTCTTTGCACATACTGATACAGGGATTGCTTCATTCACATTCACTAATGTATACAATATGCTTACATTTTGCGTAAGCTATGTTAAGATACAGGATTTGAATACCCAGGTTCTCACGAAAAGGAAGAGAAAGATGGAGTATGGAGAAATGGAACTAAGTAGTACAAAGTAACCTTGATGCCAGATACGTTTTTAGATTTACACGGCCAAAAGTATTGTCGTTATTTGTTTTTGGGGTGTTATGCCGTGTTGCGCTACCTCCTTATTTAGCCATATTACACATCTGCCGGATCTGCCCTGATGACGGACACTGCAACACTGTCCAAAACATTGGCTAAAGAAGGAGGTAGCGCAACACGGCATTACACCCCAAAAACAAATAACGAAAAAAAACCTTGATGCCATTTACATGATGGAACACCACACAATGCTGAACGGCATATTCATTTTATTCGGACTATTCCAAAACTTACTCGTACTCTATTGTAGACGTGGGCAAAATTGAATGACCGAATTAAATGAATAAATTCAATCTTGTGACACACTCAATCTAATTCTCAATTTCAAAAGGAATTGATTCTTCATTCCTTATCTTTGGCCTTGCATCCTACGATTTTTAATGACACCATACATTTTTAATTTCCGTTTATTTTACTGTTAAATTATTTCAATGAATAATGTGTTCTGTAAACGATTTAAATATTATATTGTTTCATAGGTATTTAAATATTATTAAACGGGCCGCGCGCCGCGAAGTGGTCGACGGACGGTATTGTGAACGACTCACCTATTACGATTGTATTCCGCTACCGCCGTGCCGCCATTCTAAAAACACCCGAACATCATCAAAGTCCATGTCCCAAAATGGCCAAAACGCGACCGCGATTCATCCGGGTTGCCCGAGCATCTCTTTCACGCAATGAATTAATCATTCATCCTAATCAATAGTCCTGAGATTGTCATAAGGTCCCCGCCGTCCCAGGTCCGTGTTCAATGTCCGCGTCCCAGGTATCTAGTCTGTCGAAATCGAGATTGTCCGATTCCGACAGACAGAGGAATTAAAACAAAAGTCTTTTTCACTTGTGACGTCATGGTCTTTTGTAAATCTCAGACCTCAGAATCTCAGACCACGTCAATGTCACGATATGTCCCAAACGCATCCCAGTCCTAGGTCCGCAGCTCGCGAGTAAATCAAGTCACTGCTAGGTAAGACACAAAACATTAGTCAAAAGTTACTAATTCATTCCGCAATGCCAGCCCTTAATCTGTCCGCGCGGTTCATTTATTCCCCCGCGCGCCAAGCCGTCAATTTCATTACATAGTTAGTCGAAAACTTTCGACTTTGAATCTGAACATCAGCAGTGAGAAGCTAAAATGATGCTTATCTGTTTTTTGGTACGTACGGAAGATATTGTACCTACCTACTTTTAGACGTAGATCTTGGGTCGATATAATATGTAAATTTGCAGATATTATAAGGCCAATTAGCTGTGGTTAGCTGTCATAAAATACTCATCTTAATGTTAAATGTATGTTTATATTAGATCACGTGAAATGGAACAAAATTATAAGTTTAATAAATAAAATAAAATCAATAAAATTTTAAGGGTGAAACGAAAACTTGTATAATTTTAAGATATAATTGCTAACAATAAATACATTTTACATACGAAAAATTACGACACTAAAAAAAGACAAACAATATAGGATTTAAATGTTCGGTCTCCTCTTTGTGTGGTGTTTCGTAGCCTATTGGTCTCCTCTTTGTGCGGTGCTTCATAGCCTCCCCACTCATTGTGATTTGAAAACCGATGAAACGAAAAAGTGACACTAAAAAGAGTCAAACACATTAATCTATAGGTTTTAGCGAGATAATCAGGTCTCCTCTTTGTGCGATGCTTAGGTAGCCTATCAGTCTCCTCTTTCGCGGTACTCCGGGTACTCCGTGGCCTCCCGGTCTCGTGTGCGGTGTTAGCCTCCCCATTCATTTAATTTTCAATTATTATTATTATTTTTTTTTTTTTTTTTCTCTTTTTTTTTGGGATTTAATTGAATTAAAGGAATGAATTAAAGGAATCAATTCAAAAGGCCATGGGAATCAGACTGAATCGATTCACTCCTGGGAATCATTCTGCCCACGTCTACTCTATTGTACGACTTACGCGAGTATTCGAATGCAATATTTTGATACGTACCTATTCCTAATATTTTTAGTATGAATACTCCACAAGTAAACTTCTCTTCATTATTTAGCTACCTACGCCAATTCCGACGTCCGTTTATTATGTAAATCGAGATTGCGGAATTTACAAATACAGTTTTCCGACCTTCCTTTGTTGATAAACACTACGAGATCTCTCAGCTGAATTGTAAAAACAACAGATGATAAGAAAGGAATTCATTTCGAAAGATCAAAGAAATAAATCTTCACAGTTCTATTGCAGCTGGGAAACACTCGACAGTAAAAATAATGAAGAAATATAACTGACTTCCAATTCAATGAGTTAAGATAAAGCAAGATGCAAAGCAAACCCTTCAGATTTGTTTGTTTCTACACCACTCGGTTTTATTCTTGTCTCAGAACAGACCAGTGTTTTGCGTTGGTTTTACTCAAACTTGCATAAATAATCTTGGAAACATCTTGGGGCTTAATTCTCCAATCCAGATCGCCATACATTGGTCGACTTTGTTATTCTCGAATCTCGTCGAAGGTACATACTTAGACGCCAAGTGTCAAAAGTCATTCCATTCGAACAACTAGTGGGTCGAATCAGTCGACACCTAAGAGTATGGATACTAGAGAGACGGCATGTAAAGTGTGCCCCACTGCCCAAAGCATGCCTTTTCAAAAATTTTACCGAACGGTTTTTAGATGGCTGACATTGGCTTTTACACCTCGGTCGCGCATAGAGCTCCCAGAAAAACGTTCATAAAACATAGAAAAATGGTCCACTGTGCCGTAAAATTGTGTAAAAGTAGTTCTATGAAGACCTTTAAGAAAAAAGACGGTCTTACCTTTCACATGTAAATGTTTAAACATAGCTTAAATATACATTTTGTAATTTTCGGCGTGTTCATTTCAACCGCCATCGCCATGAGCCCGATGTTATCACGTGAACTCCGACTGCCAATGGGCCGAATCAGTCAACTTAAATTATAATAATTAAAAATTACCAAAAAACTTTTATGTTTTTATTAATCATGTCATAGGTATATGTTTTTTTATCATTTAGCTTATTCATTTTTAAAAATTTTTACTTTGTCTTTTTTGCACTGTTATTTTTAGATTTTCTTCCTACTAATTTACCACTCCTTTTACATATGTTTACAACGTTAATTCAAAGTTTATAATCACTGTATTGTTATGTAAAAGTCACATTGACATGCCCTCGTGGCTGAGGGGTAAAGCTCTTGACTAGCAATCCGGAGGTCGCGGGTTCAAATCCCGAAATAAATTTTATTCGATTGATCTGTGTTTTCAACATTTTATAATTAAAAACATTATAAAATATATTCCCGGCACGGTCCAGGTGGAAGACATTCTCAGTATCGCTCTGGCGTAGGTAAGACCACCATTCAGAATTGAAATGTTGCTTGAAATTGATTTAGCCGTGTTTGTCGACTAGATCTGAATAGCCGGGTACTTCTCCAGCTTTCTCTCCACCATTTATTTCCCCTCGCCATTTACCTTCAGCCTCACAACGTACATGCTACAGACGGAAGCAGTTGGGATTCTTGTGATATATTATATGGTATATCTCTACATATTATAAAACAAAGTTATTCGCCGCGTCTGTCTGTCTATCTATTCGCGATAAACTCAAAAACTACCCCAACGGATTTTCATGCGGTTTTCACCAATAGATAGAGTGATTCATGAGAAAGGTTTAGATATATAATTTGTCAAGGTTTTGTGTAAATTTATTGAAACATATAATATATCTCCTTAAGCGGCAGCGGGCAGCGGGCAATGGGCTGGAAAATGGGCGGTGTGGATTTAATTTAACAGATGGCGTTGGTTATAAAGGTTGGGTAATGGCGTGGAATTTTTTTACGTTAGCCACAGCAACGTGTGGCCGGATCTGCTAGTATAATATAATATGTACATTATTTGTAAATAAATTAATTATGAAATAACACAATTTAATCAAATAAAATTTATTTTCCCACGCAAATAAGTCAAGCAGTGTTTGTTCCTATCACTTATTTTTTTGTTATCATTGTAAAACTGTAAATACAGTTCTTTTATAAGATTAATATCGAGCACTCCTTTCTTAAAACTCAAGCACCAGTATACATCAGAATAGAACGCACAAAAATTTTCACTGCAAGTCTGTTGATTTTATAAAATACGTATAAAAAACCATACTTACTATTTATATGATAAATTAAAATCTATTTCAAACTGATGAGTTAAGCAATGATAGCACCAAGGAATGGCGCCTTGAGTTACAGCGAGTTCATAACACTAGTTATTTTACCCACTTGCAATTGTCAAGTAAAAAGTGAGGCCGATGTATTTCGACAAGCGTTTCACAAATCTTGATTTCGCAAAAAATGAGTTAAGTACGTCCTAGTAGATAAAGGTAACTTAAAATAACTTGTACAGGGAACAATAAAAATTAAACAACACATAAGTCTCCAGTCTCCTTGTTACTACCCTTTCCTCATTTCATGACTTATTTTTCAATCTATTATATTTTATGTCCAAAATTTAAAAAAAAATTAACGAAAGCTTAAAAAATATAAAAATAATAATGATTCCCATTCACAGTTCGGCCCTTATCTCCAGAGCGCCGCCTTCCCCCCGCAAGCTAGCCACATTCCCCGTTTCTATCCCCTCCCACTAGACGGCTACAAGTTTGCGAGCTACATAGGTTTTTCGCTTATCCCCGTAATATTCCGAAAGTATTGCCGCTTCCCTTCAATCTTAGTTCCATGGTCGACACCAACAAAACTGTAGAAATTTAGTTGTATCCTAACCTAAGATCCTTTCTCGTGAGCTCTTCGAAGGACAGGCATCGAATATGTTTACAAAGTTTTTTAAGGTACCAAATAATGAATTATTTACCAGCGATGTTGGCTGTTGGCCGTTAGAGCAAGTTGAAGCAGATGCTTTGAGACAAGAGGGGAGATTATTTCGCTAATTCGACAGACGAAGATTTCTTCAGGAATTTTAGGCTTAACAAAGCAAAGTACGTTGGCTGGTAGTCACCGTATCTCCGTTCATAACACCTCCATCCCATTCTTCAACTCTAGATGTCGAAACTAAGGCGAGTATGACTTGAAATATTGATAGTTATCACATGAAAATTAACCGGTTGAGAAAATTTGACACATTTATTGGTCAAACAGCCGATTATCGTTAGAGTAAATTTGACCCTTTTAGAGGTCAGCTCGTCAGGTCTCATAAAAATCGTTATGTCTCTCTTGCTATCATGACGAGAAATGTGATCTAAGCAGTGTTAGAAAGAGAAAACACTACCTACGCTACGATTTGAGTTCCATAGATATCCGCAAAAAAAAATTATTCGGATTTATGACGTCAAACTTCCGCCAGAACAACGTAAGGTGAAAATTTTTAATGTTTGCATTCAAAATTTTAATATTTCAAAAAGAACATGCTTACTTCTTATAATACAATTTGAAAGCGTATTTAATCGCCTTTCAAAAACAGTTTTTAGTTTTTGGATACGTTCAGAAATATTCAAATTATTTTGATTTTATTGGAATGCGGAAATACTCAAGAATTGGCCGGCCATAGACATTTTTTTTATGAGCGGTATCAGTAATTTAATCTCAAATCTACATTAATGTATTGCAATGTCGTTTTGCAGATTTTTTCGGGTTCCTATATACCCGCAAACCATTTCAAAGAAAGCGCGGTCGCAATTTCGAATTCACACCATAGAAACGTCAAAACCTTCAGAAACAAAGACAGGGCTGCCAATATAATCATAGTCAGTAGACGGCGCATAAAGAATAACACGTGATCGCCATTGGAGAATTTCGCCCCTGACGCCGGGTGCTGGATAAAAATATTTACAATAGCCGCCATTCGAAAGCGAAACAACCGGTCTAAGAAAGACTATAAAAGAGGAATAGCCATTACCGAGGGGAATAAATGCGAAAAGGTTCAAATCTTGAAATCAATTGGACGTGAAGAATAAGGGAAGACCCTCGATAAATGACAGTTTATTCTCCAAACAATTCGTTTACAGGCCACGGATGTGACTGTTCAACACGAATACAACAGGCCCACCCTTTCACAACGATTATTGGACACGTTCAGCGTTCGGCGCAAGGTTAACCGCTCAATTCCAAGACTTGAGCTAAACAAAAATTGCTGAAATTTAAATACTTTATGAAAAAGAGTAACGAAAATACTCATGAAATAAAACCAACTGCAATCTCGAGGTGTGTTGGAGTAAAGATGAAATAATATGACTATTTTTTGTTGAAAAAATGTTGATTGTTGATGGACAGCCTTTACATTCAATGCTTCTATCTATTACGAAACTCGACATAAGTTTATAGCAAATATTATTTATTGGAGTTTTTTTTTAAATAAACATAAGGTGGATAATGTTTTAGGTACAGTAATCCTACTAATATTATAAAGGCGAAAGTTTGTATAGATGTACGTATGTTCGTTACTCTGTCACGCAAAAACTACTGAATGGATTTTAATGGAACATAATATAGCTCAAATATCAAAATAACATATAGGCTATAGCTCAGAGCTCTGACATTTTGAAATTTGTATTAAAAAATTGCAATAGGTGGCACGATTAGTAAAATATCTATAATTCTTTATTCGGTTCAAATTATTATGGGAGTACTTCAAATAAATGCGGGAGGGGGGTTGGGGAGGGGGAGGGTGGAGGGGAGAGGGGGAGGGTGGAGGGGAGACGGGGAAGGGGGAGGGGTGGGGAGGGGAGGGTTGGTTGGTGGAATATATACATATACACACATATGTTTCTCTTATTCTTAATATAAACTAAATTTTAAAAAAAAAATCAAAATAACCTAACAAATAATACTTCCTCCCGTACACACAAGCATTTGCTTATTATGGGAGAACATTTTAAAAAAATATGTATATTTGTATTTAATAATTGTATTAAGTTTTTTTTATATACTTTCATTATATTTATGTATCTATTGTATGTACTGTACCAAAAAAAAAATTCAATAAAAAAAAATTTCAAAAAAATAAAAATTATATTGTAACTTTAATGAAAAAGCGACTAAATAAGTAAACTTACATTAATCGAATGCTGACTTTGGATAGATTTTTAATTTGGGAGGCGGGTATGGGTACCGCAGCCCCGGGAACCATTTATTGAATGAGAACACTCCTGTCATAGGTCATCCCAAATGGATCGCTACATTTGGTGACTTAGCAGAGTTGCCCGGCTTCACCGGGTGAGGTGTGTCCAGTTCTTGGCGGCACATAAGTTTCCCGGAACAATTGTTGGAAAGACGGTTGAGGGAGACCTTGTTACGTCTCCAGCCGGATTCTCTCGACCGATCACGTTTCACAGCAGTGGAAGGGTTGGATTCATAGTCCGTCACTCATGGACAAATTGATACCCAGATTCCTAATCACCCCTCATTTTTTTTTCCTTCCCGGAACTTCATCTCCTTCCTTATCCTAAAAATACCCTTCAGACAGCATCCCCAAAGATGACATAAGCCCCGACGGAAATTGTTTTCCTCAGGGACCCCTGTGTAAAGTTAATGTAAAAAAATCTATTGACATAGTTTGCAGACAAGTAGATACACAAGTAGATTCATATAATATTGTATAAGAGGCGTATTAAGTACCTATCTATAAAGATGTCAACAACACGGACTTTTTATACTTTGGAAGTTCATGTCTAACAAAGTAGATACTAGTAGTATTTTTCCATTCGGTACATGATTTGCTGTGCGGCGTAATCGGTATTACAAATATAATTGTATACCTTATAATAAATATAATGTGCATGAAAAATCTTGGGGTGATACCTTTTTCTTTTTAAATAAAGATATTGCCCTTTGATGAAAATAAATCTTGTTGTAATGAGAAAATAAACATTAGGGGATATGCATTAATTACGTGAGCCCAAAAGAGGGTGGGGGTCCAGCAAAATCTTACGTTACTTGAAAAGAATATACGAATTGGCCCAAATTTATCTCACCAAGGGGGGGGTCTAGATTGGAAGAAAAACTGCTCACGTAATTAATGCATGCCCCCTTTCGTGTAAGTAGTGCACGAATGTAATATTTTTTTTACAATTTGTTACAAGTTAATGATGAATTAATTATTTTAATCCTAAGAAAATAAAGTCCTTTTGAATGGACATAGATATAATATTTATATAATGTTACATATTATTAAACCGCAGCTCTTCCGCAACGAATATTATAAATTTAGAAATAATCAATAATGGAATCAGGAAGGTTAAAACAAGTTCAATACAAACAAGACCGAAAATCCAGACATGCCGAAAATTACTTATAATATGCTTAGGGAACGTACCCATACTACGTGACACGTTTAGGGGGAGGGGGGGGGGGGTTAAAAATTGCAAAAAATTGGTCACGTAGTATGGGTACGTTCCCTTAAGTATTTTGAGGTTGGAAATATTGTGTATACCTGATCATCGCACGGGTTTTTGGTTAATCACTATAATATAGCTTTTTTTTAAAAACATATCGTCAAAAACCTATTTGAACAGCGAAACATCCTGTTACTGAGGAATTTATAAAGAATTTCTATATCTAAAATCAATTCATGAGTCAGACGACCTCTAAGAAAAACATGCATAGAAACTACGTCGTTAAAAAAGAATACGATACGAATGAGATAATCGTTAAGAATTTAATATTGCACCCATAAGTGAGTGGGTATAAAGATTTCTGCCTATTATTTGTCCGCAGTGGAATCCTAATGCACCAGGTAACCGAATACGTCCTCACCATACAAGAAACATTCCAATTTAATCTGCCAAGTCGTAAAAGGTACCTAATCTGAGACGAAAAGAAAAATTAAAATATGGAGGCATTCTTAAGCTTTTTACTCGGGGTTTTCGAAGGAACTGTTTGGCCGGAGAGCTCGAGGATATTTGCCTTCCAGAGTCATCACCAAGTCGGGCTCCGGTGATGTGGCGCGCGTCGGCGTGACGTGACTCTCTAAGGTAGTCGCAACGTGATGCAAAATACAATCATATATATAATACCTTACTTCGTGCTGCTTCATACAGCTAGTGCAAATAGGGACGTGTCACGGGGGCTTCGGAGTGCAGCGACGAGCGAACGGGTGAGGCAAAGACAGCGATTGAAATCTGTGAGGGTCTCGTAGCTTCCATTAAACTCAATTTGCAATCAAAATACTCAAGTTTCCGTGGAATATAACCCATAGGTAGTACAAACACGTTCAAGTATTGTAACAGCATGGCCACAATCTCGGACTCTGGGCAGGAAACCTCGGGTACTATATATTTAAAAATACATGTTTTCAAAATAAATAACTAAAAATTACATTAATACAGATTTCGGTCTGATTTTGTGATGATCACACACACTAAGGGGCATACATTAATTGCGTGAGCTCAAAAGGGGGGGAAGGGTCCAGCAAAATCTCACGTTATTTGAAAAGAATATACGAAGTGGCACAAATTTATCTCATCAAGGGGGGGAGGGGTCTAGATTGGAAGAAAAACTGCTCACGTAATTAATGTATGCCCCCTAACGACGCCGTGGAGTAGATATTACACTCAAAACCCGCCAATACAAGGAATGTGAAAACAGTGTGTGGGGCTTCATCTAGTCGCGAATCGAGAAAGGTTAATTAAAAAAAACTATTTATGGTAAAAGAGAAAAATTATTGATTTAGGCTTAAATATTAATAACATACTTATTAGCATATTTTATATTTGCAGTTGGAAGATACTATCAGCATCGCCCTAGTGAAAGGCAAACATTAAAAATTAAAACTTTACTTGAAATTTAATTATTACAATTTTTTATCATCAGAAATTCACAACATCAATTTTTTTATATTATTTTTTTTAATGCAAACGTAAAATAGTTTTTTAAATAGCTCAACTTACGTTTTGTTCTAAAAAAAAACTAAAATTACTGATAAACAACAACAAAAAACACGCACATATTTTATTAAACAAACTTAAAAATGTTATTTTCACTTCTTCAATCTTTGCAAATTCACTTTGTGCATTTTTAAATAAATGAAAACAAATAACTTTGTAAAAACACCACAAATTAGGTTTTTCGTTCCATAAAAAAAAATCATGAAATGACTATAGTCGTGTTTGGTTACTAGATCTGAGTAGTATCTACCCATTTCCTTCCTTTCCCTCTACCTCCAGCCTCACATCATACCCCAATCGGTGATGGCGTAGTCTCACTGGCTACAGACGGTTGAATGCATTTTCATAATATTACTACAAAATCTTAGATAACCACTCTGTAAATTGCCATCTCAACACAGGCGTTTCACACCTAGTGAGATGGGCAATACGTCATTTTATAACCAAATGTAATATGAAAATAATTAAATAAATAAAAATAAAAATAAAATATATTTAATCGCAATGGATAATTGTTCATCAGATATGACAAGAGCAGTGTCGTTACTTATAACTTACTGATTGTCATTGCGAATGCCAATCTAATAGGTAATTAATAAATAATTTCGTTCCGTTCGAAATACGAACGACGCGGCGGTTAAATTTGGGGGTGACTAAGAGGGTCTGGGTAAGAGGATGGGGGTAGGAGGGCGAAAATTTGGGGTTACAGTAGTTTTCATGCGAAATAAAAAAATACTATAAAAAATTGTCAAAAAAATTGAAAAAGAAATCCGGATAGGGAGACACTAATCACCTAGAGGTATGAAATATACTTTACGACCTATTCTCATACCTACCAAATATAAATAAACAATAGAAAAAACATAAAAATCGGTCGTGCGGTTTCGTAGGAGTGCGACCACAAACACCGTGACACGAGATTTTTATGTATGTAAATTATTATTATTCGTAAAATTATTATTAATAGTAATATTCTTGTAATCCAATATAACTACATATACTCTCATATTGTAAAAGAATTTGTGTGCATAGTATCAATTAGTGAAAAATTTCAACCTATACTAATGAATGTATATCCGCAAACTGTAAACTTCACCCGCCATAACACAGGGTCATCCCTAGCATGGAGGGTGAAATATCAC
Organism: Limnephilus rhombicus; assembly: GCA_929108145.2. Classification (NCBI taxonomy): domain Eukaryota; kingdom Metazoa; phylum Arthropoda; class Insecta; order Trichoptera; family Limnephilidae; genus Limnephilus; species Limnephilus rhombicus. The sequence continues at coordinate 36,980,884 of OV815273.1, read as the reverse complement.
AAAAAAACTATATGTACTTTCGATAATTCATGAATTAAATAAATAAATAAAATATATATTTTAAATTGAAGTTCGCAAAGAATACAAAGTGAAAATTCTCAAAGGTAGGCGGTATTTTTTGTCTCGGAGAAACCAAAGAAGCCGACACATCCTTCTTGGTAAGGATGTGGATGCGAGGATGTGACCTTGCGGTACATTACACCATTCCCAGAGGAGGCGGTAGGTATTCGTAAATCTTCACATGTGGTGAATAGTAAATGTACCGAATGTAGCTTCCTATACTGTTAGTTTCTAACTAATAATTAATTTCCGGTATAAGCACGTAAGCTTCTGTGTTATATCATCTTTCGAAAAATGTCCAACAGTCGAATAATATGTATGTCGTAGGCCGGTCGTAAAATGAGGCAGATCATGATGCGCCTAGCGCTAGCCACATCATAAAGTTCCCGGTGGCAGATCGTGAAGTGCCTGAGGCACATCATGATCTGCCTGATTTTACGATTGGCCTGCGATATATACAAGGTTTAACGGCATGTACCCGAAGGATTTTAATCAGCGATTCTTGAGCATATTTGGAGAAAAAAATGTAGATTTCATTTCGCTGTTCACTTTAAGAATTTTTTTTTCTAGCGCCCACCCTACTGCTTTTACTTACCGTCTGTCGTCGTGAATCTGAAACGGCCATTGTCACGATTACCACAAAGGAGGGGGGGCGTAATGAGTTGGGATGGGGTTCTCTGGGTCTTCTACCGCTCCCCAGAAAGTCTGAAACGCCCCCGAATTTTCTCTTGGTCTTCTACCGTATTATGAAAATCTGAAGCGCCCGTAAGGGGGCGTTATCGCCCACGTTGAGAACCTATGCTTAACACCTTTATCTTTCCCAGAACTTCCTCTCCTTCCTTTTCCTAAAAGACTCTCCACACAGCGTCACCAAAGTGAAACAGGCCCTGAGGGATTTTATTCCTCAAGGCCTTCTGTGTAAAGAGCTAAAGCTATTCTAAAAAAAAGTCCGGACTTGGGTCCAACTGATTTTAATCGGTTCACGCTGAAGATATTTGCAAATTGATGAAACGCTATGCCTTTAAATGGCGTCTGTATTGAAAAATAGTGATAGCTGTAGCATTTGTGGACTTTTTAAATTCATAGCCTCCGGTGGATACTTTCCGAACCGTCCTCGTATATATAGGTCCTGCATATATTTATGATTCCTAGATTTCGACATCTACTTATTAAAGAAAGAGCTCAAGCAATTGACATACATAATAAAATGTTAAGTTGTTTTAGTTGTTTAGTTGTGAATTGACATACATAATAAAATGTTGTGGGAGTTGACCCAGTATATGGGACCTCTAACCCAAATAACCATCATTCTGGACAATCGATTACCTACCGAGTAGGTACTTACCAAATTTTTAAAATATGATGAAGCCTAAAATATTATTTAATTACATAAGTAAATATTGTTTATTTAGTTGTTAGTAAAACGCAAAATTAATTATTATCTCCGATGGAAGCTTAGATACTTAAATTTAAATTTCTCTGAAATTTGAAACCTTGAATTTTATCAATGGCATTTGCACATATAGGTACATAATCCGAAAATGTTATGATACTATCAAGTAACGAAAAATTTAGACTTTTTTGTTTCAAGTATCAGCCAAAATTGAAGAGCATGCAATAATATGAGAAAGTCTGCAGGGAATACAAGTGCATGCACGGACATATGAATATATCTGGACCTGCCCTAAGTGATAAAAACGTAATATTTCCCCCTCCCCATGGAACCGGCTATAAGCTCCGCCTTGGCGCCAGCTCGCTCCATGGGGAGGGGAGAGAATCTAAAATATGTGACGTCATCATTCTTGTAGTGACCAGCGCGAAAGTAACGTCTATACGTTTTACGAAATATCACGCCAAAAACGGCAGCTTGCGCTATACATTATAGGTACATATTATATAGACATAGCGAATGTGGGCGGTTCTCCAGTATTCTCGTCGCTAGTTACAGGGGTAAGTAAATTATGAAACATTTGTAATAGTGTTTTAACTAAACACGGCAACAAAATATTGCTATGTGTATTGGGGCGAGTCTTTTTGCGGCGAGCATTTGGCCTTAGCAAATATGTTATTATCGTGGCAAGCAATTCGCGCTCCCATGTAAAAAGGTCTATTCAATCAAAGCAGATTTTGCTTTTAAGAACTAAATGGTGATATTGTAATGCGAGATGCCTATTTACTGTCAGATTGATTGTATAACGAATCACAGTCATCTTTCCCCTCTTCCCCCTTCATAGTTTGGTTTTACCCCCTCGTCTGTATCTTCTGGTCTATTGAATTCTGATGTCTATGAGTGCATGAGAATAAGGAACTCCAGTGAAAAATATTATGGCTTTAAAAAAATATGTTCATATAGACCAAGAAACGCTGATTCTGAATATATAAGTTTTATTTCGTAATATTAAACGCAGAGTTTTTAAAAAAATTTTAAAAAGTGCATTTTTAAACCTCTTCTCAAAACACAGCGTTAAGTTGGCATTACTGAAATGGTTAACGGTGACGTCACACTTAACCTGTCACCTGGTGATAGTGTGTTGACATTTGAAATGACTTGAAGTGCACACGTACCTATGCAATTCAACATTTCGTGTGTTTGGTTTATTTTCATACTGTTTATAGAGATTTAGATAAATAATAGTTATTGTGTTTATTGAAACATAATTTAGGCCCTCAACAATTAACGAAAAGGGCTATATTTGCGGACAATCTGCAATAAATTTTGCCTATTTGAGGTTAAAGTCGTGTCATATTTGACATTGTATTTTCAAATTGTTTTTAGTATAGGGCTTTTTATACAAGTTACTACACAATCGTCATGAACAGTGTATTATAAATACCAGTGTTTCTGTATGTGTTATACTTAAAACAATGTACAAAATCACGCCTGAACACAAAATTGAAGAATGATGTCACTTGTATTTGCAATGAAAAAGATGATTTATTATTTTTATATTGCACTTTGTTAAAATACAATAACAGTAGCGGTGAAATGTGGACATTTTACCAATGTTTTTCTATATTAAAAGCAGTTAATCTTAAATAAAAACGCCTCAATTTCTCACACAAAAGTCATTGAGTCATCCTATATTAATTTTATTCCGCCATTTTCTTAAATTCAAAATCAGGGATGCTCAGCCCAAGAAAATTATTTCCCTAGATTTCGAAGTGAAATTTCACATTTACGCAATTACCTACGTAGCCACCCGATTGTGTAACACTAATCCTGTTATATGTTAATTAATATGATAATTAATTGGAAAGATATCGGAACTTGGTAAATATACTAATAATACCGTGATTTTCCAAATAAAACACTTTTTGCTACGTGAAGTAATAATTTAAAAGTACGAATACACTCACCACTGAATTAGAAACTGAATTCCAAATAAAAAAAAACACTTTGCAAAATAAAAATCATAAGCAACCCGCCGCTCATTTGTACCAAGCGTGGTATTTTGAAGACCCCCCCCCCCCCCCCCCCCGAACGTGTCACGTAGTATGGGTACATTCCATAATATCATTTTGAGTTGTCAGTGTTAAAAATAACATTGCATGTAAGTACATGAACAATAATTAAGATTCATAGGAATTCCAAAAAATATATATACGTATATATATATATATATATATATATATATATATATATATATATAAATATTACCAGTAATATTGTCATGTGTAATAAAATTTTTGCCAGAGTTCGAAATTTCCCTAGATTTTGTCCTGATTTCCCTTATCCCTAAAAAATATTTTTCTCCCCTAGATCTAGGGAAATTTCCCTCGACATGACATCACTGATTCAAAATGACAACTTAAAAAGTAAAAAACTATGGGTGGGTGAAGACCACCATAGATACGGTGCGTTTCTGGGAGTCTTTAAAAATTAAAACTTTGACAATTATTTTAACTATTAAAACTAACTATAAAAATAAAAATAAAAATGCAGTTATTTAAGTTTGAAGGTCTTTATTCATTAAAAAAAATAAAAAAAATTGGACTGGAGTTCTCTATTGGGCAAAAGTGGCGGCTGACGGATGCACTCGCGCTCCCCTTCAAATGTCTCCACTCATCTCTATGTAAATTTTCATACTTTATCGAGATTCATATGCAATGTCAAACTTTGCATTCCACGTAAAACATTGTAAATATCCATGGTAAAAATACTGAAATAAAAACAGGATATTTACAAACTTTATATTCGTCCCCTGTGTTGTATTGGCTCTTCACCATATTTTGTACTTCCAATGGCACTATACTCGCACATTTTACAAGAGAGCAAAGTGAATAATTTCGAAAACAAGATACATAGTCATAAAAATTTGAGTCTGTCGAGAGTTAAACCTGGAGCCCACGCTCTACCGGTGTTCGAACCACTTGTGACTAAGCGACTGGAAACAACCATTGAAATCGCTCCCATTGTAATATGTAGATCGCCACATTCACCATAAAAATACAATTTACTATAATAGTTAATGCTACTCGTTCTGTGAGTGGATAATTGTGTAAGAGTGGTCAGCGTTCCGCAAAGCTCCTACGGCTCCTTGTCACCGTCCATTCATCTTGGTGGCACTTTGAGAATCACTGGCATGTTTACGAAATCAGCAACTAGCTTTCCAAGGATCGATGATCTGAACCGGAATTTGTGGCGTTCGAAATAGTTGAAAAATAAGGTAAATCAAACAATCGCGACAATTTTTTTTTAAATTGCGATCCAACAATAATCCCTAAAATAATAAATCACTTCCAGTAAAATACATTAACTACCTATGGAAAAATAAAAGAGAAAGATGATCAAGAAAGGTTGATGGTCAGGGCATGTAAAACGAATGAACGAAGAAAGGAGGAATGGAGAATATGTATCTACGAAACAATTGAAGAGGAAATCATAATTATTCAAAACTATTTGTTGTTCGTATTACAAGTTACAAGTCGGTACGTACAGTTTATCAAATGAGTAGAAAACATAGGAGGGCGATACTGTGGTTCAAATGGCAATACTAAAAATATAACTAATGCTGGAAAAGTAAAGCTGTGTAACCTACATTTTTGTAAAAAAATAAAAAGGCATAAAAGTGAAAAAAATATTTTTTCTTTGCAATATACTTAGATACCCGCTGATTTCAAAATTAGAATTGCATATAGGTATATTATACCTTTGCAATTTTGTGTTAACATAATGAAGAATAACGATATTGTAATAAAATATAAAGCACAGTTTAGAAATTGCTTACATTTATTTAATACTAGCTTAAGTACCTAGCGTTGCCCGGGCTTTAGATTATGTCTCTAATTTTAGATCTGAATATATGTAACTCAATTCAGATCTAAAAGCAGTGTAACTAAACTCACCATTAGTGATTCTTCCTTTTTACCTACTGTTAAATTCAAATGTATGTTAAAGACGACCTCCGTATTCCAGTGGGTAAGACTCTTGACTCACAATCCGGAGGTCGCGGGTTCGAACCCGGCGTGCGCAAATAAATTTTATTGGATTAATTTGTGTTATTTCACAATTAATTCATTTAAAATAATATATAGTATATTTGCGGCACGTTCCAGAGTGGAAGATACTATCAGTATCGCCCTGGTGTAAGACCACCATTCAGAATTGAAACGTTGCTTGAAAATGGCTTTAGCCGTGTTTAGTGACCAGATCTGAATAGCCAGGTACTTCCCAACCTTCCCCTTCCCCGCATCCTTCCCCTCCCCACTACCTTCAGCCTCACAACATACCCCAATTGGGGAGCAGTTGAGATTCTTGTGCGATATTCACTGTAAAAAAAAAAAAAAAATTAAATTAAAGCAATTTTTTTGTAAAACACGATTTAACCAAATTTATGTCATTAAGTAGGTACCTTAACAACAGTGCTTCTTCGATTTAATTTTGTTTTCTGTAAGAACAAAAAAATGTTTTTTTAAATGTGCTTTACATATTCAGTTTCATTGCGCTAAAATAATATTTGATAGTTTAATTGGTATTGCCAACCTACAAATGTTGTAGTTCCATTTTCAATATTTTCTTCTCTTAATTGACAGACTGTTTGAATACAGGTGACAATTAAAAGCTAAACCCTTCTTACAGAATTTTAACCTTCTTTCTGTTTAAATAAATTAATTACAGTGCTACGTGCACAAGTTGGTGGTGGCGTAAACACGAACTACCGCTATTATATTTCGATCTGGCAACCACCCACATCTACTACCGTGGAACTAAGATTGTCCATACTCTTAGTCTACTACCGTTAATTCATAGACGACAGCGCCCTCCCTTTTTGCCAACTTATACGTGTAGCACTTGAATTGGAATGACCTCAAAAAAGAATGTACTTAAATTTGAATGACCTTAAAAGAGCACCTATGGCGTAATTAGGGATGAAGTGATTTATTAGAGTCCTACCGCTTTTTATATAATTTCACACACTTTCAGTGTCTACTAAGTTTAACAATTTAATACTTTTTTCCACTCGATTAGCATCTCAAAATTACACACTTGCTTGTGCCCGATTTTTCAGAACCTAATATTCCTATAATTTGGGAGGCGGGAATGGGTACCGCCGCCCCGGGAACCTTTATTGGATAACCAACACCTCTGTCATAGGTCACCCCAAGTGGTTCGCTACGTTTGGTGATTTAGCAGGGGTGCCCGGGTTCATGGGGTGAGGTTTGTCTAGGTCTTGGAGGCGGATGATCAGGACATACTGAACCCCAGATTCCTACCCACCCCTTAAACCCTTTTCCTTCCCAGAACTCTCCTCTCCTCCCTTTCCTTAAAAAAAACCCTCCACACAGCATCCTCAAAGATGACATAGGCCCTGAGGGAAATTATTTTCCTCAGGGCCTCCTGTGTGGAGTTCATGTAAAAAAAAAAAAAAATCTTATCTTATCAACCTAATAATGTGTTGCAAAGCTATTATTTCAGCACAAATGCATTTCGTCTCTAATTAGCACGATGATTAACCAGAAAAGAAACCTAGAGCATTTTGACTCTCGATATCAGCATAAGGCTTATTGTGAAAGTTTCTCGAAAATATGATGGAACGTCACAATCCTTGATAACACGCCTCGTGTTTTTATTGTTGATGTCTTAGTAATATTTAATGCTGACAAAACTTCATAAAAGCATTGTTATAATTTCGTAACTTGAACATTTTCGACATTAATGTTTGATGGTTGTAAACGAGCAACACTGTTTAACTAAAGTAAACTAATTCTATGTTAAGTACATATTTAAGGCACCCTGAACAGCACCAGCATAGAGCTAAAAATTTATTCAGTTGCTGGAAACAGTTGCTTCGTGCTACCACTCCTGCAAGGAACTTCTGGGTTGGAAAATACTGAGCAAAAGAAATAATCTGCTCATTTATAAACGTACATATGGAGCGTAAAATTCTCCAAAAGAACCTTTGAACCTAACTACGCTTCAAAATTGATCTCACAGGATAAAGATGAATCGTGAAATTGAAAACCTTATAGATCATGACACCATTCTAAGGTTATGTAGATCCCAAAGACTGCGATGGACTAGTCGTGTGGCTTTCCACGCAATGTGGCTTTTTAACAATGCCGGGTGACAGGAAGCCAAAAGTTATCACTATTTGCGTAATTGAGGAAGAGGTGGCTAGAATAGGGGCAGGACGTGGAAGAGGTAGGACTGGAGTTAAGTGCCGAGGAACCGCAGCTAGTGGAGTATATTTGTAAATCTCATCCTGGAGTGCAACAAGGTGATGATGATGTAAGATAATAATTTTTAAAAAGGCTACAAGGAAGAAAAGCTTTCAATCATTTCTATAGCTAAGCAGAAAGATCCTTGACACTGAGCCCGTGACCTCTGATTCACACAGTTGCTACAAAATGCTTAAATTATGTTTGGTAACCGGACCTGACAATCCCGGTACTTTCAAACTTACCTAATAGCCTTCTCCTTCGCAATCGCTTCCCCAAACTTAATGGCTCAAAGCAATTGGGATTAGGTGTCACGCAAAAAGGAAATAGCACTACGAATATACGTAGTTTCTAAAACCAATACCCTTTGAGCTAGTACGAGATTCATATAAGCAAGTGAAGCCAACCCCTTTACACACAATATTGTTTAAATACGAAATGAAGGGACATTTAATCATAGTACCGTTATTTGTATAGCTAAGTGTTAAAACGCTGCATTCAGCAAACACCCCGCTAACTAATGAATGGGCTAACGAGGGAGGATCGAAACCGTTCGGTATATCAGCATCGTCGTATTATACGGGTATGGATAGACATTTCACCTCCGACTAAGCACAAAATAAATTACACACTCCTCATGAATCTTTGTGTGGTGGATACGGAACGCAGATTTTGATAGCCGGTACAATACATTATTTTCCCATCGGAGTGTGTGAACCAAAAAAACATAAATAATAGTCACACCTTGTTAGAACTCTTGGGAATGGTTTCCAGCTTCGTTATAACGAAAAGGGAGTAAACATAAAAATTAGTTCTCTCAGGGTTACGTGTACAAATGATGGGTTTAAAGTTTTTTGGGAAATATATAAAAAAAATTTTTTTTTAATTTTTTTATTAGTAATAGAAGGTACATAAATTACAAATAAATTTTGTACAGTATTTAATTACATGGTAGATATATTTGATGTACCCCCATAATTAAGCAAGGCTTGTGTGTATGGGGGGGTGTTATTGTATTGCTTTTTTTATATCATTCGGTTTATTTATATCAAATTTAAATTACCATTTAAACGAAGTTTTCAGTATAAATAAATGAATAACTTATAAATATAGAACCGCTATGAAAAACCACTTGGAGACAAAATCAAAACAATTATATTTCACAATTTTAAAATTAAAATTTTCAAAAAGCTACAACTTAGGCTCAGATGTTAGAACTATTGTCACGTCTGAAGTTGTCATCAACCAAGTTGGCAATTAGCGCATTTTTTAAATTTTGAACAGTCCCCGCGACCCGCATCGTTCACCTGCAGATTTTGTGTTTAGACTTGCCTTGAGAAACATCAAGTGAACTTGTACGAATATAACGTACGAATATTTGAAAGACACTGAACGCTGAAAACTTAAAGTGGTAACAACGTGCTATTTCGGCAATGCCATTTAAATTTGAACTTACTTACATACATACATTTAAATTTAAACCAAACTTCCGTCTGAAGTTCTGCGTCTGTTATTATTATTTGTAAAGATAAGTCAACCGAACGAATGTGAGGGAGAGGTATAATTAGCCCGTAAATGTTTAGAAAGCACACTTAACTACATTTATTCAGAACCAGGAAAAGTTCTGACTTACACATAGTCACTGTCAGTAAATCTAGAATTTAAGTCTATTCATCTAAAGTCAGCAACCAAAGTAAAAATAAAAAATAAATGTTTCACTAAATCAAATAAATTAGGGTTAAACAACGAGATTACATAAATTAATAAAAATCTTAGATACAAACGCGCCACGATAAACGAAAGATTGCTACTCGAAATGGGTCGACGCTTGATTTGCGGATCAAATTAGTTTAAAGTTCAACTAATGAAAGAATCAAATAGTCAATTTTACCCATCTTCAGAAATGGCGCTGCCTGTTAACTGGCTGGCCGAGGAATACTAATATCATTAGGGTCGATTTTAGATATTTTATGCTCCTTGTTACTTTTAATTTAACGCCCGCGCGCGCCGCCTCAACACAATGGAGTAGAAATAGTTGACCGCAAAAAAAGCATTTAGCAAAGCTGAAAGCCGCCTCGAGACTCTTGAGACGATGCATAACAAACGACAAAAATAATATTTGAAGCATAAATTAAAGTTAATTACATTGCTTCCCAGCTAGTGCTAATGAGGTCCAGAATATTAACATTATGTTTCTGAATAGTTGTGCTGTGCAAACATTTTAGAAATAACTTGGCAATTAAGTCAAAAAGAATCTACACATCACCCGAGAATAACGAAAACATTGACAGCAATCAGGACATTTTGATTCGGTGACGTAAAAAATAATAAGTATTCCAAAAAGCAGACATCGCTCTCAATCAGTGAGTATGCAAATTTTGGTTTACTTTTTTCAATAAAAAATCACGTTCGAAGATGCTGCGGATTGTGTAAGGAGAATTCACTTCATCGAGAAAGACTTAAATTCTCCTTTCGGAAATATATGCAAATAAAAAATATCCCAAAACAATCTTCTTTTATGTTGTGGAAAGACGACAGGTTCTTAAAGGTGGCAGAGTCTGTATACAAAGGTAAGTCAGGCTTTTCGCAGTCAGCGTCTCTTGATGTGCAGCCCTTTAGGTAGGTTTATTGTTTTTTTTTATAGTTTCATGAGAAGTATCAAGAATTCACGGAAAAATAATGTAGGTACTAATTGTATTTACTATCTTTTTGATATTTTATTATAACTTTTTAATTAATATGTTAAATAAATAAAAAAAAGGGAAATTCCAATGTCGAATAACAGGGACGCATGTTTTCCATGCGGTGAAGTACCGGTTTCTATGGTGCCTATTAATATATCCGCACACCAGTGGCGATCCGTGAGTTTTCAGTGAGCAAGAGTACTAAGATTGAAAAATACGACATTTCTGATGTTGTTGGAGCTGAAAATGATTTTTTTTTTCAAATTTCAACTTTTTGTATAAAGATCTTTCAGTTTGTGGATGCGGCGCATCCCTTGACTGACAATCCTGAAGATTTTCATACAAAAAGTTGAAATAATTTATTTTTTTTAAATCATTTTAAGCTAGAACGACGTCAATATCAATATTGGCGCAACTCACTGAAAACTCACGGACCACCACTGCGACACAGCGCACTCAAGGAATATAAAAAAAAACTTGACGATCTATCGGCGTACCGCAAGAGTTCAAATGGTGGCATTTTTTATAAAAATAAATACAAAAAGTGTTAAACTAGCCAGGGTGAACAATTAAAAGAAAAACGATTTTACAATCATTTATGCGGTCTCAGAATCCGGATTCATAAGAGTCATGGACAAAAGGCAACACATTATTATTTCCGTGATATATGTGATGATATGTAAATAATTCGTTGTTGGCGTTGGTGTGTTCAGCAACAATAATTGCTATTATTCTAGCTCTACATCATTATTTGGGGTTGTCGTCATTTTGTGCTCCTACGTACACAATTCGGCAAACCGGCCGCGGCATGTCAATTTGCCAATCACAATACTGGCTCTCTATCAGCGCTAACTAGACAGCAGACAGTTATTCAATTATATTCAACAGTTTATGTTGAGATAAGAGTAATTACATATTATCTCATTGGTTGTTTTACATCAATAGCATCAATAAATTGATGTGAAAGGGTATCGTAAAAAGCAAAATCTTTGGTTGATTTATTTAATGTCAAATATACCGGCATGTCACAGTTGAGTACAAACATAAGCACGTACTGGAAATATATATATATATTTTTAAATAACAATTAAGTATGGAATTTTCACGTAAATGGTATCAGAATGTATTTCAGTATAAAATGAATACTAGCTCTTGAAGGATATAAAAGTAGGAGATACGAATACAAGTCCACACAAATTATAGAACATAGTATAAGTAGACTTAGGTCAAATTAATATGGATTTAAATGATAGTATAGACTGCCATGCAGTTAAATATATCCGCCACATCTGCGTATCTATTACTAACTAGGTACAAGCGAGTGTTTGAATTGTTCAGTCCTGGAATCGTTACATATAACAGGATTTTGGAACGAGTAGAGCCTCGTAGTAGGTATATTATCAATGAGGTTAATTAAATTAGGACTATCTGATTAAAATTAAATAGTAGATACCATTTACAATTTTGAACTAAATATTAAGGGCCATTAACCAGCCAGCGGCCGAGAAATCAAATTTCTTCGAAAGATGTTCTTACGATCACAGGGTGGTTCCAATGAGATTAACTATTCTCCGTACCAGCTTTTTAAAATAATAACTTAATATTGATTTTATTTCATTCAACATTTGCTTTAATTTATACCTACATTCAAAATTAATTAAAGGCGTGATGATAAAACTATTAAAATTATGTAATTTTTGTAATTATTTTTTGATCATAAGTAATCATTTAGAGATTCCGTAGCAGTGCTTAAACGAAATCTACATAAACACTTTGCTGAAATGTATGACTTCACCATTCCATAGTGAAAAACCCTTTTTAGCTTCTATTTATTTCACTCTTTTCTTTTAGACTTTTAAACTTTAATATATATATGTAACTTTACAAATTAATATTGTAATTTAATTTATATTTCGATTATGCTTAAGTCCCTACTAATGCTGATTAATTTCAATCCCGTTATTTTTGTTTGTAAGTACAAAAAAAAACTGTTCTCCATAATGGTATTCTATATTATTTGTAAAACATTTATGTAGGTACTACACATATAATAATTATTTTATTCATATATGTACTTAAACTTTTATATGCCATATAGTTAATGTAATAATACTAATAACAATGTATGTAAAAGCCCAATGGGCGTTTAAATAAATAAATAAATAAATAAATAAATAAATTTATAATTTTTCAATAATGTCTAAGCAAAATAAGAATGTAAAAAGTCTAAAATATATTAAGTTTGTAAGACCGTAAATAATTGACAAACTGAAGTATTATCGTCACTAAACACGTGCGCTGATCTTTTTTTTAACGAGTTTATTTAAACTAAAATTCTGAAACGTAGCTTTCCCAGAAAATTTATTGATTTATTTTATTGCATGATTATATGATTAGAAATGTGTGTTGTATAATACAAAATTTACTTTGAAAATTTAACAAATCAGCCAACGACCTACGGTAAAACTTTATTGTACTAAAAATAAACATTTTTTCTCAAAATTTAAAACATAACTTTACTAGATAAAATAACAGTTTTTCGAAATCAATTTATAATTTTTCATGGAAAAGAGTCAATACGTCTAAAATTTGATTTAAAAATTACATATTTCCGGTTTTGTCTGGTATTCCCTCTTAAGTCGGATATACGAGTAGTTTTTCCATCTGAGAGTTGTAAAAGTTTAAATATTTTTTCAAGTAATTGTAGTTTATGCTTTCAATGGGAATATCGAATATTTGAAATTAATGTGTCTTAGGAATTTATGTTGAATTTTTTTCGATTGCATCTGAACGAACTTTAAAATGGGGGACCAGTTCGAGGAGTTACATTCGACTTGACCTCGAACTAAAGATGTATGCAAAATTTTCAAGGTTGAAATGTTCCTAAAGCCTCTGGTATTTCGAAGAATTAAGCCAAACATTTTCATTCCCATATTATTAATTGCGTTTATGTGGGATATAAAGTTTAATTTGGAGTCGAAAATTATGCCCAGGTCATTAATTTCCTCGACTGAGGTAGGTGTTGAGTTATTAAGTTCATATGGCTGACTTATTTTGTGAAATCTTATCGAGTGACACTTATTTATGTTAAGAAAGTTTTTCAAGAATACCCCAATTAAATATTCTGTTTAAGTTATTTTGCATACAGAAACAATCTTCAGCGGTTTTTTAGATATAATTAAATTAGTAAAATTATTTAAGGATAAAATACCAAAATAAATTTAAAAAAAAAACAGATAGACAAGAACGTTTCTTAATTGCTTCGCGAACACAGTATCCCCCGCCTTTTATATAAAGATTATTGGTTGAGGATTGCACAAAGATCATTGGACGGTTATGGATTGTGAACGAGATAATAAAAAGATCATTGGACGGTTGAGGATTGTGAACGAAATAATAAAAAGATCATTGGACGGTTGTGGATGTGGATTGTGAACAATATAATAAAAAGATCATTGGACGGTTGTGGATTGTAAACGAGATTAAAAAAAGATCATTGGACGGTTGTAGACTGTGAACGAGATAATAAAAAGGTCATTGGACGGTTGAGGATTGTGAACGAGTTAATCCGAAAAACCTTAAGTTAGGGTTTTATAGATTTCTTAGTCAAATGCATCGTTTGATAGGAAAATATATTTTTTATAATCATTTATTCCAGCCAGCATGCCCATGACACTTATCTAATATTACCAAATTAATTTATTAGTAACTGATGTCAATTTCGATACCCGGCAGTGTCTGCCACTCCAGCCGGCGACGCGATAGACATTGACGGATGGTGGTCATAGTTGACTCTGCTCTCCTACCAACTGTCTCTACACATCCTGAAATAGAACCAATCTAAAATATACCGTAAACAGTTAACTAAAATTGGACAACCTTATTCCACCTATAAAAAAATTTCATAAAAAATGCACCCCACCTTATTATTTAGTTATCATTCATAACAAAAAGTTGTTAGTTGAGGTTTCGTATGGATTCATAATTGAGAAGGCTGTTGCAAGCTTTCAAGATGGGTAACAGTACAATACAATTAAACTGTTATTGTTGGTATGGTAGGGAAAAACAAAAAACTAACTTTTGCATTTTGGGAGGCGGGGATGGGTACAGCCGACCCGGGAACCATTTATTGGAAAACCAACACCTCTGCCAAAGGTCACCCCAAGTGGTTCGGACATTTTTCGACGGGCATTGCATTAAACACCGTTGCTTTTTTACATTAACTCCACACAGGACGCCCTGAGGAAAATGATTTCCCTCAGGGCCTATGTCATCTGGGAAGCTGTGTGTTGCTAGTAGCGATGTGTCGGTTCAGCTGGAATGGGCTCTTGAACTCGGGTTCTTCGCGGGAAGCGGATCCTACTCCTATTCCTTTTTCAAATCGACTACTCAAAGAAAACCCAGTTCAGGGCTCGGACCCAAACCCGGAACTTGGAGCCGGACTCGAAGCCGAAACCCGACTGTTGAATAAATATAATTTATTATATATATTTATTATATACATAAAAAAATACAAGCGTGGAGTTCACATGCGGAAGAAATGAATCCTTCAGAAAACTAAAGTAAACAAGACTGGGGAAGCTACGAAGCACCGCACAAAGTGGAGACCGATTATACTATCTCATTCTCTCGCAGGCTAAATCCTTTAGATATATGTTTTTACCTCTTTTTAGTGTCACTTTTTCGTTTTATAGAATTTCAAATCACAACGGTGCTTAAGAAGTTTTCACTTCAAAAATACTGTCATTGTGATTGTCCTTCCTACACTTTGCCATTTGCCGATTTCGGGTAGCTAAAAGCTTTGAATTATTATTTTTATTTAAATTATAAGTGATGTGTGTATTTGTGTGTAGGTATTTACGAATGAAAGTAAAAGAAACAAATGAAAAATTAAAAAACTTCATTGGATTTGTTTTTTAGCTGGAGAATAATTTTTGCACCTAACAAAAGCATACGAAGACATTTTTTCACAAAAAATAGTCAAGAGCGACCTGTTTGTGGCAGCTGGTAACAGCTTGTCTAACTAACGAACTAATGTATCTCAAGTATGTCCACTGGGCCTAGTTCGGTGCAACCGCGAGCATTGAATAACCCTTTGAATTTTTTAAAGGGTATTTATATTTATTGATATATATCTCTGATAATGAAATACTAATTTTGAAAAAGATGTATTGCATTATATGTAAAAAAAACATGGGCGTTTAAATAAAATAAAAATTATTTTCAACAGTCACCCACACAAGCTTATCTGGAATACTCACGTAATTCATACTCTTCAGAGCATACCATAATGTGAATCGACCCACACAGCTGCCTGCATAAATGGTCGCTTCAATCCCAATAATGCACTTCTATTCAAGCGCTCGTTTAATAAGTGGAATGATATCGGCCAGGCTCATCACTTGAGCTTTGAATCGCAAATCAATTCACTGTTCCCAGTACCTACTAGGATTCCAGCGCGTGGTGGATGCTATGAACAGCGGACAGCAGACAATGACTCTGGTAGGATAACCTCTCAAAATAGCGACTCTAATTTTTGCATTGTTAGTATTGTTACTGCCAATTTCCGAAATCGACATTCTAGAGAGATTTCTTCGCAGGATTTCAAGGTTCCAACCTTGCTACTAATAATAATATTTGGATGATTTATATAGCGCCGTTTTTGTGAAAAATCACCTCAAGGGCGCTAATTTAGGAACCGCACCCAACTTTCTTTATATTTTAAGATGATACATTTAATATTTCTGTTTTTGACACTGATTCGTAATGAAACTCCATTATAATGATTTAGTAAAACAATTTAAAACTTTTATTCACTTTATTTGTTTTTACCCTTAGCCAGATCTAACCAAAACCCTGATCGCCATAATAGGCTGAAACTGGTAACGGTTAAAAATAGAAATAAGTGGATCGAATTTTAACAAATCGTGATGCATGTATTTTACAAAAAAAAAATTAAATATAACAAAAATGTATAAAATATACATTTAAAAGAAATGGAACATTTTCAACATGCACATACAGGATGTCCGGGGGTAAAGTGCATTAACTTCGGGAGGTGATTCTACATTATAGTACAAGTAAAAAAGATAAATAACGTTTTTTGAAATTCCAACTTTTAGGGGTAGTTTTGAGGTAAAAAGATAAAATTTTCCGCTGTTACGATACGGGCCAATCACAATCGAGTCGGGCGCCCGGCAAGTAAGATCGTACCTCACACTAAGGATTTTTAGTAGGTACGTCTTTTTGTATGGGAAAAGGAATGTTGAAATTTCGGAAAAAGTTGTTAATCTTTTTTACTCCTACCATCATGTAGAATCACCTCCCGAAGTTAATGCACTTTACCCCCGGACACCCTGTATAGTAGAAAGAATAAAAAAAATTTACATTAGGTCCACATAGGAGGCCTTGAGGAAAATAATTCCCCACCAAGGCCTATTTCATTTTTAGGGATGCTGTGTGGAGGGTATTTTAAGGAAAGGAAGTAGAAGAAGTTCTGGGAAGAAAAGGGGTATTAGGGGTGGTTCGGCATCTGGGGGGTAGTGTAACGGACGTATGAATCTATCCCACCCACTGTGCGGTGCGGTGCAAGGCGATGTTCTGAGAAAGTACGGCCGGGGAAGTCAAAGGGACTCCCTCAACCACTCTCTCTCTCTCTCATTTAACTGTAAATTATTTAGTCTACAAACTCTGAAATATATCGTTAAACATAAAATAATTTTTAATTAAATGAAGACAATATTAGCGAAACTCAATCGAAAATCTGGAGACAGAAAAATCAGAAAAGGTATTGGCTCCGCTGGGACTCGAACCCAGGACCCTTTGCTTACATGGCAAGAGCTCTACCGATTCAGGTAGTCCTCAATCGGTAGAGCTCTTGCCATGTAAGCAAAGGTTTCTGGATTCGAGTCCCAGCGGAGCCAATATCTTTTCTGATTTTTCTGTCTCCAGATTTTCGATTGAGTTTCGCTAATATTGTCTTCATTTAATTAAATATTATAATTTGAGATTTTACTCATAAAGTTTAAAAAATTTAAAATAAATAAAATAATTTCCTTAATGAAAATAACGAAAATAGAATACGTCAAGTAAAAGAAAATGTATTTTATTCAAAAATAAAATTAATGAAAATACACCATAGTTTTATTTGGATCCTCGCACATTTTATCTTTTACAAAAACAAACTCAAACGACTATAATAAAATATCACGTAAAAAATAAAATAACAGCGGAATGATTTTGGAATTCATTTACTGAAACATTGTTTCCACAAATTCTTTGTTAATTCCATCTGTTTCATTTATGTAACTACGATATTATAATATATTTATATCTGTTCTCGTATGTACATTTTACAGATGATTACGGTTAACATTATTTTATGTGAAAGCGTCCTAACTGCTTCCAACCGCCTGGAGACAGTGAGACTATGGCATCCCGAGATGGGGTATATAGAGAATAAGTTCCAGAAGGTAATATAAAAAAGGTTAATAATCAATAACTGTATGTAAATAGGTTAGTGGTGGCGGTTTGTAAGAGAACCTACGATAAAGTGTTATTCTGCCGTCATAAGTAAAAACGAAACTCGAAAGAAGGACACGGTGTTTCCATACATGGCTGAAGTATTGTGAAATACGTTAACTACATCGTAATTAATAATGCAGGGTGTTAAGCGAAAACCGGATGGCGTTTTGTCCATACAAACGTATTCATATTTTGACATATTTTGACCTCTTCGTATTTTGACATCAGTGCAAATATTTTTTAATATAACGTAGATATCGACCATATTGTGTAAATAATATGCAATTACTTATTTTACCACTCCCCCTAGGAGACAATGCCCGTGGGTTCCCAATTTTATCAATTATTACACTATCATACAAATAATTGAAAGGGTCTATTTAAAATACACGTTACTTTTTACAAAAACTATGGAAAAAGACATAAAAAAAAAACAATTTTTTTCCTTTAATTTAAATTCCAGTATTTTTTAAAAACGAAGTACATTTTTTAATATACCTATAGGCAAAATCGAAGGCGAAACAGTACTCAACAGAAAGCTATAAATATAAATTAGTTAATTTTAACTTATTACAATAATTATTTAAATTTATAGAGTTCAACAGAATAAACACACAACATATTAGATACATTAACATAAAATTTTGGTGAGCACTATTAATAAACGCCACAATGGCCGAGCGTTGGTGAACAGGCTCCATCACGAGTAGATATTTGTTATAATTTCTTATCTGCTTGCAGATTCAAAATTATGGCATAAATTACAGTAGTTTTGGTTATATTCATTCAATGGCGCACTAGGATGGGAATGTTGCTTTACGTGTTTTAAAAATGTCGACAATGTCACCAAATTAGGCAACACCAAACTATATCACAATCAAATATTGTTAATAAGCATCTCCTTCATTTTGTCTAGTTCGGCTTGTAGTAATAACGTCTTGTAAATATTTATTTTATTCCATACCACTTCAGAACCCAATATTAGATTTTTTTTTTAAATACATGCGTATGTAAAACATTTGATTCTTAAAACTAATAACAATATGTAAATTTCTTTTTAATGAAACTACCCAATTCAAAAGAGAAAACATTTCTCGTGCTTGAATTTTGGAGTGCCATTGTAAATGCATAGTTACACAGAGTATGTTATTACAAGTACTTATATTAATAAAATATATATTCATGAAGACAAGTGGACATAATAATTGACAGTATTGTCAGAGTAGGTACATATAATAAAGTTGTAACAATTTGGTGCCTGCAAATAATGCGTATGTACTTTACTTTCAATTTGATATGGTGATGAAATATTTTTAGAGATTATGTTCTAATTTTTTTTGTTATATTATTGTGATGATGAATTTAAAACTTATAATTAGTGTCGGGTTGGTCTATTAGTGTTTTTATTTGGGATTTAAAAACTTTATAATTTTTTTCAGACTTGATTTTATATGGGAGAGCATTGAAAAATTTTATACCTTGATAAGCATAATGGTGTTGGGAAGCACTCGTTTTAAATTTTGGAATTTCTAAATTGCCCCGTGATCGTGGTCGGTTGTTTATGTTTGTGAATGTTGTTGTTGATGGATTGAAATGATCTTTATGAGTTTGCAATAATGAGTTCTTTTTGAAAATTTTATTAAGACTGAGAACCCTAAAAGAGTCAAATAATAATAAATAATAATAATATTAAAATTATACAATGAAACATATATGGAAACTTTGACTAGCCAACTAGGAATGGATCCTGTTTTAGGCCAGTCAAATAGCTGTGTTGTTGGAAATACAGATGGTTTTCGTAAGATGACTTTCAAAATCAACCTCTGTACCCTTTCTACAGGTAAGAGGTTAGTTTTGAAAGTCCCACCCCACCCGAATATACCATATTGTAGAATAGATTGGGCAAGAGAGAAATAGATAGTTTTGATCATATTGGATGATAAGATGTTTCTCAGTCTAATAAATATGTATATAAGTTTTCTTATTCTGGTTACTGTAGTTTTCTTTCCATTTTAAGTGTCTATCTACTATGACACCCAGATACTTTATACTATTTTTGCATGTTATTGGTAGGCAATTTTCATCGTTGCATTCCTTTTTATTTTCACACTGTGATGAATGGATTTTAATAGTTATATTGTTCTCGACATTTTTTTCTTTCAAAGAAAAAGGAATAAAATAAGTTTTCTCCGTATTAAGTGAGAGACAATTTAGGTCAAACCATGTTTTGAGTATGTTTATATTGATATTTGCTATACTCATTGTTTCCTCCCATGATTTCCCTTTAGTGATAACTATGAAGCCGTCAATAATTTCACCAGGTTACAGAACAGCTTTTAATGCTTTTAGGCAGACGGAATGTCGAGGTCAAGAGCCGTATAAACGTTAAGAGCAAAAAAATTATCAGTAGGTCGCAGACATCACCAAAAACGGTTTTCTTATAATAAATTTATTTAAAAAGAGAACAATTTATATCAATAAGCACCGAAGCACTAAATTGCTAATGTTTTAGCTTTCTATCAAATTGTAGGTAAAAATCGACAAGCTCAACATGATAGTTGTATCTTTTACTCACATTTTTTTCAAAAGCTGAAACGAACTTAGGACAAATTGTTTCATATAAAATTAAAACAATTCATCAAATGTTATTATACAGGGTGTTAAGGGACGTACTTGACTTACTTTAACCAGTGATTCCTGACATTATTTGGAGTAAAAAATGTAAATGAAATTTTGGTCTCCGGTGACTTTTTTTGACGACTTTTTTTTTTTTTTCAAAAATTTTTTCTTCAAAATCAAACAAAAAAAAATTTCTTCCGCATGTTTTCACTGGTCACTCAGCCGGGTGTCCGATGAACCCCTTACCCCGCCTCCAGGTTTTTAACAACTACCATTTTTTTATGTTTTTGTAGAAAAAAAAAAAAAAAAAACATCAAAAATGTCACCGGAGACCAAAATTTCATTTACATTTTTTACTCCAAATAATGTCAGGAATCACTGGTTAAAGTAAGTCAAGTACGTCCCTTAACACCCTGTATAGTTGTGGACAAATTACTTTGCAGAACTGAAATGATAACAGAACTTGAATAGAGCATACACAGAACTTGAAATAATTTCGGAATTAGATGAATTGTTCAAATTCTGTAAAACAACTAGCAAATTTTAATCGTCATTTAACGGGAACATTTCAAATGTCAAAAAAAAAACAAAATGGCGCTGAGTGACCAATTGATGACTTTGTCAAATTTGGGTGCCAAACACAATAAATAAGCAAACACCAACTACTTTTAGTTTTTCAAACAATATGAAATAGAAAAAGACACAAAAAGAAGAAAAAATGGATTGGGACGAAGGCATCTACGGGAAAAGTGCATCTATCCACTGTGCTACGGAAATACATTTTCTAACTTGCATTTTCATCAATCTATTCCTTGAAAATCATAAAAAAAAAATATATTTTTTTTAAGTAGATATATTTTAAATAATACATTAGGTTATTTTTTATTCATTAATGATTTGTTAAAAAAGACGTAGTAGGTAATAAGTAAACTCCATACAAATATTAAGTCTTTCGTAGAAAGTAGAAGTACCTATCCACTATTGAACATTGACGTCATTAAAGGGAGGGACTCGAAAGGCCATTAAAACCCTTTCAAGTGTGACGTCATCGTAATGATAATAATATGGTTTGGAATCTATTTCCTGCCGCCTGCGCCATGGTAGAAACACAATCAACCATCTCAGTTCACAAAACCTGATTAGCTCTAATCTGATAAGCTGCAGATTCATATCCACAATTCCATATTGGTAGACCAAAGCGTTCTCCCCGTAACAATTAATTCAACTGCAATGTCCAATACGAATTTTCTCCGTTTATTAATGTTTGTCGTTAATTCCAAACAGGAGGTCCTAAGGTTTCCTACACGGTCTACGTCATCTTTAAGTAAAGCGGTGGGTAAGGTAAGAAGTTGTAATATTCTTCATTCCCAGTGATTGGGATTACCTGATATGTATGTTCGAGAATCTTCAATAAAGCACGTGGTTCATCGAGATTATGATTATGTATCATGTGGTTTACAATGAATATTTAACTGGACCAAACGTCCGCTCTAATGGAGGCCCCGTGTAATTCTAAAGCAAGGGAACTCGACACTGAAGGTGCCCAGCTGTCGATCGGATATTATTGGCTATTACCGTAACTGTTCGGTTATTAGACACGAACGGCGATACTGCCACTTAGATATTATTATAATGACATTTGCTGAGACACATCAAACTACCTACATATACTTAAAATATCTGTTGAAGGGCATGAAAATCCAATACATTACAAACTGAAAAAGGGTCTAAAAGAGATACTCATATCGTAGGACGAAGGAAACACGAAATCGTAAAATAAACCTGCTGTACACAAGTAAAACGACCCATTCTCATGTGACAAATTTCAGCCACGTGCAAAAGTTGGGCACTTTTACGGTTTCGATGATGCTAGCTCCTCGGTGCGTCTTCCATTAAACAATCATAGCATTCCCACCTGACATCTACATTCTAAAGACTGCAATCTATCCTTTGAAAATATGAGATTTTTATGTGATTAAAGCACACCAACTGCCTGGAACTAGTAGGACTATTACATACCCGTGTTGCAGTATTCTATAAGACTGAATGAAGCGGGAAGAGGAAAGTAGAGTTGACATTTGTCACATGAGAACGGGTCGTTTCTTCGACTCGTTCTTGTGTTCAACAGCTCAGCTGTGGAATGATTTGCCGGCCTCTGTGTTTCCTCTTTCCTACAACATGGGTCTCTTCAAGACCAATGTTCATTGCTTCCTCTCCTCAAAAAGACCCTCCACACAGCATCCCAGATGACATAGGCCCTGAGGGAAATTATTTTCCTCAGGGCCTCCTGTGTGGAGTTAATGTAAAAAAAAAAGGGAGAAACTTAGAAAATACCTGGCCATTCAAATCCAATCACTCAACAAGGTTAAAGCAACGTTTTAATTCAGAATAGTGGTATTTTACCATCAAACGATCGAAAGCTGCATAGAGTCCAGAGTTATTTCGACCGTTTTTGTTTTTTTTTAAATATTTTCTTTTCAAGAAATTACCTTTCATCACATCTTCCATATTTTCACCATACATGAGAAAACCGATATATTTTAAAATATTCGTAGATATTATAAATGAGGAAAATTATGTTGATAAAATATAACACTTAAACAGGCCACAAAAGTTTTATTGCTCGAACATGACATCAACAACTGCCTCCTCGTTTATGGAAGAGAATTGTAGAGCACTAAAAAGGTTAACCTAAATAAGAATAAAGTCGCAGACTTAACAAAGTTAGGCTTTCATACAAAATAACCGAATAAATAATGGTTATATTTTATAATACCTAAGATCTTTAAATTACAAGATACCCTCATGTAGATAAATTATAATTCAACACCCAAATCGAAAAACATTTAATTTTTTTATCTTCATTCGGTAGACCAGGGATTCCTGAGCTTTAATAAGCAAAACTTTAATAAGCCCTTGGATGTTTGCGGCACCTCAGTGATACCTTTCTATAAATTTGACTAGCGTTTTTGAACTCGTGATTTTTTGTACCCCTAAATATATGAAACAAAGATAATACATCATCGAAGAAGAAGATAATCTAATAAATCTGAACAAAACATCATGCAGAACGAGTCACAGAAAAATTAAAAGGTTCGGGACTCGAACCCATGATCTCTTGTCTTACCGGGACGCAGCGCCTTAATTCGGCAATAGTATTTTCTGTATTTTTTTCTGAATTTCACTGTATTTTTCTGGAATTTTTGTCGATCTCATATTTCATATTCTGAATTAACAATATTATCCTCAACTATTTCTCCCATTTTTTTGGCAGCTATCTCTTTGAATGGTGACCGGCCAAATCAGAATGAAACCAACTCAGAACCACCTCAGAAAGGTCATTAAGAGTGATGATAAAAAAATTAAAAAAAAATTGTTTAAATAGGTTAGGGTTACCGGCTATTTTAAAATAATTTTTTTTAAGCTTTTAATGACTTTTCTGGGGTGGTTCTGAGTTGGTTTCATTCTGAGTTGGCCGGTCACCATTGGTATGGAATCCTTTGAATGACTTCAAAGTTCTTGAACGAATTTATTTGTAACCTAGTGAATCGGATAAACATATCTGATTTTATTTATATGGGACACCTGTTGACTTTTTCCAAATGTCTAAATGGATATTTATTTTATAATGGAATAACTTATGTAATAAGTTTTGAAGGTTAATATGCCTATCAATGTAGTATATCATTATACTAGTTGCGATCGATACCTATTTATTTTTCTACGTCTGTTTAGACCACACGACTGAAGTAAAGCTTCACTAACTTATATCTCCCTCTCAACTTCCGTTCGCCTCGCCAGATCACACTTTTCATAACGCTCTCGTCACGCATTCACCAGCTTACTCCCTAAGTTAAGCGTGCGTAATGAAGTTTTACTTCAAAAAGTGTATGTATAACAGTCATTGTGGCGAAGAGGGGGGGGGGAGGAAGGTGGGGGGGGGGGGTGGAGTGGGGAGGGTGTGGGGTGGGGGAGGGGGGGGTGAAGAAGGAGGGGGAGGGAGAGGAGGGTTGATGGATGAGTGGAGTGGGGAAAGGGAAGATGGAGGGGGAGAAGTGGGGGAAGGGGTGCGTGGAGGGGGGGGGGGGGGTTGGTGGGGGGAGTGGAGTGGGGAGATGGAAGGTGAAGGAGGCTGAGTGGGAATCCCCTAATGCCATGCGAGCGAAGCCGCGGGAAAAAGCTAGTACATAATTAATGCGTGCTTTCCAACATAAAATGTTGATACACATTACCATAGCAAAAGATTTGGCATTGTACTAATTAAACCTTGGCTCCTGGATTAAAACATTTCTGCCTTTTAGGCCGGGGGACTTTTCGGAACATCTTCCCGCCCGATCTCGGAAAATGTAACAGTAAAAACGGATGTTTAAAATAAGAAAAGCACCTTTCGGTAGACAGTTGAAAATATCATCACGCTCGAGATTAGGGGCCGCGGAAAATGTTTACCGTCAATTTGCGACGCCGCGGGCGGCACTGTAGAACCGCGGGCTTATGTCAAGAAATATCGCCTCGGGATAACCAAGTCAACATAAATCCAGCGAGATGTCGGCAAAATGTACAAAAGGGCGTTTGTCATTCAGGATGTAAAAATCACGAGACTGCGTGGGGTGGAGGAGTGTACTAGCCAAGTAAACTCCAGACAGCGCGGTCCAAAAAAAACACCACACTTCCAAGGCATTGAAAACAAACAAGTAATTGCAATTAAAAGGCCATGTAATTGAAATTAAATAAAATGCAATGAAAATTAAAAGAGGTGCAATGAAAATTAGTTTCATTCGATCGTTACTGTAATCAAAACGCAAAGGCCAAGAAACTGTTATCCAAGATAACCGGACAACTCAGAATCATGCAACTTCAACAACTCCTTTGAAAAGATAAGTGATGATTTTTTTTTTTACTGGTTAAATAAGTTACGTTAGGTTAGGTAATAGACTATTCTTCAAATGTTTTTTTCATAACTTTTAATGACGCTTAAAAGAGGTGTAGAAATTGCATGATTCTAAGTTGACATGGAACCGTTACCCAGATGGCTGGCCTCATTTTTTAAACTAAAGCCTTACACGGTGGATGAAAGTTGTTATACACGTTTATACGACAACTGTAAAGCTATTTTCGTAAGGTTCATCAAACTTGACTATGAATTGTGTCCATTAGAAGGAATCTATAATAATAAGAAAAGCCAAATTCGGCGTGTTCGTTCCACCTGTAATAAATAACCAATAAAGCTTACACAAATTATCGTCGAGTATTTCAGTCAATTACTTTATGTTTTCTTTGCATCAATATATTCAAATTTATATAAATATACCAAGATATTATAATCCTAATAACTTGCGTAAGTTTGCTACTACATATGGTTTATAATATCTAATTATTATGCTATTTTGTCTAATGCATTACTTGAAGACATAAAAAAAGAGATATCTGTTTCGAAAATAAAAACAAAAGTTAAGTCATTCTACCTACGTAGAACACGAAAACACGAAAAATCTATTTCTGTAATGCGTAGGTACTTACGTACCGTAGTAATTGTTAAATATGAAACTTTGAAATGGTGAAATTTTAGCATTAGAATATAAAGGCAAATATTATTATTATAAACAAATATGAAAAACGAGAGATTTCTTACAATCAAACTGATATACTTAGTTTTGTAAAACATAAATAAATGTACTACATATATTAATATTAAATAAATGTTTAAATTATTAAAGCCTTGTATTGTATGCGTAAATAACAAAAATAAAATAATCACACACATTACGATAAAATACGAAATGAAAAAAATTAGGTACAGTATATTTTTGCGGGCAAACCAGCATAATATGCCCCATACATAAAAAGGGAGATAAACTGAAAAGTGAAAATCACAGAGGTATATCGCTACTTTGTACTCCGTATAAAATTTTCACAAGAATTTTGAAAGAAATACTAGAACATTACTCAGAGAACTTGCTGGGAGAGTATCAGGCATGTTTCAGGAAGGGGAGATCCACCACTGACCAACTCTTCATTACTCGACAAATCCTGAAAAAAATCTGGGAATTCGACATAGATATATATCAACTATTTGTTAAACAGGCATATGACAGTATAGATAGGGAGATGAAATACTCCTAAATGTTGGTATACCGCCCAAAATAGTCAAGCTTGTAAAAGCAACAATGGTCGGCTCATGGTGTCAAGTAAAAATAGGAGGTGAAACAACGGAGGATTTTAACATCTCCCAGGGGCTGGCTTAGCACTCACTCTTTTCAATATTGTACTGGAGCACGTCGTGAGGAAGATAATAATCAGCACCGACTCAAACATTTGCTACAAAAGCAATCAAATAGTTGACTACGCAGGCGACCTTAACATTAGCGGAAGATTCCTACAGGCTTGCGGCAAGAGAGATGGGTTGGCAAATCAATGAGAATAAAACTAAAATCATGATGCAAACCAGAACCCCACACCGCAGAATAAAATATAAAGTGACATTTAAAGACACTTATAATTTCTAAGTGGTCGAAGAGTTTACCTACCTGGGCTCCATCATAACGCAGGACAAAGAAGACCCAGTAGAAGTAAGAAAGCTCATCACAGCCGCTAACAATACTTACTTCGCGTTGCTGCCAGTGTTCAAATCCAGAAACGTCCATAGGAAAACCAAAATAACCCCATATAAAACAATTATTAGAACGGTCTTGACCTATGGAAGTGAAGCGGGAACACTGACGGCAAAGTCAACGGAACAGCTGGACACCTTCGAAAGAAAGGTACTTCGAAGAATCTTAGGAGCGGTGCGAGAGGGAGAGGCTTGGAGAATCCACCACAATAATGAGCTCTATGATATTTACCAAGCTCCCAAACTCTCCACCCATTTAAGGCTCCAAAGACTAAGATGGGCTGGACATGTGCGCCGAACGCCAAGCACACGACTACCAAAGAAGTCCCTAACAGGACACCCGGGAGGTAAACGAAAGGCGGGCAGACCTAGGCTGAGGTGGGAGGATGATGTCAGGGAGGATGCAAGAGGACTACTCCATGTCGCAGACTGGAAGACGACGTCCGAGGACAGAGGGCGGTGGAGGCTTATTTTGAAGGAGGCCAAGACTCGAAACGGGCTGCAGCGCCATTGAAGAAGAAGATATTTTTCCGGGAACAAAGTGGCAGACCATTACGCTACGGAGGCCGTCCCCGTATATGTCCTGATTTTTTCAAAGTTATCCATCTTACCTCGAGAAGACAGTACCTACAGGCAAAGCAAATTAACATTCTAGGCAGTGTTGCGGTTACATTTGATATACTTACTTACCATAAATGATTTTTCAAAATGTATTATGAAACAGAATGGTTCATATTCAACATTTCCATGTAGGCAAGTAGGAAGTAAAATTATGTTCCGAGCTCGGAAAAAATGCCATAAAAGTGTAGACTCGTGGAGGACTCGCATAAATGCGTAATCGTTTGCGTGTGTGCGTCGGGTTACATGATAATAAGGGACAGGGGCAGGGGGTTGGGGAATAACGGCGATGAGAGGTGAATCCACGTACTGAGCAGACATAAAACCGCCTTTTAAGAACCGGCGGAAGAGAGCGCAGCAGTAAGAAAATCCTTTCATAGCATGAGACGACAGCGCGCCAAAAGATTTGGCGCGGACTTCATTCATCAACGATTGGAGAAGAATATTAAATAATAAACATCGGATAAAAATAAGCTTAAAAATATTATAGAAATTATGAACAATATCCTCTTTCATGACAAGCAAGCTTCATAACACATTGTAACATTGATTCTCGAGAAATGTTTTGTTGAGGCTTCCTAAAAAGTACATATAGGTACCCCGAGAGTACGCAGGCTAAAAAATATGAATTTGTCAGAACGGCGTCACTCCACTTTTGTTAATTGGATATTTAAGTTGAGCTTGTATTTATATGGCAAATGTAATCAATCCCCTGCAGCAAAACCAACCGGAGTAAATTCCCACACCCAGCCGCGCGTAAGGGCACTTCACTCAGCCAACAGCTAACAGCCAACACTGCTCCCAGATCAATTTGTGTTTACCTTTGAGAGTGAACTGAACAGGAGTTTGAAAACAGTTTATTTATGATTTCCACCCTATATAAATTTTATTCATCGACTTTGTGATATTATTTTTAATTTCAACAAAAAATTGTGCAAAAGTATTCGGAAAGTATAATCAAATCAGCGCTCGTTTCCCTACGTAGCTGTTGGCAGATTTCTAAAATTAACACAAAAATACCTGTCGATTCCGCAAGTCCCAGGCAGGTAGGCAGGTAGGCGGGTAGAGAGGTAGGCGGGTAGGGAAATATACATCTTCTCCCAACGCAAATAAATATCTGGGTCAACTACCAGCGGCGGCCTAAACATTCGATTTTATGTATCAGATAAAGTTTTTGTAAAATACTGACAAGGCTGTTGGCTTAATCTGAAATAATTTGTCCGAAGTTAAAATAGTTTCTCGAACATGCGGCGCTGGCGGGAAGGCAGAAGGGTGGTGCGAGTTTTACAGAACGGCATGAACAAGGCGAAGCGTATTTCACAGCAACTGGAACATTTACGGATCATTCTCAAAGGAAACCGATTCGATACAAAGGCCGCTGAATGGGAATTCTCGACCAAAAGCCAATTCATATAAAAGGATTTCTTCTGCGGGATGCACAAAGCCACCCCACCATTCTGGGAGAGGGGCAGTGAGGGGGGTGAGGGAGGTGATCGCCAGGGGGTAGCGCTGTCCAAAGGCGATACCAGAATCCACGAAAAGAGTTAAGACGTGGAGGGATATATGAAAGGAGAATTCCTTTTCTCCCAGACACGTCTGAACCAAGGCAAACAGTATGAATGATGTGGGATAATATTGCTTGTTTTGCGTTGCTTTTGATAAGGAAACATGGTTTTCAGAAAGTGTTTGCCCAGAGTTTGGGAGTTTGACATTTATCGTGTAGACACCATTTGACCTAATGATCTTCTCCTTGACTTGACACATGTCAGTCTCAGAAGGTCGACAGAATATTTCTCGAGAAAGAACGAAAATTTATGAAATATTATTTTCAGAGCTGTTAAAATATTATAGTAACTATGGCGCAGACTGCGCCATTCGAAGAATGCGATCATCACCGCCATGACTGCCTGGATGGAATCTCCCCTGATGACCCTCCGGAGACGGGAGACGATGAAATACCCTCCGTAAACGGCTATTTACGTTCATTTTAGTGTTTGATACATACATCTTTTTTTTCAGTTTCATTTTTCATGCTTATTCGTTTATTTTATTTAATTTATGTGTTGTTATTTACTTTTTACCTTAACTTATTATTTATCATTTTTTGTTATTTTAAAATATATAATGTATTGCATTGCACTTCCCCTGCATACATTCTGGAATAAACGTATATTATTATTATTATATACAGCCTCGGCTTCAAAACATAATTCAAGATAAGTTTAACGATTTAAAACAATAAAATCACTGAATTTAATACAAGCAGGAAGTAGATTATATCGATCCAAGCAGACAAACGGAGCATAAAGCTTATCAATAAATATACGTACCTGTCTACTAGTCTAAGACCAATATATTATGAGTGTGTCTACAATACATAAGTATAGCAGACCGTTATCGGGTCAAAGCAAACACATAATTCTAGTATTCTCCAGCCTATAATAGGCTATATACAATATTGTGCGTCCCTACTATGAACGCTCTAGAGTTCTAGGAAGGCTGGATTAAATGCCGGGCAATTGTAAATATTTAAATGGAGTAACAACCGGCGGTAACTGAAAGCTGTTATTATCTTTAGACTTCACGAAATTGTACGATCCATACAAATTACAAACAAAAGTCCCGATTTCCGATGACTAGTCGATTGTAATTGGCTTCAAGTCAAAATGGTTTGTTTTTAAACCAATATTAAGTAAGCACAAATAAGAAATGAATACCTTCCTAGTAAGTACCGCTGACAAGTGCCAGAATCTCATCAAGAACAAATCAAAATTAGTCAGTGAGGGGTTTGAGAATGCGTAAGAAAATTCGACGAAAAGTTGGGATATTTAAAATAAAAGAAAAATGAAAAGAAATAAACAGAGCACAGATTAGTTAGGGATAAATAATGTTTCCCGAATATTAAATACTCTCAGCTCTTTCAGTACGTGCATAATTGACTGGACCGTTTTGCATTTCGTCTGTCTGTAAATTTGTTTGCATATTCCGGTTCCGGTTCAAGTTGGTGGCTTTGTTGAAAATTACATTTTATGCCGGCAGAGTTGGCATGAGCCGACAATCGTATTATTAAGTACTAGCAGACCCGGCCACACGTTGCCGTAGCTAACGAAACACAACGCCATCTACTGACAAGGTCATTACCCAACCTTTATAACCAACGCCATCTGTTAATTTGCATACATATCAAATCCACAACGACCGCTTGCCAGCCCGCTGCTCACTGCCCCCTTCCAGCCCGCTCTCTTTATATATTATATATTTCAACTAATTTACACAAAACCTGGACAAATTATATACCTAAACCTTCCTTGTGAATCACTCTATCTATTGTTGAAAACCGCATGAAAATCCATTACGTAGTTTAAAAGATCTAAGCGTACAGACAGCGGGAGCGACTTTGCTTTATACTATGTAAAGATAAAGATTACGCGAGGTCTACTTTTCACACAACTACTGGTAAGGGGTCGTCCATTAATCACGTGATGTTTTTTTTAGCAAAATTTTAACCCTTAACCCCCCCCCCTGGTGATATGTGGTGAGGTTTTAGAGAACCCCCCCCCCCCCCCCAAAATCAAGTGTATTTTTTTTTAGTAGAAAATATTTTTAAATTTTCAGAATATTATCACGAAAAATAAATACACGTGATATTTCATTTTAGCCCCCCCCCCCCCCCCTCGTGATATTTCGTGTTTTTTTCCGAACCCCCCCCCCCCCCCCCCTTTCGAGCCTCACGTGACGACATCTAATTCGGTGAAATCGACAGACAAAAAAATCTAAGATTAACGTGATTAAGTTGAGAGTGTAAAAATCAAACTTATCTACGACTAAGTTTTTCCCTATCAAAGTGGGGTCAAAACTGGACTAAGAGACAAAAAATAAATTTATTTGTAAAGGTGGATTCAATAGATGGCTTGGACGCCTTAATTCCTCTTTTATACTACAATAGCTGGAAAGGTTATAATAATATAATATCTGATACCAGATGAAGAAAGCAAAATATGCTCGCTCATTGGACATACTTGGTCAAGGTAAATTTGTGGAGTCAGTACTCCGATTTATGGGGTCCAGGAGAGAAAGAACCTCATCCAAACAGAGAACGCATTATGACAACAATTCTCAATTACGGTGTATATATATATATAATTGAACACTATTAATACGTTAACGTCTGCGTGGCTGAATTTCGAAACTCGGTTTCGAGTGCATGTCTGACGCTACGCCGTACGCGCCGCGCCACAAATAACATCTTTCGCCACAATTCGGTTTCGAATTGAAGAATTCGTCAAAAGATGGGGACGATTCGCATGGGGACGTGCCCCTGCAGATGTAAGTACAACGAATTTGTGAATTTTTAGTATCACCGGATATGGAAAGATTGACGGTAATACTTAGTTGTATCACGCGGCTATATATTACAAATGACGTCATTGCCTGTCCCGGTCACTTTATCCCCGTGACTAGCTATCACTGGATGACAGTGGATCCGAGGAACGGGCTACTTTTGAAACCAGTTCTTATTGGATTTATAAAATGGTAACCAACACTAACTGGGTGAAGCCGAACCAAAAGCCACCCGCAGGGCCTAGCAGTAAAAACCTGCGAAGCGGGTTTTTAACTGCTAGTACGGTAATATTATGTGTTTAGGAGGTGGGCATGGGAACGCCCGGGAACCATTTATTGGATAACCAACACTCCTGGCGTAGGACCCCCGAGTGGTTCGCTACGTTTGGTGATTCTGCCGGTGAGAGAAAGAGCCTCATTAAAACAGTGAACGCATTATGACAACAATCCTCAGTTAGAGTGCATACATATGGCAAATTTATGTGTTTGATGGGTGGGTATGAGTACCGCCGGCCGTGGAAACATTTGTTGGATAACCAACACTCCTACCGTAGGCCACAACCCAAACCTAATTTGGTGATTTAGCAAGGATGCCCAGGTTCATGGGGTGAGGTTTGTCAAGATCTTGGCGACGAACATGTTAGGTTATAGGTGTACTGCGTGGCTGGCTGGATCGGGAAAAATGGCTGGATTGGTTGAGGGAGACCTAACCTCTCCAGCCGGACTCTCGACCCATCGGCTTTCACCGCAGTGGGAGGGTCGGATTCATACACCCGTTACTCCTGGACACATTGACCCCCAGATTCCTACCCAGCCCTCACACCTATTTCCTTCCCAGAACGTCCTCTCGTTCCATTTCGTACAAAAACTCTCCACAAAGCATCCCCAAAGATGACAGGCTGTGTGGAGCTATTGTAAAAAAAAAACCATCAAATGTTTACCCAAGCAATTCAAAATCGTGGTATTCCAATTTCTCAGCGCTGCATTTAGAAGGATCCAGTGATTGTATAATATTATATAACTATTAATTATTTATAGCGGTCGAAGTCTTGTCAATATTGGCATTGTACGGTTGGACGGAGGAAATAGAGATCTCCGTGTACACAAGCAAACTTTTGAGAATCACCGGCATTATCAGACATTATGTAGCCATCGAATAATCGATAAATTACTAAAATCATTTCAAATTACCTATTCTTCTTTTTTCGTCTGCAGAATTGGATGCCATGTCTATAGACAAGACAGTAACAAGATCAAATACGCGGATGACATGGTGTTGCTGGCACCCTCGATTAAAGCGATGAGAAGACTTATGCAAATAGCGAAGAGTACGCAAACTCACTTAAATCGTTGTCCAATGCTAAAAAGTCAGCCATCGTCGTTTTCAAACATAACAAGGAGGCAATAAATATTCCACCAACCTGTCTAGAAGGGAAGGAACTGCTTGTGGCTTCACAGGTTAAATTCCTGACACATATGCTTACAAAAGGATATAGAAGACATGGAATGACAAAATAGATCAATTAATATACATGCAGGAATGCTCTCAATGCGGTTCTACCATTGCAGCGACGATGTCAGAAAATTACTCTGACATACAGCCCTGTACACATCTGAGCTGTGGACACAATACCCAGTAACGCAACGAGACAAGCTAAGGATGTGCTACAACAATGCATGCATGCAAATTTGCAACTAGGTTCTGCGGTGCATCCACGATGTTCGCAGAAAGGAGGGTGCACTCATTCCCCGCCTTACTCCGCCACCGATTAGCCAGCTTCTGGGGCAGGACACGTAAGTCGACCAACGTCATCGTCGTGGCTGCATCCGAGTGGCGCAGCTCCCCACTCAGTGAGCGATGGACGGAATCTTATTTAATTTTATTCTTCATTTTACTTATTTACATGTTGTTATTTTGTTTAAATTGATTTTAGGTACCTACCTATGGTGTTTATTTAAATTTAATTTTAGTTTTATTATTTTTCTCTTTATGTATCTAATAGTTGTATATACTGTGTAATATGGCAGACTTGGATTGCACTATACTCCTAGTCCTGCTGGATTATTACATAAAATAAATCAAAAATGGCAAAGGAAACCAAGAGAATCATAAATAGGTCAAAATTCGAGCACGACCAGCAGATCAGCAGAAAGCTGACTGCCTGCCCGCATGGCAGCAGGCAATTCTGGTCGCTTGCGGGTTCAATAGGTCGCAATTTCTGCAAATCCAGTCTGCCACCTCTTACCAGACCTGACGGCTCACTAGCAAACACCGCCACCGAAAAGGCTAACTTACTAGGTAAAATGTTTGCGGATAACTCAACCCTCGATGACCAAGGTGCTGTCCCGACGTCGGTTCCTCACTGCGGTTTTCGTATGAAAAAGCTGAGGATCCGGCATCGGGAAGTACTCCATGTTTTACGAGGGCTTGATGTTAATAAAGCTAGTGGGCCTGACGGAATACCTGCCCTGGTACTGCAAAGGTGCGCTGCAGAAATAGCTCCAATTTTGACGAAGCTTTTTAAACTGTCCCTGAAGACTGGCTCTGTGCCCTCTGGTTGGAAAAAAGCGGTTATCCATCCTATTCCAAAGAAGGGTGACCGCTCCAACCCGGCCAACTACCGCCCCATAGCGATCACATCAGTTCTGTCTAAGGTGATGGAACGTGTGATCAACGACAAACTGCTCACATACCTCGAGAAGAACAAAATTATTAACGACCGTCAATACGGATTCCGGCGGAACCGCTCGTGCGGTGATCCTCTCGCGTATGTGACGCATGTTTGGGGGCGATGCCTGGAACGTTTCGGTGAGACCCAAACGGTTGCACTGGACATATTCAAGGCCTTTGACCGGGTTTGGCACCGAGGACTTGTCAACAAACTGCATTCTTACGGACTTCCCGCATCCTTGTGTACGTGGATTGCTGACTTCTTGAGGGAGAGGTCGATTCAGACGGTAGTCGATGGTTTCACCTCTTCCTCTCACTCGATAAATGCTGGCGTCCCGCAGGGATCGGTTCTGTCTCCAACTCTGTTTTTGTTGCACATCAACGACCTTTTGTCATGTGCACCAATTCACTGTTACGCGGATGACAGTACAGTTCATGATAGCTTTTTGTTTGACAAGCCCCCAAAGGGCTCACAAACTCCAACAGCTCGTAAGGCTTTGAAGCAAAGAATGGACGGTTACCTCGAGAGTGTTTTCTCTTGGGGTAAAAATAATCTCGTTGAATTTAATGTTTCAAAGACCCAATCTTGTCTGATTACGTCTAAAAGGGATCGCAATGAAAATCTAGTCTTTTTCAACGCAAGCAATCTTCTGAACAGGCCCTCCATTGATATGCTTGGTGTAACCCTAAGTGACCAGCTCAGGTATGGGGGCTCCATCGAAGCCAGAGTAAAGTTAGCCTCCCAAAAACTGGGCGTACTGTACAGGGCCCGCAGATACTTTAATAGTACACAACTGCTAACCCTGTACAAATCGCAAGTGCGCCCCACGGTTGAATTTGGCAGCCACCTCTGGTCTGGAGCTCCAAAATACCTGAAAAATACCCTCGACTCTGTGCAGAAACGGGCGGTCCGTTTGATAGATTCTCCCTTCTTAACAGACGGATTGCAATCTTTAGAGCACAGGCGTCGGGTGGGAATGCTATCCTTGTTCTACCGGTATTACAATGGAAGATGCTCCGAGGAACTAGCATCATTGATCCCTTCGGCACCGGTGCATAGTCGGGAAACACGCCAAACGCGTGCCCAACATTTGTACACAGTTGACATTTGTCACATGAGAACGGGTCGTTTCTTCGACTCGTTCTTGTGTTCAACAGCTCGGCTGTGGAATGATTTGCCGGCCTCTGTGTTTCCTCCTTCCTACAACATGGGTCTCTTCAAGACCAATGTTCATTCCTTCCTCTTCTCAAAAAGACCCTCCACACAGCATCCCAGATGACATAGGCCCTGAGGGAAATTATTTTCCTCAGGGCCTCCTGTGTGGAGTTAATGTAAAAAATAAAATAAAATAAAATAATTTCCAAACTACAAAATTTCATTGCCAGTTCTACATAGTTCGACTGTTCAATACGATAAAAATAAATATTGTAACTCGAATGCAACCTGGTAGTAAAAATGATATCTTTGTAGTTTTTACTACACCGTAAGTTCCTACCGTAAGTTCCTACTTTTACATACATTATTACATAACATGTAATTGTAAACCTTATGCGATATGTGAAAAAGCGCACTCTTGAGTTGGTTGGTGGGCAAGCACCAATAAAATAGTAGAATATGGCGTCCACTTCCTGAGGGGATAATGGCCTTTGCTTGCAGTCACGCCATGTGTCGAATTCGAAGTCCGCTGCATGCCAGCGCCAGCGTTTAGCCGTTCGCCCCGTTTCAACTTTAGGGTGCACGTGAATGCAGCGGTCTACCCTTGACTTCATTGATTTTACATAAATTATTTCCTAGGAACAGCACTGAAGCACGAATTAATGACAATTATTTATTTAAGGTTTCAGTGGATGACTTCGGTACAATGATGACATTTTAACAATAGGTAACATACAAAGGGTATGAATTGACAGAAGCCGAAGTAGTTATATTTTCAATTTATTAATCTATATTAAATGTATATATTAATCTATATTAAATCTGATAAGTTTAATATATATTAAATCTTATTAAATTTAAGGTATGGAATAAAAGAAGGGAGGAATAAGTGGAATCGAAAGAAATGTTAGAAGTTAACAACGCTTACCGAGATCAAAGTTAGCATAGTGTTTATGAAAACATGTCAAAATGACCATAATGGGGAGATTTAAGACACACTTAAAATTATTCACAATTCAAGCGCAGACCTGTCAAATTTAAAAAATATTGAATAATTAAACAAAATTCTTATGGGATCATTAATTGTTTAATAGTTTAGTTGAAACATTTAATACCTACATTCGTACGACGAGGGGCATAAAAAATAAACGACATAATTATCATTATGTACTTACATTGAATGATGTAAAACAAATATTGCTCCAAAATATCTACAAGGTGGATACATTTTAAGATTTTCACGGCCAAAAGTATTTTCGTTATTTGTTTTTGGGGTGTTATGCCGTATTGCGCTACCTCCTTCTTTAGCCAACGTTTCGGACATCGTTGCAGTGTCCATCACACATCTACCGGATCTGCCCTGATGATGGACACTACATCGTTGCAGTGTCCATCACACATCTACCGGATCTGCCCTGATGATGGACACTGCAACGATGTCCGAAACGTTGGCTACAGAAGGCGGTAGCGCAACGCGGCATAACACCCCAAAAACAAATAACGAAAAAAAGAATCTGCAAGGGTGCTTCATAACAATAACTGGATAATTTTTAGAGCGCCGTTTTTTGAAAAATCACCTCAAGGACTTCATATAAGAATTATGCCTTTTGTAAAGTTTTCTGTCGGGCAATTCTAGGTCTACGCACCTATTTTCAACAACAGCTATGTTACATTCGTAGGTATGATAACATTCATTTACTTAACTACAACAAAATAGACATCATATTGTTTATTTAAAATTTCCAAATGTTCAATAGGTAAAAAGATTTCGAAAAACAATGATAAATGATATGTCTTAATCACACTTTTTTTTTTTTTTTTTTTTTTCTTACAGAATTAAAATAACTCGATTCCTTACACATCAATCTGTCTCTTGACGAATCACATTTAGTAAGATCAAATCCTTATAGGTAATACTGCACCTCCCACCTATATATGTTGCTTTTACTTTCCAAAATACACTCGTCAAAGAATACATTACATATTAATATTAAAATATTTTTCAGGATTAAATAACATGTGTTTACAATAATGTCCTCTGCGTGCGAACTCTATCTAAATCTCTTTAAATGGACAATTTACAGTGTTAATTTCAAGCGACCTCCCAGGTAAGTATGGTCCTGTTTTCATTAAATTTTAGGCAGCATCGCGTTCATTGGTCAAAATATTGTACACATATTTTCGTATCGGTGATCAATGAACCGATGTATGCAATTTTTAGCCATAAGTTGTTTATAACTGTTTGCCTAGCTTGTAGTTTTTTAGATTTTAGAAATGTATTATAAGTTTGTACAGCGCCCTTGAGGTGATTTTTCACAAAAACGGCGCTATATAAATCATCCAAATATTAGTATTTATTATTAAAACTCGGATAAAGCCGGGTAGTAACTATTAGTTGCTAATCAGAAATTGTTTAAAGTTAATTTTAAAATTGAATAAAGGAATTTGTTTAAACATAATCACTTAAAACATACTGATTTATTTAACCCGTGACCTTAAGCCTATGAGTCTAAACTCTTATCGCGTATCATGTGCGACTGTCAGCATTATCTATCAACTGAAAGAAAATAATTCACAAAATCTACGACACACTATTATGCATTAAAAAAATTATTATTTGACTCAATGATGAACATGTTTTCATGACTTCGTTCCCTGAAACATTAATTTCGTGGAAAACAAAGAAACTCATTACACGCAAAGTTACCACGCAAAGCCGTTCCGACATTTCAGTACGTTACAAATGATTATTGTTCAGCAAAAAATGCACCTCGTTTCAACTTCGAACTCGTATACTTTTAGTACCTACCTCAAACGGTGTTGGCGGCATGGCGAGTTCAACTTATCGTGGGTTTATTACTTCAGTTCAGACTTTGGGTAAAATGCTAATAACTACTCAATTATCGAATTCGAAGGGTCAGTGTCTGAACTCCGTCACATTTGACGTCGTCACTAATCGGCAATTAGCGTCATTTTATTTTTTTGACAATTGAACAGCCCCCTTTCAGCACTTTGTCAAAGTTTAGGAATGGTTATTTAATAATTGAGCCGTCAAGCATAACGGTCATCAAAATGTAACCAAACGCTGACGGGCCAAACGGTCTAAAATTCTAAATGGCGCTAATTGCTGATTTGATGACGACGTCAAATTAATGTGACATGAGTTCAAACAAAAATTTTGTGTTCCATTTGCTGACGAATCCACCAAATTTTTAAACATACAACATGTAACTACTTTCAAAAGCATCTTTTATGTGTAAGTACACTGCACAAGACTTTTCGTTTTTGTTTTTAAATCTTTACTTAGATCTATGAAAGATTTGTTCATACGTCTAAAAGAAACGAATGCATCAAATAAAAAATGAATAAAATTAAATTAAAAAATAATACAGTTAAATTAAATTAAAATTAGGTATAAAAGTACCTAAAATAAT
This sequence comes from Limnephilus rhombicus, assembly GCA_929108145.2. Classification (NCBI taxonomy): domain Eukaryota; kingdom Metazoa; phylum Arthropoda; class Insecta; order Trichoptera; family Limnephilidae; genus Limnephilus; species Limnephilus rhombicus. Next base: position 36,941,511 of record OV815273.1, on the reverse strand, counting down.
CTTGGTAAATATCTTCGTGTACAAACCAAAAACCAAATCACATACGTAGAACACATCCTACGAAAAGAGCCAAGACTTATGGCTTCCTTTAAGAGGGTATAACCAGAGAAAACCAGAATGTCATTTTTAAATCAGATTTTAGACGTATTGACTCTTTTCCACAAAAAAAAACGAGTGTGCTTTAGACCACACGACCGAAGTAAAACTTCACTAACTTATATCCCGCTCTTGTCCTCACCCTCCTTATCCCCATCCCTATCCCTATCCCTATCCCTGTCCCTGTCCCTGTCCCTGTCCCTGTCCCTGTCCCTGTCCCTGTCCCTGTCCCTGTCCCTGTCCCTGTCCCTGTCCCTGTCCCTGTCCCTGTCCCTGTCCCTGTCCCTGTCCCTGTCCCTGTCCCTGTCCCTGTCCCTGTCCCTGTCCCTGTCCCTGTCCCTGTCCCTGTCCCTGTCCCTGTCCCTGTCCCTGTCCCTGTCCCTGTCCCTGTCCCTGTCCCTGTCCCTGTCCCTGTCCCTGTCCCTGTCCCTGTCCCTGTCCCTGTCCCTGTCCCTGTCCCTGTCCCTGTCCCTGTCCCTGTCCCTGTCCCTGTCCCTGTCCCTGTCCCTGTCCCTGTCCCTGTCCCTGTCCCTGTCCCTGTCCCTGTCCCTGTCCCTGTCCCTGTCCCTGTCCCTGTCCCTGTCCCTGTCCCTGTCCCTGTCCCTGTCCCTGTCCCTGTCCCTGTCCCTGTTCCTGTTCCTGTTCCTGTTCCTGTTCCTGTTCCTGTTCCTGTTCCTGTTCCTGTTCCTGTTCCTGTTCCTGTTCCTGTTCCTGTTCCTGTTCCTGTTCCTGTTCCTGTTCCTGTTCCTGTTCCTGTTCCTGTTCCTGTTCCTGTTCCTGTTCCTGTTCCTGTTCCTGTTCCTGTTCCTGTTCCTGTTCCTGTTCCTGTTCCTGTTCCTGTTCCTGTTCCTGTTCCTGTTCCTGTTCCTGTTCCTGTTCCTGTTCCTGTTCCTGTTCCTGTTCCTGTTCCTGTTCCTGTTCCTGTTCCTGTTCCTGTTCCTGTTCCTGTTCCTGTTCCTGTTCCTGTTCCTGTTCCTGTTCCTGTTCCTGTTCCTGTTCCTGTTCCTGTTCCTGTTCCTGTTCCTGTTCCTGTTCCTGTTCCTGTCCCTATCCTTTTCACTCCCCATGTCAAGCGTGCGTAAAGGCCCGACCGTTCGCCTCACCCGATCACCGTTCGCTTTGATTACCGTTCGCATAAAATATATATACATATATACTTTTTCGTAACGCATTCACCAGCTTACCCCCCATGTCGAGCTTGCGTAAAGAAATTTTACTTCAAAAATATAAATTGATTTCGAAAGATTGTTCTTTTATTTAGTAAACGTATGTTTTAAGTTTTGAGAAAAAAAAGTTTATTTTTAGTATAATAAATAAGTAATGAGGTTAAACCATAGGTCATTGGCAGATTTTTAAATTTTCAAAAAAGATTTTGTATTATACAACACCCATTTCAAATCATATAATCATTCAGTAAAATAAATCAATACATTATCTGGTAAAAGTATGTTTCAGAATTTTAATTTTAGTTTAAACAAAATCATTAAAAAATATATAAGTACATGTGTCCCTTGACGAAAATTGGTCCGTTTGTGTATTTATTTGTGCACTTCCAAACATATTTAAGATTTTTTTACATTCTTATTTTGCTTAGACATTATTGAAAAATGATAAATACATATGATCAAAAAATAATTACAAAAACCACATAATTTCAATAGTTTTATCACCACGCCTTTTAGCATTTTTGGATGTAGGTATAAATTAAACGAAAATTTAGAATGAAATAAAATCGATATTGAGTTATAATTTAATAAGCTGGTACGGAGAATAATTAATCTTTCTCATTGGAACCGCCCTGTACGATCGTAAGAGCATCTTTCGACGAAATGTGGATTTTCGGCCGCTGGCTGGTTAAACGCCCTTAAGGCTTTTGGTAGGTTATTATAAAAATTTTGTCCTTTATAAAAGACGCTGTTATATGTGCTTGTAAGTATGGTAAAATATCGGCAACTTCTCGTAGGACAATTGTGAACATTTTCATGGTACGTAATAGGTATTAATTTGTTATCTTTTGCAGATATTTAGAGAACATGTGATTTTTAAACTTGTAACGCACTGTTAAAGTATTTATATTAAACTGTTTAGTTTTAATCACATTTAAATGTTTCATTTTTTTTACATGAGCTCCACAAAGGAGGCCCTGAAGAAAATAATTTCCCTCACGGCCTATGTCATCTTTGGGGATGCTGTGTGGAGGGGTTTTTAAGGAAAGGAAGGAGAGGCGAGTTCTGGGAAGGAAAGGGGTTTAAGGGGTGGGTAGGAATCTGGGGTTCAGTGTGTCTTGGTCATCCGCCTCCAAGACCTAGACAAACCTCACCCCATGAAACCGGGCACCCCTGCTAAATCACCAAACGTAGCGAACCACTTGGGGTGACCTATGGCAGAAGTGTTGGTTATCCAATTAAGGTTCCCGGGGCGGCGGTACCCATTCCCGCCTCCCAAATTGAAGTAATAAAGAGTAACTGCTCCCAACCATCTGGAGTGAGACTATGGCATCATCAACCTAGTGAGACTATGGCATATCCAATCGAGGAGCGGTTTTTCAAACTCAACAAATGGTTCACTCACTTTCACATTCCGTATACATTGTACATTTGTTACGCTTCTTGAATGTATGTCCAAATTACAATTTTTGACAATAATATCAGAGTTTTATAACCAACGTAACCATCTTTTAACGAACGTTACCGTGACCACTAATGAAATATTTTGACAGTTCTCTATTAGTGAAGTGCCAAAATATCGATCGTACAGTTAATTAGTCGGACATCTCCGAAAAATCTAAATATGAGTTGAGTATGCAGTTGTATGTAAAAGTGTACCGTCTATCTCAGGGTTTCCCAACCAGTGGTCCGCAAGACTCCAGATACTAATATCTATAGCCTGTATGTCGGACGAATATCTACAGCTCATATTTTGGACTAATATCTATGAACTTCAGAGTGAGGACTTATATCTACAGAGCTAAGGTCGAACGAATATCTATGACGGTCCCAGTGGTGACTAATATCTTTGGAGCGTAGGTTGGACTAATATCTACAGGGGGCAGCTGAGCAAGAGGTTGTACGGAAAAGCATAAATTACTTCAATTACGTAAAGGCTTAAACGTTTAAAGTACGTACATGAAATTTTTGCATAATATTACGTATTTTGCTGTTTACGAGGACAATAATTTATTGAACAAGCAAGGAGGTCATAATACAAAGGTATTTATTTATTTATTTCAAAATACACGGCACCACAACCTAACCTAACCTAACTGACATAGAAATTGTCATGGTAACAGACTAAATAATTTAGAAGCACTCGAAATAAAGAAAGCTGTTAAAATAAAAACCCAAATCCTTAATAATCAGCTAAATGTGTCCAATAGTCCGATATTAGGGATTTTCCTTAATAATCAGCTAAATGAGTCCAATAGTCCGATATTAGCGATTTTCCTTAATAATCAGCTAAATGAGTCCAATAGTCCGATATTAGGGATTTTTACATATATATATATTCATAAATTAAGTTAAATAATAATAATAAAAATAACAAAAGTTTTTTAAACTGCATACGCAATATTACGTTATTCCAATATGCTATACATAATTGCAAATCCAACCTCTGCCAGTGCTGTAGATATTTCTGTCCACACTTTGGTTCTCATAGATATTAGTCAGCAGTTTGAGCTGTAGATATTCGTCCTCACTTTGGTTCTCATAGATATTAGTCAGTAGTTTGAGCTGTAGATATTCGTCCTCACTTTGGTTCTCATAGATATTAGTTAGATTTGTTCAGTTTTTGGAATTCCTGTAGATATTAGTAGACGCCTCCGTCTGCAAGAGGCTAGAAGATGGTCCGCCGGTAAATAAGCGAGCAAGCGCGCGGGCATTCCCTGGTCGAGAAGTCTGAATAAAAAAAATCGGGACAATATTCCGTTTATCATTATTGTACCTTGTGGTCAGTGGCCATTATGGTATTCCGTTTCGCCCCATACCATCCTACCCCGTTCTACCCCCTCCGTTGTGGTAAATATTCTGCTAGAACCCGTCCTACCCTATCCCATTACGTCCCTCCCGTTGTGCTATCCGTCCCGGGTGCCACCCATGCTAGCCTACGCCACTGACCACAAGCAGTGGCTTAGGCTAGCATGGGTGGCATCTGGGACGGATAGGACACGGACGACGTGGTGTCACACCCCCCCCCCCCCCCCCCCCATTAAAGTTGACAAACACAAATTTCGACTTCATAAAAAAATTGGTCCGTCCTGGGGAGGGGGGAGGGGGGGGGGGTGGCTTATAGAATTGTGGTCTTGGGGGGTGAAACTCGGTCAGGTGGCACCCGGGGCGGGCCCCCTCTCGCTATGCCACTGCTTGTGGTCCCTGTCGAAAAAGTAAACGTACAAGTGGTCCCGGGTCAGAAAAAGGTTGGGAACCACTGGCTCTATCTGGTATAATGCCCAGATTACTCAAAGGCACCTCCAAATCAATTATAATGCAGAAAAATTTGTAGTAAATTAAACAAAATGTCGACGTTTTTCTGGGTCAGTAGTAGGATATTTCAAAATGTCACACTAATGTACCGGACCGTAATGCCTCCCGGCGTTATTTTAAAGCGTATGTAATATGTAAAAAAAAACAGGCACTTGTTAATAATATTTGATTTATGGAGAGCATTAGAATATTGTTTTCCTCATTATCTGAAAACTTAGTAGTTGGAGATAAGATAATAATAGATTGGAGATAGTAATCAACTGGACGATTGATGTGCGGTCAATGATGACCCCAGATTTAATGGCAATTGGAGATACCTGAGAACATCTATGATTAAATGCCAGCTGGGAAGGATGGCCACATGAATGGCATACAGGTAAAGTTACCTAAGCTTCAAATCAATATGAAGAAGATGACCTCCGTAGCACAGCGATAAAATCTTTGGTTCCGGAAAACCATATAGGTGCCTAACTTACGTACATAATTAACACTTTTGGCCGGTTTGTCGAAGTTTTTTTTTTACATTTAAAGGGAGCCTGGAAACTATTATTTGGATAACAATTATAAGATACTAACTGACCCGGCCACGCGATGCTGTGGCTAATAAAACACAACGTCATCTACTGGATGGTTATCCAACCTTCATAACCACCACCGTCTTTGAGTTTATCGCAAAGAGACAGACAGATGCCGCGGAGGACTTTAATTTATAATACGTAGAGATGGTGTGAAAGATTATAATAATTTGCATGAAATGCTTGGGGTAACTAACGTATTTAAGTTAATAAGGATTAATACTGTATCCGTCTAAATAACTTTTCAATTACCGAAATGTACGTGACCATTTTTTTAGAAGATAGAATGGGTATAGTAAGCTATCCGTAAAAGATAGATGTATGCCTTCACGGACTTTTTTGTAGATCTATAAAAGAGGAATATCCCACCATGCATTGTTTTGTTATATCCCAAAAGGATTAGGCAGCGTTTTCGATGAAAGCTACCAGGCGGCTTGATTTTTTCCGACACTTCTAACAATTATCGTTATGTTTCAACCAATTTACACAAATCCTTGATAAATTAACACAACTCCTTGACAAATTACATACCTAAACCTTCCTCACGAAACACTATATCTATTGGTGAAAACCGCATGAAAATCCGTTCAATAGTTTTCGAGTTTATCGCGAACAGGCAGACAGACAGATAGACGACGCGGGGGACTTTAATTTATAATATGTGGAGAATATGTAGAGATGGGTCACCCCAAATGGTTCGCAAAGTTTGGTGACTTGGTTCACGGGGTGAGGTTTGTTCATGTCTTGGCGGTGGATTCATCTGTGTGTCGTGTCGGATCGGGAAAGACTGGTTGAGGGAGACCCTTTAACCTCTCATCTTGTGCTGCAATGGGAGGTATGGATTCATATGTCCGTTATGTCTGAACACACCAACCCCCAGATTCCTACTCACCCCTTATACGTTTGTCCTTTCCAGAACTTTCTCTCCATCCTTTACTTTAAAAGAAACAGCGTACCGAAAGATGACATACACTGTGAGGGAAATTATTTTTCTTCGGCCTCCTGTGTGAAGTTATCGTAGTTTTTCATAATATTATGTAAATAATTACATAATGCCTATGTGCCGTTGCCGTATAGTGAATAGTGAATCAATTTTTTAATAAAAACGTGCTGAAGAAGTCAAGTCAACCGATAATATTATTTTACATAGATAAATATTATGACGATGTCAGTTTGATCACAATAGAACTTTACCTAGTTTATCGTAACTCATAGATATTCAATTGGATGTCGAAGAATAAAACAATTCTGCTATTACTAATATTACTGGTAAGTAATTAATCAATATGACAAAATTTTGTTTTTGACATGACACGACCCAAGTATTTGATGCACCTGATACCTGATTGTGTTCCTCTAGCTGCCTCGACTTCGCCCACTTTCCACTTTGTTAATTATTATTAAAGTAACTTGGTGTGAAGTGTGTTTTGTGCTTTCGCCAACTTTTAATAAAGTTTTACGGAAGAATTTAGTACTTATTATGTTTTTTATGAGTTTCATGACGTCGAAAACTGATTGCAATTAACTGGGCATAATATTTAAGTTCTTTAAAGATACGGACTTTTTTTCTATAGGTACCTAAAATACAAGTCATAATTTAACGAATAATAGAAGAAGCTAAGAAATATATTTTTTAAATATTGTCTTACAAGAAATAAAAAGTTTTGCTTGGAGGTTCATAACATAATAAACATTTACAATGTTATAACAATTGGGTAGGTTTGCGAGCATTTTTAACATTCATAAATACAAAATAAAATATAAACATGATTAAAATACATACGTCTTAATGGTATAAAATATCGTACCACCAGTATTAAAATAATATTATGCCTTATCTGGGTTCAATGAATTTTTATTTCAAAAGAGATTCATTCGCAGATTTGATTCCCCGATTGTAGGAATGAATTATTTGAAGGGGAGTTCATGGCCAAAATAAGAGATAATAAAAACAGATACTCGTTTTATCTCAACTGCCACTCATATGAGCATTATAAGTTATAACAGACGTATTGTATAGTATATGGTATAAAATCATATTTACGCAATATACTGTGATTTATAATTAGAAAATAGCATAACATTCGATTCTTTCATTCTTAGAAAAGAGACGAATGGGGGATAATCATGGGAAAAGGCAAAGTTAAATGTTTTTACCTGTCATATTCTCTGTTGTCTTCGTCGCAGCGCTCGTCCTTCATGTTCCTCCAGGACTTGCCGTGCTTGCAGGTGGTGACCAGCACCATGTCCTTCTGGTTGTGCAGGTGCCACAGGGAGTTCCTGGTGTCACTGCCTATCCCGTGCACGTAGCGCTTCCCCTTGAAGGCCAGCAGGTAGCGCTTGTTGGACGGGAAACTGTTGGTGCCCCCGGCGCCTGCCTCGCCCCCCTTCTCCGGGTGCTGGCGGTGGAAAAGTGGCAGGGAGATGTCGAACTCCGGCCTGAAGTGGGCCATGGAGGCACTCGCCTTGGCCAGGATGGCCCTCCCTGGATCGAAGCCCAGACTGTCCTCGGCGTAGTCCGGCCAGGTGCCCGAATACAGGTTGAACAGCACGTGATTGCGCCCCCCGTTCCAGTAGGGCAGCCTCTGCAGCCGCTGCTGAACATTGTGCACAAAGTCCGGGGACAGGGGGTCCCTGTCCAGAGTGTCTATCCCGAGCACAAAGAGGCACGCGCGCGAGGGCTCCTCCGTAGCGTAGCGGGACTGGCGCAGGGCCGACAACACCTTGCCGTAGGACGGACTGACGGGGCCCTCCGAAGGGTACACGTACACCAGGAATTCTCCTTGGCAGCGCGAGAAGTCGAAGCACGTCTCCATGCGACAGGGGCGCAGGGCCGGCTGGGGCGCGTGCAGTGCCCCCCGTGCCCGGCCCGCGCCCCCTCCGCGCTCGCCGTCCGAGGAGAAGGCGAGCAGCCCCGCGTGGGGCGCCCTCTCGGGCACGACTTTCAAGCGGTATCCACCGAAGTAACAGTAAGCTAGAAAGGCGCACGACACTATTAACAGTATGTAGCGTTTCTTCGCCTGCATCTCGTAATTGGTTAAGATCCTACCTATTCTATTGACATTCTCAGAGGACGCGGAGTCTGACACCTAGCGATACATGTTTTGACGTTTGACCTAACCTAGAATGAAGAGCTGAGAGAGATCGGCGCTGGGAGTGACCGTGCCGTGCCCAGGCTGGATGTGGTGAGAGTCGAACAGAGGGATCGAGCGAGGACTTCTGTCAACTCCCCCTGACTCATGACTCGGCTGCGATTGCGGTTGACCGAGCTGCCGAGCTGCCGACCGCCTCCGGATCGGCACCTTAATTCACTTTGACATATCTCACATTTGTACACTAACACGTCACAGACACTACGGCACACGCTCGCGAAAACTGACGTTTCGTTTCACATTATATCAAAGTAAATACGATCATGATGTAGTTGAGAGACGCCGAACCCGACAACCGACCATTCGTATTTGCAAGTTTTATCTGACAGATGCACGGCGCACGGCGCACGGCCGAACCGAACAGTGAACAGTCCGACATTTGTGTCGTTAGTGGCGCCTCCTAGCGGCCGTTCGCCCGAACCTAGGTGCGTTGCCATGGTGACGAGACATGCGCGGCTGACATTGTTGACAGATGGGAGCGGATACTTTGAATTCTTGTTTTTGTTCAAAACATGTGTTTTATTTGCCTGTATATAAACAATAGTTTTCTTAAATTGTTATTAAATATTCGAATTAGTATAAGATTTCTACCTAACCATAATTTAATATAATATAATGCAATCAATTATATCATTTTAATATTTTGTCAGTTAATCAATTCTTAAATAAATAAGATGATAATAATAATAATAATACTCCAAAGTTGGGCAGTCAAATTTAATAAATAATGTATATAAATGTATAATATTGTACTAAATAAACAAATAAATGAATAAATTTATTTATTAAAGATTTTATTGCAATATAACCGTTTGGGTGATGCGAACCCAATCTGTTGTAATATAACAATGAGAATAAAAATTATCTGAAAAACAGATCAAAACAATGAATTAAAGAGTTTTCCATTGCGATCATCCATCCACCGCCCATATTTATAAAGGGATTGTAAAAATTGATTTGAAGGATCTAAAATCATTTATTGTTTTTATTAAATTTTAATTACTTAATTTTTTTTTAAATATTATTATAACATATAATATATGAAAATGTTTACAAAAGTCTCAAGAAGGGCCAACAAATTGACAAACTGAACTGTTTTACACCGGGAGCCCGATATGTCTAGCAACGCCCCCTACTGCACAGAGAGTTGATTTGTACAAACTTAGCACCTGTGCACTGCAGCCGGAGAAGTCGATACCTACTATAGATTGTGTTGTAATCTGAGCAAAGAAGATTTTTTAAAGCTTTTATTTTATTTTAATTTTTAAATTCCCTTTATTTCGGTATGTCTATTTATGTTTGGTTTGGTATGACTATTCTATTTATTTTGGGATGTCTCGTAGGTAGGTACTTTAGGTTTTATATGTTTCAGCACGAAACATCGAAATGTACATTCAATTTCGGAGGCGGTTATGGGTACCACCGCTTCAGGAAACATTTTGTTCATCGGGAGAGATTTGTCTAGGTCTCGGCGGCGGATGCGTTTGCCAACGTACTGCGCGTAGGGTCTGGTTGAGAGAGACCCTTTGACCTCTCCAGCAGGTGTCTCTCGACCCTTACATCGCAGTAAGTGGAATGAATTAATACCTCCGTCCCTCCTGGGCACACTGAGCCCCAGATTACTACCCACCCTTCATACCTTCCCAGAACTTTCTCTCATTCCTTTCCCTAAAAAGACCCTCTACATGGCGTCCCCAAGATGTCATAGACCCCGAGGGAAATTGTTTTCGTCGGAGCCACCTGTGTGGGACCTTAGTAAAAAAATATCACCTTAAGGGCGCTCTAATCTTAAAGCTCTTTACGTGGATAATAAATAAATACAATACCTGTAAGGTGGAATTAAAAATGTACTATTATATTATGTGAATACCGCACACAAGAGTATGCCGCTCCTAAGGGAACGTACCCATACTACGTGACCTATTTAGGGGGGGGGGGTCATCAAAATACCACGCTTGGTCACAACGGGGGGGGGGGGGGGGCTTAGGTTTTTATCACGTAGTCAATCTAGAAATCTCGCGTTTTTTTTCGAGCTACGAGGGGAGGTTTTTAAGTTCGCGGAATGGGAAGGTAAGTGATTAATGGGGGTACCGCTGAATTAGGTTCTAATTGAACAACTCTGGGTTTTATCGTAATTAGGTCATTAGTCTTTGAGCTATCGTCGATCAAACACTTCAATCGGGAAGATATTGTGAAATGTGGAGAAAATTGAGTTCCGCGCTGTTATAAAGTTCCTTTAAGTTAATTTAAGGATCGGAAAAATGTATTAGGGTAGTAGGTGAATATGTTGAAAAGGAAAAATAATTTTGGTTTTTATTTCCACTCCTTACCCAATCCGCAAACTTAAAAACCCACCCTCGTACATTCAAATAAGTGAAAAAGTTCAGGGAACGTGTTTGTTGAAGATGATTCAGATGAAAAATGTTTATAAAAATAACAAGACTTTCGTTTCCATAAATTACGTTCCGGTTTCAATATATTTTGATATAAGTTTTATCTTGATAATATTTTTTCCACTTGTAATGCATGCACTCTTGCTGTCACGCAGCAAGCGCCGTATTAATAAAGACAAATATAAGCCAAATAATGCATTTTTTTTATTTTTTGTTATCTACCAAAAAATGATTCGAAACCATATTTATAAAATACTACGTGAAAACTGTAGGGGGGGGGTCTTGGAATATACTACACGTGGTCACCGGGGGGGGGGGGGGGGTAAAAAATTGCTAAAAGTGTGTCACGTAGTATGGGTACGTTCCCTAAATGTCCGGAGCCAGTGGAACTAAGGCATTCTTAATTAGGGTAGGTATGTTGTTAGGTTGAAAGTGGTAGGGAGGGGCAGGTACGGTGGGAAGTACCTGGATGTCCTGGATATTCAAATTTGGTCACCAAAAAGGGCTAAATCAATTTCAAGCAACGTTTGTGAATGGTTTAATTTAATTAATTGAATTTAAGCACGGAATATTGAGAGTAGGTATATATCTACCAATTCTTGTTTGTAGCACTTAAACAATAATTTAATCATAATGTCAATGAAATGCGTAAACCCTTCTCCGTTCTCTAGCGATCAGCTCTACAAAAAATGAATGTACTTGACGTTCGTCAAACTTCATAAAAAGTGTTATTAGTTATTATATCCATGTACACAAAAATCTAGAAAAACTTAAGAAAATTATATACCACAAGAAGTCACACCAGAAAGCGTCTTGTGGTCCCAATGAACAATACGGCAAAGTATCGAAAGACATATATATCACAAGAAGTCACACCAGAAAGCGTCTCGTGGTTCCAATGAACAATACGGCAAAGTATCGAAAGACATATCTGGGACCGAAATTGTATAATAAAATCCCTCCAGAATTAAATATTAAAACATGCAAAATGTCCTCCATCGGTTCAATTAATAACTAAAATGGTTGTTTGGCTTGGGTAGGGTGTAGTCTGAAAAACTATTAAATAATGTCACTTGAAAGTTTACATGGTTACCTTTAATGGCATATTTAGTAAAAACTTAGTATAATAATTTAAAAAAACAACATTTTTTACATAATAATTTTTTGGCATTTCATTAATGTCACATTTGATGGAGCCATACTAAATAATGCAAAATCATACAAAATCACATGTTTTTGTTTTGAAATTTTGATAGCTTAGAAGTATTATAGATGCTTCAATTAAATACTGTATATAGAACAGACCTTGGTCCTTAAAAATATCGGTAATTTTTTTTATAAGTCTTTTAAAAAGCCTTAAAAAAAAAGTATAGGTCTATAAAAAACACTTTCAAGTCCAAACTCTCCTATTTATAAACCCCTTTTCGGATTTGGTTTTATTGTATAATGTGGCAAATTTAGTTTCTTTTATAATAATCGCAAAAAAAGTTGGTATTTAAGCCAGAACTTCACAAAATAAAATAAAATTAGCATTTTCTCGTTGATATTTTTGACATCAATCAATACGGCCCGCACTCTACGAATTTGGATTCTTGAAGTGACCCTTATGGCATGGGCACAAGAACCATGCACTGGACAACACTTTCGCATCAGTCACGCCCGAACCGGCGCGGGAGGCAGTCGTGTTACTCCGCGTCGCTTAGTTTCGTGAAATCAATTTTAAATTTCAGTTTTCTTACAATAAACAATGCGTAAAACAGGAATTAATATTTTTTACAGGCCTTTACGAAATCAACCTGTAAAAAAAATTCTCAAATACCTTTTCCAACCTTTCCAAAAGCTTTTTCTCAAGAATTTTTAAACTCCTCCTATAAATATTTCGATTTTTTCCTGAACTAGTGGATCGCCTTGATAAAAACTCTGTTTTTTATTTAAAAAATAAAAGACAAACAAATTTACACCGGCATTTGATTCCTCAGAACGAACTAGGAACTAATATCGACCTACAAGACACAATAACACTTGTCGGTACACATTTTAAAAATTTACAGTTATTTTGCAATATTATTATTAGGCTATTTGTGCTATATAAATGTATTAATGTAAAGTAATTTCTCATTTGTCCGCCGGCAGAGATAAGTATGTCAATCAGAATTTCTATAAAAAACCAGTACCTACCTATTTAGTAATATTATACCAATTATTCGAGTCCTTCCGAACTTCTAAATGAAATCCCGCCACCAGTAAAATTTAAACCTTTGAAGATTTTCAGATCTTTCCGAGGACTTACCGGCCTCAAAGTATCCTCGGGAAAATCCGCATTAAATAAATATTAATTTCCTCCTCCTGTCAAGTGACACTCTTCATAGTTTATCGTCGAAACTTATTTCATTATGTAAATCTCAAGTTTCTCACTCGCCGCGCATTATACTAATACTACTCGTACTTTATTACCCGGCTTCGCCCATGATTTACATATTTTCTCGCACTATTTAACACATTTTTTGTACAATATGCAATAAATGATATGAGTCCGTGTTTCGTGATCCAAATATAGGTCTAATTTAGGCATATATTTCAATACAAAACTGTGTTTCACCATGAAATTCGCTTCCATGATAACCCAACAAAGTGGCATTTCAACACTCCTTTGAAAAGTAATTAAAAGTGAAGTGAAGAAAGACATAAATAAAAAGCCCATAACCATAACCTAACATAACGTGAACTATTTAACCTGTTTTTTCGTTTCACTTTGTTGTATTTAATATTTGTTTTTATTTAATATTTGCCTACTTAATATTTGTTTTTTCTTTTCATTTGAATTTGAATCCAAAGGTCAAGCGATAAAAAGATTTAAAAAAAAATTCCATCCCATACACGAATTTTTTACCGAAAAGATTTACGTGTAAAAATAATTTTAAACGTCGCTACCAACAACATTCCACATTACGTTAAAAAATAATTTTGGACGTCGTGTCGCTACGTCCTCTAACATTTCACATTGCGTGCTAAATAATTTTAAATGTCGCTACGTCCTTCAACATTCCACATTGCGTGTTAAATAATTTTAAACGTCGCTACGTCCTCCAACATTCTACATTGCGTGTAAAATAATTTTAAACGTCGCTACGTCCTCCAACATTCCACATTGCGTGTTAAATAATTTTAAACGTCGCTACGTCCTCCAACATTCTACATTGCGTGTAAAATAATTTTAAACGTCGCTACGCCCTCCAACATTCCACATTGCGTGTAAAATAATTTTAAACGTCGATACGTCCTCCAAAATTCCACATATCGTGTTAACTAATTTTAAACGTCGCTACGCCCTCCAAATAATTTTAAACGGGGTCGTTTCTTCGACTCGTTCTTGTGTTCAACAGCTCGGCTGTGGAATGATTTGCCGGCCTCTGTGTTTCCTCCTTCCTACAACATGGGTCTCTTCAAGACCAATGTTCATTCCTTCCTCTCCTCAAAAAGACCCTCACACAGCATCCCAGATGACATAGGCCCTGAGGGAAATTATTTTTTAAACATAATATAAACATACTCTCTCACTCTTACTTTATATTATGTTTTGTCTCTGTCTGTATGTATATATAAGCTCACACAATGTATTTTTTCATCAGTTTTAATTTATACCCTGAAGATGCTTGTATTAAGCGAAACCGGTCGGTAAATAAAAATTAAATCAATAAATCGTGGTTACAAACAAACTGATTGTTTTCCTTTAAAATAAAAAAATTAACGTCGCTACGTCCTCCAACATTTCACATGACGTGTAAAAATAATTTTAAATGACGTCGCTACGTTTTCCATCATTAATTCTACATTATGTGTAAAAATAATTTTAAATGACGTCGCTACGTTTTCCATCATTAATTCTACATTATGTGTAAAAATAATTTTAAATGACGTCGCTACGTTTTCCATCATTAATTCTACATTATGTGTAAAAATAATTTTAAATGACGTCGCTACGTTTTCCATCATTAATTCTACATTATGTGTAAAAATAATTTTAAATGACGTCGCTACGTTTTCCATCATTAATTCTACATTATGTGTAAAAATAATTTTAAATGACGTCGCTACGTTTTCCATCATTAATTCTACATTATGTGTAAAAATAATTTTAAATGACGTCGCTACGTTTTCCATCATTAATTCTACATTATGTGTAAAAATAATTTTAAATGACGTCGCTACGTTTTCCATCATTAATTCTACATTATGTGTAAAAATAATTTTAAATGACGTCGCTACGTTTTCCATCATTAATTCTACATTATGTGTAAAAATAATTTTAAGCGTCATTAAGCTTCATCATTCCAAAATATGTATTTTATTTGTTTAATCATCTATTTATTAACGGACTATGTCCAATTATAACTTATAACACAATTACCTAATACACGAAGTTAATGCAATGCGAAATGATACAATATGGGATTTAAAGAAAAATTACAGCTATAACAAAAATAGGGCACGAAAAAACAATAAAGGTAATGGCTAATGAAAATAGGAACAAGGTTTTGATGGAGATGACGACTTCTGGCTCTTCAATATAAAATAATTCGATTATTTGCGTAATGACTACACATTTATGGTCCTGATTTCAATTTAGGAGGCTGGTACGGATACCGCCGCCCCGGAAGCCGTTTATTGGATCACCAACACCCTTCCCATGCGTCCGTTAGCAGCGGTGCCCGTGTTCATGGAGTGAAGTTTATCTATATCTTGGCGGCGGATGAGTTTGCCCACCTACTGTGTGGCGGGCCGGATCGGGGTAGACTGGTTAAAGGAGACCTTTTGACTTCTCCATCCTTACTCTCTCAACGCATCGCCTTGTACCGCATTGGGAGGGACGGATTCATACATCCATCACTCCTGGACACAATGGCCTCCCAGATTCCTAACCATCCCTCACACCTTTTTGCTTCCAGAACTTCCTTTCCTTCCTTTCCCTAAAAAACCCTCTACATAGCTTCCCCAAAGACGACATAGGCCCTGAGGGATTTTTTTTCATTATGCTCTTGTGTGGATTTAACGTAAAAAGGTTGGTTTTAATAGAGAAAAGATGCATTGTTATTTTCGTTATTTGTTTTTGGGGTGTAATGCCGTGTTGCACTACCTCCTTCTTTAGCCAACGTTTCGGAGATCGTTGCAGTGTCCATCATCAGGGAAGATCCGGTAGATGTACCGGATCTCACGTCTACCGGATCTGCCGGATCTGCCCTGATGATGGACACTGCAACGACGTCCGGAACGTTGGCTAAAGAACGAGGTAGCGCAACACGGCGTAACACCCCAAAAACAAATAACGAAAATACTTTTGGCCGTGAAAATCTTAAAACGTATCTGAATTGTTATTAGTTATTTGAAATTAATTTATGATTTACGATCTAATAATGATGTTTTGTTTCCCTACTACCAACCAACCACAACAACTTCATAAAAACATTTCACACGTGGCTCCGAGCAAACTGAACACTGCACAGTTCGTCCCTTGTTTATTATATTTACAAAGTCAATAAAGTCTTGTAATGAATATTGGTGTTTCCGGGAACTCAAATATTAATGCAATGCCATGAATTGCAAAAGTTAAGCTACGCTGTTACCATTACCGGCTAGAGTGAGCAGTGTGGAAGAGATCAAGGACGTACTGGGGTTTGCTGGAGGGGTTCGCCCTCCAATCCTCTTATAGAAATTCCAAAGATTATAAAATTCAAATATGTTTTTATACTGCATATAGCACGTCATGTAACACTATGATGTCTACCAGCTGATAGGTAGGACTTTGGCGTCCTTTGATTGAGATGAGAAGCAGAACTGCCTACAAAAATTTTTTACAGTGAATACCGCACAAGAATCTCAACTGCTCCCGTCTGGATCCAGTGAGACTATGGCATCCCCAATTGGGGTATGTTGTGAGGCTGAATGGCTTGTGGCTGTGAGGAGAATGTAGTGGGGAGGGGAAGGAGGTGGGGAAGAGGAAGGTTGGGAAGTACCTGGCTATTCAGATCTGGTCACCAAACACGGCTAAAGCCATTTTCAAGCAACTTTTCAATTCTGAATGGTGGTCTTACACCAGGGCGATACTAATAGTATCTTCCACTCTGGAACACGCCGCAAATATACTATATATTATTTTAAATGAATTAATTGTGAAATAACACAAATTAATCAAATAAAATTTATTTGCGCATGCCGGGTTCGAACCCGCGACCTCCGGATTGTGAGTCAAGAGTCTTACCCACTGGACTACGGAGGTCGTCAAATGATTTAATGTAACAGCCGCTTTTAGATAGGGTTGAAAAAACTAGAGACATGATATGATTTGAGTATTTCACAGCCGAAAGTATTATCCTTTGTGTGCCATGTTACATAGAGGCCATGACTTTGGATTTGTTAGTGAAATACTTGGAGACCCACATTGCTTCGAGCACGCATAATTACGGAGGCATTTTAAATCCACAAAAACCCATTAATGTCAATACAGAAGACGGAGCTAAGCTTGATAGTTCTTGGAATCCGATACTTGAAGGTTACGTCAAAAGTAAATGCCGGAAACAATATTAATGTCATTATTTGATACCGGCCCTTATACGATTAACGCTTGCGATATAAAACTTCCATGTACATAAACATACACTTCATATAAAATAAGAATCTGGTAAATAAAAATCAATTCTAAAAGAGTTATCGATGGAGGACATCATAAAAGAAATTGACCCACTGAAAGAGAGGACTTCATCTGGACATGACAAAATTCCAAGTAAGCTACTAAAATCACTGAAATCTCATATAGCCGTTCCCCTCAAATTCCTATTTAATAAGAGCTTCACTCAAGATTGTTTCACAAATGTATTAAAACAAGGTATTATCTCTCTAATTTTTAATGGTGGGAAAAAAACTGAAATTACCAATTACAGACCAATTTGTGTTCTAAGTGCACTCTCCAAAATTATTGAAGGAATACTGAGAAATCAATTCACTACTTACCTTGACTCTAGTAAAATATTATCAGCAAATAAGTTTGGTTTTCGCAAAAACTTATCAACCTCAGACGCCATTGCTAACGTTACAGACTTCATAAAAAGTAACGTTAACAAAGGAAATAAATGTTTAGCAATTTTCCTTGATCTTGCAAAGGCGTTTGATACTGTGAATCACAGAATACTTTTAGATAAACTTAAGAGGATAGGAATATCAGATACAGTCCTTCAATTATTTCATGGATATCTAACTGATCGAACGAAATGTGTTAAAATAAACAGTACCTTTAGTGGTTCTCAAAAAACAGTTTATGGCGTTCCACAAGGTAGCATCTTAGGACCCTTATTACTATTCTTAATATAAATTAATACTGACATTACACCTCAAATAAGATATCCATCGGGAGAATTTAATTGCCATCTTAACAGGGGTTTCACACCTAGTGAGATGGGCAATACGTTATTATTATGACCAAATAATGAAATAAATAAAAAATAAAAATCTACACAACTGCTCTGTTGATATACACTGTAACGCTGTCCGAAACGTTGACTAAAGAAGGAGGAAGCGCAACACTGTATAATAACCCAAAAATTGAGCACGATAAATTTTAATTTTATTGAAGAAAAGTTTGCGTTCTACTGATTTAAAAAAGCATAAATCATCAAACATTTACGTTTTTTAAATTATTTTTTGTGCCAAATAAAATTAATTTAAAATAGATTTTTTGTTCCTGCTTACAGAAATAATAGACACGGTGTTCTTAATTCTTAAGTTAGCCTGCCAAAAGCTCAGTAATGGGTATAGAAAAAGCCTGGTTACGACACTGGTAAGGGCGGTGGTTGCTGGTAGTTTGTTAGATGGGCACTGGTCCAAGATATACAGTTTAAGGAACATTTCCATTACAATAACTCTGCGGTGCAGTCGTGGCAACCACTTGGCTTAAGCGCTATTTACTTGGATCAACATGGACTTTCCTCCTAAGAAATTAACCAGCAAAAGACAACTTATGCTAATCTGAAAGCCTGATGGCATCCATTTATCATTCTCTCGCATATTACTTATACGACCACATGCCTACTGTAACAACATTATTAATGTTGACTATCGTAAAAATTACTTTTCATTGATAACTTTTGTGATTTTAATATTTAAATTAAAACAAATTACTTTGTATAATTTTATTTTTAATTTTTAACTTTATGAGTAAAACCTTAAATTGTAATATTTAAATAAATTAAGACAATATAAGCGAAACTTAATCGAAAATCTGGAAACAGAAAAATCAGAAAAACATATTGACACCTCTGGGACTCGAAGAGGTCCTGGGTTCGAGTCCCAGAGGTGTCAATATGTTTTTCTGATTTTTCTGTTTCCAGATTTTCGATTGAGTTTCGCTTATATTGTCTTCATTTATTTAAATATTATTTTGTATAACACCATTATATTTATATAATGTAATATGTTTCAAAAACAAGGTTTTCTTTATCAGGATAGGGGTTAATATAGTTTCATCCTGACGAAGAAAACTTTGTTTTTGAAACATATCGCTAATATAGATTACTAGCTTTTTCCCGCGGCTTCGCTCGCATGGTATTAGGGGATTTCCACTCAGCCTCCTCCATCTTCCCTCTCCCCACCCCACTCCCCCCAACAATTCCCCTCTCCCTCCACCCACCCCTCCCCCCACTCCTATCCCCCATCAACCCCTCCCCCCCTCCCCCTCCACCACCCTTTCCTCCACCCCTCCCCCTTCCCCTTCCTTCCCTCCCCCCTCTCCCACCCCACTCCACCACCTCCATCTTCCCCCACCTTCCTCCGCCCCTCCCCCTTCCCCTTCCTTCCCGCCCTCTCTCCCACCCCACTCCGCCTCCTACACCTTCCCTCTCTCCACTCTACTCCCCCCATCAACTCCCTCCCCCTCTCCCTCCACCCACATCTCACCTCACCCCCTACCTCTCCCCATACCCTCCTCCATCCTTCCCTTTTACCCTTCCTTCCCTCTCCCTGCCCTAACTCCCTCCCCCCACCCTCCTCCCCCTCCCCATCCCCCCTCCGCCAACACCCTCCCAACACACCCTCCCCCCTCCACACTCCCCCCCACTCACCTCTCACATTCCACACATTCATTACCGATACATTCAGTTTTCTAATTGCTCGCATACCTATTATGATTTCGGTAAATATGCAGTTAGTCCACCTCACGGATAATACGGAACGTTCGTGTTGTCGAAGTTTGATGCACGGATAATACGGAATGTTCCTTTTTTAACTAATAGACAATCAAATATGACATTTGTCGGAAGTACCAATCTTATAAAATAAATTCTCTAAAATAAACTCGCTTTTCATCATACTTTTAAAAAACATCCCAGGTTTTGAATGGTTTGTTTGGCTACGCAGGGTTTGTCTAGCGGGTTTGTGTAATTATTTTAATACATTTCTTTCCATGTTCTACTGTTATAAATACAGGTACAAACTTGTCAATGATGCATTCACTTTGTTTTACGCAAAAATATTTTTTCTATGATTGGCAGCATTGATGAAATGTTGAAATAAAAACGATGAATAAACATGGCGTTACCGCGCGAGCGAATTAATTTTAACAAAATTAAAACGTTAAATGCATATTTTTTGAATGTTTTTTGGTCTCCCCCGACATAAATACTCACTTTTCGTAATAATAAAGCTAAATCTAACTGTTTGGATAAAAAGTTTTCTGTATTAACGAGTAAGCGGTTTTATGCATAAATAATATAATTTCTTATAATGCCAGAACTCAACGGTAGTTTTATACAAAAAAACGAACAAAAAAAAAGAATTATCCAATTTGGTTCAGTCGTCGGGTTTATATATTTCGCATACATACGTATATTTCGGTGATTCATTTTTAGAGATAGTTATTAAGTACGAATTATTATTCTTCTTTTTTATATTCTACCAAAAAATCCAGTACGGCAGTTTTATACTTAAAAAATGCGATACCTGTCAATCCAATTAAAACAATAATTGTTCTGTGATGTCAAAATTTGAGAATGACATTTTGCAAAACAAAGATTATTAAATAAAAATTCTATTTTAGAAAATATTTAAATTAGCGAAGTACCTACTTCCCTAATAATTTGTATCGATTAAAGAATTATAGATATCTTACTAATCGTGCCACCTATTGCAATTTTTTCATACAAATTTCGTAATGCCAGAGCTCTGTGCTAACCTATATGTTTATATTATTGTAAAGTTTCATTAAAATCCATTCAGTAAAGTGGGAATTAGTATTTTATACGTATTTGAATTTTAACATCAAAGGGATGTCCATAGTAACCTAATTTTAAAAAAAACATCGTTTCCAAGGCGACAATTGGCGTTTGCAATAAATCGATTTTGTTAACGACAGAAAACGTATGAAAAATAATTTCATAACGCCAGAGATTATTCATAACGCCAGAGCTTACCAATATATATAGCCTATAGATCTCGCAAATAATGTAGCTTTCTATTAGTGAAAGAATTTTTTAAATCTATTCAGTAGTTTTTGCGTGAAAGAGTAACAAACATACATCCATACAAACTTTCACCTTTATAATATTAGTAAGATACAGTTTTTTTTCATTTAATTAAAAATGACGCCACAAAGTGTGTTTGCTAAGTTTGAACAAGTAATTTTATTGTTTGTTTATTATTTTTATTTTAGAAAAGAAATTCATTTACAAAATAATTTAGCACAAAGCACTCTTTTTAGAATGAATTGCCTATTTTTTTTTAAATGCTTTAGAGGAAAACGTCAGGTCAATGTGTCAAGATATTTTCGGTATTCTTGCTTAACAGGGTTGGTGACTTGTCCTAGGAGACAATAATTAAAAAAATCACGACGATTTACATACCTTTGTAGTAAAAATTGTTTTTTAGTGAAGAAATTTTTCGTAAAAGTTTTTTAGTTATTTGCAGAGGCCGCCCGCACCCATTTTTTGAAAGCTGCGGAATTTTGCGGACAACGGCTTGAAGCTGTAGAAAAAAGTCTCAATGAAACCTTGGTGAAAGATCACCATTATTAATCGATAATGTGCTCGAAATGGCTTTAGCCGAGAATGATAGCAATTTTGGCAATTCACCTTATTCTTCTCTATCTTCTTCCCATTCAGCCTCCCAAAATAACCGTATTGGAGTTGTATTCTGTACCTACTTTAGTAGCCATTAAATATAAATATATCCACGTTTAATATTAACAAACAAATTAAATTTTCAGAAATATTTATGCGTCCATTCTTATCCGGGCTTTAAATAATGCTTCGTTAGGTTTCTTTTCAAGTTCCCAGGGGCTTTGTGTCACGCCATTATCTTAATGAAAGTGTAGTATCACGTGTATGCAAAGTTCCATATAGCTCTATGGTACAGACTAAGAACTGAACCTACAGACAAAAGACCATGGCCCAGGCTCGGTGCGTCTAGCCAGAGTCTGGAGTACCACCTTACCAACCAACCCTTACTATTCACCCCTTGCAAAAAAATATAGCTCTAACGCTATAGCAAAAAAGCAACACATAATCAGACGGCCTAACCGTTTGCTCCGCCTTATTTCAGATGTAAAACTTAAATGTTGATCCTTTAAGTGGAGTGTTTACTTAACGATAATCTTTTCTTTTAGTTTTCGCCACTTGGCTTGGGGGAAGGCGCTTACCTCACCCGTCATCCCTTAGTTGATGTGAGTGACTTAGTTCAGCAGCTGAACCGCGGGGTACCAGATCCCACATAGCAGGTACTGTGGTTATTATGCAAAAGAGGAAATTATGTCTACCTTACTATTCATCCACCACGTACTCCTTTAATTGATATTTAGGCGAGGAGGTGTATTTTAACGAACTTTCCAGATCATTTCACCTCGCCAATCCCATTTCTTTTGGCACACATTATTACTTTCAAGGATGTCTTCTATATATGTTATCGCGTAAAACCTAGGAATCAACGTATGGTAGTGCAAATTTACCTTCATTGCGCCTCGTGGTTTAGAGCAGACTTTTTTTTTTTTTAAATGAACAGAACTTAAAACTTACTGTTACCAATTTGAAAGCATCGGCGTATCAAACTTTGAGAGTAATAATTTGGCGATTGATGAAAAGATGGTTAATGTACCCATCACAGTATAATAATTTATGATTTTAGTCATAACTTAACGATAAACCATAAAACACCCAAATTCATTAAATATTTCGCCCGTACCACCAAGTCCTGTTTTAACACGACTATTTGGCATTTCATCTCTCTGTTCCGGTTCCGGTTCAAGATGGTGGCCGTGTTGGATACTACCTGTTTATCCCGCCAGAGCTCGCATGATCGTGGTTCCTACTACGAGCTGTCAAATCAGAATGATTAATATTATGGTACCTACCGGCCCGAAAAAAGTAATTGTCACTAAGATGATTGATTACGTTTCTTTGGATAAATTTTATAATTACTTACTCGAAATATTTAAAAAAGGTTATGTAGAATTTTAAGGTTTGTGATTAAGTAGGTAGGTATTTATGTGCCTACTTTCAAATCTTATGATTTTTGAGCAAATTTTTTTGTGATTTATTAAATAAGAGTAAATTAGAAATGTAATTTTTTTGGACGCGACATGCTACATCTACATCTACACTAAGATCTACACTGTTCACAGAACGAATAGTTGTAATTTTAATGTGTAATAATAATAAGATCAATGCCTCGCTATTATATTTGGTATAACCTGCATTAGACAACCGTAGACGTAAAAAACATGTCTATGGTAAATATAAAAATTGTTTTCCCGCTCAATCGGTTTAGTAATTTTCTCTCGTGGATTATTTAGTATTACAGTCATACTTATCTCTTTCTCTATCTTCTTTATCTCTTCTTCTCTACATATTATAAATTAAAGTCCCCGCGTCGTCTGTCTGTCTGTTCGCGATAAACTCGAAAACTAATAAACGGATTTTCATGCGGTTTTCACCAATAGTGTTTCGAGGAAGGTTTAGGTATGTAATTTGTTAAGAATTTGTGTAAATTGGTTGAAACATAACGATAATTGTTAGAAGTGTCGGAAAAAGTCAAGTCGCCTGGTAGCTTTCATCGAAAACGCTGCCTAATCCTTTTGGGATATAACAAAACAATGCATGGTGGGATATTCCTCTTTTATAGATCTACAAAAAAGTCATATGTATATCTTTTACGGATAGCTTACTATACCCATTCTATCTTCTAAAAATATGGTCACGCGCATTGCGGAAATTGAAAAGTTATTTAGACGGATACAGTATTAATAACTTAAATACGTTAGTTACCCCAAGCATTTCATGCACACTATTATAATCTTTCACACCATCTCTACGTATTATAAATCAAAGTCCTCCGCAGCATCTGTCTGCTCTTCGCGATAAACTCAAAGACGGCGGTGGTTATAAAGGTTGGATAACCATTAAGTAGATGACGTTTTGTTTTATTAGCCACAGCAACGCGTGGCCGGGTCAGCTAGTTTATTTATATATTGTTTTTTTACATGGTATGTAAAATGTTTACAATACAATTTATAACCTCTCTGGCTCCAGCCTGTGTCGAGGTTATACTGCATTAACTTTTACACTAGCAAACTACGCTCAAGTCGTGAACACAATCCGAGTACAGTATGTTTTGGGAGGCGAGGATGGGTACCGCCGCCCCGGGAACCATTTATTGGATAACCAACACCTCTGCCATGGTGGTTCAAGTGGTTCGCTACGGTAGGTGACTTAGCAGAGGTGCTCGGGTTCATGGGGTTAGGTTTGTCGGGATCTTGGCGGCGGACGCGCCTGCCCACCAACTGCGTGGAAGGCCGGATCGGGAGAGATTGGTTAAGGGAGATCTTTTGACCTCTCCAGCTCTCTCGGAATATTGCTTTGCACTGTAGTGGTAGGGATATACGCATACGTCCGTCACCCCTGGACACACTGCCCCCCAGATTTCTACCCTCCCCTCATACCTTTTTCCTTCCCATAACTTCCTATCCTTCCTTTCCGTAAAAAGACCCTCCACACAGCATTCCCAAAGATGACGTAGACCCTGAGGCGAATTATTTTCCTCAGGGCCTCCTATGTGGAGCTAATGTAAAAAAATATTATATTCACGCGTTCAGGGCGCTGTTGTGCCTCCCTTGGCGATGCAGCACCTCCCAGATGATCCCAGGGTCTGTGGGTTCGCTGTTTTGATGTGCCGCAGAGCAGCCGGGACGAGTCAGCGCTTAATTCAATTTTATATCATGTCATTTTATAGATATACTCTTACTATGGCAGACAGAGTATTACAATAACATTTTTTAGCTGAAATTAATAAACAATATTATTTTTTCATTATTTTACGACTCATGAAAGGTCGAAAGGTCACACATTAAAGTCATATATTAGATGAATAAATGTCATATTATCTTGTTGGTATCCGCGAAACTGTGTCAATGTTTAAATTAAATATGAAACTAACAGACGATGACGTATGGATTATATTTACAAATTTGATTGGTTAGCAGCTAAGGTGAGTTCAGGTACCTATCTGGTAACCCCTGCTCCACAGGAAGCCTCATGAACTTGCTACTTGCTGGAATATGTTCATTACACCTTTATGGGCAATTCCTGGTCTCACTAAGATGGAGCATTACCATGATAGTTCATTAATTTGGTCTCAGAGTGTGATTAAAACTTTCCACGACTTATTTGCTTTGGATACAATGGATACAATGATGAAAAAGACAATTTTGCCACAACAGCACCTAACAGATATAAAATTACATAACACGATATTTTTTTATTTAAAACCTCGTAGTTGCTTAGTGGCGCAAAAGTCATCACCCATCACCACACGAGCGATACTCTCATTTTTGCAAATGGCGTCTTATGTCGTCACCCATCATCAAGGGCGTATATAAGGGGGGGGGGGGGGGGGGGGGAGTTTACTGGGCTCAAACTCCCCTCCCTCCCCAATCGGCCTTATTACTGCGTAGGAAAAAATAATACCACTCGCATTTTACGATCCTGAAAAACACAACAACCTTATTTACACCATCTCTTTTGTCAATGGCCCGTGAATATAAAATAAGTTGTGGTAAGTAGAAAAAACATAACTTATAAAAAATATAACTTTATATTTAATTTTCCAATCCCCAAATTTTTACACCCCCCCTTCCACTTTTACCCCACAAGGATCGAATCTCGCCCCCCCCCCCTCTCTCTCCTTAGGGTTGAACCCCACCCTTGTGAATGCTATAGCTACTCCTTAGCTCTACGACTTTGACAATAAATTGTGGGGAGGACGGTGGAATCATTAATAGGTACATGTCGTCATTTTACACGCATCGCAATCAGGTTGGTACTAGGTTTAAAATACAATAGATAAATAAGACAGACAGTCTAATCAGTTCCAATGAACCCCCCCCCCCCTTTTACCCCCCAGGATCGAATCTCCCCCCTCCCCCCCTCCGTAGGGTCGAACCCCTTCCATGTGAACGCTATAGCTACTCCCTAACTCATCACGACTTTGACAATAAATTATGACGTAAACAGAATCAAAACGCACATTGACAAACCATGAATCCCTATTGCTCTTCAAGAATGTAGATTAATTATGTTAAAATAATTATTTTTATCTACCAACAAAGTTACTGTTTTAGGAAATCATGTATGGCAGAATATTGATTGAAAGGGTACGCATGGAAACAAAGGATAAAATATAAGATGTGCAAGGAGCTTTTATGAGTGTCTCATTGCGTGTGCTTACCGAGAAGTTTCTTGCAAAAAACCAGAAATTTTTCTGTGCCTTTGTAGATCTACAAAAAGCATACGACCTAGTTGACAGGAAAAAGCTATGAAAGGTATTGTCCAGGTATGGAGTAAGTAAAGAATCTCATACAGACAATTACGTCTCTGTATGAGGGAAGCGTTGCATGTGATAGGGTGAACGGAGATTTTGCCGGATGGTTTGACTTAACAATAGGCGTTAAACAAGTCTGCGTCATTACGCCGTGGTTATTCACGTGGTCACCGTGGTTATTCAATCTATACATGGATAATTGATGCAAGAATTGAAAAAGATGGGATTGGGCGCGAAATTGAGTAATCTGGAAGTATGTTGCCTATTGTATTCCGATGATGCGGTGCTGATTTCTAACAGTATGGAAGATCTACAGTCTCTCGGGTCTAGGATGAACGAATGAAGAATGAGTTAATGATGAATGTAAGTAAGTCTAAAGTCATGGTATTTGAAAGAGAGAGTATGAAAACAATGTGCAACAAAGTTCGAATGATGAGTATTTGGAGCAGGTGAATGAGTTTGTGTACTTGGGAAGTATGTTTACGAGAGATGGGAAGGCTGACAGAGATATCGAAAGAAGGGTAAATGCAGGCAACTCTATTAATGGAGGACTGAACGCCATTGGCGCCAAAAAAAAAAACTGTCCAAAGAAGCGAAGTTAGCCGTCGGTGATGGAGTGCTGTTACCTACCCTGATGTATGGCAGTGAGGCATGGAACTGGCAGAGGAAGGATGAAAGTAGACTGAATGCTGTAGAAATGAGCATGCATGAGACGATGTATGAATGTGA
Organism: Limnephilus rhombicus; assembly: GCA_929108145.2. Taxonomy (NCBI): domain Eukaryota; kingdom Metazoa; phylum Arthropoda; class Insecta; order Trichoptera; family Limnephilidae; genus Limnephilus; species Limnephilus rhombicus. The sequence continues at coordinate 36,914,236 of OV815273.1, read as the reverse complement.
ACGAGGCAAGGAGTGTGTGCCAAGATCGAGTTGTTTGGCGGTCCGTCCTCTCTGCTTACCCCTGCGGGGAAACGGCGTGATGGTGAGTCAGTAATTAGTAAGGACTTTTTTGCTGACTGGTACCACGTCGGGAACATAAATAATAAGTCAAGGTAAATAATAAAATATATTCCTCCATTTTAACATCTGCCTTTTTAATATCGAACGTACTAATTTCGGTTGTCTGTGATCTGCGTTAGTCCTGCGTGAAATCTAGTTCAATGAACTGAAATTAGATGTGAATCTAAGTGTCATTTTCAAAATTGGAACCGATTTTGTAAAAAATTCAGACAAGCGATAATGTGACTACCCATTTATTATAATATTTTTAACAGAAACGTAAATGTATTATGTTTAATATATTTTTATTCACCCCTGCGGAAGGTTCAGGATGAACCGAAACCGGTTGGATTAAGAAATAATATAGTGGAATTGAAACAAAGTTATTTTATTGTGTTTATTATAATTATGTATTCCCACAAAGTGTTTGCTACATATGAAGATTTATAATTTATTATTTAACATCGTGCTGGAGCTCTTCACTAGATAGGTACAGCGGGAATATCATAGTGTTGAGTTGTGGGGGTAGATTGCGAGTTAAGTTTATTAGGTAGGTGTGGTAGGTGTGATCATGGGGTGTGATTTAGCTTTCACCCCGGGTGACCCGACCAGAGGGGATTAAAACAAAATAATCCAGATTGCATTCAAATGACTTCATTTCAGGACCGCACGATCAAAGCGATACTAAAAGCATTCAGAGCACTACGTTAGTTTGTATTTAAATTCATTTTAAACTAACACCCCGATAAAATGGCGCCATGGTAATTTTAAGAGTGGGTAGAATTTATTTTACGAGATGCTTCATCAGGTCGCGATAACTACATATCTGTTGTTGGAAATTGTTAGGAGCGGGCCCCCAAACATGTCCCAAGCTAGCTCTCAGGGGAGGCATGATTTACCCTCTATTCAGGTGGTGGGTCGCTCGAGGCTTCAGAAATTCCTTCGCATCTCAGTCGTCTGGCAGGATACTCCCCCTCTAGGAAACCCTCCTGCCGTAGCAGAATAATAACAGGATTGAGTTAACTAGATTCATGTATTGCAAATTTAAAACACAGTACATAGGTCATTACAGTACAATTCAACACAAGAAATACATACTACACAATCCTAGCTATCGTGTTTATAACCTCAAGATCCCTAAACGAAACTCTCTGAGTGATGGCTTTGCGCGGGAGTTTACAGTCTATCGTTAAAGGACACAATCAAATGAGGAAACAATTGTACAGCTTACATGATGTTGGGGGTCTTCGTCTTCCGGCTTCCAGGGGGACCTCCCGAGTTTAGGGCAGAACCGAAGTTTACACAGGCATGGTGAAATATCAGCGCTAAACCCGTAGGTTATTGAATTAACATTGCAGGTTATATTTGAGTACAATTCGAGCGATAGTACGCCGGGCGCGAACAGTGGGAATCCACGCGCGGGCTTAACGTGTGCCCGAGGCGGCTCGCAATTCTCAACTGGTGGAAGGGATCGCGTGCGGGTGGGCGGATGGGATAGGAAGTAGGAAGCAGGGAACAGGGGGGGAGCAGGGTGTTGTGTAGTTTGCGGCGAATTAGGAGTTTGAATTCTTTGTCGTTTGGGCGTACCATAACACTTCCCCCCGCGCTTGGAAAAAAAGCGACGTGGCAATGGAGCTGTAGGGAAAAAAAATCCTCTTATGCTTCCATCGGGGTTTTGAGAGATTCGTTGCTTGAGAGATTTCCTAGCTAGAACATACAGTTTTATGCTATAGTTTGGGTCACAATGTTTGTAGGGAATGGGTGGGGGTGCATACAATGTTTGGACAAGACAAATTTGGGAAAAGTACATGGTGTAAAACAACATACAAGGTTATGCAATTGAAAATGACAATACACATGGTTAAGCAATTGAAAGAATGACAATACACATGGTTATGCAATTGAAAGAATGACAATACATTTGTGCAAGAGAAGAGAAAAAAGTGTGTGATTCTAAGGTTTCATTGGTCTTGGAGCTAAGTTTGTGAAGCGTGGATTTGTTTGGTTTCGGAGAATTTCGAAGAAAAGGACGTGACTTCACGGATTCTAAGGATTACATTATCACTGTAATCAGACCCATTTGAGACAACGCTCAGGAGTACACTTGGGCCTTAGAAAACACTTGGTTTTGTCGAAGACGTCGAAGTTCACGAAGTGGAGACTGTGGTTGCTGTGCCGCGACTATGGTTACAGAGGTCATTGAAGAGAAGAATCCAGTATCTGCAGACATGCCAGTGCGAATCCTAAGTGTTATTATGGTAAACACGGATCGTATATAATGGTTATTGAAGCATAATGTAGCTCAAGATAACTTGTATTGGTGCGCATTCAGCGAATACTGGTGGGTCAAGGTAATGATGGTTTACACATGACGATATATGCGTCACTGCATGACAGAGCAAGAGACGACAAGGTTGGCATTGATAGCAAGAGTAAGAACAAACCTAAGAGCTAGCGTGCCCAAAAGGTAGTTTAGAGTGTCATAAAGTATAGTGGGACAACTCAGCTTGCTGTGGCACGACAAGACAACATACGTATGGGCGGTATGGTCTGTGCTTTCAGGAACAAATGCGTAGAAAATGGCCGCAGGAGAGACCTTGTAACCACAGCGCGTGCTGTCAGGAAGTGAAGCTCAGCTTGGCTGTTGGTGATGACATCCGCCTGGGCTTCTTTTTAAATCCGGGAGGAATTATTATTAGAGCAAAATTCTTGAAGTTTACCTGCCTAGGGACCAATGAAGAAAAGGTTTGGAGAGAAACAAAATGTGTCCAGATAATGAAATAACGAAATTTTAACCACCGACCCAGAGAGTGACGAAGAGAGATTCCTAACTAAATTGTGATTACATGAACATTTTCCTTTGCCAGGATGACTTGGCGTTTGCCTAGTGACAATATGTCTTGGTTAAAAAACAACCGGCCCTCTATGGCCTATGCTAACATGAGATGGTAACATTTTCGTAGAATTTCAAAGAACGAGACAAAGAATCGTGAACTAGTCACGGCAAAGGGAAACCAATTCATGAATAAAGGTTGTCAAAAGGAGACAGACGGTACGCCAAGTGCATATCGTACATATCCAACATTCATGAATGTGTTTCGTGGAATTGAGAAAAGAGAGAAAAAAAACTGGTGAGACATATGCAGAGATTGAGGGGGAAAACCTGTAGATAACCGGACAGTTACCTATTCGAACTCCAAGTGAGGGCGAGATATGGTCAACGACAGATTTTACACTTCATAACATAAGTCTGAAACATGGGGAATGGGAGGAGGAGGGGAGAAGGGAGACGAGTTGCGAAACTTGCTAGAGACTGGACCAATTTCCGATTCAAACTCTATGTGAAAATGAAACATAATCAACCAGCAGATTTCCTGACTCTTTACATTTATCAAAAAGGATGAGGAGACATTTGAATACACATTATATCAAAGAGGCTAATCTTTCGCGTGTATTGGGCAAAAGATTAGGGGTCATTTTAAAAACTTCTACATGATTGTGAGAAAAGACAGACCCTTGCTCCAATTTCACAAACCTGGGGGTTTTCTTGTTCGTTCTCCAGACAACGAGTTAGGTGGTTTTTTGTGCTCAATCGATTAACTCCCACAGCACTATGCCCCATAATTGACAGTGAAGCTGAAAACTAGTCCTTTTGGGATAGTAGATATTCCTGGGCTTCTTTCCTTTTTGCAAAGAAGTAAAAAAACAGGAAGTCCACGGGCATTGGCGTTGAATGACAACAAAGGGTTGTGGACTACATTTCGTAGATCGCACACAAAGGGTTTGATATTATTTCGTTCGCACGACTCATGGTAAGTGTTTTAACGTCTCCACGTATAGTGTACAAAATATGTAAGTACATACAAGATATAACTCAATTATAGACAGAAGTCAAAGAGTTTATACAATGCATCCTAAAGAAGATAGCAAAGCCGATATTATGTCGTTCACACGAATCACGGTAAGTATTGTTATTACGTCTCCACGTCTCGTGTACAGAGTTTATACACAGTTATACATAAAAGCGGTACTCATGACAAATAAATGACACACGACCGGAACAGGTTATACGAAAAGGGTGGTACTCATGGCAAATGAATGGCACACGACCGAAATAGAACGTACAAAATGGTTCTCATGACAAATGAATGGCACACGACCAAAATAGAATGTACAAAAAGGTTCTCATGACAAATATGTCACACGACCAGCTCAATAACATTTAGCTATGAGAAAAAAGTGATTATGACGAACTTCTCGTATCGCGGCAGGTATTTTAAGGATCCCTCCTATAATGGTGGATGTTCTAAGGATCTCTCCTATAATGTAACAGGGTTACGTTTAAATACAACACAATAAACGTTAACTATGCTTGTTTTAACACAGTTTATAAAGATTTGTTAGATTAACTAACTCCGTAGCCCAGGAGCGTACGATAGGATAACAAGGAGGTAAACAATTTAATGTCACTTCGTATGTTATAAAGGCGGGGTGATGACAGAGTACATTTCTGTTTACACCATGTGACAAACAAAGACAGACCTACATGGTTTTACATACTGTCTATTGCAGCAAACTTCAGTGGGGACAAATAAAAGGGACCAATTGTGGTTTTACATACCCTTTGTGTGGTTACAACATACCAGGTTATGTGCAATTTAGGTTGCAAATACTTGGTTAAATGGCGAAACAGGAGTTGAATGCCTATGTTTGTAAAACGATGATCAAACAAAACATTGATGATTTACGTTAAACTGCGGTTATTTATGTACGGAAATCAGGGCTGCCGTTAGGTTTTATTAACCTTTTCCGTAAGGGTTGAAGCATGTAATACAAGACATACATGTTGTGAAGAGGGACAAATCGAGGACTTCTTATAACAACAAAAGACCGAGTATTTGGTTTTACGTACTTTAGTTGAAACGAGTCCATGAGGATTTGTACAAGGATGGAAAGACCAATTTAAAGGCTTTTCCTTTATTTATATACATATGATTTCAAAATGGATGTGTCAAAATCCAATTTGTTAGCAAAGAGCTCGGGTAGGACGCCATCAATTTTTGACATTTGAGAAAAAATTGAAAACTACTATACACAAGGAATGTGATTATGTGAGTAACCACTTATCTTTACCATGATGTGTAAAATATGGAGCATGTTGAGATGGTTTACTAGTCCTGGGTCGTGATTTAACGCTTTGGAGTTTACCAAATCGATTTTAGAACGACGCTCCAGTATTTACAGAACATAAAAAGAAAAAAAATTGAAGAGATTCCTTCCGATATGATGAAAAAAAAAAAACAACAAACAAAAATGGTGAAAATTACAATATTGCATTACATGGCAAAGCGTGCCATGGCATGAACGTTGCGTAGTGTGAGGGGTTGAGAGGCAATGATTGGGTTCATGACTTCCCGAACACTGTCACTCGAGGGGTGTCTCTGCTCTAAAGTGATCAATTTTGGTGAGAAAAAGAAAGAAAAAAAATAAAAATAAACGTGTGAGACAAAAATTACGGTGGTTGCCAATTCACGAACATGAACGGGGCAAACTACACCGTGGATTGTACATAAATTTACAAAAATGATTTTTTAACAATATTCGTTTTATCAACGAAAGGGTGGGCATGTAATTGACACTTTACACGCCAGCCATTGTAAGACTTGGTGTGCTTACAAAAAGGTTGTGGTGATACACACTGGATCATTTTAAGTTTGCTGAGATAGTGGGGGCAGTTTTACTTGACTCCTCACTTCCAGATTTTGCGATATCCTTAATATGGTAATTACCAATGTGTTTTCCAGAGCAGTCAGACAAGGAGTACACTAGATCTGATATCTTTCTTAGAACTTTGGCCTTCACGAAACGTGGTGCCAGCTTGGCAGAGAAATACATGGCTCCTTGGGAAAGTGTGTTGTTCTTTCTCCAAACTATGTCTCCTGTATTGAAGGTGACATGTTTCCTACGTAGGTTGTATCTGTCCGCACTCTTTTGATGAGCCAGGAGCAAAGCATCAGTGACTTCACTGTAGATGGCCGACAGTTCTTCCAGACGATGGGCATAGTCCGCGGTAGGGTTGCTTGTGGTGGCAATTGACGTAGGAAAGTTAGTGTTCCTATGTAGAGAACCATGAACGACTTGTTCCATACCGTGTTTTAAGAAGAAAGGTGTGTAACCAGTGGCCAGATTAACAGTGTTGTTCATTGCAGCCTGAATTTTATCTAGGTTTTTACACCAAGTACGTTGATCTTTATCAACTAGAATAGCCAGAGCTGTGTTGATTGTTTGGTTATAACGTTCGACGGTGTTATTTTGTGGAGTATACAAGGTATTATAGTAAATATCCTTGATTCCGTATTTGGCAAGAAAATCTTTGAATTCTTGGGCAATAAATTGTTTTCCGTTATCAACAATTACGGTTCTGGGTGTTCCGTAAGGTATAAAAATGTGTTTTTCCAGAAGTTTGATGATGGCGGACGCGTTGGCTCTTTTTAAAGGAAAGATCCAACAGAATTTAGTGAAAACATCCACTACACTAAGTATGTGCATGTGTCCGGCATAACTTCGGGGAAAGGGTCCGACGAGGTCCATTGACAATGATTGTAGGGGTCTGTCGGCACGTTTGGGATTACCCATTAGGCCGGCAGGTGCTGCCGTGCTATGTTTATAAGCTTTACAAGTTTCACATTTAGAGATGTAATTGCGAATTTGCTTGAAGAGACCAGGCCAGTAATACTTCAAGGAGATCTTTTTATACGTCTTGAAATTTCCTGGGTGTATGGAGTCGGGAGCACTATGATTGTCAATAATTATTTGTTCTCTACCTTCGAGGGGAACGACAAGTTTCCACGAGTAATCTTCGAGGATGGATAGTGGTACCTTGCAATTACGGTATAGTTGTCCTTCTTTTATGATAAAATTAGGAAACTTTTGTTGGTTATTTTTACAACCTTCGAAGATTTTCAAGTACCATTCATCTTTTGTAGATGGAGGGGGGGCAATTGTGTCAACATTTAATGAAGCCAGTTCAATTCTTGAAAGGGCGTCGGGAACAATATTGTCCGCGCCTTTACGGTGAACAACATCAAAATTGTATTGAGACAAACGGGAGGACCAACGAGCGAGCCTACCGGAGGGATTACTTAAAGAGATCAACCATTTCAAACTACTATGGTCTGTAACTACAGTAAATTTGCTACCGTCTATGTAACCGCGGAAATGGTGAACAGAATCCAATACAGCCAATAACTCTTTCTCTCGGTAATTCCGTAGTTTTTCTCGTGTTTGTTTAATGTACGGGAAAAATACGCTACAGGGTGTTCGCCATCTGGGAATTCTTGAGTAAGGACTCCACCGATTCCTACATTGGAGGCATCCGTGTGGAGGGTAAAAGAGAGTGCAAAATCCGGGCAATTCAGAACGGGAGCTTTTTGAAGGGCATTTTTTAGAGTTGTAAACGCTTCTTCAGCTTCGACAGACCATCGGAAATTGCTGACACCTTTACGGATGCCGGTAATTTTATTTAAGGGGGCTGCGATAGTGGAAAAGTCTTTGATGAATCTCCTGTAGTAACCTGCAAGTCCAAGGAAACCTTTGACTTCCTTCGCGTTTTTGGGTCGGGGAAAATTTGCCATGGCTTCCACCTTAGCGGGGTCTGTTCTTAGACCTTTTTCGTCGATAATGAATCCCAAATAACGTAGACGGGACTTACAGAATTCAGACTTCTTCAAGTTGATGGTTAAACCAGCGAACTTGAGTTGTTGAAAAACTTTTTCCAGCATTAATAGGTGTTTTTCAAAGGTATCGCTGACGATGATGAGGTCGTCAAGGTAACAAAACAGGCTGTTATCGACTTCAGGACCGAAAAGTTTGTCCATCAGTCTTTGTAACTCGGCGGGGCTGTTTTTTAGACCAAAGGGTAATCTTTTAAAATGGAACATTCCCCTACCAGGTACAACGAAAGCAGTTTTTTCGCACGATTCTGCGTCCAAGGGTATTTGCCAAAACGCTTTGCTGAGATCGACAGAAGAGATGAACTTGGCGTTACGCAGCTTGTCTAAGGTTGCGTGAACGTGAGGTAAGGGATACGCATCAGCTTCCGTGCAAGAGTTTAAACGTCTACTGTCGAGACAGAAACGTGCAGAGCCGTCTTTTTTAGAAACCAAAAGAGTTGGGTTGGTCCATGCACTTCTGCTGGGAACCACCACACCCATTTTTAACATTTCATCAAGTTCGTTTTCTAAAAGTTTAAGTTTTTGGGGGGCTAAGTTGTAATAACGTTGCTTGATGGGTGGGCCATTGGTTTTGATATGGTGTTCAACCAAATTTGTCAAACCTAATCCACATTTTTCGAAAGATATTGACTCGAATTTATTGACCATTTCTTTCAGTTGGAGAGCCTGGTCCGTGCTTAAATTTTCGTGAGGTATTATTGTGCGGATCTCACTAATTTGAGCAGCAGTGGAGGTTTCGCCAAGAGTATTAAATACTTGGGGAGCAACATTGAATGCCTTCCAGAAGTCAACGCCAAGGATGAAATTCTGGGATATAGAGGGCACTATTAGAAAATTGATTGTAACTATTTTATTGTTACAATTAATTGGCAGGGCAAGGGCACCGATGACCGGTTGGGAAACATTATCCGCAGTCGTCAGGTGTGTTGATTGGGGCGAAATTCTAAAATCACTGTTAACAAAAGGCAGGTGAGCATTGTTGCCAAGACAGCTGACAGATGCACCACTATCAAGTAATCCGGAAAAGGGCACATTGTTAACAGAGAAAAAAGCATAGGGTCTCCCATCTTTAGCTTGTTTGCAACAAACCGAAGAAACATTTAAGGTCTGGTTAAAATACTTAATGTGTGCTAACCAATCAGTCCATTCTTTAGACCTTGGTTCAGAATGGGTGCCTGAGAGGTTATTATTTAGTTTTTTTGGCCTCTTCATGTAGAAATTTGGTGGGGGCTTGGAGAAATCCACCTGAGGTCTGACATCGCTTGGGTTTTGTAACCTTTCCATGTTGTGCCTTGATTTCTTGAAAATGTTGCGCAGTTCGTCGCTTGGAGGAGAGCGGTCCCTAGAGTGATGCCTCTTGAAAGTTCGGGGTTCCTTAGATTCCAGAAACCTTGCTTGCTTGAAACAAGTAGTGGCCAGATGGCCTACTTTTTTGCAAAAAGAGCACACTTTTTTGTTGTTGAATTCTGGTTTTAAACCAGACGAACGGCTTGGCACAACTACATTATTTGACACATTCTTTATGTTTTTCCTATCCTGGTACGCTTCCAGAAGGAGACAGACTTCGTTTAGCTGGGCTAGGGATGCAATTTTCTGTGAGGTAATGATGTTCTCGTATTTGCTTAAAAGGCCATCAGTTATGACTGGTAATAGTTCAGCTTCCGAAACGGGATGTGAAAGCTTGATGTTAATGGATTCAGCCCTTTCTATGAATGTTGCTACAGGTTCATTTACTAGCTGTTTAATAGATAGTAAAGATAATTTGATCCGGTGCTGGGCTTCCGTTTTTCCGAAGCTCGAGATTAGGGCAGATCTGAGTTTATTCCAATCTTTGCATTTAGTTTTTTGAATGCGGTGCCAGGGTATCAATTCTGGGGAGATGAGTTCTATGAAGTTTTTTCGTAGAATCTTGAATGGGATATTTTTGATTGTAGCCGTTTCTTCAATACGGTCAATGAAATCCAGTACATCGGAGACGCCATTATATTTGATTTTCCACGAGGATAAATCGTAGGTTTTATCTTGTGTCAAGGTGGGTGCGATGTCCTGTTTTATCATTACTTGTGGCATAGGTTCTTCGTTAGGAACAAGATTATTCAAAACTTGCGTAGCCGAGCGTGAATTATTTTCGCTTGAGGGGGCGAGGTTTATTCTCTTAATGTACTTTTTGTTGAATAAAAGTGCATAAGCCTTTAATGTAGGTTTAGATTTGCTTGATGGCGAGAGTCCTCTATCCCTTAAGGCAGTTTGTAAGTGAGTTTTGGATAAGTTGTGCACGTTGGGAATGATGCCCAAATTGGATGATGCCATAGCTTGATTGTTTTCCATTGTGAGTTTCCCAGGTGGTGAAAAAAATTGCCAGGGGTCTTCTTTAGCAAACGCAAAATTAATTTTGTGAGGCACTTTTCACTTGGTAATCACTGGTTGGTATTTCTAAAATAGTTATAGAAAACTGTATTCCATACTACAATTTGGTATATATGACACCAGAATCTTTGTCAAAGGAAGGCGCAAGAAAAAATTTTGCGTGGAAAGACCTAAGTAGTAAAGGTTTTTGTGTTTCACTGACCACTTTTGAGAAAACTTGTGAAATTCACAAGTATTTATTTTTTTTCCAAAAAAATTTTGCCAGGACTGACCTTTAGAAAACGGGTTTTTTATTTTTCATAAACCACTTTGCACTGAGAAAGGCACTAAAATTCACAAAAGGCACTCTTCTGGCAAATAAGGACAAACTTCCGGATGAAAATAACTGAATATGGGATTTGTTACGAAACCACATTAAAATTATTTTATTTTTTCATGGAACCAATCATTGGTTTTATTATTATTTCACTTTTTTTATGTAAGGAAAAAAAACACAATTCACTTTACACTTATGCTGAAAAAAATGCGGTACCTATAACGTAGAATGTGGAAAGAAAGTCATTATTTTGTCCATTTGGTGAAATATACGTGGTACTAATTTGACAGACACAACAAGTGGGCCGATCGGTATATTGTGCAAGAAAAACGTGAGTGTGAGATTTTTTAATTAAAGAATCCACAAGGTAATTGGAATTCCAAAACCAAATTTACAATAGCGATCTCCATTGCTTCCGACCTTAGTGACAGAAAGGCGATTTTATTATTCAAAACACTGCATAGTGACAGGGAATTGTTCTGCCTGATTCAAACGGATTTTTGCCGTTGGAGTTTGGCGCGATAAACGCACTTTTGTGCTTCGATGCGCGTGGGTGCGCGCGCAACTCAGAGATTAGGTATGTATTTACCGCGTGAAACATCGGGCCGTTGATTTGGCGCGAATTACTGTTGCTCGTCCGCTGCTTTGTGAACAAAGGGGTCGGCGCGTGCGCAGTCAGATTCGCGGTTTAAATGCTGCCGTCTTTCTGGTTGATAACAAAATGGCCATGTTTTCAACTTTGACGCAATTTTTTTATAATTGCAATCAAATCTGCGTTATGGACTCAATTTGCACATGGATTTCTGTGGTTTCCCACAGAATTCATTATTCACTGGGTATAAAACACCAAGACACAGTACAATCAATGTTTACAAACAGTTCCTATGCGGGGAAGATTTCGACAGGGAGCACTCCGTAAGGCGACTGAGACAATGGCAAAAATGAAAAAAAAATTCTGGGCCCCACTATGGACGCCAGTGTTAGGAGCGGGCCCCCAAACATGTCCCAAGCTAGCTCTCAGGGGAGGCATGATTTACCCTCTATTCAGGTGGTGGGTCGCTCGAGGCTTCAGAAATTCCTTCGCATCTCAGTCGTCTGGCAGGATACTCCCCCTCTAGGAAACCCTCCTGCCGTAGCAGAATAATAACAGGATTGAGTTAACTAGATTCATGTATTGCAAATTTAAAACACAGTACATAGGTCATTACAGTACAATTCAACACAAGAAATACATACTACACAATCCTAGCTATCGTGTTTATAACCTCAAGATCCCTAAACGAAACTCTCTGAGTGATGGCTTTGCGCGGGAGTTTACAGTCTATCGTTAAAGGACACAATCAAATGAGGAAACAATTGTACAGCTTACATGATGTTGGGGGTCTTCGTCTTCCGGCTTCCAGGGGGACCTCCCGAGTTTAGGGCAGAACCGAAGTTTACACAGGCATGGTGAAATATCAGCGCTAAACCCGTAGGTTATTGAATTAACATTGCAGGTTATATTTGAGTACAATTCGAGCGATAGTACGCCGGGCGCGAACAGTGGGAATCCACGCGCGGGCTTAACGTGTGCCCGAGGCGGCTCGCAATTCTCAACTGGTGGAAGGGATCGCGTGCGGGTGGGCGGATGGGATAGGAAGTAGGAAGCAGGGAACAGGGGGGGAGCAGGGTGTTGTGTAGTTTGCGGCGAATTAGGAGTTTGAATTCTTTGTCGTTTGGGCGTACCATAACAAAATATTTGAGGAAAATATTGAAAACCTTATTTTTATTAATTTCGATTTTATTTGGAAATTAATTCACCTCCCGACATCCGGTCGAGGTAAAACAATTGGATGACATTGTATTAAAAAATTACAGCAATTAATACACAAAATAAATGCGGAACTAACCAATTAGGTTTTGGCTTAGGCATTAGCGGTGTTTACTTATCCGTGTCAGTCCCTGGGGAGAAAGGTTTAATCACATGTGAAACAAACAAAAAATATCTTTGAAATCGTTTACCAACCGGCTCAAATATTGAAAATATAATAAAAAAACTTTGTTTTTACGGTTTGATATTTTTTTTTTTGGCTTTTATAATTTTTTTTAATGATGTTTTACATTTTATTTCATGAAAATTAGCTTTTTTCATGTTCCTTCAAAATATGAAAATTATAATTTTTATACTCGTACAAAAAACTCTGTTAGGTTTATTATAATATCTTTGCCTGATACCTACACCTACATAATATATTATAAATATTACCGACTCGCTTTTCCATATAAGTGATATATATTACGATTGATGATTTCCTATTAAATTATATAGCGCAAAAATACAGTAGCATTATTATTATGGAGTGTTAATATTATACAGGGAGTTAAAACCCGTCCGCTTGGTTCAATATATTCGCACCTCACAATCCGGAAGCCTCGGTATCGCGCGTAAATTCTGAAACCGTCACTTTGGATCGAGATTGTAAAATATATATGAAATATTTCTTTCATATTTCAAAGACAATAAGAAGCATTATTTCGTTCTCTTTCTGGTTAAAATGTTAAAATACATATATTTGCATGAGAGGAAAAGAGATATATAGCTTTTAAAATGTAAGGTCGCTCGAAACGTTTTTGGTCTTATGAAAGTATAACGCGATTACGTGTTTTGGGATGTATTTATTTCTAAACAAGCAGACGGGTTAAGGGACGTATTTGACTTACTTTATTATTATTGATAAGTGATTCCTGACATCATTTGGAGTTCATAAAGTAAATGAAATTTAAGTCTCCCGTGACATTTTTTTAACTTTTTTTTTCAATTAAGATTTTAAAAAATCAGTGATTACGGGGTGAGAGGGACAGATAGGGACGGCGTGAGAGGTTGGTTGGTTACTCATCTAAGTGACCAGTGATAAAATGACAAATTAATAATTTAAAAGAAACCAAAAAGTATTAGTAATAATAAAATAATATTATAACTAAGTACTAAACAGAAATATATTCAGCAAATTTAATTCTGAAAACACAAAAATTCTTGACCGGTGAACTTATAACTTACTTAATTAAGATTTTCTCTCTGAAACAATTAGAGTTTTGAAACAATATTTTAACGATGTTTTAAAAATGGAGGATAGAAAGCATCGATCTGTATGTTGAGAATTTTTTTTTTTTTTACAGTGAATAAATACCGCACAAGAATCTCAACTGCTCCCGTCTGGAACCAGTGAGACTATGGCTTCCCCAATTGGGGTATGTTGTGAGGCTGAAGGTAGTGGGGAGGGGAAGGAGGTGGGGAAGAGGAAGGTTGGGAAGTACCTGGATATTCAGATCTGGTCACCAAACACGGCTTAAGCCATTTTCAAGCAACGTTTCAATTCTGAATGGTGGTCTTACATTAGGGTGATACCGATAGTATCTTCCACTCTGGAACATGCCGCAAATATACTATATATTATTTTTAATGAATTAATTGTGAAATAACACAAATTAATCAAATAAAATTTATTTGCGCATGCCGGGTTCGAACCCGCGACCTCCGGATTGTGAGTCAAGAGTCTTACCCACTGGACTACGGAGGTCGTCAAATGGTATGTATTGTAGCTAGAATGTGCGTGTCTAATTTCAAACAAAGGTTTTATAGTTTTGGAATTTTTGTATTCCTGCCAATACTTAAATTAAAACAGAAAAAAAGTAAATATTTAGCAGATAGTTTGTGCCATCTCACTCGCCCTCACCATTACCAAAGCTGCGTGAGTAGACAAGAACATCAAGAATTGATCAACAACAAGAATTGATGACAAAATTGGCATTAAAATGACAAAATGTGTGGGGTCACAGAGTCATCAGTGTCATCACTCATGGCACGTAAAGTTTTGTTTTGTATCTTGGCGTGCCGAAGGTTAAAACAGCTTCCACAACACTTTACTAAACTTCTCTGTGGCTATACTCGTCGTAAACCGTAGCTACGAGTACAAAACACTTTCGGCGTCGCTATTGAACAAGCTTTATTTCAAATAATATTTGTCGAGCCTTACTGTGCACTGACACTCTTAGTATCATTCGATGTCCAGAAGACTACCTTATTTGTAACATTAAAAACATCCTCAATTCTCTATACGAATCAAAGTTTGAGACAATATTGGTTTGGGTAGGTCATCTAGGAATTGAGCGTAACGAGAAAACCGATTCTCTCGCTAAACTTGGAACAATCTCTGGTTCTATTCTTTTAGATTTTAAAATTCCGATCTCTGACGTCTTTTTTTTTTTTTTCAATTATTTCTGGCTTTCACCCTTCAAGGGTGTTCGAGGCCATCATTTATAATTACAGAGAAAGGAAAGGTGAATTTATATATTAATTTTATTTAAATGTGCAAATTTCAGAATTTTATGGAAGATTGGAGTAGAGTTCAGACTTAGAAGAGATGAAATGTTGAATGGAGGAGAGGCAATTTTTGATAACGCTTGATAGAAGAGAGGATATTTATTTAGAGAGGGACAATCAAAAAATATGTGATCTAAAGTTCCCACATCTAGACCACAGAACGTACAATCTGGGGAGTCAAGCACATGAATTTTATAAAGGTGAGAAGGAACGGAACAATGTCCGATTCTCATACGAATAAGTAAGGAAATTTCTTTTTTGGAAAAATGGGGGAATTTTTGAAACCACGGTTTTGATGGGATAGTCCTTTGTATTGAGGCCTAACGGGCACCCTTGGATTGACTAGCAATGTTCCAATACTCTGTCCAAACATTGCGGGATCTATCTTTGATGATGGAAAAAATATCAGACAGGGGAATATGGTTTACGAGGGTAACGGTAGGGTTAGACGCTCCTTGTTTTGCCAAGGAATCAGCAATATCGTTACCCACTATGCCAACATGTCCAGGAATCCAAATCAGAGTGACAGTTTTTCCAGAGCTTTGAATGGAGGTTATCAATACTCGAATAAGACATACAAAGTGATCATCAGGATGAAGAAGAGGACTGGTTTTAAGTTTTTGGAGGGAACTGAGAGAGTCAGAGAGAACAAGAGAATGTTCAAAATTATTTTTTATTATATATTTGAGAGATTGAATAATCGCAATACACTCGACAGAAAATATTGAAAATTGGTTTGAAATTGAATAAAATATTCTTTCATTACAATTATTGTGGTAAACGTTAATACCAATACCACAGTTAGGAGAGTCCGGAGATTTGGACCCATCAGTAAATAAAAGAGAAGAGTTGGGCCATTTAGAAGAAATAATGTCATTGAACATATTATTGACAGTACGGGCTGGGAGATTGGAATGACTTTTAAGGATGCCGATCCCTTCTAAAATCGTTGGGGATAGGGTGACGTGACTATATTTTAATTTGTACAAAGGAAGAAGATCATTTTTGATAATTTGAAGCTCTGAGAGAGAGCGAAAATTTTTACAGATGGCAGGGAGAGGTTTAGTTCGAGCTCTGATTGTAGATGAATGTGAATGTGTTGAGTCGTTGAACAACGAGACTCTGGGAATAACCTGATGACTTTTAGAATTTAAACATTTAAGAACAAATTTGTCAGCAAATAGTTGACGCCTTAAATAAAGAGGAGGATCAGAACATTCTACTTGAAGGGAATTGATAGGCGACGATTGCATCGCGCCAGTTATTATTCGCAATGACTTAGATTGAATTTTGTCTAATTTACCGAGTGCATTTTTGGATGCAGTACTAAAAAGTGGGCAGGCATAGTCGAGATGGCTTCGAATAAGTGCATTGTAGAGCAACTTAATGCAGATAGGATGTGCACCCCACCAAACGCCAGTCAATGATCTGATAATATTTAAATTTTTTTCACATTTAGTAACTATATTATTAATGTGGGAAGACCATTTAAGTTTCCTATCAAATGTTACTCCCAAAAATTTAACTTCGGAAGCATTGGGGATTGGAGAGTTTTTAAATAAAATTTGAACAGGGGGGTTATTATGACGATTTGAAAAGGTGACACACTGACTCTTTTGTACTGAAAGTTCAAGACCATTTAAAGTGAGCCATGTGCAAAGGGCATCCATGGCTTCATTAAGATATTTGACGGCGGATGGAATGATTTTGGATGATAAGAAGAAAGCTATGTCATCTGCGAACTCAACAACTTTTACTTGAGGGGGAATGGTGACATGCATATCGTGTGTGTATATATTATACAGTAAGGGGGATAATACATCGCCTTGGGGTAAACCCTTCCAAATTGACCTACTCTGAGGAGTAACATCTGGTAGCTCAATGAAAATTTTCCTATCGAGAAAAAGATTAATAATAGATTGGACAAACATGAGGGGTAAGCCAAGGCCTAAAAGTTTTTTTTTAAGAATTGGGATGGAAACATTGTCAAAGGCGCCTTCTATGTCTATAAAGACTGCAAGACATACTTCTTTGTTAGAAATGGATAAATTAATATCAGTGCTGATGATGGCAAGGTTATCTTGTGTAGATTTCTTTTTCCTAAATCCAAATTGGGATGGAGAGAGAAGATGATTACTCTCGACAAAAAATTCTAACCGGTTTTTAATTAATTTTTCATAAATTTTACTAAGGGTGGATGAAAGAGCAATTGGCCTATAGTTGGATCCAGAATTGGGTGATTTGTTTAATTTTAGAATTGGGATGATTATTTGAGAACTCCAGTCATCAGGTATTATGCCAGTCTGGAATATTTTATTTAAGATGCTTAAAAAGTGATTTAGAACATTATCATTACTATTTTTGATAATGCTATAAGGTATACCATCCCTGCCTGGAGATGAGTCCTTAACTGTTGATAAACAATTTTTTAATTCAATTAAAGTGAATGGAGAGTCTAGCCAATGATCAGACATAGGAGTGTTGTGGATTGGAGTTATTTCATCTAAGTTAGGTACAGAAGGGGGGGCAATTTTGTCCAAGAACTCGTCTATCCATTTAGAATGAGAAGCTCGAGGAGATGTTGGACTGAAGGAGGATCGAAATCTTCGAATCATAGACCAAACTTCCGAAATTGGAGTGTTCGGAGATACTGAACTGCAGAAGTTGTACCACCCGGATCTTTTTTTTGACCTCAATACCCTTTTGGCATTGGCTTCGGCATTTTTGTATATGAGATAGTTCTCCATAGTCATATTGTGACGATAGGAAAGAGATTTAGCTTTCCGAATTCTCACTACTTTGGAACATTCCTCATCCCACCAGGGAGTCGGAGGGAGTTTTTTGAGAGATTTGGTTTTAGGGGGAGGATTTGATTTATTAATTGCAGTTACGAGCATTGATTTGAAGTTATCGTAGTCATCTTTGACAGATAATGTATCGGTATAGGATAAATTTTGTATAAACTTATCCATATGTGAGTTAAATTCGTCCCATTTGGTGTGTTTTGTTTTAATCTTTGTCGAAATATGGGACTTGTCTGAATGGAAAGAAGTTTGATATGTGATGGTGATCGGGAAATGATCACTGGAGCAAGGGACAACACCCACGAGGAGAGAGGTGCCAGATTAATAGAGCATATGGAGAGATCCACTGCACTGGGGTTTGTGTTGGGGAGAGATTCTAGTAGGAGATCCGTCATTCAAAAGAAAAAGGTTGGATTCATCTAGGAAATCCATCACACTTCGACCGTCTCGATCACAGAAAGCAGAACCCCAGACGGGGGAATGGGCATTAAAATCACCCAATAAAAAGAAAGGAGGGCTTAGTTGACGGACAATTTGCAACCACGCTTGTTTATTGAAGTGCGATGTTGGGGGAAGATAGATAGAAACAAAGGAAGTGTCCTTTATTTTAGCTGCAACCATTTGAAAGTCAGCATTGGGGGGTTTGATATTATTTATTGGGAAAAACGGAAGGGATTTTTTAATAAAAAGGGCAGCACCACCACCCGTACCTTCCGGGCGATCATCGCGGAGGCAGGAGTACCCTCCCACATTAAAGTGGGTGGATGGAGTAAACCATGTCTCCGAGATAGCAGCCACAGAAACAAGGTTTGAATTTAATAGGTTAAGAAGGTTCGATTTGTTAGAAATAGCACTGCGGCTATTCCACTGAAGAATTCTGACATCTTGAAGAGCCATTTTGAATAAATGATTTTAATGTGGAAATAATAGAAGCAGCGTTGGACGGTAGATTAGTTTGAGAAGAAATTAGGTCAATTAGAAGCATAATAAGAGTTTGAATAAATGAAGAATTATCTTGGGAGAATTGTTCAGAAAGCTTTTGATGGTTTGTTGAGGATGAATTATAATTGTTTGCGCACCCATTTGTGGCATTTGAAAGAGGTGAACCATTGGGATTTAAGAGAAGTGAGTTGTGTTGTTGCTGATCGTATCCAGGAGCCAGTTTAGAGATAGGGTTTTTGTATGTGAATTTAGTTGAACGAGAAGATGTTGAAGAGGAGGCGAGTGGGTTGGATGAAGAGTTACTGGATAAAACCTCAGCAAATGATTTTTTGACAGGCGGGAATAGTTTAGAAGCCTGCAGAAAAGACAAGTTCTCAGAGGCCATAGAAATTTTTATATTTTTTTGGCGAGATTGTTCCGGACAAGAAGAGTTAATGGCGGAATGAGCACCTGAGCAGTTAAAACATTTAGGTGAAGAGAGAGAAGAACATTGGTCAGCTGTGTGGTTTTCTCCACATTTGAAACATCTGGGAGGGGATCTGCATGCAGCCTTGGTATGACCAAAACGACAGCAATTGTAACATTGAGTGGTGGGATAAGTATACATTTCAACTGGTAAGGAGTTGAAAAATAAATAAATATGGGAGGGAAGAGATTGTCCTTCAAATGTGATGACGACAGATTGGGAGGGCTTCCAGGAAACGATGCCCTCAGAAGAGTCCTTATAATTTAACCTCCTGGCTTTTATGGGATTGCCGATATGTTGGGGGGTTGAAAGTGAAGACAGGATTTCTGGAATGGACAGATCGGTCGAGATACCTCTGACGAGGCCCATTCGAGTGACATTGAAAGTTGGGATGTACGCCTTGAATTTAGAATTTGATGAAATAAATATGTTTTTGATAAAGTTGTTGGCGGCTGAACCTGAGAGGAATTCAACAGAGATTCGGAAGCGACCCTCAGCTTTTACACCTCCAGGCTTAATCGAAAGGTTCTTGCTATTTGATAGAAATTTACCAAATTCAAGAGGGTGGATAGTTTTACCTTGCTCAGTTTTTTGAGCGTACACAATGAACGGGCCACAGGAATGAGGAGAATAAAAGTTTGTAGGAGGAGGTTGAGGAAGAGCAGGTGAAGACTGAGAAGAAGAAGGAGAGTCATGTTTTATTGAGGAAGAGGGACTAAACTTCCTTTTTTTGTGGTAGTCAGAATGACAGATTCACTGTCTGAAATTACTACATTTTCACCATCTGGGGGGTCAGGGGGAGGATCTGGGGGCTTTTTAGGGTGTCCAGGGGGGTCCTCCTCCATTGTTCACAAAATTACAAAAGAAAAAATGTATGGAAAGTGACAGAAATAAAAAGGTTATAAATATCTGGAAAACAGTGACAAAAAGTGACTCCTGGAAGATCAGAGGGGAGAAGAATCCTCAAGGAACAACACACTACACTTTTATTGACCAGAAAACATAAAAATATTAGTTAAAATAATAAAAAAAGATTATTTTTTCCTAGGCGAAAACAAAATAACTGTGACAGCCAGATGTTCAAAATTAGAATCCCTCTGACGTCTTCTTTGTTCTTAAATCCAACACGTCTCGTTCCTGGGAAGAAAATTGGTCAGATACGAAAACCCGAACTGGATATATCTATGCTGGAATTCAAAATAACGTTCCACGTAAACCTTGGTTCCACGGCAAAAAAAAAATTCCAAAAAAATTATTTTCTGCATTTCGAGAACGAGAATTGGTCACTGCTTTATTGCAGCGCATTTGTTTAAAATTCGAGTCCTCGATAGTCCACCCTTCACCCTTCAGTGCGGTGTAGAGGAGGAGACTCTTGACCATATATTTTTTAAATGTAAAAAACATTCTTCTTTCAAAAACATATATCGTCTGTCACCCACCATTCTCCCTAAAGTATTCCGTATTCGCGGTCTCTCAACAATTCTCGCGT
This sequence comes from Limnephilus rhombicus, assembly GCA_929108145.2. NCBI lineage: Eukaryota > Metazoa > Arthropoda > Insecta > Trichoptera > Limnephilidae > Limnephilus > Limnephilus rhombicus. The sequence continues at coordinate 36,893,660 of OV815273.1, read as the reverse complement.
TTTTTTAGTTTTTTTTAAGTTCATAGACTTGAATAACTTCAACGTTTGATTTGTCCTATTCTCTTATAGATTATCCTCAAAATTATAACTATCTTCCTTAACTTTTCGGCACAAAGCACTCTTTTTAGGGTGAATTGCCTAATTCAAAAAAAACTTTCGCGCGAAAGGCCTTCTCCCAAAACTTCGATCTGCCGAGCGATTTTAATTTTATTTTATTTTTTCTAATCTTTTGTGGGATCGTTATTGGATTATGGATGTGATTTCTTGTCAGATTTGTGTGATTTTTATGGCTGTTATTTGCTTTTTCTATGTTTAATGTACATTAAATGAACAAATAATCATGCATATTTGCAGGAATTCGTGTTTAAAAACAACTTAACTAAAATATGTGATATTGGTGGTTATCCACCACTTACCGCCCTCGTATAAGTAACAGATGGTCACTCCTTCAAGGCTCTCGCAAGGACAATGCATGTAACAGTAACAGATGGTCACTCCTTCAAGGCTCCCGCATGCAAGTGCTTACATAATATACAAAATGCAAATAATATAAAGCAAGTCAGGGATAAACTAATTAATGATAAACATAAAAGGCGGCTGCTCGCAGTGTAATGGCATCTTGCGTATGCTGCAAGCACATGCAAGAAAAGGTGATGAAAACAAGTATTGTGATATGAAGAACGCTTGTGTCGGGTGGAATACCTCTCTCGTCATCTGGCAGTACCAGCCAGAATGTGTATGGTGGTCGGTCTGCCGTGAATGAATCTCAACGTCCGCGCCCTTTAGCCAGTTTCTCGGTTGTGCCTTGACGATAGTAAGTAGGAAGTAGGGGAACGTACCCAAAGACCCTAAGGATGGAAACGTCGAGTTGCCTGAGGCAGGGCGGAAGGACGAAAATGTGTGACAGTAAATATGTAAAAATCACACAAATCAGACAGGAGATAACGTCCGTTATCTAATAACGATCCCACAAAAGATATAGAATCGCTCGGCTGGCTGACTGGTGCGCGGCGCTATAAAATAGTTTCCCGCAACCGTTTTTGTTTTTATTTTTATTTATTATCTTTTTTAAAACCGTTTCCAGAGACCGTTTATTTTGAGAAAGCAAAGTTTCGGTTATTTTGAAAACTAAACTGAATCACGCACCTTTAATACTTACAGGAAAGATCCTGCTAACTAACTATTTTGAAACATGTAAGATGTTATTTTCAGGGCAAGAACCACTCGAACTAAAGGTCCCAACCATATCTGCCTGAAAAGCTGAAGTACCCGACTCGTGCTGTCATTTCCCGCCAGATAGAGTCGGCCAGATAAGGTAGCGAATACGAGACGCGCAATTATATCCAGACGTGCTGCAAACGGACACTCTTGACTATAAACGACAGACTAATTCGTAATTACAGAGAGACGGCATAAACGGAGTGACCATACACCAAAGGTGCGCGCAGGACCCAAAAGTTAGTAACGTTGGACCATAGACCAGTGTAAACATAGACCAGAAATATTCACAAGCAAAGGTTTGTGAGTAGGTACTTACTAATGAAGTACTTATGTTTAGAAAATCGATATATTAGTAGGTACTTTCGTGACACTATCTAATAGCGTGATGTTGCTATATAATGCACAACTGACGCTTTTTTGTAATGAGTCTTTGCAAAATCTCCCGTAATAGGCCACTTGCATCACATTTTTTTTTTAATCCGGTTTAGGCAAATATTCTAAGACATTCTGTATTTTTTTAATCGTATTTTTGAAACCCTGGCGATTATTTAAAAAATTCAATCCTAAAAATCAGATTATTTTTTATAAAACGGAAAGATGGGACATAATTTTATGGGTACGAAAAAACGATAATTACATAGCCGAAAATCATTTTAAAAAAAGAACGTTTTCCAGAAGAAAGGGCACAGGAGAATAACGAGGCATACCAAAAATATTACATCTCATACCTTGATCCATCTTATTGATCATAAATCATTATTATGTCCAACGACTATATAACTAAATCCAATGTAATATACTTGTACTTGAAAATTATAATAATAATAAGAATATTATAAAATTTTATTTTGTTAAAATCAGCACCACTACCATTATACATCTAAAACACTTACAGACAGCGTAAAATGTACGGGTTTCTCTTCATAACATCTGTCAAAAAGTCAAACCATATGGTAAGTTCGCAGAGAACAAACTATAAATCTAGTGAACGTTAAATTTCAAATTCAAAAATTCGCCTGAAATCAAAGTGTTGCCATATAAAAAAAAAAAATCAGTATGGAATTTTACATGACGGGACATTTTCATGTCACGGGCCCAAATAATGGATTTATTTATTTAAAAATATAAAAACTGTACATGATTTTTTCCAAGTCGTTATGAAATCCATGCAAGTGGCCTATTACTTTAATGAATGGGAGAGAATAATCGTAATATTCTATGCTGTAACGAGCAGGCATACAAATACAAGTGTGTGTGTGTCTTATTTAATTTAAGCATAAATTTAATATGTTATTTTTATACTTAATCAATTCGACACATAATAATCAATCTTTTTGTGGTTACGTTCATGCTTAAAATTCTGGCATTAAAAATAACGTGGCCATAAAAATACGTACTCGTATTTTCGAAATTATTGAATTTTAGTGAGCATAATCTCGTAATTTTGTTTTTTTTTTTAATGTAGATATTACTCGTACGTATACTTTCACTGAGTAGGTTTTGTAATATCATGTGCCTATTTGTTGTGTGTTAACTGAGTTTTTACACAGGTGGGAATATCTGTCAAACCCAGTATAAATAAATAAGTCAGTACAATAAATACTTATCACATTACAAACATAATGCAGAGATACATATCACTTATCTTCATAACTAATCTTTGTTTGCTTTGATGCAGGATGAAGAGGTTTTGACTATATCGAAAATGAATGAATATGTTTTTTTACGTGAATACCGCACAAGAGTCTCAACTACTCCCAACCTTCTGGAGCAAAGGCATTCCCATTTAGGGTACCTTGTGCGCCTGAATGTAATGGGGAAGAAAGGGAGATGGGGAAAAGGGTGGTGGAGGAGTACCTGGCTCTTCAGATCTGGTCTCTAAACACGGCTAAGGCCATTTCAAGGAACGTTTCAATTCTGAACGCTGATCTACACTGAGAGTAGGTATCTTCCATAGACTACTACTAGGTACATATTATTTTTGATGAATAAATTGTGAAATAACACAAATTAATCAAATAAAAATTAGTAGCGCATGCCGGGGCTTAAAGCCGCGACTTTCGGATTGCGAGTCGAGAGTCTTACATATTGGTCTTACCCACAGATTGGCAGTTCGGTAAACCGCGCTGGTGGTGATACTTATCTAATTTTTACAACAAATAATTACGTATTATCTCATTCTTTAGATAAGCAAATTAATTTATTAGACTTTACCGCCCATTTTTGAGGACTCCAGATACTAATTTCTACAGCCTGTATGTCGGACGAATATTTACAGCTCATATGTTGAACTAATACCTACGAACTTTAGAGTGTTGACTAATATCTACAGAGCTAAGGTCGGACGAATATCTATGACGGTCCCAGTGTTGACTAATATCTACAGAGCGTAGGTTGGACTAATCAGCTAAATGTGTCCAATAGTCCGATATCAGTGATTTTTACATACATATTACATAAATTAAGTTTTTTAAACTGCATACGCAATATTACGTTATTCCAATATGCTATACATAATTGCAAATCCAACCTCTGCCAGTGCTGTAGATATTCGTCAACACTTTGGTTTTAATAGATATTAGTCAGCAGTTTGAGCTGTAGATATTCGTCAACACTTTGGTTCTCATAGACATTAGTCAACAGTTTGAGCTGTAGATAATCGTCAACACTTTGGTTCTCATAGATATTAGTCAACAGTTTGAGCTGTAGATATTCGTCAACACTTTGGTTCTGATAGATATTAGTCAACAGTTTGAGCTGTAGATATTCGTCAACACTTTGGTTCTCATAGATATTAATTCGATTTTTTCAGTTTTTGGAATTCCTGTAGATATTAGTAGACGCCTCCATTTTTGGGAACATCCCTGATCGATTTCAAAATTAATAGATTACTTAGTTTTAACCAAGTTTATTGTTATTAAAAAAAGGAAAAAATCTGGAATCTATAAATTAAAGCGTAATGATTATGGTTTCTTTAACTTTGAAATAAGTATAAAGGAACATATGAAATGTTTAAACAATAATGTATTCTAATAAACAATAATAGTTTCTGATAAATAGTTTCTTCGGAGATTGCCGATCATGTGTTGGAGACGAATCACACTTTTAACTTGTATAGTGGAATTGAGTTAATACATTGTTATTTTAACGGTGTTCATTTGTTTTGTACAAATTGAAAATCTTAGAAATTAGAATGAGCGTAAATATGAATTTAAATATCCTATTATCCTACTAATATTATAAAGGCGAAAGTTTGTACGGATGTATGTTTGTTACTCTTTCACACAAAACTACTGAATGTACTTAAAAAATTATTTCACTAATATAAAGCTACATTATTTGCGAGTACTATAGGCTGTATATATTGGTAAACTCTGGCGTTATGAAATTATTTATCATACGTTTTCTGTCCCTAACAAAACCGAGTTATTGCAAACGTCAGAAGAAAAGCAAAACAAACGATTGCCGTGGAAACTATGTTGTGAATCGCCGAAATGTGTGTGGGCGCATAACTTCCGAACGATTGCACCCAAAGATATTCAAAAACAGAAGAGATATGCTATGGTGTCCGCGCAACTGTCGCCGGACTACGCGCTAATTAGCGTAGTTTTCATACAAAAAGAATTTGTTCATTTCGTTGATTTTTTGATAATGTCCATTAATATTGGTTAACAATATATTTTGAATAAGGAAAGAATTCGTTCATTTAGTTTAACGTTCGTTTGGTTTATTCGTTAATTATTTGTTCTTTTAGTTTATTTGTTAATTGGTAAACAATATCGGCGACACCCGGAAGCGCAGACCCACATAGTAAAAACAGCAGATAGCACATCTACTTATATTTCAATATCTTTGATTGCACCAAATTGGATAAATTTTTTTTGTATAAAACTACTGGTGAGTTTTGGCATTATGAAATTTGTATAAAAATTGCAATAGGTGGCACGCGAGCAGTTTGTGGTTAAGGGATGGGGGTGGGTGGAAGGAGGGGGGGGTGGGAGGAAGGGGGTGGAGGGAGGGGGGAGGTAGAGTGGTGGGGGGAGAGGGGAAAATGGGGGAAGGTGGGAGGCCGAGTGGAAACCCCCTAATACCATGCGAGCGTAGCCGCGGGAAAAAGCTATTAGCCCCTTCCCTCTTCCCATCTTTCCATTGAGACTTTTAAATATATGTCTATCTAATTAGTTTTAAGTAAACCCTGAGGAAGCGAGCACTGACCACGAAACATGTCGGTTTTTTATTAACAATAAACATTTTTACCCCTAAGTAATCTATTAATTTTGAATTAAAATGGTGCCACAAAATACTTTTGCTGTGTTTGAAGAAGTGACATCTTAATTCGTTCATTTCACGATGGTAGTTACTTAAGTTCATATATCGCTTTAAATTGAAAATAACATCATTCTAGTACAGTTTTACTTTACCTAAAACTCCAGTAAAATTGCTTTGGAAGTACAAGGCCAATAATGAAAGCGGTTGCAAATTATAAAAAAACGAAAGTTTGTTCTCTGCTCTGATTGTACCTAGCGGCAGATACGTTATGAGTTATGATGCACTGGCCTGGCCACTAGCCACTGGATGCTGGCCGCTGGATGTGGCTACCGTTACGTTTGGGTGACTTTGAACTAAAATAGTTATTTGTATCATTTTGCTCTGTTCATAGAAGTTTCAGGATGGTCCTTTGTTGGTTATCGTCAACCTACATTGTTTTTTAAACATTCAAATGACTATGCAAAATAATATTGTGATGTTTTCAACACGCGTATCACAGAATAAAGAAGAAAACCAGAAGTGCTTTCCATTAAATTTGGGAAGCGGGTATGGGCACCGCCGCCCCGGGAACCATAATTTGTATAACTAGCACCTCTGCCGTAGGTCACCCCATGTGGTTGGCTACGTATGGTGACTTAGCAGGGGAGCCCGGATTCATGATTCATGGATTCATGGTTTGTCCAGGTATTGGCGGCGGATGCGTCTACCCATCAGCTGCATGGCAGGCCGGATTGGGAAATAGTGGTTGAGGAAGTCCCTTTAACTTCTACAGTCGTACCTACTCTCTCAGAACTTCGCCTTGCACCGCGGTGGGAGGAATGGATTCATGCGTCCGCCACTTCTGGACAAACTGACCCCCAGATTCCTACCCACTCCTAATACTCTTTTCCTTTCCAGAACTTCCTCTCCTTCCTTTCCTAAAAAGACCCCTATGTGACTAATGCAGTTCTTGCTTAGGTGGTTATTTTTTCTATGGTGTTTTTTGGACACTGGTAATTTTTGGAAAAGAGAGAGCTTCCTTTTTGTTTATGGGCACTTCCTCCCGGATCAGCATGTGTAGCTGGTTCGGAAATTAGTCACTCACCATCTAGGTGTTTAAATTTACGTTTAATCATGAGAATCTAAGTCGATTTAAAACCTAAAAGAACGCGGGGTGTTTTTACGTAACACGCGAGGTTCGTGTACGAGTTATTTATAGTGGATGACGTGAAAGTCCCACTTTTTTCCGATGTGGCTGGTTGGCCGTTTTGTGGAATTATTTCTGGAAAAGGAATCGTGAAGTGAATTGGTCCTGGTGTTGGCTACTATAATATGCCTTCACGACCCCGCGTCGCAAAGTCACGGTCTGCTAACCGTACTACCGTATTACGCCAGACTTGGATACTGTTGGGGGCCACGTGCCTTTTGATTGGAGTTCGTCGAGATGGCCCGTGGCTGAATGCGCTCCTTGGAGGTATAGCGGCCTCCTGCCCAATTAGAAGGACGACCTTGGTGCTCTGGATTCCGCGCCGTTTCCGGATGGGAAGGCTGGTGTTCCCGTCCCGTCTCGTGTTCTCTCTCTGCGAAGCAAGATCGCGTTCGTCTTCCGGGGTTATTTCCATATAGTTAGTTTATCGTGTCCATTAGGAGTCCATCTGGTATGTGTATTTTTTATATTTCCTTTTGTTACCTTGGTATGAAGATTGTACACTTCCATGTTGCTTTTTGGTTTGGATTCAATACATTTTTATAAAGTTCATCTTCTTTTATTTGACTGAAAACCCTACCTACATGACAGATAACTACTTGGCCCACTATCCTGAGCCCTGGTCTCTGCTCTGCCGCAAGGTTACATTTTATACGAACATGATACGTTTCAGTGGCGTCCAACGTTTCAGTGGCGCTTCCAACGTGTAAAATCAGTTATTTTCGGTGCCCGAAACGTACTTTTCTGTCATGTGGGGTAGATTTTCAGTTCTTTTGCTGATAATTTTAGAGAAATCAGAGATGAATCGGTGTGTGTGCATTTATTTGGTTTTATATCTAACATTAACCGTTCTGCAGAGATTCTGTGTGTCATTCTGAAAATACACCTCATTGTGTTATGATCATTTTGTTGTGTGTCACTTAATTGTGAAAATACATTTCATTATGTTACATACTTTTTCTGTTGAATATTATTGTTTGTTTACCTTTTCGTAAGGCATGTAATTATAGTGACACCAACTTTAAGTGTTGCCATTAAGATAATGTTAAACACAAAATTCATTCATAATATCTCTAGAGGTGATAACCGAATTGTTGTTGGGAACATTTTTTCAGTTTACTGGCAATTTCATTTTTACTGTCAGCTGTCTATTTTTCATCTATGTAATGCTTTATCGGAGATCGGAGCCGAGCTGTCAATTCTTGTTGACATTTGTCAGGTTATGTGCATTGTTTACTTAAAAAGGCGCGGAAGTTCATTATAAAATACATTACTTTTGTTTTGTAAACATCAGATGACTTGTGACAGACATTTATCATAAGTAATTGTTTCCGACGATCTTTTGCGTTCTATGCACAAGGATGACAGAAGGTCGTCGTCAGTTACACAATATGGACGCATATATTTTGATGACAAATTTTGGCGAGGATTTTAGACCTCATAAGTATATTTTGATTAAAATCCTAGTTTATTTATAGGTATTTATAAGGTATAGGTATACTTATCTTTATAATTAATACTATGCATATATTAGTATTAGAATAATACTACCTTCATACATATAATTAGATATATTAAAAACTATTAAGTTTTTTTAAAATATTTTTTTTTATGCGGTGGCATGAGGGAATACCAAACCTTCATACTGCTTCATTTAATTACATTTGTTTCTTTTGTGATTGTTCTGGTCTCATGCTTTGGAGTTTGGTACCTCCAAATCTTGTGCTCAGTACAGACACTTAATTCTAGTTCATTGACGATAAACCGTTTATTTACCCTCGGTAAACTGGAATGTGATCCTTGTGGTCACTGGCGCCCAAATTTTGTTAGTTAAGTCTTTCTTTCCTCCGTTAATATGATTTTCTGTTAATAATAACATGCACTAGTTTCGAGTTTTTTTTTGTATTATTAAACGTATGATTATTTTGGTAATTATATACTTATTCACATAAGTACACACACACTGATTTCATACCTTGTTCCATCTGTTTAACGGATTTAGTTGTAATGCTATTATTTTTAAGTTTATGCCCTTCTTTCTTCAGTCCACTGGAGGCTCTTTTATTGCCCATAGCCCATAGAACCTCCAGGGAACTTGAGAAGAAATATCTTGGAATTTTGTGCTTCGGAGACTTGAGCTACTTTCTGATGCACAAAAGTTCTGTTAGTTCTACTATTGATAGTTAAGTATTCATAAGTATAAGTATTGCATAGCTTTCCTAAAAGTTCTTTATATAAATCTTAGTTCATAAGAAAGTTGTTTCTGTCTCTAACAAGGAAAGTACTGTTTTGGCATGCTTAACTAATAATTAATTCCTTTGGAATTACCGCTTTGCCTCTAATACAGGAAAGTGTGTTCTGTATAGTTTTAACTCTAAATAATATAAACATTAGTGTCTTACTGTTAGTATCATTATTAAACTTTAAATTAAGTATTACTAGTGTCATTCATTAAAATTTTGAATTGATCACACCTCGAATAGTGTCAACTCACTGAAAGCCATAGTTGATCACACATTTTGTTTTATTTGTACAAGAAATGCTGACTTTTGTGCACATGTGGAGTGTTTTTTTAAGGGATGCCAGCTTGGGTATTACCGTGGTCTCATTTTTTTTACAAACAATGTCACTCTTTTGAGTTTTTAATGCAGGTTGTTTAATGGATTTTTGGATATCCTAAGCTGCGAGCTTAACTTTCTGTTTTGCTGTTAAGTACCAATTGACTTTTGTCATTATCTGTTAGATAGGTATTGTGTTATGTAAATCCTAATCTGACCACCTTGATTGGCAGGTATTTATTGTTTTATAAAACCTGACCTGATTTGATTTTTGAAAATTGGATAATTTAAATATTATTCTAGTTTGGCGACCTTTTTACAAATAGGTATTTCTTCTGAATTGTAAATCCTGGTTCAATAATGACAGTTAGATGATCCAATGTAAGATCCCTACTCGGTCCACGTCTAATAGACAGTTTGTATACTGATTCTATATTACTTATAACACAGAAAAGTATTTTCTTGTGTCCTAGTTTTGCCAACATTGAACTCCATTGTTCTGAGTTGAAAAATGTATATCTATAAAGATATTTTCATAATTTAGGCTTCTTTAATTTTAAGTATTTGTTTAATTTTAAGTTTTATCTTAAGAATGTTAAACCGGATGGACTTAGTTAGATAGGTTGCTTTTTTTTGCTATTCAAATATAGCGTAATTTCAGTGCGAGTGAGGGCTGTTTAACCCTAAAAAGTGAAGCCAAATTGGCCTTTATTTCCTGTATAAGGAAAAGTGATCAAATTTTTTTCTTTTCTACAATTTATTTGGTTGTGTTTTTTCTTAAATTAAGTAATGTTGAGTATTTTATAAGTATAAATCTTGTTAAATTGATACGAAAACAACAGGTCTTCTTTTTTAAGTAAATTCAAAACTTTGTTTAATTTAGTAGATGTTGGTTGACTCCTTGTTTTCGTGCCTTTCTTTTCTTATTTGTTCTTTATTATTAAGAAATTTTGTTTTTTAAGAAATTTACTTTTAAGAAATTTAGTTCTAAGTTGTTATTTTAATTACTAATTAATGTTTTTGTTATCATTTTTCTAGATACCTGATGGACTCATAGTTTAGTTAGTTTATGGACTTAGTTTTTCATGTTTGAGGGCAAACATTTTCGTGGGAAGGGGGGAATTGTCACATAAATAATTATGTGACTAATGCAGTTCTTGCTTAGGTGGTTATTTTGTCTATGGTGTTTTTTGGACACTGGTAATTTTTGGAAAAGAGAGAGCTTCCTTTTTGTTTATGGGCACTTCCTCCCGGATCAGCATGGGCAGCTGGTTCGGAAATTAGTCACTCACCATCTAGGTGTTTAAATTTACGTTTAATCATGAGAATCTAAGTCGATTTAAAACCTAAAAGAACGCGGGGTGTTTTTACGTAACACGCGAGGTTCGTGTACGAGTTATTTATAGTGGATGACGTGAAAGTCCCACTTTTTTCCGATGTGGCTGGTTGGCCGTTTTGTGGAATTATTTCTGGAAAAGGAATCGTGAAGTGAATTGGTCCTGGTGTTGGCTACTATAATATGCCTTCACGACCCCGCGTCGCAAAGTCACGGTCTGCTAACCGTACTACCGTATTACGCCAGACTTGGATACTGTTGGGGGCCACGTGCCTTTTGATTGGAGTTCGTCGAGATGGCCCGTGGCTGAATGCGCTCCTTGGAGGTATAGCGGCCTCCTGCCCAATTAGAAGGACGACCTTGGTGCTCTGGATTCCGCGCCGTTTCCGGATGGGAAGGCTGGTGTTCCCGTCCCGTCTCGTGTTCTCTCTCTGCGAAGCAAGATCGCGTTCGTCTTCCGGGGTTATTTCCATATAGTTAGTTTATCGTGTCCATTAGGAGTCCATCTGGTATGTGTATTTTTTATATTTCCTTTTGTTACCTTGGTATGAAGATTGTACACTTCCATGTTGCTTTTTGGTTTGGATTCAATACATTTTTATAAAGTTCATCTTCTTTTATTTGACTGAAAACCCTACCTACATGACAGATAACTACTTGGCCCACTATCCTGAGCCCTGGTCTCTGCTCTGCCGCAAGGTTACATTTTATACGAACATGATACGTTTCAGTGGCGTCCAACGTTTCAGTGGCGCTTCCAACGTGTAAAATCAGTTATTTTCGGTGCCCGAAACGTACTTTTCTGTCATGTGGGGTAGATTTTCAGTTCTTTTGCTGATAATTTTAGAGAAATCAGAGATGAATCGGTGTGTGTGCATTTATTTGGTTTTATATCTAACATTAACCGTTCTGCAGAGATTCTGTGTGTCATTCTGAAAATACACCTCATTGTGTTATGATCATTTTGTTGTGTGTCACTTAATTGTGAAAATACATTTCATTATGTTACATACTTTTTCTGTTGAATATTATTGTTTGTTTACCTTTTCGTAAGGCATGTAATTATAGTGACACCAACTTTAAGTGTTGCCATTAAGATAATGTTAAACACAAAATTCATTCATAATATCTCTAGAGGTGATAACCGAATTGTTGTTGGGAACATTTTTTCAGTTTACTGGCAATTTCATTTTTACTGTCAGCTGTCTATTTTTCATCTATGTAATGCTTTATCGGAGATCGGAGCCGAGCTGTCAATTCTTGTTGACATTTGTCAGGTTATGTGCATTGTTTACTTAAAAAGGCGCGGAAGTTCATTATAAAATACATTACTTTTGTTTTGTAAACATCAGATGACTTGTGACAGACATTTATCATAAGTAATTGTTTCCGACGATCTTTTGCGTTCTATGCACAAGGATGACAGAAGGTCGTCGTCAGTTACACAATATGGACGCATATATTTTGATGACAAATTTTGGCGAGGATTTTAGACCTCATAAGTATATTTTGATTAAAATCCTAGTTTATTTATAGGTATTTATAAGGTATAGGTATACTTATCTTTATAATTAATACTATGCATATATTAGTATTAGAATAATACTACCTTCATACA